>CM073432.1:20259575-21459575 GCA_037114965.1 Monochamus alternatus
TTTGTTGCAGATACCTCTCCACCAAGTAACCAACTGGAGGCCCTTGAAAAATTAATCAAGTGTGCTGGGGACACCAACAAAGTTACTTCAAATTACCGTGTTATAGGCCACCGACAAGGTGGAGCTACTAAATGCCCTGGAGATAATTTATACAATAAAATTAAAACTTACAGTAGGTGGGAACCCAATCCTAACTAAATTAAGAATTCTTATTCACCCTTAATTACAGTAGTTGTCATAATTACAATTAATATATTATTTATTAAATGGCGAATTGACAGAAAAGAAAAAGGCTATAATTAATTTGACTACCTATTGCTACCCCACCTTTGACAAAAAGTTGTTTTATATATCGTGACTGAAGCTGAAGTCAGTTCTTAATAATTAATAAACACTTCACAGTCAGTAGCGGTACTAAAGCATATTGTCAGTGTAATTTATAATTTGCAATAATATTAAACAAATGAGATACACTTGAGTATTTAAATAAAAATCTAATTTCCAAACACCTTTAGAAACTTTTTATCGTAGAACGAAATATCATTCAAATGATCGTGAGAAATACCTATATTGATTTTTGACTAATTAAGATCATCTTCCTTAATTGGAATTATCTTTCACTGATATGTGGACTTAAATAATGAAACATAATTGGAAAATGGAATTAGCGTTTATCTTCGTTACTAGGAAAACAAAAATACCAGTTTATTTTGACACCTTGACTTTTGCATAACACTTTCTTTAATTTTAGTATTAAAAAACCGTTACCATTGGCAATGCTGTTATATGTATAATAAAAGAATACTTAATTACCCGTAGTATACGTTAAAAAAAGTAGTTGCAAAGTATAGTGGCACCCAAATTGACGCACTGCGCAAATGATTTTTAATTTCTTAAACACACTGACGTATTTATTTACCCTAGCGACCATTACTATGGTTTTACCACGTTAAAGATATTATCGAATAAATATAAGCATGCGCTCCCTAGTTGCCTGAAAAACGTGCTTTTCAGATATGATCACTCCTCTAGTAGCAGCCCTCTAAAAACAATGTTGGCCTGCATGAAAAACTTTAAATTATGAATCAATTTTCCGAATTAAAATCACCGACTAGCGAAACAGTTCAAGCAAACTACAACAAACTTTCCGACCACATAAGAAGGTTGACCCCTCACGGGATCCAGTGTAGTGTTTTTTGTGGGGGGCTGAATTGTAAATATGAGAATCCAGAGAACTGGAAGGCCGACAGTTTGGCTATCCAAGGAATTTATTCCCATTGGTAAGTGAATTGCATGAGTATAAATTTTATATACACGCAACGGTACCTCAACAGGTGAAAACATTTATACAGAACCTATAGAATAGTAATAGACAGTTTAATTTTTATTTTGATGAGAGGAGGTTTTTGACAAGATACCTATATCATTTTCATTAATAAAATAAGTTAACAAAACAAAAATCAAAATGCACAATCCTCCATCCTAACATGAATCTCAAAAAACCCGCACTACACACTACAAGAGAGCACATGGTTGCTAAGGTTAGCACCATGTGCGTTAAGGTATTCTAAAAAATTATTTTTATTTTATATTTAGGTACAGAAGATACATGGGTCATATAAGTGAATAATATCAAATAACTAAATTATTCATAGGGAGATATGGGAAATCGTTACTACTAATTTACTAAAAAATAATTCGGCGCTGAATATAAACTATATATTTATGATATTTTTTGCAAATATTTTGGCCGAAATCCGAGTTGACTGTGAGAATGAACAGAAACGCCAGTATTTCTTCGTCGGTAGTCGTTTCTGTTTCATATATATTTATCCAACGCCATACTACTTTTTCTGAGGAATTAGTTAAAGATCAGGACCGGATTAAGGCAAAATGAGGCCTGGGGTTAAAAATAGCGATAACGGTAATGTGTTAAGTTAGTTATTTCAAATGAACTTTAAGAGTCTACCCCCCTCCGCCCTTAATACAGGGCTGGTAACGACTACCCATATATCCGCCTCTGATTAATTTAGAAAGCTGATATTCACTCATATGTGCCAAATTTGGTTTGGATATATTTGACAGTTCAGAAAATAAACAATCAACATTTTGTTTCACTCGACTTTAACATCCTGTATCTGAAAAACGGAAAACTTTAGGACTTGTAGTTAGGTACCTATATAAATTACTAAAATAGGAGGACACCTAAATACGATATTGCAAAACATTGCTGTATATTTTTAGACGATCATATCTAAATAAATTATTTGTACAAAAGGGTCGATTCCAAGTCGATTCAATCTAATAAAATTTGCATAAACGTTTATCATAGATATTGATTTTAGATATGTGTTAACAATCATACTTTACGTTTATACAGCGTACAAGAAAAATTATCACGTTTTCTGCCGAAATATAAAATTTTTTCTATTATGCAAAAATAAGTTCCAAAATTAAGGGTTGATTATACATTCATGCGACGTAAAGGAAACGAAAATTTTCCCCACATTAGTTGGTTTATGACTGGCCATTTACATATACAGAAATAAGTCAGGGTCAAGTAAATAAATTATTTATATCAATTCCCTGATGTAAACGGAATCATAATGGTTACTGCCGGTTTGAATAAGCATGCCTATAGGTACTTGCGTTATTTACTAATCATAATTTAAGGGAAATTATTCTGACATTTTTTTGTAGGGCTCATCGATAACTTTTCTCTATTCTCTGTGAGCTCCAATCATTATTTCAATGTTATAACATGCTACCTATGTACTATCGTTTGCAATAATAATGACACTACCTCAATCAGTTTTTAAACAACTGGAAGTTCTGAGTAGAAATTTCATTAGATTTCTATTGATAAATACAACAACTAAGTACTAATGTTGAATGTTGAAAGAAGATTTCATTATCAATACGTCAGCAGTTCGAAATAAATAGCCAAATTCGTTTTAAAGTGTGTCAGTAATATTGAAAACAATTGTACATATAAATGGCTGTAAATGTAGAATGTAATGAATAAAACACAAATTTTGTTAAATGAACAAAATTAAATATCGTTATAAAAACGTTTCAATAAACAATTTATGCTAAATACTTTATGTGTATATATGTATTTCAGTAAATTATTTCTCGGATGTTTCGAAAAAAAAAGTCATTTATGGTTTTGGTTGTAGTTTATGCATTATATTTTTTTTATATTGAAAACTTTAGCGATGTGAAACAATGGAAAACCACGCTATTTGCAAGTATTTACAACTAATAAACACTAGCAGTACTAGCACGCTTTTGATATAAATGAATATAAAGCAGTCTATTATGTTTTACAGGATAACCGATGATATCCTAGCGATGGCACGGCCCAGTACGATTGTAATAATTCAGAAAAATGTAATACAACAGTTTGAAAGGTATTTTATTGATTTTTGTTTGGTTTTACGTATAATATTTAATTGTACTGACAGTTTAGGAATCAAATCGATTATAAATCTGCAATGTCCAAAAGAACACGCCAGTTGCGGGCAGCCTTTAGAAACTTCCGGATTTTCTTATAATCCAAACATGTTTATGGAACATAACAGTGAGTAAAGTTAAATTATATTAAATTGTATTTTTGGTTGAAGTTTAGGTGTTTTATTTCCTTAACCTACTTTTTTATGAGATCTTAGTCGATAATAAGCGGACAATTATATTTTATGCATATCCGTGCAGAATGGGAAATGTGAAGTTAAAAATAAAATACCTACTTGTCTGGTTTAACATAAAGTAGGGCTAATAATTTACATGTATTATCATTTTCTATGTATATAAATGTAAAATTATTATTAAGTTGCTTATGGAATCACAAAGCCAAGTGTATAGTACTCGCAAATTAACCAAAATCATTAGTACTAAGCAAATAATATGCAATATACCTATTTGAAGTAAAAAACATTATATATAAGTACTTAATTCCGATACAGTAGGTATCTCCCTGATAATTGATTTCTTATTAGTTATTACGACGTTAAGACACAATTAGTATTAATTTTTTATTACGCACACAGTACTGTATGCTACACCTATCATTAGTTTATTATGTACACATAAGTTCTCCCCTAATGCAGGATCTTATCTTTTAAAAAAATATATTTTCTTTATTTCTTTAACCTACATCTGGCTTTCCGTGTTTCAATAGTTTTTAACGAGGTTGTTTTATATACTCTGTCAACATACTTTTCATTTATAAAGATTGGTCTATTGATTTCAAGAGGTTTAATTTAAGAACAAGCATATAAATGACAAATTGTATTCTATGGGGTGTGCTATTTAACTGAATGAATGTAATATTTAAGATATTGACACTTGAAATTACAATTATGCTATTCTGTAATAAAAAAATAAATTCTTTATAGTATATTACTACAATTTTACATGGAAAGATTACGGGGACGCTACTCTGATGGGTCTTTTAAATATGGTTAAAGTACTTGCATTTGCATTAACAGAAGGACGCGTAGCAGTACATTGTCATGCAGGTAGGTGATACCGATAATAATAATGATACTTAAAGTTCACTATTTATTTTATTGTTTCATGAAACATGTACAATCTATTGCAATAATAATGGCATTCCCTTAAAACAATTTTTGATATAGGTGCTGGATGTTCTGAGTAGAAATGTTATTACATCTCTGTTGATGAGTGGAACAACTAAGAATGAACGTCGAAAGTTAAAAGTGGATTTCGCTACGAATTATTATTGCAATAGAAGCAATATATAGCCAGCGTTTCCCATATGAACGTCTCGTATAGTATGGTACTATGATTTTTAGGTTTGGGGCGAACAGGAGTTCTAATAGCATGCTATCTTGTATACGCCCTAAGAGTAAGTGCAAACGACGCTATTAGATACGTAAGATTAAAAAGACCAGGATCAGTTCAAACCAGGGGTCAAATTTTATGTGTTAGGCATTTCGCTCAGTATATTCTTCCGCAAACGATAACTTATTACTTAAAGTAAGATCGGAGCAAATTTTTATTAAGTCTGTATTAATAAGTTTATTTTTATTTAGAGATGCCGTAGGAAAAGATAAATATATGAATGAATTTACACTACATAGGTTCCTAAGGAGACAAAGGGTGGTGCTTCATGGATATGACGAGAGGAATTTCAAATACATACCAAAGGTAAAAGTGTATCACGCAATTTTTAAAAAATTATTACATTTTATTGATTTCTTCAGATTGTCCATTGCCTGTGTGAAAGAATTTTGAAGTTGTGTGCATGTTGGTTGGATGAATTTCCACCTACTAATATTCCATATACCGTTGACTTTTTGTCAACCAAAATACACGGGAATTTAAAAAGACATGAAAGTACCTATAGCATTTCTAGTATATCCAGCAGCAATTCGGAACGTAAGTATGATATTTCAGTACCGAAAATATAATTTGGCTCATTTGCATGAACTTTTTAGATATATTTCTTAACGCCGAAATAGTTAAGTCTCCTTCGGGCGAAATTTCAGCACCATCCAGCCCCAATCCATCTGAAATGGACGATGTTACCGACTCATTTTCTGAACTTAGTACGTTAGACGGTGAAGAAATGAGTGAAGAACTGCTGATAGAAAACAAGTGTTTCCAAGAACTTGAAACCCAAAAGAGTTTTGCTCAAGAACAGGCCGAGGAGGAAATATTAATTCAAGACATAAACGTTGTTATCAACGCCTTCTTGGGTGATTCTGAAAAACTTAACCATGATACAAAACGAAAAATTAGACAGTTTCAACATGAAATTAACTCGTCACAACTTGGATGGGTCAAAATGTCTGTTGAAACAGATATAAATGTTTTAACTGCTCTTTTATTTGAGTGGATTGAAGGACTAAAAGTACCGGTATTAAAAATGGAAAATTTTGAAACGATCGTAGTACTTTACAAACAACCAGAACTATGCCTGCAAAAGTTTAATGTTGAAGATTCTTACTTAATTGAATATTTGTTAAGGTTTATTAGTAAAATTCAACCTATAAGCAAAGATACTCAAGAAGACTTACTGAAAAGGTTAATTGCAGCATTCTCAAAACACTGTGTACAAATTAACAATCACACTATTCCCTCAGGTAAAGCACTAGGCAATGATTAAAAATAATTATATGTAATTTTATTTCCAGGAAAGGGTTTCAAAAAGATTGGTGATGGAACATTCAACTGTACATTCCAATTTTTCCAGTCACTGTTAGAATTAGTTGAAAGTCATCATAGTCAGAAACCAAATGTATACAACGTGGAAGAAGACAAAATTTCGGATAACGAATCTGATGTAGAAAGCGGCTTCCAATAAATTTATCCTATTCTAATTAAAATTTCTACTATTCGCATGCCAATGAAATTTTGTAATTGATTCTTTTAGTATTATATTTTCAGTGTTTTATAATTTTAATAAATAATGCCTATTATATTTTACTAAAAAGTGTGTGAATTTTGATGTATTTAAAATCGTTATAAATGCGTTAAAATAAACTATATTTGTATTACTTGCATTACTTAATCTTAACAAAAAATTCAATAAATTTTCAAATTCCTTAATATTTTCAATTAAAGATATAGGTACATACAAAATTAATGTAATAAACTAGATCAATTATACTACAATCAAATTTAAGGTTTAATTAGCACCATGAGACTTTGCATTTTGTTAATATTGTAGTAAAAAGTTATTGGTCTTCTCTATCTAAACATTGATATTACAATTAGAAACAAACAAGCTAACTTTACGAAAATATTTAGAAAACCAAAAGCCTTCATGATTCACCCGTTTGAATGTTACTGTAGCGTAGAGAGCAGTTATTCAACTGGTAATAGTTCATATAGGTGTGTATAGATGGCCAATATAACTAAGTCGCTGAAATGACAACGAATCATAGTTTGTAATATGGCATTACTTCCCTAGATAAAATATACTGATTACTTCAGACTTCTCTTGGCCATCTAGGAGACCTATTTGACCTAATAGGTACCAGTTCAATAACTATAACTGCTTTCGCCTTGTTCGAAAATCTGTTCCTTATCTCAGTTTCTCAGTTGTGTGCACTTTCGATTTGACAACAATGAAAATAAACTGTCAAATCGAAAGCAGCTTATATTATTTCTAAACAACGCATCACAACGCTAACAGCTAACAGGTTTTTTTTTATATTTTGTGGTTAACTGTTGAATATGTCCACTGGCCCACTGATAGTTGCAAATCTATTAGAAGAGGAAGAAGATAACCTCAATGAATTTTGTAATGCCAAGGTTTAATATTTTATTTAAATAAATTAAACACAATGTCTGGAAAGAATGAGGACGACTTTTGGAATACGAGTTCATCTTTAGGATTTAATTTTGACGATGATGAGGTATAGAAATAAAAATAAACAGAAGGTTATTTACCCTACATAGGTGTTCATATATTTTAGGATACAAGTGAAGCCTTTAGTGAATCTGTGTTTAACTCAGCTACAGAGGAAAGTAGCGTGGTTCCTATATTTTCAATTATTTCTAAAAACTGTTTAGACTTAGGTATGTTTACATAAGTATCGGTATAAGTAGTAACTATAAACGTAACATAATTTAATATATTAAAACATACTTTTCTTCAGTACTAGACGATATTAAATATATAAATGAATATGTTACACCGCCTATTGAAGAAGTTATTAAAAAAATGTTTAATGGGCAAAAATATTCTTTAGAAGTTTACAAAAAGTTCGACGAAAAATTACTGTTACTTGATTCAGCCCTAGATACGATGGATGGAAATATAATACTCAAAGCAAGTACTATTTTATAATGACAACAAATATATATCATGTTTTGTTTCTAGGTAATTCTCTTTCTAAAATCGACACTCAAACGAAACATATTTTTCCACCAATTGTCTAAGAGAAAATTAGCAGTAAAATATTATGCAGATCATTTAATAGTTACTAATCAGTTTGGAGAACTAACTGACATTTATATGTATGTTTACAAAAATGAATAAATCTGAGTTTTATTTTTTCTATATTTCAGGGCAACAGGAAACAGTGGGCATATGGTAAGATTTACTTCTTTATTCCATATCAATTGAATTTATAATTTGCTATTTACGTTTCATTATTTATACAGAAACAATTATATCATTTAATTGGTCGAGACATTAACTGCAAAGATACTTTGTATAAAAGGCTTGATCAATTTATGAATGAGCATATGCCTAAATTAGACTACGAAGATAAGAAAGAATTATTTGAAAATATGAAGTTACTTCGTAAGTAAATTTTATTGATAACCCAGACATTATTCAATCAAGTTTCTTTTAGACTGGCAAACAAAAACAAAACAGACAGCAGATTCTGTTATAGAACAGTTAGCTGCATGGTGCAAGAGAGAATGGGAAGTAAATATAAATTCCATGGCTTCTATTACAGATTTCAAACAAAAGTTTAAAATAGACGACTTTGCTTTCGAATGGACCTTAATGAATGTCATGGCATCTATGCAGATGTGGCCTCAACTTGCCGCTTTATTCATAAAGCCTGTAAGTGAAATCAAAATAGCGAAGCACAAATTTAAATTAAATCAGTAATTTTCTTTTTCAGAATTGGTTAACCAAAAAAGATACTCTTAAAACTGTGATGACCGGAGAAGTTTTTGTATACGGTTTAAGCAGGCATAAGCCTCCGAAAGAGGTTTTGGAGCAGTATTTACATTACATATCCGATTCAGATAAAAGTATGAATTTGGCACAAAAATTAGGTTGTCACAAATTTATTGTCCAACATTATATTAACCAACGTGATAGATTGGCCCTTATTAATTACAAAGGAAAATTAGCTCCTCAAACTGAGGAATATTTCATGCTAGAGCATGCATTGCAGTCTTCGGTAATCTGTTTTAAAATTTATTTTTTCAGTACAATAATTTTTTGTTTAATTTTAGGATAGAAAATGGAAAAACTAATTGTGATATCTTTGGGTCCATCCATGACAGAATATGAGATTTTAGGTTGATATAACATATGATATTTAGAGTGTATTTTTGATGATTTTTTAATATTTTTATACCCATGTGGTTAATAAATAAAATACATTATAAACAGTTTTTTATTTATTTGTAATAGGAATGAATAATAATACTGATTCATTTACATGCCTTGTAAACTTAAAATTGAAAAAAAAAAAACTAATTAAATTTACTACCTAATGATAAAAACAAATCAATAAATAATAATGTATCTATAAAATTAAGACACAGTAAATTTGACTATTTTAAACAATATAACAAATTTTATCTAGAATATTACTTAATACAATATATATATATATATAGAATTAATTTACTTAAAAATACATTCAGGAACTTAATTAAAAATGCATCAAAGTAAAATGATACATTATCCCTATTTACAATTCATATATTTTTTATAATACAAAAATATATAAGTATAGATTTATTGCATCAGTTAATAAACTAGGTGATTAAAGTTTATCACATTTTTTTCTTATAGTGAGTCTTTTACATTATTTTGACATTTTAACAAAACACAGAAACACAATAAAAACAAGAATACTCACTTCATTATTTCAATTATAAAAAATATTGCTATACCAATAATCTTGATTTATATACATATATCTACTAATACTTCTCATTAATCTCACAAAAAAAAGTATGGTTCAGGTCAAATTTTGATTATAACAATGAACTCCATACAGGTCCGACTCTTGATATTTTGCCGTTTCTTCAAACATTGATACTAATTTTCAATTTCTTGCTTTTGACATCATACTTCGCCTCACCTCTAAAGCCAATCTGAGGTGAGTTGAAGGTCTGTTAACACCAAAAGTACACGTACGTTACCGGATAACAAAATTTTTCACATGTGCACTATCGAATTTATTTTTCATTTATTTCAACTAAAAATTATTTTTCTGCCAATTTTTAAAGAAAGTCCGGCAAGGTATTCATATACACTTATCTGATAATTAAAAAGTATTTTATATTAACAGAAAACACTTATACACTTGTTTTATCAGTAACAATTGCAGCATAAAACCAAATATATCTTTCATCTGGTACATTTTTAAATTTCTTAGAGAAAATGTTACTTTTAACTTTCTCACACTGTCTTTTACATTGTTTGGTTACAAGGATTTCCTTTAAATGGCCCAATCTGTATGTATTATATTTTTAGAAGGTTTAGTTAAGAATATACATGCCTTTACTTTAATAATGTATGCTTAAAATGCAATAAAATACAGGATATCTCATTTAAAATAAGAAAATGTGATATAGAGGGTGGTCACTTTTACGACGCCCAGTAAAGGTCGTAATATATACAGAGTGGCTTAAATTAGGAAAAAAAGTTGCGCATTTTTTATACCCTTCTGAAAACAAATACGATATATTTTTTGCAGTTCCTGAAATCTTCACATCTTCTAAAACGGGCAGGTCTCCTAAATGTACACGTCTTCTAAAATGTGCACGAATCCTCTTTCGATGTACTATCGATTCTGAACTGATACACCCTGTATATTACTGTTTTCGAGATTCCTGTACTGAGACGACTGGGAGTCGTAAAAGTGATCGCCCTGTATATTCGGCAACAGCAAAATGCTTGTTATGGTATACAAATACTGTAAATTAGTCAATTGGAAGTAAAATTGTTGTACTATTTTTTTTGCCATTTTTCAGTAATTAATTTACTCAAAATTTACAGATCAAAAAAGTTTTTGATAAATCTCTGAGACAATTTTATATTTTGTTTGAATTAACGTCCATTTGATTCTGAACTATAAAATAATTCAAATAGATTGTACAGTGTGACCGTTTCAAACATAAGCGTATCATCCTGATCATGTTCTAAATCTATAAGTTATTTAGAGACCAAGAATTTTACTCCCAGTCTTTAATGTATTGGCCACACAAGAGTACGCAATTAATAAACAAATTGGTAATTCGTGCATATAGATACAGACTAAAGAATTGCACTATTGAGAGCGAAAATGTGACATAAAGCTATCTCCAGACTAGACTGACTCGATATGAACGTTGAAATCGATTTTGAAAACGTTATTGTAGTATAAGCTAGAATCGATATAAACGGTATAAAAACAATTATTTTTAACTCGTACAGAGAAATATTTAATAAAACCATAACCATAAACTTGAATCAGTACTTTCGATATTTATATCTACTATATAAGACATCCTAGTGCAGAAGTATTTATCATTCTAATGTTTTATTAAAGAGATACCAAGTAGTTGACGTCAATCATTATACGTTTTGTTATATATCTATTTGTTGATATCTCTATTAAGTAGTTTTAACAAAAAAAAATGCGCAACTCAATTTAAAACAAATTGTCTGACTAATATTTTTATTATTTATATGACCTTTTGTTTCTCCATCAGAATAAATTAATGGAATACAGGTGTGGTTTACTTTTGACCTAAAGTTCAAATATGCAGTAATTGTAGGCAAAACGAACGTTAAGTAAAACGGGAAGGATATTGGAATGTACTAATGTTTATAACTATACGAAGAGAAACTTAAATGTAAATGCGCAACTTGTTCCAGACATTCACACAGAATTATTTAAATTCGCATTAAAATTGAATTAAATATACTACAGCACCAAGCTTTTAAACAATTCTACAGCACAATTTTTGTTTCTTTGGGCGGAGTTACATAATTATTGAAATATAACGGCAGGGCCGATTCTAGGAAATTTAAATACGTAAGAATTAATAAAATACAAACAACACGGATCCTCTGAATGAAAACGTTTTCAAGCGTTTATATCAAGTCAGATGCGAAGAGACATATTTAACTGAATAAATAACTTTTCTAATTTCGATATAGATACTTATTGCACTTGGCATTAAATCTAAAGACAATATCAATGCTAAGGAGTATCGCGATCTGCCGATTCTGACCTACCTGGAGGGGGATGATTTCTTTTTGGAGGAGGTTGCAAAGGGAAAAGTCGATGTTCAGTAGGCCAATATATCTGCCTTTCGTTGTCCTCCGTCGATACTATAGCAGCCATCGATGGGACGTACTGTTCTGGCATCCAGTCGAACGAGAAAGCGCTTCCCGTTTGCGTGATGGGAGTAGCCGTAGGAGTTGGCGGGGTACTTCCTATGTAAGGACTCAATTCCTGATGGCACAAATCGGGAACTTTTTGTAAAGTATCAGACCAGGGAGGGCTCGGGTTCCATTGGTCCATAATCTCACTGGGATCTGTCTTTAGCAATGTCCTGGGTCTTTCAGAAACATGGGAGATAACGAGAAGTCCGCTACTGCCGCCTATTGTATCCGGCGCGTCGTGATCGGCTACATCTAATTCGAGGTTCTGTAATTCTTTGGGCTTTCGCTTACTGTATGAATAATCTACTGGCTCTGAATCCGCGCGCCTGTGATGGTGGTGGTGTTGATTGTGATGTGCGTGCGTAGCAACTGCGTGATGAGATAGATGAGGTTGCAAAGTCGTAGGCATTGCAGTTAAATGCGCGTACCCGCCCGTCTCATGACTGGTCACAAATTCAGGTCCCTGCGTATGCTCGGGGTAGTACAACAGTCGGGACGAAGGGCCAACATCGTAAGTAAGACCGTACTGCAGTTTATTCTGCACCGAATAATAATGGTACAGCCAGCTATTAGTTCTCATGACGGCGGCTTCGGCATCGCTGAGTACTTGATTAGTGCACACAATTACAGGTTGTTGATTGCTTTCTGAGCTTTCTTTAACTTGCAGTACACAGTGCATCCATATCCACTCTCCCGACCGTCGCTGAAACTGCGCCAGCAAAATGCAAGACCGTTCTTGTTCCGACTGGGTGACTGCAAGGAATATAACAATAAGATTTTACCCGTGACATTCTAATAATTGCCCCAGTTCCACATCTACAGGTCAACTCAAACAAACACATCCCAGTATGACAATAAAAAATAACAATCTACTAAAGTACAAAGCATGCGAATTTAATATCCTTTAAAAAAACGATATTTTTAAGTAATCCAAAGAATAGGTACGCAGTGTAGGTTGGTGTAAAATTGAAGGTACAAGAAGAGCTACGACATTGCACTGGTTCCAAACAGTTTCAAAACAGTTATATTACATATACTTTAAAAAATTTTGGGTTATAATAATTCAATTCCCTTGCACTAAAAACAATTCATCAACCAAAACAAAAATGTTCAAATCGAGAACAAAACAGAGAGACAATGAAATAAAAAGTGAGGATGGAACAGATATTATCTCATGCCTTGAGATTTCGAAATACTATAAATGCCTATTTTGTTTGATCTCTGAACTTACGACGTTAAAAACATATAAAAGCAAGCTGTTCCTATTTCGCAAATTTGGTTTGAAACGTTTTCATGATAAAGGTTCTATTCATATGAGCAGAAAAATCATTATCGCGTTTTATCATAAAAAATTGACCACTTTAATTTTCACCAACCGGCACGAGTACAATATAAATGACGGGGGATGTATTTTTCGCGACTTTACTGGCGAAATGAGCATGCAAGGAGCATTCGTGTAATAAATATCTGAGCCGAGTGGGGACAGGAGACCTAGGCGGATAATTTTTATTATACTCACTGAGCCGGTGTTTGGTTTGGGCCTCACGCGTGCATTCCCAGTGCAGCAGCCGGTACCAGGACACCCCCTGCAGATCGGAGCGCGGAAAGCCCAGGTAGAATTCGCCGCTGCAACACAAGTGTAACAGTTGTCGTGATTTACGGCATTGGATGTCACCGGCTCTCCCGCGACCCGCTGACCTGGACCTCCCCAGCATCACGAGCAGACGTTGATTTATCGCACGAACGAACAAAGCCCTATAGCGTATACCTCATAGCGCACGTACCAGTGCCGTACTTCAAGTACGGCCGCGGCCGTATTTATAGCTTCATTACGGGTCTCGCCATCTAACTAATGGCCGCTGCGGTTAATTTCTGCGCAACGATTTAGGTGCACTGACGTCAGCGCTCATAAAATACCGCCGCCATTCATTATTTCACTCAACTCGCGTCCAGCCTAAACCTTACGATCCATCTAAAAATGCTTAAAAGTTGAATGAACTTTGAATGTATGTGGCAAATATATGGATCTAACTTCAACAGAAGTAATTCATTAATTCACGTTTAACATTTGCTTAATATAATGTATCAATACACAAGAAAAAACTCCCATGAATAACCTTCAACACGGCTAGTGTACCCAAATGTCAAGTATACCTCGCCAGAACAGAGCAACGTAATGGAAAGATAAGTTTATACATATATCTACCATATACGGATTATTTATCTTAGCTTAATATTAATTTGACAATACATAAAACTATTCGAACATAAAACTTTCAACGCTTCTTTATTAACGGTAATTTTTATTAGTACGACTCTGGTACGGCTTAAAGGACTACGGTTTTATAGAGCTCGGGCTGTTAGATGCTGCGGTTTTTTTTGTTTTTTAGGTAAATACTTACTTGTTGTCGATGTGGATGAAGCGCATATCCATTGAGTGGATCGAGGTAAATACGTTGGTGGCACCCTGGACGACACACTCCCGTGTTTCAGGCATGGCAACGGGCGTACAGGTGGCCAGGAAGACGGGTTCGTTACGGCTGCAAAGCGGCAGGAATGACAAGTACCTCCCCTGAACGAGAACTACCTGTAATGTTAACACGGTCATTTAAATTTCTACCTATCGAATCAAATGAGCCAAAAAAATGCTGCCAGATAGGAAACGGATAATTTTTATAACGACTGGACTACATATTTCGTTTTAAATGTCTGAATGTTTTGGTCTATTTGCACCATCGGTACGTGGTGGTGTACGCATAAAGAGTGGCGCTTTGGTATTCTGATGAGAGTCATTTCCATAACCTTGTCGCCAGACCAGATTTAGCATTCCCTATCCCTGTCCCTGCTGGTTAGGCCCCGGCGAGTAGGCGTCATAACACACAGCAGTACTACTAGCTGCGGTTGCGCCTCCACCTACTTTACATATTACGTGTGTAATGATATATAGATCGTGATGTTCTTTTACATGACACAACATACGAACTAACTGAACGCCCCCTTTAATCGATTATCTACACTATTTTAAATATCACCACTGACCTATTTTCACAACCGTTTATGGTTTATTTTATGACCCCACATGCTAAGCTATTTACTGGGTGGTCCTCTGCACGTTTTGCGTTTTCACCACTCACCGCATTACTGAATTTCCCACAATAAATTCAATGCACGGTAATTTCAGAGGAAATAAAATAAAACTAGGCTTCAATGTATAAAAAAAACTAGTGACTGTTCCAATATTCCTGATGATTCATTCACCAATCTGATAACAAAAGCTGAAGTATATAATTTCAACGAACTGTTGCGCTAAAACTTATATTTGTGATGTGTCAGACACGAGAGTTTAGAAATAATATTGAGCAACAGTGCCAATGCTGGCATAGACGTTTCCATTTATTGTATGGCAAACGGCAAACTATTATGCCGTGATATATTTACTGGCTTATATTTTACACACACATAGTGCTTTAGATTTTATTGAACCCTCATCTTTGACACAATGTAAATTCCTAAATCCAAAAGCATACCCTTAAATTAAACTACTCATATTCAACTTCTATTTTCAAAGCGTAGTGCTCTAACTTATCAAATTAAAATGATATTGATTAATTAGAAGAATTTAATGTGGAGAAACAATATGCGTTCTATCTCTCTCAGTTTGTCACCAACAATTGCACCATTCTAAAGAGTATACGCGACTTTCAAAGACCTAATGTATGCCCGGGATTCGAAGAAATCACTACGGTGGCTTCCAGCAGCAAATAACGATAACAATAATAAAGTGTATTACGTGTTGCATTGTAAATGTGCAACTTGTATTTAGATAGATACCTCCAGTATCTATGGTAACTATTCTAGGTGTGGGTGGAATCACTGCTGCTGTACCCGATGAGGTTGCCGCATAGTGAAAGGCAGATCCGGATTGGTACGATCTAGCCTATACAAGCCATATATCAAGTTACTTACATAAGCCGAGTAAATTAACAAAATAAAAGAAAGGATTTTTTAAAAAATACCTAAATACGTATCTGAATATACCTCCTATCTAATGAAAATTATTGGGTTTATTATAGTTTTTGATTCCAAGCTTGCTTTCTAAGAAAGTTCACGGTTAAGTTTTATATAATTTTTCATTTATCCATAACTCAACTTATAAAAAGGATTATTTGAAAAGTAATACTTTTCCAACATAGACTATTTTTCTATGAATAAAATATACTACAGTGACTTAGTGACTGAACCGGGAGTGTATATTGTTTGAATAATAAAAAAAACAAAATGTGTCGATATTTTTAGAATTTCCAGCAATTTGTGACAGACCTGTTTTCTTGTCTGACCTTGACAATCCTTTTAAATAAATGGAACACATGAAAACCATTTGACTCTTTTTTTGAAACAGTAAACTTAAAATTAAATAATTTAAAAAATATAGAAATCCAATCCAATACTTTCATATTAATTCATGGTACCTAACAAGAACTTACCTTTTGGTCGCCAAACCTCATCTGTCGCCTAGCGTTCCTTGAAACATTCATTCTACACAAAAACAGCCGAACTTCATCGGTTGGACTGGTATTGGACCCTGTATTTACTGGCCTTCCCAATTCACACTGAATTGCTTGGTGGTCTTGTTTATCTATAATATCATATACACTATCTCCATGGATCAAAAGGTCCTCCTATAAAAGATTTAAAGCACATCGAAATAATTATAATATAACTAAATTACATCAGCGTACATATTTGGGCCAATACTCTTGTTAAATCCAAATATGTTAATTATTTCAATAAAACACTTCTTACAATATTTATACTAATGCAATTAGGTATTACCAGAGTATAAAAATCTACAAAGATCTGTAATGTTTTTACTGTCATCGTTATGTCTGTTGTAAAGTGTTGTATATGAAGCAGTGGACGATGGGTGGAGTAGTGAACATATTAATAAGACGAAAATGCAACGTCATTGACGTTGATGACATGGAATCGGTCGGTTTAAAGTCGTAAAGTCACAATTACAAATACGAATCCGGAACAACGCTTGTTAAAGTCAGAAGGATGATTCCCTACCGATTCATCATAATATATTGCAATGTACAGGGTGTTAGAGACAACCCAATGTCCCAATTCTTATTAGAAAAGGCAAAACAAAGAATCAAAATGTGTGCATTAACATTGTTCCACAAATAATAATAATTCAACACAGCAGTAGTTGGTTAATTAGTTATTAGTTATTATCTATTAGTTAGTAGATTTAAGGACACAAAAGCTCATCTGGACCCACTCTCTGTAGACGCAACAAACTTAGTAGTATAGCAATTAATAAACGATTTATTATTACGACAGACAGCAATAGTAAATGAATAAGTGTAGAAATAATGGTGATAAATTAAGCTCACTCTTAAGCTTAAAAGCTCAAAAAGTTCGCTCACCTGTAAAACACTCACCATGGAATGGCCCAGGTACTCTGCAGCATTATCGGATATGTACAATAGTTTTCCGTTCTGCGTCATCATCATTAGAAAGCCGCTCAACGCCTAAAAAAATTTTTTTTTTATTATTTCAACGTCCCTTAAGAATTTACATATTTATCATAAAGGAATACACAATTTTGGAAAAGAAAGATATCAATTGAAGGTACTAAATCAGTACAGTGAGATGGATGCTTCGCCACCAAACATTTATTATTCTACAAATATTGAGACATTGTATTAATCTTTGTATGTAGGATTAAAACGAATCAGAACTCAACGATATTGAAACCTTCAGCTAAATCTAAGCAAACTATGCATTTTTACAGCATTAATCTTTTAATAACTATTATTACTTAAGGATAATATTGTATTAATATTCATGTATTCATCTATAGTGATATCAGTTTGCAACGTCTAATACCTTGCCGTAATATTTTCAACAAGTAACTGATGTCATAAATTTATATTATTATGACATTTATAATATTAATAATAGCAGCGCTTTCATAGTTTTAATTTGCTATACTTGGAGTAACGAATAAATTGGCATTTATGTTCATCGAGATACGACGATCATAACCGCACATGTACACCGATTAAAAAACATCTTCAGCTCAACTCTTGCTTGCATATTGTTTTGTAAAAAATAGCCGTACGGGAAGTATTGACAAATTCGTAAATTAAGTTTAATTTTAAATTGTTTCAATTATTATCTGAATTACCTATTTCTGTTAAATGAGTAACATAAGCATAAAAGGAAATGGATTGTGATAAGTTTATTTCGATAATGACAGTCTGCCCTCGCATTTACGACTTAGGTAGCTTTTATGGCAACAATAACTAATGACGACTGCAAAAGTACGCCCGTCTGATAAAGTACTATCATAAAGATTGCATTATATTATTTAAATTTATTACACTACGTATAAATGAAATTAACACCACATCGGTCATATGTTATACGCTACATTCAAGTTACAATATTTTTCAGGCAACATCAGATTTGTCCTGTTAACGTTAAGCCCATTAACCATATTACACAAAATGAGGATAAACATACCAATAAAATCTTATAGTAGTTTTTAATGTCTTGATAAAATTAGTTTCGATCAATCCACTTATTTGCTATCCGAAGAACTTTTAAGAAATGGACCTATCAGACTTGTCACGTCGCTAGATAAAAATACATTGTCACGTGCTTTGGTTATAGAACTGGTTGTTAGTTTTTATAAAGAACAAACTCAAAGGAAAAAGTGTCAACATAGCCTTATTTCCTGTATTGTTATTCATGATTTTATCTACGCTAGCGCATTTATAAATTATATCCTAGTTAATCTGCTAGATATAAGGAGGATGGAATATAAAAAGCATCGAACTGACTGGTTTGAGATACTGCTAATATTCATAAGAACACTGATGTTCAATAAAGATTATTGTAATCGGTATTATTTTTCGTAAGAAAGAACGGCAACCGCAACTGCTTTAAGTTGTATAGAACTGATATTATTTATTTTAATTCATTGATATTTTCCTGTCGGTTATTTAAGGCTTACGGTGAGCGCTCTATCAAACGATATATAATGTCTGTTCCAACAACCGTCGAGAACTGGTTCAGAACCGGGAATAATGTTTGACCAACACCGTCTTACGTCGCATTCGTCGAGAGTACATTAACAACTGAACTGACTGACTAATTCTGGACGGTTCGGAATCGATTCTTGCTGTGTTGGAACAAACCCATAGTTTTCGCTCAGTAACTCCTTAACGGATAATGATAAAAATATGCAGTTTTTTTTAATAGACTATAAATATTATTTTACGTCGACGCTGTGTTTTGAAATTTTGAAAAAATGTAAAATTAATTTTTTTTAAATGAATTTTGCATATTTTCAAAATTTCAAAACACAGCGTCGACGTAAAATAATATTTGTAGTCTATTAAAAAAAACCGCATATTTTTATCATTTTTCTTTGAGGAGTTACTGAGCGAAAACTATATTCCTTTGGATCAAGCGCTCACCGTAAGCCTTAAGGCTCAGTGGTTTGTGCCGCCTCGGCAGCCGAGTCGGTCGACGATACGGTTCTTGTTTACTAAGCTCTAGATCGACTAAGAAAGCGATTTTTTTAAAGTCTTAGCCAATGATATGAACCATATGCGCCGCAGTTTTTGAAACGTAATTGTGTAAAAAAATATATTTTTTTCGATTATTGGCATTTGTTCAAAATAAATCTAACAGAAAACTTTTGAAAACAGAATTTGTTTTTGTTTCATTGTATCACAACATAAAGCAGTCGAAAAGTAGGAAGAAACAAGCAATTTTATGAATGTATTTTGCAGCATGGAGAAATGAACGATTAGGTAGGAGCGTAAATACTGACAGCGCAGTTTAAAAGCACGAGTACCTACATGAACCATTTATAGGAGCAAATGAAAACGAGTAATTAATGGTGAGAAGGAAAAGCCGGATTCGGGAGTATATTTATGTCCATATTGTCAGTTTTCAACGAACGACTTGTTAGAAACTAAATGATCGATAAAGAATTAAATGCCTGCAAGTTTGTGCTAATCGGGTAAGTATGTAAACTTGATTGAAAAGGAATTTTTCACCGCATACAATTTTAAGGATCGTAAACAAATATATTTTTCAAACAACCATATAATACAAACAAATACAGACATTATACTCGGCGTTTGAAATTTATAATACCCAACAAACCCGTAAAATATGTTAATCTTCTCTTAAGATGTTTTCTCGGGTGTATTTTACAATATTTGCAATCGGGTACAAATCTATTTTCTAGGTTAAACCATAGCACGCTCCGATCCTAAGAATCGTGCAGTGCTCACTTGATTTTTGATAAGCTGTAACTTACTTTATAGAACTACCTTTTGTTTATTTTAACATAATTTGCTTCTATTCAATGAGAAGCATTCTATATTTTTTCCCCATCGTTACTACACAATAGATTTCATCGAATCAATAAATTTAGCCCATCTTCAAACATATCTGACTTATATGTTTGCAATATTTAATGCCTACCTATATATACACGCTAATGCCACAGCTGCATAAGACAATAAACTGCTCTGGGAATACATTTTCACAACAGGTCTATACAGGGTCTGGAAACTACACGGTAATTTCAAATTGTGACACTCTAGCACCAAATATTTCTCTGTTTTAAAATTAAAAGGTTCTATGTTGTTGATGTTATGTTACATTTAAAAAACGATGATAATAAATAAATATTTTTGGTGAAAGAAAACATTTTTAGTAATGATATTATGGTACAATTTATTAAAAAAAAATACAACTTTGTTTATGACCGTTGACTATTTTGACAGAAAATGGATATTACACAATATTAGTGCACTTTATAAACTAACCTGCTCGCTTCTTTCACACCACAATTTCTTTTCTTTGATAAGTTTATAAACTATCCAAATTGATCTAGCTGAAATGAAAATAAAATAACTAATTCTTTATATAGTACCTATATAAACTAGCCAACCATATCTTTGCGTTTTAGCCGTGGCATACCTGTATAGGTATAAGATGTTCCGGACATTAACTTAAATATTAGTAACCCTTTTGACATTTATTTGAACGAAAAAGCGGGTAATAATTGTAAATTTATGGATATCTATGCCATTAAGAAACATCAGCGGAGCTGACGGGCATGTCGCAATCCCCTGAAAACTCTTTAGGTTGCGCCTTTGCAACTTAGAACGGAACAGTGTTCTTTGGTGAGCAACGCGCTTGCTGTAAAGTACGCTCTCAGCATGTAATATATTCTTTAATGATCTTCTATCGGCTTCAGCGATCTTAAGAGTGCAGAACCTTTAATTTTTTTATAAGGCAAATAATAAATTAAAAAGTGCGCTGGCTTAAAAATGAATCTGTCGGATTGGGCGTACATGGGGTGTGTTCTAGTCAGCCTCGTTTTGCTCTCATTTTCCTGCAAAAAGAACACCTTTAATAGCCATACCGCGAAAAGCAGGCTGAGCAGAAACGACTGAAGCAGAAAAATGAAAACTTTGAGTTCTTTATTTCTTTTGCAGAATTACTTAAAGTTATTAGGTAATAATTTCCAGTAATCTTGTACAAACATCTCTATACTATTTTCGGTAGGTCACTTTTACGAATAAAAATGGTTACTAATTTGAGTTAAAATATGTTTAAGTTAAATACATACAATTTAAAGTAATGTTTAAATAAAAGAATGTACACTGTTAGGCTTATATCTGATAAGGCCAGCTTAAACATACTTATCTTTAAAATCAGACAAACTTACTA
The DNA here is from genome assembly GCA_037114965.1 of Monochamus alternatus. Lineage (NCBI taxonomy): Eukaryota > Metazoa > Arthropoda > Insecta > Coleoptera > Cerambycidae > Monochamus > Monochamus alternatus. The sequence goes on from CM073432.1 coordinate 20,281,453, forward strand.
AAAGAATTTCTTTGCATGTATAAGTAGCCTTAGTTGGTAGTATACCAGAATCTCTCACGCGATATTTTAAAAACATAAAGTAATGGGTTCTCAACCCGGATTCTCTTCGTACATTAAATTATATACCTCACTAGTTGAGATAAACAGTCATACTTGATCTTTCAGCATCGTTGTAACTATCACATTATACGCGAACGTAAGAAACGATTTGTCTTATAAAAATGCTGTTACCTATTAAAAATATCTATGCAGTCCTTACGAATAGTTGACACTCTCCCATTCGTAATTATTTAAATGTTATGGTAAGGATTTAAAATCGGATCGAAACGTAACACCTAAGGTTATTCAAAATGCTTTTCGCTTTTACATAACATTAAAGTCTTTTAAATGGTTCTGAAGTGACCAAACTGTTTTATTATTTTAACGCTTGCTTATTCATATAATTCCAGTTTCTTTTCAGCGTCCATCTTGAAAAAAATTCAAAAAACAACTTTAACGTGAAATTTTTCATGAAAATAACTTCGGTTGTCCATTAAAAATCAGAGTTTTTATTATATGAAATTTAGAATTCGAACTGGGGACATATTTTAGCAGCAAATGTGCATGTATTTAAATTTTCAGTTTTTTTTTTGTGAACGAAAATAGTATCTTCGACCTACTTTATTCGTTTATTACAATACAATTTTATTCGTACCTGAAATTCCTGACCTTTGAATTAGATATTTTTGACTATAACATCGTATACCTAATACAGTATGCGCCAAAAGTATGGAATAAATTCAATAAAAACGAAACAATTATTTTTTGGGAAAAATCCTCGAACAGGTCGATTTTTAATTTAAAAAATACATATTTTAGCGTAAACTGCGATTTTCAAATGTCATTTGTTTTCGAGTAATAACGTCATCGATTTTTTTTTAAATGGCAACACCATATTTTTTTCCTTGATTCTGAAAGATCGTTTAATTCTCTATCAGACAGTACTAAAATTTTGCCCTCTTACATAGGAAAGTTTTCGAGTAAATGACGATTGAATGTTAGAAAACGTAAATTTTATCCATAAAAAAGTAACAATTCTGAGGTATGTAAAATAAAATACAGTTGATTAAATTAAATGTTCGAATTGCCATCCACCAACTTCTTGACAATGCGCAAGTCTGTGAAGAAATTCTTCTTGCACATTATGAATGATTTCTAGGGTAACTCTGCGTATTTCGTCCCGAATGCGATTTTGAAGTTATTCTAAATTACGTGGTTTTATTAATGTACACTTTTGACTTCAAGTATCCCCATAAAAAATAGTCAAGAGGTGTAAGATCTGGCGATCTTGCAGGCCATTCTATCGGTCCGCGTCTGCCGATCCACCTCCCAGGAAAACAGTTGTCCAAAAAATCTCGTACAGGGCGCGCATAGTGCGGAGGTGCACCGTCTTGCTGAAACCATATGGTATCGTCAGGAATGTCAGGGTCATTATCGTTAGGAAAAATAACTGCAAGGGCTGGAACAAGGTCATTTTGTAGAAACTTTATATATATATATATCTTTGTCCTGTAAGGGTTCCTTCAAAGAAGAAAGGCCCTACTATTCTGTCGTCAACTATTCCAGCCCACACATTTAATTTCTGAGGGTGTTGGGTATGTACCTCTGCCATTCAATGAGGATTTTTCCGACTCCAATATCTGCAAGTTTGACGGTTTACTGTACCATTCAGACAAAATGTGGCCTCATCTAAAAAAAGTATTTGCCGGTGTAAATTTCTATTTCTTTGACATAAATCCATTAGAATTTCGCAAAAGTGTAAGCGGCGATCGGGATCAACTTCATTGAGTTGAATTTTGTAGGGATGATATTTTTCCTTCCTCAAGATACGTAGCACTGTGCTCTGACTAGAGTCATTGTTTAATGCAACCAATCGTGAAGAATTATGAGGATTATCCACCATACTTATCAAAATGTTCTGTTTCTGATTTTCATTAATGCTTGGATGTCCAGGTTTTGGAATATTTACAACATTGCCAGTTTCTCTAAATTTAGACTCTACCTTACTGACTGTTGATTGGCTGATAGGGTGATCTGGATATTTTTCATTAAATAAATCGCATACTTCCTGCTGAGTTCTAGTCATATTCCCGCATCCGATAAGAATTAAAATTTCAATTCTTTGGGAAACAGTTAAATGTGCCATAATACTTTAAATTGAATAATAATTTCTATGTCGCTTGCAATACTTATTAAGAAAGTCGGTGTGACAATGACACTTTGCAAAGATTTTCACCTACGTGATCTATAAAAAAACTATGGAATTCGAAAAACTAAACTTGATAACGTTTTTGCTTTATTTTAATTGATTTACGTTTTCTAACATTCAATCGTCATTTACTCGAAAACTTTCCTATGTAAGAGGGCAAAATTTTAGTACTGTCTGATAGAGAATTAAACGATCTTTCAGAATCAAGGAAAAAAATATGGTGTTGCTATTTAAAAAAAAATCGATGACGTCATTACTCGAAAACAAATGACATTTGAAAATCGCATTTTACGCTAAAATATGTATTTTTTAAATTAAAAATCGACCTGTTTATTCCATACTTTTGGCGCATACTGTATAAAGATACTTATAATAGACATATGTCGTAAAATTTAAAGAAAGTTGAATATTAGCTTTATAGTTGTGATGGGCATGTAAATAAAATAGAATAATTGTATAACGTTTTTATAAGACATTATCATGACATGCTTTATCGGAATTGTGTAATTTGTTGTATAAATGCTGTAAGCTCATTGCTAAGACAACTTGTTTTTATATTGAACTCTTAAAACACAATTATATAATTTTTATACAGCAACTATGTTTTATAAAAATGTGCCTATTTCACGCTATTAACTGCTGTGTTGATGCCAATAAGATGTTTATGCGACTAAGCCTTCCAACTTTAACTCTCCAAAAATTAGTGATAGGAACATTCTTAACCGCTGCTAAAAAATATCTTGTGTTACTTGGGAGGGTGTTAAAATTTAGGCATTAAGCTGTAAAGCTTAGCCCGTAAACTAAAAAAGCTAAATATGTTTCAAGGACACTATTTTAAGAGGTCCTTACTAGTGTCCATCACATTAAATTTTTATTAAATTGTATTAAGCACTTGATCAAGAAAAAACGATTTCCAGCGGCGTCCTTCAGAGACACATATCTCCGTAGGGAGAACTTGTAGGAAAAACATGTATATAAACCTTTCATCTTATTTTTTCATGTCTGCACCCGAGACATTTTCCACATTTTCCCGGACATGGACAGTATTACTGAGAAAATGAATATGTGATAATGCGTTAAAACTGTAGGAACTGTATTCTGGCTTGTCAGTGGCAATTAATCTATAAATGTTTTGATCATTTATTAGTGTTTACTTTCCGCTGTACGTTACCTAAACGCATTCAGGTCTGATGAAGAGAGGGTGAGCTATGTATGCTCGTTAAAAATTTTTGACATATAAATATGATGTGTAAAGCGCTCTGTAAGCGCGATGGGCGTTACTAAAATATACGCCCACAGTGTTTTAAGATAACAGTTCTTCCCAGTTTTTAGCAAAGCATTCCATCAACCCAGTGTACGCCCATCTTGACTCGTATTTAAGTACATTTTTCTTTTATGTGTAAATAAGCGGACCGAATTTTAATAAACAACAGACGTACTGGTAAAACACACGTTCCTACCGAACGTAATAATTCTCTTCCTATAATTACTACTTCAATCATTGTAGATATACAGGGTGTTCAGTAAAGGATGGGCCATACTAGGCTAGCTTCCTTGGACAAAATTAATGTCAATTAAATCAACTTGCTTTGGTACAATTTTGCTTCCAAGAAATTATAAACCTGTAATTGTACTAAAATATTGTGAAACAAGGTTTTTTGTGAGATAATCGCGAATATATAATTTATTTTTGAGTTAAATGTGCAAGGCATGTATTACTATTAATTTCAGATTGTTTTAAAGATAGTGATTTTTGGAAAATTATTATGATGAATTATTTTGAAACAATCTTCTATTTCTAGTTTTAAAGACACTATACTTGTTGTATGTCGTCAAAATATACCATTTTAGAGAAAATTGTGTTTAAAACGTATTAGGTATTTGTTAAGTTTGGAAATCAATATGTAAATTCTAACAAATTATTAATTCTGGCGGATATTTTAAAAATAAAAAATTTCTTTTTTGTTGTCATATTTACCTTATCTATGTTGTGTTTCATACTGTTTTATAAGAAATTACTAACTGTAATAACTTTTTGAATTTGTAATTAGCTAGAATTTATACAGGGTGAATCTTAAATAAGTACAAATATTTTAACTGCTGGTGTAGTTCGTCATTTAAATCAGTCTAGTGAAAGCCATTTTTAAAAATTTCTAATATTTACGGAGATATTCATTTTTTAAAAAAATACCCACATTTTGAGGACCGCTGGCTGATTTTTCATCCAACAACGTAATGAAACATATGATTTGTTGCGAGGTTGCCATATCTCCTCCAATATAAATATTACGTTTCCTTTAACGTAATAGTTCTATTTTAAAAATACTTGTTTTAAGCATAAGTACAGTAAAATTGGGTACGCAGCAATATTAACATAAATTTTAACATCTGAACTAACCTTAATATACTTCAACGATTAAAAATGAATTTCCGCAAGTTCAATACTACCGTAAAATATTTAGGAAGATATTACGTGATATTACTATGTCCAATGTTCAAAAATTATACATAAACGTGCACACAAGCTTACCTGTTTGTTAAAAAATTAACTATTTAATCAGTAATCCACATTTCACAAGTTAAATGTCATTGTACACTGTTAGAAAGGGACACAAAACACAATTTCCTTAAGTTATTTTATGAAGAATAACGAAAAACTATGCACGCGTTTTTTATTCAAAATGGAAAAAATGTCAACTTTTAGCAAATTTTATTGCTATTTTCATGCATTATGTGGGGTTAACAAGTTTGACTTGGGCTTCCGATAATCTGTCATGACAGTCAATGACAGTTTGATAATAAAAAATAATATAAAATGTTACACTTGACAAAATTCGCTAAAAGTTGAGATTTTTTCTTCCTTGAAGCAAAGACATTTGTGTAATACTGGCAACACTGTGAACCACACGTTCAGTTTGCAGCACTATGACTCATAAAAGTATGAAGGGTCGGTCTAGGCCAGCGGTCCTCAACAAGTTTTCTACTGAAAAATTACGAAATTTATTTAAAATTTCACTTTTTTATTTCTGATTTTTTTGTAAAAAAACTATTAATTATGTGTTCTACACACAAAACTATTCTGCTGGTTAAAATATTTGTACTTATTTAAGATTCACCCTGTATATTGATTTTTAAGCTTAACAGGCGACAAATGCTAAAAAAATTACTAAAACGTATTTTGGCAACATGCAAAATGTACACATTTACACTAATCGAAGGCTTTCAAAATAACTTACCATTTTCCAAAAATCTGTATCTTTTAAAAAAATCTGATAGAATAATAATACCTATAGCGGTACTGGCGTTCCGAACACCCTGTACATTTAACGCAAAATTCAATTAGATATTCGTATTCATCTCACAAGAGTACTTTTTTTTCAAAATTTGAGTACAATTACCCAACTAATAAGAAAATTATCATATTAAAAAAAAAAAATAAAAAAATATTTTCTCAAATTTGTTAATGGTTTTAGTAGGTATGCACAATTTCAAATTGTATTAAGCCTATTTGTTTCACCTCTATGTCAATCTAATATTTCTAAGTCTTTAATTACTCATATTAAATTTACTTTGCTATTACCTACATGATTTGAAATCCTATAATTGATGGACAGCTCCTGATTGATTTTTTTTACTGTTATAAGAATAACCTTTGAATGTGTTTGAAACACTTCAAATCTATCAGCTATAAAATTAGTTAACACAGAGTAGTAAACAGCTCTTTAAGTAACACAATGTTTGAATTGTAACATATTACACCCCTACAAACCAACTTGATTATATTATATAGAAAATATACGCGAATGCAAATCCTGCAAACCATTACATCGGCCATAACAATTTAATTTATATTAATTTTATTCAGTTGTTAGCAATTTAATAGTTTTCCTCGTAAGAGTATAATATATTTTATTCCTGAATTACTGTTTTCAGTATTACGTCAACTACTAATTACCGTTTCTTGATAATTGTTAAACAATTTGTGTTAGTCAGTTAATTTTTTAAAGTAACATTCTTCAATAAAGTATCGATAGAGAACCTATAGAATATCTAAGTTGTAACATAATAATGTATTTATAGAATTAATAATACAATGTAATCACAGATGTAACTCTTGAAGTTTTATTAAGAAAGGAATTAGATTCTAATGAAAAAATAAAACTAGGTTCTTTCTACAAACTACCTTATATTAACATTATTCATGGTACATATTGTTAAATGCAGATAATGAATATATTACTTCGTACCAATTTAATAAACAGTACTGATATATCATTCAAAATAATACTTTCTGTAAACAATAATTGTAAGCATTCCTTCCTATCAACGCAATCTCGTCTTGAAAATATTTATATACCTCTCAGTCATATTCTCTTTAAAAGCGAGAGCAACGCAACTATTCTGATGACTATGCAAATCATTATTGTAAGATCTTATTATGATTAAATACATTAAATAATATCAGATATAATTTAGTTCAGCTATATTGCAATATTGGAGCAGACATGTAAAGATAATACATTATTAAATTACACTTCTCGCGTAGTCTAAAAGAAGTAATTAATATGCGGCGGTTTTGTATACAAGCTATAATTTCATAAGTGCCAATTGGTATTTTCAGTACTTCTTAATTGCTCGAATTTTGTTCATTTGCATTTCGTTTTGTCGGTCAGTTTGAATTTCAGAACAAATCCGAAGATCACATCCCACGTTCTTTCACTTTGCTAGCCAAAGCGGCAAAACTGCCCAAGACATACATTGGTGATTAAAGCGATTTAAACTTGGTGATAGAAAATAGATAATTACACATTCGACTTTACTATTTTACAAATTATTTTTCAACGGAAATTAAAAACTGATTATAATAGATATGTTTAATACTAGTAAATAAACTTATAGAACATTATGAATGAAAGTTGTAGTCGTGATATGTTTACATCTTGGGGCTAAAATCAAATCTTGTGGGTTCGTTAAACTTCAGCGGTATTTTACCTGAGACTGGCAAATTACAATAAAAATATGCAGTTGTATAATTCACACAAGACAGAAAAACTAAAACGTCGAAATTATGTCCTTAATCACTTGATTTAAACTAATAATATATCTAGAATAAATGGAGTTTAATATATTTAATTATAATTTGGTATTCTGAACACAAACGTATAAAAAATACAGAGACTATAATGAACGTGCAAATAAAGTACTTATTTTACTTATACAAGGTGATTGGGGGGGGGGGCAATAGTCGAAAGGGGAGTTCAGAGGATAAAAGTGGATAAAAAAGCCTAATAAACCTATATGATCGAATATCAACGGTTGCTGAGATAGCAATGAAAATATTTTTACCTGAGTTAATTGAAAATCCGATCGAATAGCGCCTCTCTTGTGTTCACTTTTGTTGCATATACTAATGATTTAAACCATCTCCAAAGGCAGTAATCAAAGGGATTTAAATCTAGTGACCCTGGTGGCCAATTTTGGAAACAACCTTGGCCAATCCAGCGTTGTGGAAAGCGATTGTTAAGATGATTGATCACAACACGACTAAAATGGGCAGGGGCACCATCATGCTGAAAGTACATGGTTTGCCTAATATCGAATGGAATCGTCCAGTAGATCTGTCAAATTATTTTCTAAAAATTCTACATATATAGCTCCAGTAAGACGACCATCTAGCACAACTGGGCCAAGTAATTGATTATTAATCATACCACACCACAAAAACAATATGTATTTGTAAAGGTATGGTTTGCGTTTATCCAGTTACAAATCCTAAATCATTATCACCGTCCTGAAGATTCTGGACGTGCTGAATATGGAAAGGTTTTAAACCATTTTTGGTAATTTGGAGACGGGTTGCGTTCTACCGTATTTAGACTTTCTTCTTCCACTGCTAGACCAGAACCAGATGTAATTCTCACACTGGGAAACATTCCAGCTTCACATGCATTGTTAAAGGTCTGGAATACATTTCTATCTGGCATTCTTCTATTCGGGAAGCAACGTCGATATTCAGCAACTTTACGATTAGCGCTACCGCTGCAATACCCATAAATAAAAATAATATCAAGATATTCTCGATGACTAAATGTGTCAGGCATTACGAAATTATGTGCGTCCAATACGGACAAAATGAACGCACATGTAAAAATAAATGCGACAGTTTAAATCACAATCGTCAAAATAAATGTGACAATTAGTAATCACTAATGTGAGTATGATTTAGAATGCATGACCTACTCAAAATAAAATGTTAATAATAACAGCTTTCGCAAAAATAAATATTAAAAATTAAAAATATTATCATTGCTATCACAGTAATAGTTGATATTCGACATATGTTTATTAGACGTTTTTGTTCAGTTTTGCCCCCTAAACACCCCTTTCGAATATTGGGGGTTCCCCCCAATCATCCTGTATATACCTTTACTAATGGTACAAGGATCTATGTATGAATTAATTTCTTTACGACTTGCGGAGACAGAACAGATTGCACTGTCGATGTTTCGAAAAAGATAAAATGTACCGGTCTAATTTTATAGGTGTGGTATATTTAATTATGTAAGTCGACTCACCAATTAAACTTGATGTCTGAGTTAACTTTTACTATTACAATAATTCCTGATTTATAGGTTTTTGAGTATTGCGGAGAGGTTATATGAACCGGAGTTAATGACTTCGTGAAATTTATTACTCACCTGAGGAATAATCGTTAATAAGGAACCAATGATTTTAACATCCTGACGTAAATACTTAACGTGCCATCAAAAATCGCAGTGGATATTAGACTTATCGAACTACTCTGATGTAAGTAATATATCTTCCTTTTCAGTTTTTTCACAATATTTCAGCAACGGCAGCAGATAACTTGGATCTGTTTGGCCTATCTTAAGGTGGGCGTATTTCTCGCCGTAAAATGATCAAATTTGTGATGTTTGTTAGGTACTGAAATCTTGAAAAATAAAACACGTAGAACAAAAGTAATATCAAAAATAAAATTACTGATGTTTTGTCTACCCACTTTTACTATTTAAACTCTCTTCAAATAATATAATAACTTTTAAAATGCATTTGTATGGCACACATTATTTCGCTATTCTAACCCCACATTTTAACAATTATTTTCACATACTTATAAACAAAAGTGAACAATCTTATATGCAGAACTATGTAAGTTTATGTTATAACAATGTTTACATCTATAGTTGAATTTAAAAAAATACGTATTTTGAAAGATTTCAGTGCTTAAAAATTTGCTGGATAGATCGCTTTCCGACGTTATATATTGATTTTACTTCGGTACCTTTGAATATTCGCCAGTGGCAATAGTGGCATGAGATAACATTGTTGTTATTTGCTAAACTCTATATTATTCAGTTAGACATTTAAATGTCTAAAATTACTTGTATTTGTAGAAAACACTATTTCAAGAATACGGCGCCCTTAATAGCCATCAAACTATTTTCTAATTTGAGCAATGGTGAGCTATGAAAAGCTGGCCACGCTGTATATACCTATGTAGAGGTAAAAATTCGTTGATAGGTGTTGTTTTTAAGTGCATGTCTAGTAGTAGACGATAAAAATAAACAAAAACTTAATAGCAATCACTACCCTAGATCCTAGCTCGAATTTGATGATGAAATAACGGCTTACAAGGACAAATTTATACGAATTTACGAATAGGACTTACGTATGTGTTAACGGAGTATTGCTTAATCAACATTTTAATCGATACAGTTGTTCATGTATCTGGATTGCTTCACCACATATTGCCATATTTAATGACAGGCTAGAGTCAGATGAAGAGCGGTAGATATAGCGGGCGGGTCCGTGGGAAAGTAGCTGCGTACCCCTCGGCTTGAGGTCACGCGTTGACCCCACCGGAGCCCCCTACCCCGCGCTATTCACGATACAGATCCACCCATGTGCCCTGAACTAGCACTCTGACTCTCTACTAGCCGAGCGCCAGCGCTCAGGCTCTCGATAAAGATGGTCCAGCAATTTACTTGACCTCTTCTATATACCTACCTCTCTCGCGCTCGTTACGCTCCACTAATAATCCCAATTTTGCGACCAATTTTTTGTGAAATTTGCGACACGGTCCGTAATTGTTTGTCAATTTTTTATTCGTACCGCTCAACCTGTCATTATCATTTCTACGAGTTATTTATCCATTACCGACTTTTTCCCTGTTTATAATACACTTTTTGAAATCCTATCGATAAATACCGGGCGTTTGTCATTAATGAGTTCTTACAAATTTTTCGTCGAATCAAATTTTCTACTGTAAATTTTCTTGTACCACAGTTTCTTTGAAATTGAGAAATTCGCTTATCCAATTTAGAAAGTTTGATTAAATATCGCGCCGTTACCACAACGAACATCTTGCTCTGATTTGCCTATTAGGTATACATTCGCGTTCTTTACTGCACGTCCAATGGTTGGTTATACTTTCTTTTCTGATATCCAAAAGGTCGACAAAGCAGATCATGCAATTAATGACCCTGTACTCCACATTAAACGCTGTGGAATGGATTGGAGATGAGATTTACACGCCTAATTAACATAATTACGTTTTACGCTACATTTGTTTTACGTTCGGTTGATTAATACAGGTTTCAATCCTACTAAAAACCCTTAATACATCTTTGATCGCACTATATAATTTTGAAATGTCCTTTGCATTCTTTTCTTACATAAGCAAACAATCGAGCACACTGTATGTGGATCTGATCTACATTTTAAGCCAGAAATATTCTAACATTCCTGGAGAAACCAGAGCTTATTAGCACAAAAACTCTTCACATTTCTTGTTAACAATTTAAATCAAATTATTCTTCGATTCAAAAGTGAAGCGAAATCGACCATTTTTATCATATTTTTTAACAAACGTTTAAAGTCATTTCGGTTCTGTTAGTGAATAGAACAACGGTGTAAAACGATTTAGAAGCTATTAGTTTACGTTTATTTAATCACATAGAGCGTGTCCCAGAATGATGGAACACAATTCATATTTATTTATTTATTTAGGATGCTCTATACTTCACAGTATAAATAGATTGCACTTCTATAGACAAATTCGTCGATATAAGATTATACATACTTTTTGTAATATTCGCTAAATGGATGAATTAAATGGAAACAATAGTTTATGTACTAATTAGTACTTTTATTTTATTACAGCAAATGTACAAAGTTGTTTTTATTAACCATTGTACAATACCCAATTCGATGTTTATCAAATTGTCATGTTTTGACATTTATTTTCTAGTGTGCTATTAGAAAAATGTGTTGGTAATGGTATGGTACAAAAAATAGAAAATATTGGAGAAAAATAGCAATCTCACATACAAAAGTAACCGCAAAGTTAATCGATATGCTGATACATGTATATGGATGGATATCGATATAAATCCAGATACTTGCCAATCTAAACATAACTTCAGCACCTGGATTTTGTTCCTGCTTTTTTAAAGCTAATTTTACTGTCGTCATTTTGATATTTTGTTATTATTTTATTATTATTTTATAAAGTGACGTTCGCTTTCGACTACAGAATTCTATTATCGAAAATAGGCGAGAACAAATCCCACATCAGATTTACACTAAACGAATAACTGGACGATGTGTACGTGTATGCTTTATACACTTAATTAACGATTAATTATTATTACTGAGATAATTGTATGGGTATGCGTTGCATAATAAAGATAAAAGAAACAAATGATAAATGCTGTAGACACATAAATTTATGTAATAGAGCGTGCGTGGGCGGGGAACAATATGATATAATTTATACCCATATATTAAAACCTCTTTAAAGAAAGTTACTTAATATCTACTAAAGCGATTCGAACAATCTGATTATGATGTAAAACAAATTAGAACCGATTTAGCTTTTATTCACTCTGTATATTTCTATAAGCGTTATTTTAATGTCTGTTGAAATAATCGTATTTATTACAAGTAATAGTAAAGGAGGATAGCTTTAAATATGTATCCAGATAAAGTAAACAAGATAATGAATTGCCCGGTGCATTTTAAGGCAGCATGAGTAATTAATAATAATCATTAACTTCCACTCGGGACGTAATATATAGTTTAATGCAACTGTACAAATTGCATAACATTTTAAAAATAAATACTTTTCGTTCGGCTGGAAGTCATTAATCATGTGTCGTTTTAACTTCCTAACATATACATATAACATAATATATCTTTAAAACAATAAGCCTGTTTCAGCAAGTGCCACATTAACTTTTATGATGTTGCCTGCTGGATGTATGTATGACGTACGTTAATGAAAACTTCCATTTTGTTGTCGTTTTGTAATAAAAGCATAGTTTTTGGCGAGCAGTGTATACCCTGATGGCCCCGATAGACTATTTCACCAAACAATAATAAATATTTCACACCCAAGTCCATTTAAAAAACTAGTTACTTACCCTGACAGCTGTCGGAGAAGCAGAAATACTCGCTAGCTATTTTACGCTGTCAGTCGATTACAGTGAATGTTGATCGTAACACCTTCGCATGCATAAAAATGATAGTTTTGATCCGCATCATTTATAAAGTAACGCATCACTTATGGTTTGCTTAAACTGGCATGCAAATTTTAGTGTAATTAAGGAAAATTAATGATTTCGCAAACTTAGAACGGCGTTGCATCAAATCGCAATGATGTAGGTAGATTCGAAAGAGGGTAATGTATGTATAAGTATGTTTGTAACCTGACTTTACAAAGAGCTATATCGCATTCGGGCGGGAGATGGTCAGGAGCTAGGTCCGTGTGAAAAAAATTCGAGAACGCGTAAGCCCGCCTAAAATATGAATATACGAGAGGCATATAGGAAAATAAAAACAAATGCCATGCGCGATTGGCAATAATGTGTTGCAAACACGCAAGTAGGTAATTGTTTCATTTAAGAACAGAACCCATGGATTTCCCACGATGGGCTTAAGACGCATCGGATAAACTGCAATTACTCTAACCGCTGAATACATAATTCTAGTAGGATGAGTAGAAGTAAAAGAAGGCAAGGCAATAGCTGTTTGCAATAAAGCACCATATAATATTATATTCTAGGATGGTTACGGGAACGCAGCTAAAAATATCTATTAAATACACCTTACGTACAACATCTTCTAAACTGATAATACTGTTGCATGTGCGACAAAATTTTTCCCGGCACACTGCATTTCGATTCCATCAGCCTCTACTGCGTCCACCTTGCACCACCATTTTTTTAAATGCGATAAACCAAAACTGATCGCAATAATTCATGATATCATCATATTGATTCAAATTCTTGCGAAAAATAATATAGCAGCAACGCATAGCAATCTTTTTGAATTATTTGCACAGTCACATTTTCTGTTTCATTAATTTTCAAGTATATACTACTTTAGTAAAGTAAACTTTAAATGAAAACAAGTAGAGTTGTTATTTGTGCATAGTTATAGTGTCCTTCGAATCCGCTGGAAAAATGTATAAAAAACTTGGTAAAAACTGCTGTATTAATCATGTTCAGATTGATATATTCAATTGCATATCAAATTTTATAAAAATTAGCTAAGTGCATGATTCAGGGGATATTTTAAAAAAATAGAAACAAACTTTTATTAATAATCTTTGCCATAATATCGTATATTTACACGGTAAAAAATATCATTGAGTAACCTCAAACTCATTTATGAGTGAAATTATTTTGGTGTTGAATTTTGAGTAATTAAATATTTTAATGCAGAAATGAGTTTATCGACACAATTTTTCGTCAGAAAGGTGGTTTGTGGAAAAAACAACGAAATATATTGATAATATCACTCAATTTTGGGTTTGTAGTAACACATAGTTCAGTAAGTTAACTCAAAAGTTATTTAAAGTTACTCATAAAAGATTTATTTACGTAACACATAACTGTGTGAATATTACTCTATGAATTGTGTTTTTATTTTAACACAATCAGGTGTGGACTCGTTTTAACGATCAATTGTGTTGATTTTGAGTCAAATTTTACTCAAAATTTTTTACGGTGTAGTACCATATGCTCTTTGGCCTTGTTGTAATGAAATATTTTTTTAAATAATATCATTAGTAGAACATATTTTTTTAAAGCGTTCAACGAACATATCTTATAGTATTTTACGGATCACGAAGTGGTTGGCATACCTGCGACTACTACTTCCGGAAAATCGATTACTGACTTTGAGTATCAAATAACAGGCCATGCTCGGCAAACAATATGTATTTACTTCTATCTTAGGTCTGTGTATTCATAAATTCTGCTACATGTTCTGTGTGAACTACTGCATATTACATCTTGATATTCGAGTCAAATTACATGACCGTACAACGATTTCAGAATGCACTGCCGCTATTATTACGGAAGATTTAGATTTAGAAATGGTTTTCAAGAAGGCTGGTAGTTGCATTAACTTTTTGAATGTCCATATTTTCATAACAGTTATATCTATCGGATGATTTTATATAGGTATAGTTTGCCCCGTGTTACGCCAGATATTCTTAAATATTGATGTATTATTAGATATACAAGGTGTAACAAAAAAGCAAGTCATCCCGCTAACAGCGTGTTATGGCGGCAAAATATGACGATTTAACCCTACTTACCTACATACTAAAATGCCTTCCTTAAAAGATACAGGGTATAAAATTTTAACTTTCAACATTGTTTTTTTCAAAAATGATGCCTAAAAAACAAACCTAGAAGCGGGGGGAGGGGGAGGTGTTATTTTATAACCCACACAAAATTTTAAAATTAAGAAAATATAGTTTGAAAGATGTTTAAACCTAAAAATATAATTTATAAATGTTGCTCATAAATTAGATATATAACTATGTAAGCTGAAATTCCAATAAGAAACTTATACCTAAACCATCTAACCTCATGATAACATGTTAACCTTTGACATATCTAAAAACCCCGTATGAGAACTAATCTTAGTTGAAATTCTGCACAGTTACTCGCTGCATATAACAATCGATGATCTTGATATTACAAAAATATGCCTGCTAATATACGATACGAGGATAAAATTAAGCATATATTAATCGTCACTCACCTTAGAGAATCCTATATTGGGCGTTGGTGTTTGGTGTAATCCTACATCGTGGCACTTAAAAGCTAGAACAAAATCGAATATTTAATGTTTTCACATTTCAAATTACACATATTTGCAAAAATGGCGGATGCGCCGGAGTTAAACCTACTCGAAAATTTCAACAGCTCAACTTCAAAGATTATCGCCCAAGTGAAATTTTTGGCCGATTATCTTATTTCTAACTATTCTTTCGAATAACTCTAAAAAGAAATTTGGGCTTTGAAAATCATCTCCAAGATCAATTCTAGTGCATAGATTCTGAAAATGTGGTCGAATTTTACCTGGAACGCTTTATTATTGTTCTCGCAGAATTTTCGTCTATATCTCGCAAACGGAATGAAATCCCAACAAACCAAGGCAATTTTTCACTTTCTTGTGCTCGATTTACTATTGCATGACGACGAGAAAAAAATGTTCTGTCAAAAAACTACATCTGTTCCAAATTATTAGCATCGATTTGAATAAATTTTTGACCTATAGAATTTGTTTGTGTGTTTCGAAAAGTAAATGAAATCCCAACAAACCGATGCCATTTTCTAGTTTCTCGTAGCTAACTTACTGATAATAATGAAGCAAAAATGTAATTAAATCCGTTTCATTTACATTTTTTAATCTTTCGAATAACTGGTAAAATACTAATTTATACTGCCTGTGATATTGGAACGATAAAATTATTGGCAGAAGATGTTAAAACCAAGCAGTTAATTGTAAAAGACTACTTAAGGTATTTAACACTTTCCAGTCTACCAGTATTTAAAAACGTTAAATACTTCTGTCAAATATACACTAGAACATTTCTCCAAAAGAAGACAATAGATTCTTTGTTATATCCCCACATACTAACTCTAAATAAATTAGTTTCCTCATAATTGTTAATAATTGGATATGCCTTTCTGTAATAATTTGACAGTACCGTGCTAACGAACTAACACTCTCTTTCTTCATTTGTAAACATCTACAAAAAATAGGGTTCTCGAATGTCGAACGTTATCTTTTAAACCGTACAATTGGCAAAAATTAGTCAAAGTATTAAATCATCAAAGTTTTCGTAGCAATAATTACTACTTAGGTATTATTTATAAGAACCGAAAAATACAGTATGCGCCGAAAGTATGGAATAAATTCAATAAAAACGAAACAATTATTTTTTGGGAAAAATCCTCGAACAGGTCGATTTTTAATTTAAAAAATACATATTTTAGCGTAAAATGCGATTTTCAAATGTCATTTGTTTTCGAGTAATGACGTCATTGATTTTTTTTAAATGGCAACACCATATTTTTTCCTTGATTCTGAAAGATCGTTTAATTCTCTATCAGACAGTACTAAAATTTTGTCCTCCTACATAGGAAAATTTCCGAGTAAATGACGATTGAATGTTAGAAAACATAAATTAATTAAAATAAAGCAAAAATGTTATCAAGTTTAGTTTTTCGAATTCCATAGTTCTTTTATGGATCACGTAGGTGAAAATCTTTGCAAAGTGTCATTGTCACACCGACTTTCTAATAAGTATTGTAAGCGACATAGAAATTATTATTCAATTTAAAGTATTATGGCACATTTAACTGTTACTCAAAGAATTGAAATTTTAATTCTTATCGGATGAAAAATATCCAGATCGCCCTATCAGCCAATCAACAGTCAGTAAGGTAGAGTCTAAATTTAGAGAAACTGGCAATGTTGTAAATATTCCAAAACCTGGACGTCCAAGCATTAATGAAAATCAGAAACAGAACATTTTGATAAGTATGGTGGATAATCCTCATAATTCTTCACGATTGGTTGCATTAAACAATGACACTAGACAGAGCACAGTGCTACGTATCTTGAGGAAGGAAAAATATCATCCCTACAAAATTCAACTTGTGCAGGAACTCAATGAAGATGATTCCGATCGCCGCTTACACTTTTGCGAAATTCTAATGGATTTATGTCAAGGAAATAGAAATTTACACCGGCAAATACTTTTTCAGATGAGGCCACATTTTGTCTGAATGGTACAGAAAACCGTCAAACTTGCAGATATTGGAGTCAGGAAAATCCTCATTGGATGGCAGAGGCACATATCCAACACCCTCAGAAATTAAATGTGTGGGCTGGAATAGTTGACGACAGAATAGTAGGGCCTTTCGGGCCTTTCTTCTTTGAAGGAACCCTTACAGGATAAAAATATTTAGAGTTTCTAGAAAATGACCTTGTTCCAGCCCTTGCAGAAATTTTTCCTAACGATAATGACCCTGACATTCCTGACGATACCATATGGTTTCAGCAAGACGGTGCACCTCCGCACTGTGCGCGCCCTGTACGAGATTTTTTGGACAACTGTTTTCCTGGAAGGTGGATCGCCAGACGCGGACCGATAGAATGGCCTGCAAGATCACCAGATCTTACACCTCTTGACTATTTTTTATGGGGATACTTGAAGTCAAAAGTGTGTATTAATAAACCAAGTAATTTAGAAAAACTTCAAAATCGCATTCGGGACGAAATACGTAGAATTACCCCAGAAATCATTCATAATGTGCAAGAAGAATTTCTTCACAGACTTGCACATTGTCAAGAAGTTGGTGGATGGCAATTTGAACATTTAATTTAAGTATAAAATTTAATCAATTGTATTTTATTTTACATATGTCAGAATTGTTACTTTTTTATGGATAAAATTTACGTTTTCTAGCATTCAATCGTCATTTACTCGAAAACTTTCCTATGTAAGAGGGCAAAATTTTAGTACTGTCTGATAGAGAATTAAACGATCTTTCAGAATCAAGAAAAAAAATATGGTGTTGCCATTTAAAAAAAAATCGATGACGTCATTACTCGAAAACAAATGACATTTGAAAATCGCATTTTACGCTAAAATATGTATTTTTTAAATTAAAAATCGACCTGTTCGAGGATTTTTCCCAAAAAATAATTGTTTCGTTTTTATTGAATTTATTCCATACTTTTGGCGCATACTGTATATGATGTCATCTTCAACCTCTATTTATCATAATTTATACTATAATACAAATAAAGGGTATAAAGCAACAAAACTAATTAAATTCACAGTCAAACAAGCGAGTACCAACTTATAGGTAGTACTTTATTAATTATTTAATGAAATGTATATTTAATCTGATTATGCCATTATTTCAATGCTATAGCATCAATCATCATTTTAGAGTGGTGTGGACAAGCATTGTCAAACAGCAATACGAATAAAAAAAATCCGCACAAAACGTGACAACGCGGATCGTATACATCTCTTTCTGCGAGTGACAGACATCATTCGCAGGATAATTTTTAAGGTCTGCTCACTGTGTGGCACCGTAAACTTATAGCATCGTCTCCACTCAGACCACTACTTTATCCATTGCTTCTAGGCCCCATACAAAACATCAAAATTTCTCCACACTTTCGAAAACATTTTGTATCCGTTAAAACATCAAAATAACTGTAACTGAGAACTTACATTAATTCCTGCTTTGGAGAAAGCCTCTTTGGTCAAGACCACAATATGCATATATCATGTAACCGTTATGTAAATAAAAATGTGTACCTTAAGCGACACTTAGTTCGGCCAGTATTGTCTGCAACCCGTATTTATAATTATCCGAGATTATTCTGGCTAATTAGCCACCCACGGTTGTAGTACGAGCTTTAATTTTCAAACCAGAGCGGTTAATCATCGGGACGAGCTTAACTGGCTCCTCTGCACCGAGGTTCATATCTTATCTAGTCCACTGACGGACTAAGGAAAGGTTATACGTTTAATGATTTTAATATTCTTGAGGTGGCGGAAGATTAGACACATCCATTTTTCCATCTCAATAAAATTTTGCACGTTCTGCATGGATATAAGTACCTAGTTAAATGCAGTGTTCAAAGAGTTAAAAATTGTTTATCTTACGTCAATACTGCAAAGTAATCACACCGCATATTGTGCAAGGTAATTATCAATTAATACACTTAAAACGTGTAATATGCAGAACTAATATGTAGTATAGTTAGAGACGTAATGCTTTATTTTAAATATCTTTTAATAGCTATTAATAAAAATACTGAGAATGGTTGAATCATTGAGTAGACTGTGTAACATTAAATTACCCATAGATTTATACGTATAGTAGATAGCTTAGATTTTTAGACTTAGTGTTAATCTATGACCTTATCGGTGTATCTCATTTATGCAAAAGTTTTTTGTTATATAATGCAATAGTTGTCGGTGCACAATATTTTTCATATTGGTAGTAATTACGTACCTCAACTTCATTTGTTTATAAGCAGAAAAATAATGAAATTATAATTGCAGATGTTTATACATTCTTATAACAATAATTATCATTTAAAAAATTATTCATAGCCTGTGTTTAAACGAAGCTAGTAAGTATAATTTTGTAAATTATATGGTTTTTAGTATGTGGCAATACGCTAAAGTACTGCTTCTCAAGCGTATCTAAATGATGCCCGGTCAGAATATTCTTAATTCGTCCTTTTAAATGTTAAACCTTTTCTTATTTTACATTATCCTTTAGAAGGCTCTATCTGTATTTCACTGAATAAAGTAATGGTTCGGCTGGTGTTATTAAAGTATGTACATTATTTCTGCTTTATAAGTACCTAGTAATTATCTAAAACACCATTGTAGAAAATTTCAAACAATGTTGGTAATTAGCTTGTCTTACTGCATTTAGTTCAGCATGTCATGCATATTTGCACACAATTTAACAAATGGACTCTAGGTCTATATAGAGTCTCAGTTCTTTCTTTAATTGCTTTATTTCTGTTTTTCAGTAGACGAAGATATACGCAAAATCGTCTTATCTTCTTACATCTATTTATGTATTTGTCCAAACAGTGTAACATCCTTAGTTGTGATATAAATAAAACCCTGCAAACCGGTTAATAAGAGAGAAATTAATTAATTAAGTTAATTAATGATTTTTTTATTCTTAGAGCAATACTATACGTCTCATCAAGAGTTTTCTCACGATGCGTTAAACGGTACAAAATGTCATGAAAAAAGGTACATGTTTTGAGTTTTTTTGTGGACAATCGAGGAACGTATATGACAATAAGTTGCATTAAATCACGTATATTCGGATGGCGGATTCAAGTATAGTGAAATTACCCATTGTTTATTGAAATTGAACTGTGGAATATTAAGTCAATCAATGTCGTTTTCGAGTCTAGTGACAAAATCGCCCATTGATTGGCCTGTCAATTAACTCTCGGCTCGACATGTATACGTGCCTGCAAACGCTTCTTATCTGATCCGTCCGTCACTGCTAAAGACGCTGAAATGTTTATGGAATCCTGAGGAATATGTCTAACTGGCGTCATCTATTCGCAATTCTCAATTGGTCTTTTTTTAATCCCCGTTTGCATTTAAATTAAACGTCCGATTGGATGTATTTATTTTCATTCGCGATCGTCCTTCCTACCAATATATTTCTTTTTATAAACATCACGTGCTACTTTTCCTACGTTTGAAAATAAAATAAGAAAAAAACTGCGTTAATTAATTTTCACGCAGTTGCATTATAGCATAAAGTTTTTTAGATTCCAATAATTTCAATGCTTTAATATTATATATGCGATTTTTAAATACTAATTATAGTTCCGATTCAGGAACAATTTTAATAATAGCGTTCATAATTGATCTTGTTTTAATGGTAATTAAACAAAAAGCGACATTGTCGTTGTTTCTTTCGCATAACTGATTATTTCACGCAATAATTTTATTAATAGACAAATAACCGACGCTATTCTATTTAATTTTATGTGAAATTTGAAAAATATTTTAAAAATCATGGTTGTCGATGAATTTTCGTCTGCAGAGAAATTAAATCACGGTAAATTTTATTTTTCTTCGATAACGTAAATTCTGAAGAACTAAGGATTTCATGTGAGATGTTGATTCTGGATCTATGAAATAAGGATATGCCATCCCATGGGTGTCACAAAAAAAACGTTGCAATCTTAAGATAGATGTTTCTTACATACCTTGCTGAAAATAATTAGCCTTCCTGACGTATACACACACTAGTGCCATAAGCTGAAGTTGCGAAAGTCTCTGTCTCGTTGAAGGTGGTAAAGGCAATAATTCTCGTAAATTAGCTATTTCCGCGTTAATTAGATCTCTTCGTAACTTGCTGGCTCCCTTCGTTGACTTATTCGCATCGAACCTTAAAAAGACGGATACTACAGAAAAGAACGGAATGTTAAACATTTGTCTATAATTATTTGTATTTTCAAAATTATTGGTGGTCGCTCACTTTCAGTTACCCATAGGCCAGAAGCATAATGACTAAGAGTATCTCAATCGAAAAAAAGTTAGATATTCTACTTGTATTATACGGATTTAAGCTGTTCCCAGAATAATTTTAGGTAGGTATATTAAATAAATCACTTTTTGCTGCAAAAAGCTAATATCCACGAGTTAATTCAATTATAGACATCAACCATACCGTGCAGGAAAAAATAATGAACCATAGTAAATATTTCTAACTACAATCTGATGCTTGATCTTCACATAAAGCGTTGTTTGTTTTGTAATTTTTCTTAGAAGGTACTGTTCTATAGCGTAAATAAACGCTATAAGGAATGCAATCATTCATAGCACATACATCCTTTAGATTTAGATCATGTTTATTTTTTATATTGTTTTGTAGATTTCAACTTACGATTACAACTATAGGTATTGTCAATTTGCTTGAATAAATGTAATTATTCGAATTAAGACTATTCTCAACGTTGAAATGACCGTGAAAAGTACAACTAATATACAGGATCCTTGCTAAATTCCGTGCCACAATTTCTTGAAACAGTTTTCCATACGTTATGTACAATTGTTCGTCATGAAAAAATGAATTTTGCGATTTCTTTTGAACTTCCAGAAGTTCAAAAACTGTTTTTAGGGAGTGTAATTATTATTGAAAAAGCATGTACATACATCTTAACAACCTTGCCTGTATGTAATGGAAACTGATATAACTACTAAATTTGTTGAAGTATTCATTAATCATATACCTTTACTCGCAGAAGAAATATTAATCATTATTAAATATTTGGCAATTAACGTATATTAGTTTTAGTAATTAGATACATCTACTTATATACGAATATTTCATAACAAATTCGAAATAATATTTAAATATTACATTAGATGCGATGATTTCTATGTCATTCAGTTTTCTTACACAAATTTAGCTGTTTTTTATAGAGATCGAATTTTAAGATAAATCTTGCATTTATTTCTCTTTTATAAAGCTTATCCTGGTACCTCCTATGGAGCCCGGAATTTTTCAAGGTAGTACTGATCGAACCAACATATAAACAGCATAGAAAAATTCAACTAGTTGTTACGCTGTTGACGGTTCAGTAATAGGATATAATATAAACACAAATTTCAGTATGATGATAAAGTTTATGTTGAAATATAAGAGTTAGCATTATCCTTAATTTTCCATAATCATTTTGGACAGTTGATTTATTATTCACTGTGGTTAAAGATCTGTAATTATAAAAAAAATATTAATTTAATAAACTAGTTTAAACAAGCCGAAGTTTTCCCAATTTTTTTTCTACTCGTGACGTGAAAATTGCTCCTAAATACAGATCAACACGTGATAAATAATTCTATGGCATTTTTTAATTATCTTAAGTAGCATATATCATCAGAACGCCACAGTACCAAGGCGTGTGGTGTTTTTTAGATACAAAATTGTTTCAAATTACCACTATAATTACTAAAACTAATTAAAAAATAATTTATTATGTAGGTACCTACACCTATACGGTATAAAAAACTTTATTCACCAAGGCCTTATAGCTACGGCCCTGAATTCGAGATTTATATCGACTAATGAAAATTTAAGATATTATTCTCGGTTCCAGCAAAAGGAAATAAAAATGGCGCCTAAAGCGACGATTACTTAGCAAATAGGCTTGTGGTTAAACCTGCCATAATGAGGGTACGTGCGCACAGTTTTTACACTACACAAAAACGCTTCAAAGCATTCTCATATTCCAGGAAACTCTTAAGATAAGTAACAATAAATACATATTATAAACACATGCATACAGGGTGTTCCAAAATTAGCCTGCCAAAAATTAACAGTGGATTCTACGATCAAGAAAAGAAAGTTATGTAAACATTGGTCTGTAAACGCTCCCTAACGGAGTTATTGCTCGTTAAAGGGGGCCCCAAAATTTGATTTTCTTCAAATATTTTCAAAGCGGATCGAGAAGTAATTAAATTTAAAATTGAGAATCGCAATTAGATTACGAATCTAATGTTCTAATAGCAATACCATAATTAATCATAGGTGTGTCAAACTGGGGGAATTATTGGATAAATATTGCTCTCATTTTTTCATGTTTCGAGGTTTTTGCCGTCAGATCAAAAAATTAAAAATGTTGAACAATTTTACTTCGAAAAAGTAGTCCATTTACGAGTAATATTAATTTAAAAATTTTGTGCAAGCGGTCAAATTGTCTCTAGTAGGCTTTGTCAGTTTATTTGACACATATTACATAGGTTTACAAAATTTTTTAAAGTATTAATAGGCTATATTAAAATTAAAACATGTACAAACATACACAACACCTTTAATATGTGTTAAATAAGTATTTTCTCAGAGCCTACTAGGGATATTTTGCCTATTTACAGTTTCCATCTTAAACTTTTTGGTATGTCACCAAATAAATTAAGATTACTTTTTCATGTAAAATAAACCAAAATTTTAAATTTTTTGATCTGACGACGAAAATCTTGAAACACAATAAAGTTAGAGCAATATTTACCCACTGACTCCCAGTTTGACACGCCTATGACCAATTATGAGGAATTATTTTGAGAACATTAGATTCGCAATCTAATTTTGATATTCAATTTCAAATTTGATTACTTTATCTCGATCCGTTTTGAAAATATTTGGAGAAAATAGAATTTTGGAGTCCCCCTTTAAAGAGCAATAGCTCCGTTACGGACCTATGATTATATAACTTATTATTTATCGTAGAATCCACAGTTAATTTTTGGAAGGCTAATTTTGGGACACCCTGTATAGCTCCCCCGTATGTACATAAATAACTGAAGGGTAAATTCCTCTTGGAAAGTGTGGGGGTAGTTCATATAACGTTTTCCTTATTAACGTTACACTTTGGGGATACAGAGTGTTAAATTAGTTATATAGAAGAGGGTTTTTCTTAATTATAAGGATATCAAAATGTGTACATTTGTGTAAATCAATATCAACTGTATCTTGAGAAAAACGTGCAAAACGTTTCTCTCAAAAGCAATGGCGTAGAGGCGGGTATTTTGAAGGGTATCTATAATCGAAGAAAAAATATGTTTGAAGTAAAACATTTTTAAATATCTGAACGTAAGCCCCAAGAGATGAGACAAAAGAGAAGGTATACGAGCTGAAGGACGATATAATGTACCTATATAGGTACATTTTTTTGAGAAAACAAAAGATAAAGCATTTTGCTCGTATAAAATCTGTAACAACACAAATATTAATTGTCACAAGATGTTAAAACGGCATTATTAAATTTTGTTTTATGTGATTCATATTTAAAGAACATAGAACTTAAGATTTAGTGTAGAGATTTTGTGGAGGTAAATAATTTCATCAGGCGCTTAAACGATCGTTTCTCTTACAAAGCATAGCCTCATCTTGCATAGCTAGCTATATGCTAATACTAGTATTATTAACTAAATGTTTGCTCTTTGTATGTTCCATCTAGTATTATAATTAATTACATAGACTGAAGAAGCATAGGCGATAAGCCGAGTCCGGGTGGGATATAGTCTCCATTTACATACAGCGCCAAAAGTATGGAATAAATTCAATAAAAACGAAACAATTATTTTTTGGAAAAAATCCTCGAAGAAAATACATATTTTAGCGTAAAATGCGATTTTCAAATGTCATTTGTTTTCGAGTAATGACGTCATCGATTTTTTTTTTAATGGCAACACCATATTTTTTTCCTTGATTCTGAACGATCGTTTAATTCTCTATCAGACAGTACTAAAATTTTGCCCTCTTACATAGGAAAGTTTTCGAGTAAATGACGATTGAATGTTAGAAAACGTAAATTTTATCCATAAAAAAGTAACAATTCTGAGATATGTAAAATAAAATTCAATTGATTAAATTTTATACTTAAATTAAATGTTCGAATTGCCATCCACCAACTTCTTGACAATGCGCAAGTCTGTGAAGAAATTCTTCTTGCACATTATGAATGATTTCTGGGGTAACTCTGCGTATTTCGTCCCGAATGCGATTTTGAAGTTCTTCTAAATTACGTGGTTTATTAATGTACACTTTTGACAAGTATCCCCATAAAAAATAGTCAAGAGGTGTAAGATCTGGCGATCTTGCAGGCCATTCTATCGGTCCGCGTCTGCCGATCCACCTCCCAGGGAAACAGTTGTCCAAAAAATCTCGTACAGGGCGCGCATAGTGCGGAGGTGCACCGTCTTGCTGAAACCATATGGTATCGTCAGGAATGTCAGGGTCATTATCGTTAGGAAAAATTACTGCAAGGGCTGGAACAAGGTCATTTTCTAGAAACTCTAAATATCTTTGTCCTGTAAGGGTTCCTTCAAAGAAGAAAGGCCCTACTATTCTGTCGGCAACTATTCCAACCCACACATTTAATTTCTGAGGATGTTGGGTATGTGCCTCTGCCATCCAATGAGGATTTTCCCGACTCCAATATCTGCAAGTTTGACGGTTTGCTGTACCATTCAGACAAAATGTGGCCTCATCTGAAAAAAGTATTTGCCGGTGTAAATTTCTATTTCCTTGACATAAATCCATTAGAATTTCGCAAAAGTGTAAGCGGTGATCGGGATCATCTTCATTGAGTTCCTGCACAAGTTGAATTTTGTAGGGATGATATTTTTCCTTCCTCAAGATACGTAGCACTGTGCTCTGACTAGTGTCACTGTTTAATGCAACCAATCGTGAAGAATTATGAGGATTATCCACCATACTTATCAAAATGTTCTGTTTCTGATTTTTATTAATGCTTGGACGTCCAGGTTTTGGAATATTTACAACATTGCCAGTTTCTCTAAATTTAGACTCTACCTTACTGACTGTTGATTGGCTGATAGGGCGATCTGGATATTTTTCATTAAATAAATCGCAAACTTCCTGCTGAGTTCTAGTCATATTCCCGCATCCGATAAGAATTAAAATTTCAATTCTTTGAGTAACAGTTAAATGTGCCATAATACTTTAAATTGAATAATAATTTCTATGTCTCTTACAATACTTATTAGAAAGTCGTTGTGACAATGACATTTTGCAAAGATTTTCACCTACGTCATCCATAAAAGAACTATGGAATTCGAAAAACTAAACTTGATAACGTTTTTTTTTATTTTAATTGATTTACATTTTCTAACATTCAATCGTCATTTACTCGAAAACTTTCCCATGTAGAAGGGCAAAATTTTAGTACTGTCTGATAGAGAATTAAACGATCTTTCAGAATCGAGGAAAAAAATATGGTGTTGCCATTTAAAAAAAAATCGATGACGTCATTACTCGAAAACAAATGATATTTGAAAATCGCATTTTACGCTAAAATATGTATTTTTTAAAGTAAAAATCGACCTGTTCGAGGATTTTTCCCAAAAAATAATTGTTTCGTTTTTATTGAATTTATTCCATACTTTTGGCGCATACTGTATACTGATATATAAGTGGTATCCTACAAATAAATAAAGGTTGTCGACAACGCATGTGTTTATTTAAAGGAGTGAAAACAGATTGGTATTGGGAGTTTTCGTGACTTAGGTTAGGTGTTCGTATTTGTAACGGTAGGCTGTGTTTGTCTTAGCGAACATGTGGCCAATCCTTAATAAATCCCCTTGTTAATTACTGGAACCGTGTATCTTAACTCCACATGTTCGTAATTATGTTCTACCTATGCCATGATGTCTCCTGCTTTCAACTTGCGGGCAATATCGTTCGGCCCGTAAAAATACACGCCGAACACGTTTTTCACAACCTATCTCAGCCCGCTTCAAGCTCTAAGTGACCTATAAATTTACTTTAGATTATAAATTAACCACTTTAACGTGCCGCTGCATCCCTTTTTCTTTTTCGTTGGCGATTGTGCCTTTCTTACAAACTTTTTTACATCCTTCGCTATAATAAGCCTAATCTGCTAATATCGCCCATAATATACCTCTCTCTGCATCAATAATTTGCACCATTTCAGATTTTTTTTACTAATCCTTTGAATATCTGGCTTCATCGATTGCATTTTAACAGAATGGAAAATGTTTCTTGTGCATGTATCGAAAAATAAACCAGAACCGAACAAATCGAACCCATTTCTATGTTTCTCAAACTCTATTTCTGATTTTCTATTATTGCTTCCGTTGCATTTTAAGCTATACCTCGAGAAGTAAAGAAAATCTAAAAGGTCAATTAAAAATATTTTTACTATCTAAATCTGTCAATATAAAATCAGGGTTCTACAAAAGTTAGCTGTATCTGGCATGGCTGTATTATTAATATCAAAATATTTCATTTCAACTGTACTACAGAAAATATTTCTTGTCTATAACAATATACCATTGTCTGCTTTGTGATTGCAACGGCAATCAATTAATCATTTGCTCTAAAAATAAACACAACTAAATCGATGTTTCCTTCTTAATAATTGATGGGTAAGTAAAAATATTAAGATCCTTCAAAATCAGTATCAAAAATAGTAATATGTTATTTCCTTTTTTTATTTTTTACGTACTCCAGATATGGAGAGGAGTATTGTAACTTTCATATACCTTCCTATGGCAAGTTGAATTACTTTACAGGTATATTTTTTTCTATAATTGCTACATATTCTTTTCAAATTGTGTGTTTATTACATTAATTTCATTTTAGCCCAAATATTCTCACGGACAAGTTTTTTGAGAGATATGTATTACATTTCTTAATTGCATGGCCTGAGGGTGCTTGCTATGCCTACTATCATTAATAATACTGTATTTTATTTCTCATATATCATTTCTCCGTCGTATATTTTCTACTAAATCGACATACTTGAAACAGCGTTCCTTGATAAAACATATTCCGGATTTTATATGACTTTTTTGAGAATGATGATTTGAGAGAAATATAAAATCATAATAAACTAGATGTAATTTGACTGTAGTGTAAATGTATTTAAGTTATTAGTGAAGTCATATACTCGTGAGTCGTTATTTGATACCAAATATTGCATAATTTAATGCTGGTCGGGTCTTACTGTTGATACCTAATTTTAAATACTTCATAGTATTTTTTATTATTTTCCTCTGCAAATCAAAACTTAAATAATCATGACCGTAAATAATAAAGTTCGAATATCACTGATGGCGATACGAAAAAACATGAAGTATATTGTGAAATAGAACACAAATAAAAAATATCTGTTATAAACAACAAAAGAACCGTGAACCCGTTGCTATATTTTTATTGACAATTACAAATAATAGATCCTTTATACTTTGGTTAATACTGTTCGCTGTTATTACAAATCAAGATCACACAAAGTATTCTCTGTCGATAGTAAATCCGAGACCGCTTTATTGTAGGTAAAATCGTATCCTC
This sequence comes from Monochamus alternatus, assembly GCA_037114965.1. Lineage (NCBI taxonomy): Eukaryota > Metazoa > Arthropoda > Insecta > Coleoptera > Cerambycidae > Monochamus > Monochamus alternatus. Next base: position 20,310,442 of record CM073432.1, read on the forward strand.
TGATTTATTGCTATTATAATTGTAGATATTTCGACATATAAATCATTATTGGGTACGGACAAGCAATTTTGTAACTAGTTTTAGTAATACCACTAAGATTATTAGCATCGTAATGATAGTTTATTTTATTTTCAATTTTACAGGCCGCAGTATTCTTGTCTTCCAAATTTTTCTAGATATACCTATATATCTAATTTTAGAAGCGTTTGTGTTCCAGTTTATCAGAGGAAGTTTGGAACTGGATTTAATTAAATCTAGATTTAAAATTTAAAATGAAGAAAAGCGCGAAATAAATAGTGAAGTATAGAATAAACAGACAGCATGTTCATGAACAAATCCATGTATCACCTTCTTCTATTTATACCAAGTTACGTTATATACTGTAAAAATTATACTTAATTAACAAGAAACAATGCGATTATAATTCTTAGATAATAAGGAGGGGTATATGAAACACCGCCTCCTAGAAATGCTAACCAAGGTTCGAATAGGCCAGCCCATAAACAAACTACTTTTATATTTGTTAAAAATTATTGTAGTTTATATAGTTTATCGCTGCATTATATTCCACAACTAGGCCACCTGTTTGAGAACCAATTGATTTAGTACTACGTATTTTCTGTTCATTATTCTCATCTCATCTAAGTATTAATTACATTATAAAAATTAAACCTGTACCTAGATAACAACGGGAAAACCTATTTTAAATTGACAGCTTCAGAATAACCATGTACTCAGTTGTGGTTAAAGAATAAATATTTTTAAATGATCAAAAACAATGATTTTAATCGCCACAAGTGTTCGGAAAACAATATAAAAGTTGAGGTGGTATGTATTAAACGAAAGTAACTGAAATTTTCGTTCGAATGTGCCCGAAATTCGGCCATATTCGAGGCACTTCCCGTCTTTTATATTTAAAATGGATGAAACCTATAAGTCTGGAAGAGATATTTTTAAAGACATATTCAAAGGATTAATGTTTCTATCTCGAAAAGTAAACGAGATCCGGACAAACCGAAGCCATTTTCGAATTTATTGTGTCCGATTTACTCTTAAATAGAAAAAAGGTGTCTTTGCCGAATATTTGGGCGCATACGTTTTATAATTTTTCACCAATGTTTCGAATAACAGCAAAAATAAAATGCTTTATTTAGCTTTGAAAATTCTGAAAGAAATGTAATCGGATTTTGCCTGAGACGAAGATTTGGGCAGATTTTAGGGTTTTATTGTTATTCTTGTGTGAACCAAATATAATATTTTACTAAAAAACAACTCCTGTATCGACTTTTTGGGCTATAATTCGTTTCATTTAATTTTTCGAATGCCTGGGGAAATAAAATATTTTATTTGGCATATGAATATCTGTATATTGTGTATTGAAATGGGGACATAGATCTGGATAGATTTTGAGATCATGCTGTTCGCGTTGAATTTTTCGTCTCTATCTCGAAAAGTAAACGAGATCTGGATAAACCGAAGCTATTTCGAATTTATTGTGCCAATTACATAAGGTGCTTTTGCCGAATTTTTGAGTGTATCCGTTTTATAATTTTTTACTAATCTTTCGAATAACTACAAAAATAAAATGCTTCATTTAGTCTTTGAAAATTCTCAACAAATGTAACAGGATTTTGCCTGAGACGAAAATTTGGGCAGAGTTTGGGGCTTTATTATTGTTCTTGTGTGAACAAAATATATTTTACTAAAAAACAACTCCTTTATCGATTTTTTGGGCTATAATTCGTTTCATTTAATGTTTCGAATAATTCGGGAAATAAAAATTTTGAAATTAAATTATCATTCAATTGGAAAAATGAAAATTTTAGGAAATGTTGCCGGAATGTTCAACTTAAAATAGGTACCTAACATTAACAATAATTATGTACACCTAGCATATTAAAACAAAGGATAGCAACCCCTCTACAGTTGATCCCGTTCGAATTTCAGGAGGTCCGGCGCTAGCTGAAGGCAATCTTTCAGTCAGAACGGCCGACGCTGTGGGTTCTCGATATAAATATCATTTAGGAATCTCGAATGCAAACTGGGTAAGGAAATAGCTGAAACAGTGACCACCGTTGGGTGCCCGTACCAGCGTTCGCGGCTGTATTCTGGATACGGCCAGGCAGGAGGCCGTACCGGACGATCCCAGCCGCAGCACATGCCGTTCGCTCGCTTTGTTACTCCCCCGCGCCAGATCCGTAACAGCGCATAGCGCACTGCGCACACTAGGTCACTACACGCGCCCACCTCTTCGCTTTTATTGTAATTGCCATTAGAAGAGCAAAGAACACTCCATTGGAATAACTCGGTTCCGTATCAAATCCGTATCATAATTGTAACGATGTTACGCAATTCTCCTCGACTCGTCTACTTATAATTATTATTACCCATCAAAATGCAAACAATTACACTTCAACATTAGTTCACAACTTCACTTTGTTTTGGAACCTCTGCATTTCCATAAACTTATGACATAAAAAAGTTCTCTAAAGGTTTATCGACATCAAAGCACCGATTTGCAAAGTGTCTTTGATAAGATGATTATTCTGCATTCACAAAAATTATTTTGGTTCTTGAACATATAAACATTACTAACCACAACTACAATTATATTTCACCATCCCTTGATATACCCATCGTATATCCTTTTGAAATCTTCTCCATTGGTTTGAAGGCAGTAAATTTTAAAGTCGTTTAGTCAATCGAAACATTTGAACATAGGTCACTACATCACTTTGATTACTGTCCTCTAAGTAAGGATTATTGTCATGAAAATATCAATTTGAAAGTATTTTTCGAGAAAATGAACCAGATATTTATCTTATGTACTAAAACTTTCTCATTTTTAACAGAAAACCACGAATCAATAAATTCAATAAAAATGAAACAATTATTTTTTGGGAAAAATCCTCGAACAGATCGATTATTAATTTAAAAAATACATATTTTAGCGTAAAATGCGATTTTCAAATGTCATTTGTTTTCGAGTAATGACGTCATCGATTTTTTTTTTAAATGGCAACACCATATTTTTTTCCTTGATTCTGAAAGATCGTTTAATTCTCTATCAGACAGTGCTAAAATTTTGCCCTCTTACATAGGAAAGTTTTCGAGTAAATGACGATTGAATGAAAACGTAAATTTTATCCATAAAAAAGTAACAATTCTGAGGTATGTAAAATAAAATACAATTGATTAAATTTTATACTTAAATTAAATGTTCGAATTGCCATCCACTAACTTCTTGACAATGCGCAAGTCTGTGAAGAAATTCTTCTTGCACATTATGAATGATTTCTGGGGTAACTCTGCGTATTTCGTCCCGAATGCGATTTTGAAGTTCTTCTAAATTACGTGGTTTATTAATGTACACTTTTGACTTCAAGTATCCCCATAAAAAATAGTCAAGAGGTGTAAGATCTGGCGATCTTGCAGGCCATTCTATCGGTCCGCGTCCGCCGATCCACCTCCCAGGAAAACAGTTGTCCAAAAAATCTCGTACAGGGCGCGCATAGTGCGGAGGTGCACCGTCTTGCTGAAACCATATGGTATCGTCAGGAATGTCAGGGTCATTATCGCTAGGAAAAATTACTGCAAGGGCTGGAACAAGGTCATTTTCTAGAAACTCTAAATATCTTTGTCCTGTAAGGGTTCCTTCAAAGAAGAAAGGCCCTACTATTCTGTCGTCAACTATTCCAGCCCACACATTTAATTTCTGAGGGTGTTGGGTATGTGCCTCTGTCATCCAATGAGGATTTTCCCGACTCCAATATCTGCAAGTTTGACGGTTTACTGTACCATTCAGACAAAATGTGGCCTCATCTGAAAAAAGTATTTACCGGTGTAAATTTCTATTTCCTTGACATAAATCCATTAGAATTTCGCAAAAGTGTAAGCGGCGATCGGGATCATCTTCATTGAGTTCCTGCACAAGTTGAATTTTGTAGGGATGATATTTTTCCTTCCTCAAGATACGTAGCGCTGTGCTCTGACTAGTGTCATTATTTAATGCAACCAATCGTGAAGAATTATGAGGATTATCCACCATACTTATCAAAATGTTCTGTTTCTGATTTTCATTAATGCTTGGACGTCCAGGTTTTGGAATATTTACAACATTGCCAGTTTCTCTAAATTTAGACTCTACCTTACTGACTGTTGATTGGCTGATAAGGCGATCTGGATATTTTTCATCCGATAAGAATTAAAATTTCAATTCTTTGAGTAACAGTTAAATGTGCCATAATACTTTAAATTGAATAATAATTTCTATGTCGCTTACAATACTTATTAGAAAGTCGGTGTGACAATGACACTTCGAAAATATTTTCACCTACGTGATCCATAAAAGAACTATGGAATTCGAAAAACTAAACTTGATAACGTTTTTGCTTTATTTTAATTGATTTACGTTTTCTAACATTCAATCGTCATTTACTCGAAAACTTTCCTATGTAATAGGGCAAAATTTTAGTACTGTCTGATAGAGAATTAAACGATCTTTCAGAATCAAGGAAAAAAATATGGTGTTGCCATTTAAAAAAAAATCGATGACGTCATTACTCGAAAACAAATGACATTTGAAAATCGCATTTTACGCTAAAATATGTGTTTTTTAAATTAAAAATCGACCTGTTCGAGGATTTTTCCCAAAAAATAATTGTTTCGTTTTTATTGAATTTATTCCATACTTTTGGCGCATACTGCATAGCATAAATCATTCATTGGTACTGCACTATACCAAAGTCAACTTTAGGCATTTCAAAGTATGGAAGAGAGTATTAAAGGAAAAACAATATCCCAAATTCTTTTCCTATATTATCCACTGGTTTGAAGACAGTATAGCTTTTAAGTCTTTCAGTTAATTAAAATACTTAAATTTGATAGCCAGAAGAGTATGATTTACAAAAAGTCCTGTAAAGGATTTATCGACTTCAAAGCATCAATTTGAAAGTGTTTTTTTCAAGAAGAAACTGAATCATAAATTGATCTCAGATACGAAAACTAAACAATTTTTAACAGAAATTAATAAATCAGCCATTATTACTAACACTTATATACCTACACTGTAAAAAATAACATTGAATAACCTCAAACTCATTTATGAGCGACATTATTTTTGTATCGAATTTTGAATAGTTAAACATTTTAGCAAAGAAATGAGCTTATCAACACAATTTTTGGTCACAGAGATGGTTTGTGGAAAAAACAACGAAATATATTGATAACATAACTCAATCTTGTGTTTGTAATAACATATTATTCTGTATTACTCATAAAAGATTTATTTACCAAACAAATAACTGAATGAACATTACTCAACGAATTGTGTTGATTTTGAGTAAGATTTTACTAAAAAAATTACGGTATACAAAATAATTCCTTGATAATGCACTGAAACAAAGTCAATGTTAAGGCTTTTTAAAGAACGCATAAGTAAAATGAAGAACAATTAAATTGAAGATGGAATAATAAACGTAGTCTATAGTTTTGTCTCAGTATGTACACATCTTTGTCTTTTAACAACACATCATACCTTGGAAACTCGCCTCGATTCTAAATCACTGACAAGATATGAAATTGAACATTAATTCTGTTTCAAATGACGTTAATATGGTTGCTGGACCGTAACAGTTCCGATATATGTCTATATAATTATTTTTTTTATCTCAATAATTTCGCACTAATAGATAATAAAATCAAACAATAAATCATATTACTTCTAAAATTATTATTCAATGAAACGAGTGTAGATATATCATCAATAAAATTGGCTAATTGTACTGGGGAAAAACTTTTTCACCGAGTACGCTACTCATATTTGGCAATTTTTCAGACATAAATTCACCTTCACCAAAATAATGTTGTTCAACGCCAATACGGACGTAATTACTAGAATTATGTAATGAACTTTGCCAGGATTTTATTTTAGAAAAGGGCATAGATGTGGGAAACTTCAATTATATATGTACGTACTATGCAAAATAGCAGTGTGCATTTTTAAACGGCCATATACGTAAAAGAGACGACTATAAGTAAATGGTATTCCCGTTATTCGATGGCAAGTTTATTAGTTGATTCAAAAGTGTTAAGGAAGCCGATGATTTTAGAAAATTTTGCATTCCCTCTGCGGCTTTTGTATTTTTGTAATAATAGTGGAATGACCGATTAAAACAAGTTGTGAATTATGGAAAAAGCAGAACGACACCTAAAGTTACCCCTTTTATGAGTCGCCTGTGGTATGCCAACTACGGCCAGGGATCGGTTACGAAATATTGCGGAGAAAAAAATATTTTCGTCATTAACATGTCATCCGTTGTAAAGAGTTAAACGACTTACAAGCCGTTCAATACATCACAGAACTAAAAAGGATTATTATTGTGTGTTTCTACGCGACCTTCTCTGTCATAGATTTTATCTAAACAAATCTATTTTAGAACAATTCCAATCTGTTGAATTGCTATATCAAAACATAGGCGTACTGCACAACGAATATTCTATACAGGGTGATTCTTAACCTATACGCATAAACAGAAATTATAGCTGAAGATAAATAATGACGAATAATGAAAAAAAATACAAAAAATTTATCAGGTGAAATTTAAAAACTAAGTAAACATTTCCATACATACAAGGTGTTTCAGGAGGAGATGTACATACTTCAGTATGTTATTCTACGCAAAAAAATTCCTATGAACAGGTCTGGAAACGCTTCGTTTAAGATATACAGGATCTCAAATTTTAAAACAATAATTACATTTTCTTTAATAACTCTCGACTACTTTGAGTTAAATTCATGAAATTTTGTATGCGGAGGTTTCTCCCTGGACAAACTGTATTGATTTCTTTTTAATCAATTTTCGGGATACTAATTAAAAACCGTCATCAAGAACTATATAATATTTCACATACTGTATATCGAAAACGAAACATTTTAGGATACATGTTTATATAGAGTTTACGTCTTATTTTGAGGTGTAGAAAATGTGTTAAATTTATGCGTATAGGTTAAGAATCATCCTGTATATTTAATACTGCCTGTCGACAATGTAGACTTATATTGCTAAGTTTACCCTTATTTTCAGGATTAAAACCTATGAAAACCCTTAATTAAAAAAATTATGCCAGTCTATAGGTAACTATATAAATAGGCATGCCTATACAGAATATCTCTATCACTACTAGACTAGATTTATTTGATACCTATACATATACACATATTGACATTTAGTCTCTAAGATACACTAATATTCATAATAACTTATCTAAAGAACATTTAAATGAGTTTAATGTAAGGACGATTTACTATGCTGGATTTTTAAGATTTTTAAATTCCAACGAATCTAAGCCATTGATCAAAAATGTCGACCGTCATTAGTGGTGGGACAAGAATTTTGCAGTTATGTCGGCTGTTAGAACATCACGTATTTAGCACCAGATTAAGACGTTTTTATGTTCGATTTTTAAAATTAGCTTCGATAACAAAAAGGCTGTGTTACCAAATCTACTTTACCGTGATTTCCAAGTAATTTTGAAATAAAAACCGCGTTTTTGCATCAGGTTGCGTTCCGTACTGTACCATATTAAGTAAATTGTTCAAATAACAAAATTCTCTAAAGGAAGTATAAGTAATGAAGATATCTATCTATTTAGAAAACCAGAACATTGTGTTTGCATAATTCGCATTTCTTAAAACGCATAGTTACTGTTTAACCGTGGTGGAAATGTATAAAATCTTCTCTTGGTATGTACCATACTGCATTATGGAGCATGACTGGTTAAATGCTATTGAATTGTTGCGTTCACACATACCATTAACATATTAGAATATTCATCATTTGTATGCTTCGAAGTTTCGCCTTATTTCAAATGACAAATCATTTCTAACCAAAAAATGCATTACATAGACGTCGCATCTTTTACATTTTTCGATTTACTGCAAAAACATAGGTAGGTAACGATTGCACTCAGTAGAGGTATTTAATTTAAAAAATAATTCAATAAACAGAGTTCCGATCCTTCTACAAAATTAATAACTTTCATATTTTCTTCTCACGGGTTATTTTAGATGAGACTTACCCTTAGTAAAAAAAAGAAAAAGTGAAAGCTTCAGTGTTACTGTGTATGAACTTTGTCCTCGTGCAGTTAGTTTCTTGTAATAAATTGTTTGGCGGAAAATTTTTGATGGTATGATACATTTGTTTTTGGAAAACTAAGTAATTTCGTTTCAATTATAGGCTATTATTTTAACTAGGCATCATTATTGTATAAAAATTTGGTTTCATATCTGTGAAATATATTTAACAAGAAGGACGAACAAATGCGACTGACATAATACTATGTTTTATTACAGATCGTGCAAATTACATATAACTTTACATCTTTATCTAGTGGTAGATAAATTTTATGTTTAGCTTCTGATAATAAATAATGATGACCATTAAAATTAAGTAACACTAGCCATAAAATATGTTAGAAATACACCTGTTCTGATAATTTGTTATGTGCAACAAATGTTTAACATTTTCCAAACTGCTTGATATATAGGTAGATAATAGGTATCATCGCAAAATATTTATATTTTTTTGCTGCATGCTACTGTGCAATACATGCACATCTGTTTAAGTAGAAAATTATTTCTGCTGCCAGTATATCTGAGGGTACAATTTAAAAAATGTCTGTAAAATTTCAAATTTCAAATAAATTATTTCTATTTACTTAATATTACCATACCAGTTATGGTAATTTTATAGTTATCTCATGTAATTTTACAAACGTTAAGGAAGTTTACAATATTAATTGAAATAATACCTAGAGCGTGTAATAGTTGCAATGAATTGATAATACCAGAATACCTAGATTTACTGCCCAATTCGTCTTCTCTCCATACTTTACAATAAGACTTAATATTTCAGAAAATTAAAAAAAAAATCTTCTAGATTTATTTTTCTTAAATTCTTAAAGTTCTTTTTATCTTGGTAATGAAACATTTGCGGACTTATACAGGATGTCCCAAAATTAGCCTGCCAAAAATTAACTGTGGATTCTACGATCAAAAATAAGAAAAAAAGTTCTATAAACATAGCTTGGTAAACGCCCCCTAACGGAGCTATAGCCCATTAAAAAGAGACCCCAAAATTTGATTTTCTTCAAATATTTTCAATACGGATCGAGTTAAAGTAATCAAATTTAAAATTGAGAATCGCAATAAGATTTCGAATCTAATGTTCTAAAAACAATACCATAATTAATCATAGGCGTGCCAAACTGGGGGAATGATTGGATAAATATTGTTCTAACTTTTTCATGTCTCGAGATTTTTACCGTCAGATCAAAAAAAATTTTGAATAATTTTACAAAAAAAAGTACTCTTGTTTTACTTCGATAAATTATTCCGTTTACGAGCAATATTAATTTAAAAAAAATTGTAATTCACCACAAAAATATTAGATATGATATTCAAGCGGTCAAATTGTCTCTAGTAGGCTTTGAAAAAAGTTATTTGCCAGTTTATTTGACACATATTACATTTGTGTTTTTAAAAATTTTTGAAGTATTAATAGGCCATAGTAAAATTTAAAAATTTACAAATAATTACATTACTGATATACATTTTAAAAGTATTTTAATGTTAAAACGCTTGAATAACACCTTTAATAATGTATTAAATAAGTCGACGGTATTTTCTCAGAGCCTACTAGGGATATTTTGCAATTTTAAAAATTCCATCTTAACCTTTTGTGGTATGTTACAAAATTTTAACTTAAGATTATTCGAATAATTATTATTATTATTATTATTATTACTCATGTAAAATAAACCAACGAAAATTTCGAGATACAAGAAAGTTAGAGCAACATTTGCCTACTAGTCCCCCAGTTTGGCACGCCTATGACCAATTATAAGGAATTATTTTCAGATTATTAGATTCGCAATCTAATTTGATTCTCAATTTCAAATTTGATTATTTTATATTTTGGAAATATTTGGGAAAAATCAAATTTTGAGGTCTCCTTTTAAGAAGTCATATCTCCGTTAGGGGATGTCTACGGACTTATGGTTATATAACTTTTTTTTCTTATTTTTGATGGTCGAATCTACAGTTAATTTTTGGCAGGCTAATTTTGGGACGCCCTGTATTTATAGGAATTTCTCGTCAGTAGAATGATGAATCTAAATATATCTAATTGCACTGCAGTTTTGCGGATAATTAATAATAATTTCAAATGACAAATCATTTCTAACCAAAAAATGCATTACATAGACGTCGCATCTTTTACATTTTTCGATTTACTGCAAAAACATAGGTAGGTAACGATTGCACTCAGTAGAGGTATTTAATTTAAAAAATAATTCAATAAACAGAGTTCCGATCCTTCTACAAAATTAATAACTTTCATATTTTCTTCTCACGGGTTATTTTAGATAAGACTTACCCTTAGTAAAAAAAAGAAAAAGTGAAAGCTTCAGTGTTACTGTGTATGAACTTTGTCCTCGTGCTGTTAGTTTCTTGTAATAAATTGTTTGGCGGAAAATTTTTGATGGTATGATACATTTGTTTTTGGAAAACTAAGTAATTTCGTTTCAATTATAGGCTATTATTTTAACTAGGCATCATTATTGTATAAAAATTTGGTTTCATATCTGTGAAATATATTTAACAAGAAGGACGAGCAAATGCAACTGACATAATACTATGTTTTATTACAGATCGTGCAAATTACATATAACTTTACATCTTTATCTAGTGGTAGATAAATTTTATGTTTAGCTTCTGATAATAAATAATGATGACCATTAAAATTAAGTAACACTAGCCATAAAATATGTTAGAAATACACCTGTTCTGATAATTTGTTATGTGCAACAAATGTTTAACATTTTCCAAACTGCTTGATATATAGGTAGATAATAGGTATCATCGCAAAATATTTATATTTTTTTGCTGCATGCTACTGTGCAATACATGCACATCTGTTTAAGTAGAAAATTATTTCTGCTGTCAGTATATCTGACGGTACAATTTAAAAAATGTCTGTAAAATTTCAAATTTCAAATAAATTATTTCTATTTACTTAATATTACCATACCAGTTATGGTAATTTTATAGTTATCTCATGTAATTTTACAAACGTTAAGGAAGTTTACAATATTAATTGAAATAATACCTAGAGCGTGTAATAGTTGCAATGAATTGATATTAATACCAGAATACCTAAATTCACTGCCCAATTCGTCTTCTCCCCATACTTTACAATAAGACTTAATATTTCAGAAAATTTAAAAAAAATTCTTCTAGATTTATTTTTCTTTTTATCTTGGTAATGAAAAATTTGCGGACTTATACAGGATGTTCCAAAATTAGCCTGCCAAAAATTAACTGTGGATTTTACGATCAAAAATAAGAAAAAAGTTCTATAAACATAGCTTGGTAAACGCCCCCTAACGGAGCTATAGCCCATTAAAAAGAGACCCCAAAATTTGATTTTCTTCAAATATTTTCAATACGGATCGAGATAAAGTAATCAAATTTAAAATTGAGAATCGCAATTAGATTTCGAATCTAATGTTCTAAAAACAATACCATAATTAATCATAGGCGTGCCAAACTGGGGTAATGATTGGATAAATATTGTTCCAACTTTTTCATGTCTCGAGGTTTTTACCGTCAGATCAAAAAATTAAAAATGTTGAATAATTTTACAAAAAAAAAGTACTCTTGTTTTACTTCGATAAATTATTCCGTTTACGAGTAATATTAATTTAAAAAAAATTGTAATTCACCACAAAAATATTAGATATGATATTCAAGCGGTCAAATTGTCTCTAGTAGGCTTTGAAAAAAGTTATTTGCCAGTTTATTTGACACATATTACATTTGTGTTTTTAAAAATTTTTGAAGTATTAATAGGCCATAGTAAAATTTAAAAATTTACAAATAATTACATTACTGATATACATTTTAAAAGTATTTTAATATGTTAAAACGCTTGAATAACACCTTTAATATTGTATTAAATAAGTCGACGGTATTTTCTCAGAGCCTACTAGGGATATTTTGCATTTTTATAGTTTCCATCTTAACCTTTGGTGGTATGTTACAAAATTTTTAACTTAAGACTATTCGAAAACAAATTGAAATAGGAGTATACTCATGTAAAATAAACCAACAAAAAATTTGAAGATACAAGAAAGTTAGAGCAACATTTACCCACTAATCCCCCAGTTTGGCACGCCTATGACCAATTATAAGGAATTATTTTCAGATTATTAGATTTGCAATCTAATTGTGATTCTCAATTTCAAATTTGATTATTTTATATTTTGGAAATATTTGGGAAAAATCAAATTTTGAGGTCCCCATTTAAGAAGCCATATCTCCGTTAGGGGATGTCTACGGACTTATGGTTATATAACTTTTTTTCTTATTTTTGATGGTCTACCAATCTACAGTTAATTTTGGCAGGCTAATTTTGGGACGCCCTGTATTTATAGGAATTTCTCATCAGTAGAATGATGAATCTAAATATATCTAATCGCACTGCAGTTTTGCGGATAATTAATAAATTTATACAGTATATATATATAAGTAGGTAGGTACTTCATTTCCATAGTAAAAATATATGTGGTGTAATTTTTAGGTACATGTATTAAATGAATAATTACATTCTTATATCACATATTATGTACGAGCATACATAATTTCCATGGTAAAAACACATATAATTTTTACATAGTATCTGTTTAATTACAATGAAATTTTACAAAACATTAGCGACTTTTCAAATAAATCGTGCGTAAACTTACCATGATAGTTACGGGCATTAAAAAACCAATGATAATCATGGAAAAATTACATACATTAGTATGAGCCAGTGACAAGTAATAATTAAAAAATAAAAACACAGATACATTGTCTTACTTTTCCTTTAAAGATATATTTCATAATAATTTATCTTTTTCCAACAGATAGACTTTTCTATGACGACCAGAATTACTTATTTGTTAATAGTCGCCATTGAATAGGTACTCAAATATGTTATACCGACGGAAGATTATGCTCAGAACCCATAAAAATAACAACAACGTTTTTTAAAATTCGATCAATAAAATGAGAAAGTTTTCCGAAATTGATACTGAGAATCATTTCATTCAACATGAAATTGATTAAAATAATTCTGTTGAATCACAGTTACTAATAATTCTCGACGCACCCACACCGTTATAGTTCTGTAATTTAAAATACAATTATTTTATTTTTAATGTTCCTACTGATTATTACTTCACTGACCAGTGTAGTAAATAGAAACAATTTTGTAGAACAAATCCTAAATGTTTATCTCAACAAATTATTCTATTCTATTACAATTATATTCGAAATAGCTAGCCCTAAACTCTTCCTTAATGTATACAGAAATAAAAACGTGTTTGTATATTTATATTCCAATTCTATTCTAATAGCTTTAATTCGCTGAATAAAAACTTGTTAGATTTTACCACAATTCCTTTATAAACAAATTAATAACAATATGGAAAATTACAACATAATCAGCATAATTATATAGAAGTGCAATCCAAGTTTGAAGTTGATAATACTTAAGATTTGTATATTTATGCAAAATTTTAAGAGATCGTAAGCTTTCCTAACTGTAAATTTGTAAAAATATCTAGGTATAACCACCAATCGGACAAAGCAGCCATTTTAAAATATTTAGGTATAAATATAACAAAATACTTCAGATAATTTAATTACATGTTTACAAAATTTAATTACAGTTTTGTGTGTGTTCACCGATGATTTTACATCACTGTCACACACAAACTGCTTAAATCCAATGTTTTGCATTTCTTTCTTAACACTGTTTAATATAGTTATACTTATTCTTACAGGTAATCTTTAACTAAAATGTATCGCAATTCTATAACGCCACACGTAAAAACTACATACGGTGTCTTTTTTACATCAGGCCAATAGAAATATCTGATGAAGATGAGTGGATACTCCAAGATCTATTTTAGAATAAAAAACAACCATTATTTGCAATTTTTTAAGACTGAAAATATTTATCAAGAATTTCTTCTTTTTCTATGTAGGTAACCCACAGATAATTTTAAGATTTTTTGAAAGTCGTTCATTTCACTTTAAAAAAGAAATTATTATTATTAAGAACAGCATTTAATTTTTTAAATAATTCTTTTTTATACCTTTTTACACACTATCCGAAAAAGGTTTGAATGGAGGATAATTTCTCAAAATAAGAAAATGACTATATAAAACGTACAGGGTCTTAATTACTATTTCAAAATTCATTCATTTTCTAATGCGAATGAAATCCCATTTTAGATGATGGATAACCATCAATAACAATACACTTTTAGAGCAAGGGATGGATAAGTAGGTACATTTAGAGATCGGATGGATAAATTCCACTAAAAAAATCTTCCTACACAGAATTTTTTTTTGCTCCTGACAAGGCCTTCTTAACTATTTACAAATAAAAATGTACCTGGGATAGTGTGTTTATTATTGAATTCTAATAATAAAATTTACTATAATTCTAATAATTTGTTAGAATGAGATATCCTGCATATCATATTGATTCGCTTAAACCTGTATATATTTTTGTAGACTTTTAACAAGCAGCATTTTTTAAACCCAACGACTTTTTTCTTTAACATTAAAAATAAAAAGTCCTCTTTCCAACTTCATTTGTCGATATACTCTTTATATGGCTACAGAAAAATAATAATACATTTTTAATTTGGCTTCTGTTACACTATTCAAGTTAAACAAAACCTAAAAATTACAATGTACAAATCAATACAAATTATAATGTCTGAAATTTACAATAAAATTTATCATAATATCTGTAAAATCACATAACATAATATGGAATTTTGTAATATTACAGTGTACTTACTTACTTCATTTACATAATTATTATGTAATTTTAGATAACTTTACGCTAGTCACAAATTACCAACATAAAGTTATGTGAAATTGCAGACAAATTTTTATCAGTGTACCTATAGACACATATTTTTTATTTAGGTTTTGGTTCCATATCTTATAGTAGGTATAGGTTTCTGTTGAGTAGCATAGGTAGGTACTAATACTTTTAAAAGTGAAGAAAAACCTAGTTTGCTATTGCCATTTTATAAATCTAACTTCAACTAAAGACAGTTTGATGCGATAGAATTTGACATCGACGTGTTTAAGTCAATTTTTGTGAACATTATTAGGGTTCAATTATTTTAGGAAACAAATTCCAGGATTTCTACTAAAACCAAATGACTAAATCGTATGAGTACAAAATTTATGTAAAACATATCATCGATGAATTAGCTGCAATGCGCGAGTTTGTACCTTGCCGTCGCATTAAAGTCACCAGGATATCAATCCTGATATTACCACGGTACCCTAAGCGTGACTTACTTTGACAAAGTTAAGAATAATACCTATATTTATGAATTTGTATCGTTTATACCCAAACATCGTATAATTACAAACAATATACCTAGGTATCTAATACAAACTCAAAATACGTTTACGTTAAGTATAAATGCCACTAATATTTTAATGATGATAGGTATATGTCGATGAGCGCAGCACGATTAAAATCAAAATAAACTACGTATTTTATCTTAAACAATGTACCTACTGTAACTTTGACACCTTTTTGGGCAGAATAAAATTGGCGCCTATTTATATAGTTTTACTCGTTTAAAATTATAGGTGTTTCTATATTTAGGTACGTTATTGAATTATAGCGATCATCATAAAAATATCCTATTTTGTGAGCGTAGTCAAATTGTAAATAAACACAGCCACCACCAATATATTCGCTAGTCTGAGATATCGTTTAACGGGTGAGTGTTAAGTGAGAAGTAAAAAATATTCTTTCAAGTTACCGTGTAAACATTTTGTTAATTCAATTGTCACTGTAATATAAATAAGTCGCACTAGATATTACACACACATTATCGCAGAAGACGGCACGATATACGCTCAACACGTGAGTTGCCAAACCCAAGACGTGCTTTCGTAGCTGGAGTACCGAGACTTCGGAGGATACACGCCAACTAACGTTCCATAGCGCCCTTCCTCTTATTCCGAGGCAGACCCCTTCTATCTAGTGGATAGATATGATACACTATAGGTACTATGTTGCATTGTGTGCGATATTATAAATTAATAATAAAGATAGTTCAATTTTTAAATACCTACCTAGTCTTTGTCTTTAGGCGGTTCGCGCTTGGTCCGTACTCTCTGACGTTTCTGACATTTTTAACGCACTATACTAGGCTTAAACAAGCTAGGCTAGCGCAAACACTGCATTTGATAAACATTTAAATATTTGCTCGACTCTTTTTGTTTGCAAACTTTTATTGATACAGGTACCTACCTAACAGTGTAGGTATCCCAAAATGATAAAACAAAACTCATAATTTTAGTTGAGATTAAAACCAATCGTTGAAACAGGTCACTTTTCTGTAATATTTTTTTTATCCCTGTTTGCCACAGCTATGCTTACCTAACATAGCTGTCAATTTTTTGAATAAGATGCTCGTTCTAACAAAATAACCTATACCTACCTGTACCTAGGTATTGATTCTGAGTGAAAATTTAATAATTGGATTGCCTCTATGGAACAAACAGTTTTTGCGCGGGAAAAAATTTGGAAGTAGTACTCATTTCCCTACTTTAGCTAAAAAATGGTTTTCGAAATGAATTTAGGAGAATATACAATTTCTCCACATTTATTTTAAACAAAATAACTGAAACCTCTAAATGGATCGAAATACATGATTCCTTAAAGTTGGAATAACGTGAAATTTGTATGTAGGTACCTAATATTACTACAGAAAAAATAACGATATTCTCGGAAGCAGTGTAAAATATATTAAGTAAAAGGCAGTGTATCTAAGTAAAAGAAAGTTTCATTTTTAATTCGATTATAAAGTGCTGTTAACTTATTCAATTCGAACAGTAAAAACGTTAATGCAGACAGCGGTTTAATAGATTTTGTAAAAAATAAATTTTTCCGTCATAATTGTGTATATCATACAGATTAAGCTCCAAATATTTACTGGGTGTACAGGTACCTAATCTATACATTTCCAAAAACATTAAATTTCTTTTCAATCCACTATAAACATGCATCATTAATTTATACCTATAGTATAGTAGTCATTTTATATTCAGAGTACTTGGTATATTTTTTATCACTCGAATAATGCACCGACAGCGTGACTTACCGAATATTACTATAGAAATGCTCGTCACTAATTCGACTACACCAAAATTTTTTAGTATGTTGGTAGGCATAAAATAAAAAAATTGCCACATAACGTAAAGTAAATATAACTGTTGCATTCACCATTTTATGAAAAAAGTATGCAACCAAGTTTGAAACAAAACAAAAACAACATACTTAACTATAGTAATATTATACAATTTATGTATGTATGCACTTATACAGGGTGTCCCAAAATTAGCCTGCCAAAAATTAACTCTGGATTCTACGATCAAAAAAAAGAAAAAAAAGTTAGTTAGTTCTATAAACGCCCCCTAACGGAGCTATTGCTCTTTAAAGGGAGACCCCAAAATTTGATTTTCTCCAAATATTTTCAAAACGGATCGAGATAAAGTAATCAAATTTAAAATCGAGAATCACAATTAGATTGCGAATATAATGTTCTAAAAACAATACCATGATTACACATAGGCGTGCCAAACTGGTGGGGTTATTGGATAAACTAACTTCTTCATGTTTCGAGGTTTTTGTCATCAGATCAAAAAATTAAAAATGTTGAACAATTTTATAAAAAAAAGGTACTCTTGTTTTACTTCGATAAATTATTCCGTTTACGAGTAATATCAATTTTGAAAATTTGTGACATACCACAAAAATATTAGATATGATATGCAAGAGGTTAAATTGTGTCTAGTAGGCTTTGAAAGCTTATTTATCAGTTTATTTGACTCATACATGTTTTAAAAAAAAAATAAGTATTAATAGGCTGTATTAAAATTCAAATAATTACATTACTGTCATGCATTTTAAAAGTATTTTAAAATGTTAAAAAGCTTGAATAACACCTTTAATATGTGTTAAATAAGTCGACAGTATTTTCTCACAGCCTACTAGGGATATTTTGCTTATTTATGGTTTCCATCTTAAACTTTTGTGGTATGTCACGAAATTTTTAAATTAAGATTACTCGAAAACAGATCAGTTTATCGGATTGAAATAGGAGTACCTTTTCAAAAAAATCTTGAGATACAAGAAAGTTAGAGCAATATTTACCCACTGACCCTCCAGTTTGGCACGCCTATGACCAATTATGAGGAATTATTTTCAGAACATTAAATTCGCAATCTAAATGTGATTCTCAGTTTA
This sequence comes from Monochamus alternatus, assembly GCA_037114965.1. NCBI lineage: Eukaryota > Metazoa > Arthropoda > Insecta > Coleoptera > Cerambycidae > Monochamus > Monochamus alternatus. The sequence continues at coordinate 20,328,846 of CM073432.1, forward strand.
AATTACTTTATCATTGTCCTTTTTGGAAATATTTGAGAAGTCTACGGACTTAAATGATTTGATGATTTGAACTTTTTTTCTTATTTTTGATCCACAGTTAATTTTTGGTAGACTAATTTTGGGACACCCTGTATTTACGTAGTAGGTACTTACCTAAGTAGGTACCACAAAATGATAAGAAATATACTATTCTGTCAAACCTCGTGTCAAACTTCGTTAAGAACGGCTTCATAAAATGAAGGATTTTACAATAAGTATTTGAGAATAAAGCTTTCATACTTTTAATTATACTTTAATTAGTTATGAATTAATATCGTAGGTAGAAGGGCAAATATAATTTATAATTATGACTATATTTACATAACACAAAAATCTGTGGCATTCCAAATTATATATACATACAGGGAGCTTCAAAAAGACATCCCAATATTGCTATATAGGGCTGATAGAACCTTGAAAAATAAGTGAGGTTTGCTTAATAAACATATGTCCTAGAGTCACTCATTTTTGAGATACAAGACGTGCAAGATATTATTTTAGAAAATAAAATTTTAAATGTAACTTTCTTAAAAACTACCTAACAGATTTAATTAAAATTTGACCAAGGTACGTTTTTTGTGGTGCCAAACCTGTTGGTGTAATTAGGTTTTTGTACAACGTAGAGGGCGCTAGTTGCAAATATTTTCGCTGACATTTTATCCTCGAACCTTTTTTAAGTTGGTTTTTTTCTCTTCTAAGTCTTGTTATGTTATGTAAGATTTTATTTTACCCAAAAATGGTGCTCTTCGTAAATTTTTTAATAATGTAGGTACTGTTTTCGAGAAAAATGCAAAACACTGAGGGAAAATCAACGAGATCTCTGTCTCTATAATAGTACTTACCCAGTAAACACACATACGTTATTTAAACGTATTGTCAACGTACCATTGGTTGATAATTCGTGTTTTGCAATTAATAAATATTTCGGAACGATACCAATCCAAAGTAAATTTTATACAATATAATTTAATAAAATGATATTGCATTTAGAATATATAGGTACTTATATATACAAATAACTAGATAGCAATTATTTTTTACTAAACCTCACAAGTGTTAAAAAACAGTACAATTTAAACGTGTATTATACGTTATAATCATTCATTGAAATAAGGAAGCGAATTGCCGTTTTTACACGTTTCAATTATAATGCCGTTAAACGTTCTATACGAATTTAATAATCTTATTGGTAGATAAAGATCACGTGTTACACACATACCAATTCGAGTTCTTTTTTGTAAAAGTTTGTCAGTTGCATATTCATCACTGTACGTACCTACTGCGATCCGTGACATATTTCCCTATTTTATTTTGGTAAGTATACCTACTTCTATAAGTATTTAATTTTATTTTATTATTATAAGAATATTAGGATTTTTTTACATTACATGTTACAAATAATTATATAATGGAATCTAAATTTATTCCACTATAACTTTTCTACTTATGTTTCAAAATACTTACAAAGACGATGACAAAATTAGTAAAAGTAGGCGTGTGAATTTTGTACTCGTACATGCCTACGTTAAATTACTTTGTAGGGGAAACAATTATTATGACTTGGTAATTTTTTTACTTTATAATAAAATTTAAGACACAGTGACATATTTCTAATCATGATTGGGAATGATTTAAACTTTTTTATTTCATTTCTTGACTATCTACTTCGTGGTCATATTAAATGTATATTAGGTTATTATTATTGTTATTATTATTATCATTATTATTATATTTATAACTATAATAGATTAAACTTAGACATGTTTAAAGTTTAGACTTTCTTTAAATAATCTATATTATCCAATGTAAGTGAAGTTATTGATATGAAACTTGTTCAGACCTAATTTCATTGTTTTTAGGTTCCAATTAGTAGCATAAATAAGATATATTATTTTGGTATTTTTATATTTTGTTTGTATTATATACGTATTATATTGAAGATGGTTAACCCGTATGAGTAGTAGATGAATATGTTGTTATAAACAAAGTCTAAGTCTCATAAATTCCTTTTTATTTTTATTTAGACAACCGGTGTCGTAGTAACCAAGACTACATCTTCAGGTCTAACAAGGACTAAAATATAAACAAAACACCCTATTATATGACTTACACCTACAAATATAAAAGTTTGTTTATATTTGTAGGTGTAAGTCATATAATAGGGTGTTTTGTTTATATTTTAGTCCTTGTTAGACCTGAAGATGTAGTCTTGGTTACTACGAAACCGGTTGTCTAAATAAAAATAAAAAGGAATTTATGAGACTTAGACTTTGTTTATAACAACATATTTATATACGTATTATTATTTATTTAATAAACTATTACTGATATTAAAACCAATTATTTATTGTTACCTACCTAAATTTGAAATTAAACAATAGGTATTGATATTTTCTAATACTTTTATTTATAGGCGTATAGTGAGTTCAACATTCTAGCCACACTATTGGAATATGGATAATAATTATTAATAGGAACAAGATTAAATGAAAGAAGATTTTGTAACTATTTTATTTATATTATATTAATTCCCTGATAATTATTTATTTAATACAGGGTGGTCCAGAATGTACCGTAAATACAAGAGCATATGGCACGTTAAAAAATAAGGGTACTATTTTATATAAATTTTTGTTCAAAACTCAATAATAAGAGAGATATAACCCTCTGATAGATGAAATAAAAATCTTTTTTTTTAAATGTCTTTCAGATACTTTTGAATAATGGGTTCATGGGGTGAGTATATGATATTAGAATAATTAATTTTTTGTTACCTCTTATTCAATCACTTATGTTTAAGGGGTAGTTTTGGATAGTATTTTTTTAAATTTGAAATTATGTATTTCAAAAAAGTACTTATCACTCAAAACAACGTTTTAATCTTAAAGGGATGGAATACGTGGTAACAAAATTAATTGTACTAAAACCTAAAAAAAGTAAATTCATTATAAAAGTATTATAGTTAGTTAAGTGTTATAGATATTTAAAGAAGTGGTTTTTATTTTGCGGGTTTACAGGATTAAGTGTACCTGATTATTTAGTTTTTAAATATATATATAATACCCTTATTTTTTAACGTACTATCTAATCTAGCATTTATGGTACATAATTCTGGACTACCCTGCACAATGCCGCCAGAAGGATCCAAAAACAACGTTGTAAAACACGTTAAAAAACACGTCTCTAAAACATCTTTTTGGACATTAAAATAACAAGGTTTAATTTACGTTAGTTAAAAACCTTAATAAAATGTCATTATTAAACATAAACCTTAAAGCTTATTAATACTAAAAATGATCGTTCCACATTTACTAATATTAAACGTTTGTGCTTTGGTTACTAGAAACGTGTAAAACCGCGACATTTTTAAGTTGATTGTACGTAAAAAAGCCATGCTTTTTTCAAACGTTGTATCGGCATTATAAACGTTTTTCTAACGTATATCTGTTTACTGGGTAGGTTATCAATCCCTGGCTCTTCCACTGATATATCATATTTGTATGTAACTCCAGTATGTTGATTATTCTCTAGTTTGAAAAGTAATTTGTTCTTTTAGAGAATATTGTAAACTTAAGATTTTATTCTGCTCTGTATTTGTAGCGTGCTGCTATATAATAATTATGGAAACTTATACCAGCAGTGCAGATGTAACAAATTTTGTTGTTTTTGAGGAAAATTAAATTTTACATAATATAGCAAGGTTTAGTCTTCTTGGGTTCTGTCTCTTTGAAACACCCTACATATACAATGTTAAAAAATGTTTACTTTTATAAATATGTAGAAAGAATAGACGTAGACGTCGGATTTTCCGGAATGTCCCGGATTTGAAGGTATTCTGAACCCGTTCCGCAACAACCCTTTGCAAGACTATACTTGTCCCAGAAAAATATTGAAGAACAGAAATATGTCAAAATAAAATAATATTAGAGAAAATTTTAATTTCTTATTGAATAAGTAGTTTTAGTGTAGCTAAGTGTAAAATTAAAAAATATTTTTATTTTAGTGCCAGAAGAGATTTTTTTTGCGATTTATTTTTCGAAATTTTTGCTTGCCCAAGCAAACGCCTTACTGTTCCGACGCATTTATAGTTTTATGTACAAAATATATTTTTAAATTGGTCGTTAAATGATTTTATGTGTAGTAATAAGTATTTCACACCATTTTAAATTTTCATTCGTGGAAATCGCGGTGGCAATATTTCCAATAAAATTTATGATTTGGGAAAACTATCATAAAACAAAATTAGAGACTGTGATATTTCACTGAATGGGACACAAAATTACTGCAGAAAATTTGAAAACATGTTGGAAATATGCAAACCCAGGTGTATGTAGGAGAGCATTTGGATAATACCTAATTTATTTTTTTTCGAATACTTATACCTAATTATTTAAAAATAAAATAATATGAAAGTCGAACGTGTTTTTAACTACAAACTTCTTTTTAAAACCTTGTATATAGAATAAATTAACAAAACTGTCTGGTAACTTAAAATTAGATAGGCAAGGTGCGAGTCTAGGTAATAGCACCCTTTTTTTATTGGATACGACAAAATATTAAGAAAAGCTTCTCGAAATGAAGAATTGGGTATACATTTATGCAACATTTTAATGTCAGGCTTCTCTAAATATCTAAAATCAAGCAAAAATCAAAGCAGGCTTAGAAGATTGAAACTTTGGGTGCTTACCCAGTTTTTCATCTATTTTTTGTGTATAAATTTTGTAGCAACTAACCTTTCAGACAAGTTTTTTGGGTGTTTAACTGTCTGTTGAAGACAGACCTATTGAATTGATTTGCATAAAAGTAAATAAAAGCACCTAAAAACCCTTTCTACCTTTTTTTAAATTTTTTTGCATAGAATGATTGTTGGCACAGAAATAGTGATCTTACTATTATTTATTACTTATGTAAATAAAACTTAGAAACACTAACCTTTTTTCTACGTTGCTGAAGAGAAGCCTCTGCTTTTCACTTTTTTATGTCATAAAAACACTTCAAAGTATTATTTGAAAACACCAAACGCATTCACTTCAACAATTATCACAAATGCGTTAACTTTTACACAGAATGCACCGAAAATCATGAAATATAACGATATAAATATTAAAAATTCGCGCCGGCTTTTACGCATCATGCTTGTGGACAAAATCTAGCACTATAATAGATCGTGGAAGCGTACCTCGTTAAAAACAGGTTGTATCGAAATATTTTTTTCCTGGAACTCTGCACGTTGTCTGACAATAAATTAGAGATGGGTGCAATTTAATACAATAATAATTATATGTAAATGTTATGATATTAATAAATATAATCATTTAATAATAGAGTAATATTAACCAATATAAAAATTGATAACAGTTTAATAAGGATACCTATAGACAGATTACGTTTTGAATTGTTATATATAAAAAACCGGACATGCTCAACAAAGCTTGTTTTTCTTGAAATTCCCCACTTGATTTAGACAAAAATAAATTAAAAACTATAATTTTAACACAATGCATAAATAATAACAGAATAATGCTTTCTACCTTTTTTAACTGTTTCTATACAACAGAATGATTATATTGGCACCGAAACAGTGTTTTAACTATTATTTACCTATTATTTGCATAATAAAATTTAGAAAAACTAACCTTTTTTCCACGTTGCTGCAAATGAAGCTCCTGCTTTTCGCTTTTTTAATCACTAAAAGATTTGATGCATGTAACTCCCACTTCTTAAGTCATTAAAACACTTCACTTCACGACAATTATCACAAATATATTCAATTTTACAAAAATTGTAAGGAAAATCATGAAATATAACGGTATAAATATTAAAAATTCACGCCGACTTTTACGCACCACGCTCTATTGTTGAAAAAATCTAGTAGGCACTATTAAAGCTTGCGCATGCGCATAGCCACCTCTTTCAAAAATTGGTAGTGGAGAAATATGTTTTCTTGGAACCCCGCACGTAGACTGAAAAGAAATTAGAGATGGGTGCACTTTAATGCAATAATAACTATATTTAAAAATAATTATGATAATATATTTAAAAAATAAAATAAATTAATAATGGGGTAATGTTTAACCAATAGGATACCTATATAGAGTGTGGTACTCCAAAAACGACAAAGGGTTCCTTCGTTTTATTGTAAAAATTAAAAAAACCCTCGGAGCCTTCAATTTTTCTTTTGAAGAGGTCATGTTTTATGGAAAAACTCATTTCACAAATATCTACCCCTAAGAGAGGGTGACTTCACCCTTATCTTAAATGGAAACTGTTGTTGTGATGATATACACCATTTTATAGGTAATTCAACTGTCTTTTCAACGCCATATAGTTTTTTTTTAATTTTGAATTATCAGTTTTTGAGATACTAAAAGAAAAAGTTAGATAATCTAATTCATTTACCACTAATTATACTTTATGGGATGTTGAAAATGCCCACAACCAATACATACAAATGTATTTAATAGATATGTAAACGGTTCACATACGCATGTCCATGACAAATGTAGCAATTTCTATCAGAATGTAAACATAGGTACCTTAATTTTTGCATGTGACGTTGAACAGAGCCCTTATTTCTACTACTGCATAAAGATTGCTTGTATTCGTTTTCAACATCTAATAAAGTAAAATTAATGGTAATATGTCCCCCTCAAAACAAAAGTTGAAAGGTTCGAGGGTTTTTTTTTAGTTTCTGCATTATAACTAAGAAAACCTGAGTGGCAAGTTTTCGGTGTCCCACACTGTATATAGATATTCTTAACACTCTGTTATAAATTTTTATATTGGTTAAATATTACATTATTAATTTATTTAATTTTTTAAATATATTAATATCATTTTAAATTTTTATGTGCACTCATCTCTAATTTATTTTCAGCCAACGTGCAGAATTCCAAGAAAAAAATATTTCTCTACTACCCATTTTAAAAAAGTTGTGCACGCGCGCATGCGCGATCTAATACCAGGTCAGTATTAATCTACCGTTGAGCACAAGCGCAGTTTGAGTTTGACCGTCCGAAATACAGCTGCGCTTGCGTTCATCCGTTCCGTAAATTAATCCTGAACTAGTTCGGAATGGCTACCGCGAGCAAGACTATGTGGTGATAGATTTTGTCGACAAGCATGGTGCGTAGAAACCGGCGCGAATTTTTAATATTTATATCGTTTTATTTCATGATTTTCAGTACATTCTGTGTAAAAGTGAATGCATTTGTGATAATTGTTGAAGTCAAGTGTGTTTCGTGTTTTAAAATAAGTGAAGTGCTTTAATGACTTCAAAAGTGGCAGCTACATTCAACAAGTAAGTTCCAACAGTTAGAAAAGCGAAAAGCAGAAGCTTCTTTGCAGAAACGTAGAAAAAAGGTTAGTGCTTCTAATACCTATTTACATTTATTTTTGTTTAAATCAATTCAACAGGTCTGTTCGAAAGACAGTTAAGCACTCGAAAACTATGTCTGAAAGGTTAGTTGCTACAAAATTTATAGTACATAAAAAATAGATGAAAAATTATTAAGCACTCGAAGTTTTAATTTTCTAAGCCTACTTTGATTTTTACTTGATTTTAGATATCTCTTAGAGAAGGCTAAGGACATTAAAATGTTGCATACTTCATTTCTTAATAATATTTTGTAGTACCTATCTATCCAATAAAAAAGGAGTGCCACTACCTAAACGCGCACCCTGTTTATATCTAATTTTAAGTTGCCAGACAGTTTTGTTCTCTACATACAGTGTTCAAAAAAATGTTCGTAGTAAAAAAACACGTTCGACGTTCATATTAATAAACAGTTTTATTTTTAAATAATTGGTAGAAATATTGGAAATAAAACTAAATTACCTAGGTACCTATTATCCAAACGCGATCTCACGACATCTGATTGGCATGAATAATTCCAACATGTTTTCAAATTTTCTGCAGTAATTTTGTCTCATTCAGTGAAATATCAACAACTCAGTCTCTAATTTTGTTTTTCGATAATTTTATAGTTTTCCCAAATCATAAATTTTATTTGTAATATTTCCCCCGAGATTCCCACGAATGAAAATTTATAACGGTGAAAAACTTATACACACAAAATCATTTACGGCCAATTTAAAAATATATTTCATACATAAAAGCCTGAATGTACGTCAGTCAAAGATGAATTCGTGAAAACTAATCTCTTCTGGCAGTAAAATAAAAACGTTTTTAACTTAATTACACTAAAACTACTCAAAAAAATCAAATTTGTCTCTAATATTATTTTATTTTGATATATTTGCTGTTCAACAATTTTCCGGGACAAGTATCGGGTTCAGAATACCCTTCAATCACCAGGGACGTTCCTAAAAATCCAAGACAGTTGGCAACGTTACTTGCAAAATATGTAATAAATTATATTATGTCTTACTATCTTTTTTGTACCTATATATATATATATATATATATATATATATACATATAATTCGGAATACGACTGATTTTTGTGTTATGTCAACATAATGTAAAAATTATTAATTATATTTGCTCTTCTACCTACGAAGTTAATTCATAACTAATTAAAGTATAATTAAAAGTAGGTATTAAAGTTTTATTCTCATCTCATTGTGTCGTCTGGGGATACTTATTTTGATTATTTGAATCTGATAGTTCTATGAATACCAAGATATGCGATTTTTTACAGAACCGTTCAAAGTTACAGTTCAAAAGTTCATTGCCATTTTACCTATGTATTTTTAAAATATACATACTTAGAACAGATCATATTACTAAGCGTGAAATATATTATCGCCCTTTTTTTGGAGATTGCAAGATTACCAACATAGCTTATGTAGCGCCCTCTATGCGATACATAAAAAATTATAGGTATTTGGACTTGTACCTAGTTTTGTGTTTATGTGTGAAAAAATATTTAAAATTGAAACACCCTGTACCTCGGTAAGTATTAATATTTGCCAACTAGTTATTAAGCATTTCGCTATAGAATCTGCAGGTAAAATATTACCCATTTCTTATTTTAAATGTAACACTATATATACAGGGTGTTCCGTATAAGAACCGACACAGAGCAAACCGAATCATGTACCAAATTTTGTTATTTCAAGTTAAAGTAATTCACAGATATTATTTTTTTTCGAAATATTTGGCCCCCTTTGAAGACCTGCAACTCCGCCTGTGTGCAACTTTGTATATAGGTGTTTAATTAAATTGAAATATTTTGGGACTCTCTCTATGTCAGTTCTTATGCGGAACACCCTGTGTTATTGCATTTTTGGAAACTTACAGCATATCCTATATCTAAACTCATATAATATTTTGAAATTATTTGATACTGAGAATGACAATTAACGAAGTTAGTTATTTCCCTCTCAATAGTTGCCTGTCCAAACAGTTTTAAAGAACGTACATTGATAACTGGAAAAACCAAATGTAGGTACCTACTTTTTTACATTTTCACTTATTTTTTTCACGGTGTATACCTGAGCATTTTAACACGATCCGTCTAACGAGAACTCAAAATTAAAAAAGTATCTCATGTAATTAACTTCAAGAATAATTATTTTTACATTTCATGGATGAGTGCTCGTTTTACTGGTGATGAATGTACTTCATTGGAACACACTTATAGTATTTAATATGATTGATGCTGAGAATATATTAAAATCTCAGACATAGTAAAAAAACCATTCGTTGTCATCTGTCTTAAAATATGAAATGTAGTTGTCACATTTTTAAACTAAACTTTATAAAATCACATAAAGTACATCTGCATGTCATTTAAATACTACATACCTAGTATTAAAATGAAGGAAGAAATACATAACTAATTTAAAAACCAGCATACATACATAATCAGTTACGTCTCACAAAGTATGGGTATACAGACAGTTTCTGACACATTCAAAAAGCATGATTTGGTAAAGAGTATACATATACCTAAATCCTCCAATGTCCCTCTAAGTAGAGGGTGAACCCCAATTATAAAAGTTTTAGTCACTTGAAAATATAAGATACTAGGTGAATTTTAACAATTGATTTGTTTCATTTATTTTCATGAAGTATTTGCAAACATGATATGAATACTTTTGAATAGAACTTGTTGTAGTGTGTTGTTGGTTAAATTAATGTGAAACACGGTCATAACTATATCTTGCATATTGTAGCACCCAAACATAATATAGCCATTAAACAAAGCTATAAATTCAATGCTTAATAGAGTTCGAAGAGGAAAATTTATGTTGCTAAAGCTGCGCTAGGTATTTTTAATTGAAAATCATAATGATTCAATTGATTAAAATTTTTATTGGTTAAAACACTGTTAATTAAATAGTATTTTGTTGTAAATTACCTGTTAATCGTCACTGAGGTGTTAAATTTATAGCTACTATAAAAACTGTAAACGAACAAACTGTGCCTAAGATAAAGATAGCTAAATAGTTGAGTGGGTTTTTAAGGCCATACGCATCTCATTAAAGCGACATAAAAGCAGCTTTTATGACTGTCCCTTTGCCACTTATTCCTTCTCTTGTCGCAGATTTCCGACAGAATTTAGTCTTCCTGCCTCCATTGCAGATTTCTATACAAAGTATATATTTTTTCATATACCTAAAATGTGACTCCCGTCGGTTAATTTACTTTTTGAAATGAGTTTTTACTTAATTTGCTGTACTTACAAGGTGTTCCAGGAGTATCTCCAATTTATTTTACCAGTAAAATTAGGTAAACTATTGTAACACAATGATAATATATTTTTTCATTTGTGATGAATATTATGGCAATATACTGAGTATTGTGTATGAAATTAAAAGGAAATGGATCTCGATCGAAAAAATAAATTGGAGATGGGTTGGAACAGAAACGTAGAGCAGTGTTAAAAGTGAAAAGGCAAAGTCTTTGTGATCTGTAGTTTGGGTGTGCTCCATTTAGGTCATACAGAGCAAGTAAAGTCCGCGGACAATGACCAAGCGCTGTAATAACAGGTTTGTTCTAGTGCGGGTGGATGCTGGCTATGGACCACGTTGAAATGCGGTTACACCGTCCAAGATATTACGATCGACTCATCCACTTCTCTTTCTCTTCGCTTTGGCTTCACGTGCGCGCTTAGAGGACTTTCTTACTTTCCACCAAAACTGGATCAACTATGTGATTGAATCTTCATGTCCTTACCTTTGACTCCTCCAATTTATAAAGTTAATGCACGTGTTTTGAATAATAACGCGGTTAATACAGAAATAGATCATATTTCTGCTTTTGCTATTGTCGATTGTATTTTCCCATGCTCATGGGTCGCATGTGAAGGTAGAAAGTTCTGAACAATTTATTTTTTTATCAGAGCAATTTATTACAATCTATTCAAATACTGAAAGAACATAAAAAAATATTAAGTTTTAAACATAAAATATGTTATCATTTCCATTTTTTTAACACATTACTGCAGCGGTGTAGATGAAGAACAGATAATCCTATACATACCTATAATAAGCAACCGATTACACGGTACAATTTTATCCTGCATCTATATAATTATAGTAATACAGAGGAAATTTTATTGCAATAAATTAAAATTTACAATTGCATACCTACATTGTTTAGTTAGTTAAAATAAACTGCATTGTTTTGGTTTTTGTCTAATAAATTACAATTTAATTTACTTATGTAGCAAAGATATTATCTTTGTTAATATTAAATGTGTAAGCGATTAGTAAATGTCCAACGTAGGTACAACCTATGTAATGGTAGGTATTTTGTAAGCAATACCTTATTGTTATTACAATATATTTTTACAAAACAATCGAGTATAATAGAAGTAGCAAAATTATTCAATTCGTAAAAACAATAAATATTAAAATATAAATTTAGAAATAACCGTATTTAAAGATCTATAAAGAGAAAAAACATTTGTTTTTATATTCTTTCTGTTTATTATTTTGTGGCGAACCAATCTGCCTGCACACAGTATCTGCATAATACTGCCGAATAGTAAACCTGTATAGTACAATGTACAATTATTATTACAATTATTAGTACCTTGAAAATGGGGTATTTAGGTACTTACTCAAATATTTTCAAAAAATCGTTTGATATGCTACAACCGTCCTTGCACATTCGTTGAATGGTGGTTGTCTAACGCTGGAGCTTATTTAAGATGCAAACCAAACTTGCAGATTTCATAATTTATCAAAATAAAACAGGAATACGGAATACAGGAATAATAGGAGGTAGTTGCAAGTCAACATGGAGCTTGAAGTTACAAGAATATAATAATAAATTTTAAATAAGTCTCTGTTAAACATGAAATGTTTGTTTAATTCTTTTTATTGTAACTGTAATCTCTCATAATATAAAATGTCTTCCAAAAGGTGAGTGAAAATACATGATATTTATTTTGTTGTAAATAATATTCTTGTCTATCAGTTTTAACCAGGAAGATAACCTATTTTTATTCTTTTTAGTATTATTATTTTCGGTGCTTCTACTCTAATAATTATAATATAATTAACGTGAATGTAGGCAATCTATTTCTAGACGTGTAAATATTTATGTTCTTAAAACCAAAATGAAGACATGTTAATCAAAATAGTGAAGTCAAATAATTGATATTTTTTAAAGAACTGCCGCATTTCTTATTGTTTCTTGTTGACCAAATGTAAAATATTTTCAATTTTTTTGTTAATATTACTATTCTGTTAAACATTTTGGTATGAATTATTGTTTAATTTCTTAGGAAATTAATAATATCAGAAGTATTTTGTCTTCCATAAATTTTAGTGAGTTAAAAAAGTTGTCTGAAGAAAGCTTGACACGACAACCAGAAGAAGTTTTTGATATAATATGCAAACTTGGCGAAGGATCATATGGAAGTGTATATAAAGCACTCCACAAAGAATCTGGTCAAGTGTTAGCAATAAAACAAGTACCTGTAGATACAGATCTTCAAGAAATAATTAAAGAAATCTCTATAATGCAACAATGTGACAGTCCGTATGTCGTGAAATATTATGGCAGTTACTTCAAAAACACAGATCTTTGGATTGTTATGGAATATTGTGGTGCCGGATCTGTATCAGATATTATGAGATTACGTAAAAAGACTTTAACTGAAGAAGAAATTGCCACAATTTTGTCTGATACTTTAAAAGGTTTAGAATATTTGCATTTACGAAGGAAAATCCATAGGGACATTAAAGCTGGAAACATTTTACTAAATTCGGAAGGACATGCCAAATTAGCCGACTTCGGTGTAGCAGGACAACTGACAGACACCATGGCCAAACGAAATACTGTGATCGGTACGTTTATAATATAACCACATAACAGGAGAGAAGTACTCTCCTCATATTTATTCATAATAGATCAAAAATATTAATATGTTTACTCTAATGCATATCAATATTTTTATTTTATTGCCATTGAAAAACAATTTTATGTTCATCTATAAGCGTTTAAAGAAATTTGTTGAAATAATATTTTGTGGAAGTTTTTATACTTGACATCAAATCTAATTGAAGGGACTCCGTTTTGGATGGCTCCAGAAGTGATACAGGAAATTGGTTATGACTGCGTAGCTGATATATGGAGTCTGGGAATAACTGCCTTAGAAATGGCGGAAGGAAAGCCACCATACGGTGACATCCATCCTATGAGAGCCATTTTTATGATACCAACTAAACCTCCACCTTCGTTTAGGGAACCAGATAAGTGGAGTGCGGAATTTATAGACTTTGTTAGTGTCTGCCTTGTGAAAAATCCAGAGGAACGGGCTACAGCGACTGATCTTTTGAACCACGTATTTATAGGTAAAATATCTGTATTAAAAAAAATATAATATATTTTCAAATATACGTTTTGTTTTTTTTTTTTTTTTTCAGGAAATGCCAAAGCTCCTAATATTTTGAACAGTATGATTCAAGATGCTCACGAAATTAGAGAAAATCAGAGTTATAGAAATATTAACTCCACTGCCAATGTACCAGGGTTGAAGCAAAATATTACAGAAGAATCGGTACGTTTAATGAAGAAAACTATAAAACAAATATATATAAATCCTTTTTAGGATGAAGAAGTAGCAGTAGGAAACCAAACAATGGTCCAATGTACAGATGAAGGCACCTTAGTGCCTAGTAAGGATGGTACTTTAGTACCCATGTCCCCTAGTGGTACATTAATTGAACTAGATTCAGAATTAGGCACCATGGTTATAAATAATGATGTGGACGAACAAACAATGAAAAGTAAGATATTTATTTATTTTTATTTTTTAATAAAAAGAAAAATAAATTATAACTCACATGTGCATAAATATATACTTCCAGGACATGATACAGGCTCAGCACAAGGGGGTAAAAAATATAGGCCGATGTTTTTAGAACATTTTGATAAAAAAGAAGCGGAGACTAAGGTGAGTTTATGGTCATCAGTTTTTTATACATAACTGTGAATATTTTTCTGGTAGCAGGGAAATGGGGTTACAAGTCCGACTACGTTAGATGGAACTGAAATGACAGTTGAAGAACAGCGTTATCAAAGCCGCTGTCAGCTACAAATTAATCAGGCACAATCTCCGCAACAAGCTCAACCTCAAGAACAAAAGCCTCAGTTCCATAGGCCATTTTCAGATGGGGATTTTGAATTTGTGAGTACAAGTGAATAAAAATTCACTCTGCTATGACATTTTTTTTTCTTTTTAGTTGAAATGTTTGAGTTATGAAGAATTGCAGCAACGGATGAATACTCTAGATTCAGATATGGAGAGAGAGATAGACGAACTTAGAAGGAGATATCAAATAAAGAGACAACCCATTTTAGACGCAATGGATACAAAACGTAAAAGGTCACAGAACTTCTAAGTTATTGGAAGTTGCAAATTTATGGTGCTCAAAAAGTTTCCATATTATTTAAACTTGCCATTTTAATGATTTTATGTGCAGTGTGTTTCAGCAAAATATGACAAAAGTGGTAGGAAAAACAAAGTATATTTTAAGATTCTTCTATCGACAGTAAAGATATTCAATTGTTCTAGTCACTTTCGAGCTGATCAATCAAAATGAAAAAGTCTATACACGAAATATACTATTTTAGTGACTTTTAATCGTGTTAAGACATTATTTTCTAAATAGAAGCTGCATGTTTGAATTTCTCGAATATTGAAGTACTTTGTTGTAATTTCCTGAAGTACTCTGTATAATACTTTTTGGGCACACTGGAAGATGTATCGTAAAGTGTTCCTAATCTTTTCGTACTTAAATGGGTTGATAATTTTTCATTTCTTTCTAAGTATTCTAATTTCATTCATACAAAAAATCATGTCTCTAACAATTTAGAGATTATATTGTATTGTAAAGTGATAATCTTTTTTAATAATTACATAGTTTAAATATTGAAATTTATGTTTCCTTTGATTTTAATATGAGCTTTTACCCATGTTATTTTGTACAGTCATTTCACTATAACTTCTAGATTTAACCTCTGTACGTTAAGTACGCTTGCTGTGCCTTTAGTAGACTAAGTAGTTCTAGAATTAAGTAGGAGTGTAATCAATATTTTTTGATGATCCCAAATAAAATTCTCAATTAACCGTATTTTTTTACATATTTTTTTCCAGCCCAATCAACAGTTCAAAATAGATAAGTTTTAAAACATAAAAATTCAATATGCTGAGAGACTTCTTTGCTAATAAACCAAACACAAAAATGAAAAAGAATACAGATTTTTTAATAATGTATATTTACAATTCAGTTAATCTAATACAAGTCACAATAAAACAAAATACAATACCAATCTCATTGTGTTTATTGGAAAAACATACAAAATTATTATGGTTACAAAAAGGTATTACAATTAATATACAGTTTTGAGAGTTAGGTAGTAAACTGAAACAGAATATTTACATAGACGCATTATAATTATATCAAAAATGGGATAAAAGGTATTCATAAAATAAAGCATATATCTGCAAGTGCTTTCTAAAATACACAATTAAGAAATCTGTCTTTTGAACGAATATATTTCATCAGCAACCTTTACAAACATATATAAAAATAATGTATGCCAAATATTTTAAGTATCTAAGCTTAATGATTTTAAATTGCCACTATTTCAGAAATGTCTGGTCGTTAATATATATATATAAGGGAAAATGGAGATCTATGTCACTATCAAAATGTGCCAAATTAGTTAAAAATTAACCATTAACTGTTTTATGTTCCTTCTTTATAATTCATAATTAACATGAACTTGAATCTTTGATTTACCCATTTCTTGCATGGACTAAAAATATAAAAAACGAGAAAAAGTATAGTCTTTTTGAACATAATTATGGTACATTTTGCCAGCAAAATATCCACGACACGTCTACTTAAGTAATAACTGTATCTAAGCATCTACGGGGACATAAATTTAACGTTTTTTAACACAGTTACGTCATCGAAAGGCACTGTAATATATGTTAGTGTATATTAAAGATTATATATAATTAAACTTACATTACAAAACGATTGTCGATTATATGTACATATATTAATTAAAGGCACCAAAATGGATGGATTTGTTATAGTTATGAGCATCGTGTTTTCGTGATAACTCCGTTATCAGAAACAGTAACCAAAAAAATTTGCACGCACCACTGTTCACTTTATGAACAGGTAGTGCAAAACTTACAAAATACTATTAAATATTAAACCGGTACACGGTAGAAGTATACCCTTACTACAATATAAAACTTAATAATTGTGATTGTAAAAGATACAATATGAAAATCGTTCTTTATAAATCTAGATCATTGTGGGCTTGTTATAAAATTTAACATAAAATATTTATAAAATTAGATGTCAACTTAATAGTACATACTAGAACACAACATTTAATAAATATTTAGTAAAGTTTATTTTTAGTTAGATTTAACTATTCAAATGATTTGATTGAACTCTCTAATGAAATCATCAAATAGTACAATTAATAGAAAAAATTTAATACCTCGTCAATTCAATGTAAATAGAATAAAATTTGATACGAATATAATAAAGTAACAACTAACTTAATGTATATTAAAAACTATATAATAATATGTATGAAAACATACCCAACAGTAAAAACGTTCCCATAAATTGTGACATTACAAATGCTAAAGTTTATGCATAACAATTTATTTCTTAAAAAATAGATTTTATTGCCATTTAAAGCGTATGCATGTGGTATATTGCAAACAAGGAGCAGCTTATTAAAAAAAAACTCAATAAATAATTTACCTATACGAATTAAGGTCAAATTACAATAAACTGCCTCAATTTTCGAAAGACGTGAGCAGATTTTATTTTAGGCACTTAAATTTACAACCAGATGAGTACATTATCAGGCTTTGTAGTGGGAGGGTTTATTAATGATTGTACATCATCTAGTATAGGAAATTCTTCTCCCAGTTGTAAAGTTGGCACTAAGTCATCCGTAGAATCGATATTATCACTTAACGTTGAAATATCAGGTGTGTCCATCGTATGACTTTCACTACCAACATCCATGTTATCGTCCATATTTGCTAAAAAATCTTCAGGAGTGTGTGGCATCGAGTATGTAGTTCCCATACCTACAAATGAACCCAATTTAACCAAAACCCGTAACAAGACTGCGGAAATATAATAGTCTTCTAACAATTTGACCTCCATCAATAAAAAATATTTACCGTTCAGTTTCCAAATTCAAATATTAACTTAAATTTATAAAATAAGTTTTGTAAAAACATGAATTTAATTCTACGGCAACAAGATGAACTTGTTTTCCAGTTTGCGCAAGTAATGCTATTAAAAATACTGAAATTCTAAAGACATTGTAAATAAATATACAAATAAATCTTACCAAGCCCACTATCCCCGGATTCTTGACGAGAGTGGTCAGTCAAACTAGATAAGAACGGATCCATAACAGGTAAATCACTTGTACTTCTCATCATTACATCTCGCATAATTTCTTGCTGCCTCTGTTTAAGTCTTTCACGTTCCATCCGTAACTGCTGTAGCCTGATCTGTTGCGCTTTTGAAGGTGAAGATGATAGAGTCTGCGAATGCCATGTCGACCCAACTAAACTCGCTCCCGATGGCCTTTGTTGCAAGTGTGTAGCTGAAAAAAAAAAATAAGATTATATTAATCGTATATGTATTCATGCACTCTTTCTCTGTGCATATCCAGTCATGAACTTGCATAAAAGGGATAAATTTGAATGTTAATGTGGCTTAACTTACGAATTCGAGGGTCAAACCACGAAGTTGTACGAGTTTGATGATTAATGAAATAAATTTCCCCCTCAGGAGTCTGTGCCTGTTCCCATCCTTCAGGTAAAGGCCCTAAATCTACATCTGAATTTACTTTGGCAGCTGTAGAAAAGAAAAATCAATTAGAGCAAATTTTTCCTATGAGTATTTATCATTGAAGGATAGGGATAGATACTTACTACAGAAAAAAACTAACTGATTCTTCACTCAATAGCAACCATTAAAATAATTTCAAAAAATTGTATGACTCCTTCAGTACATTGCATAAAAAAAAATCAGTTAGTTTAATGATATGACTTTTTAGGGTTTAGAATATTAATTTCATTAATGCAAGGTTCGACAGAATGATTAGTTACTTACTATTAGGGTTTGGCGATTGGGGATGTGATATTTGGTGTGCAGTTAATAGTTGTTCAGCGCTTTGGTGCTGTTGGGCAGCCGCTTGAGCAGCTAATGATTTTCGAGGATCTTCCCACGTCGTAGTGCGAGTTGTATGACTGAAAAAGAAGTTTAATATTGAGTTTACATACTGAAATAGCCTTTTATAATTTTCAGAAAAAAAAAAAATCTTTAACAATATTTTGAAATACACATGCACTTATTTATGTTGCATATCATAATGCATTCACTCAATGATGCATGAGCTCAAATTTTAAAAATATCTGATGTATGTTTCTTATTCGTAAACAAATATAAGGTGCATTAGATTTAAGACTCTAGTTATTCATAAACGGTAAACAGCCTTCCTCCTCAAAGCTAAGTGCTGTTCATATGAACATTATATGTGGGTAAGTTAGTCACACTTTGCAGTTCATAAATTTTATTACATATTACAGAATTGCATCTTGCATTTTATAAAGAGTAAAAGATGAAATAATGACTGAACAGTAATAACAATCTCTAATTTTTGCCTCAATTATCTCTAGCACACAGCTATCATTAAGGCATTTTCAAAATATCGAAAATTATTCCCAATTTAGATCGCTATTTTTTTATGAGAATAAATATTTTCTTTGGTTGAATTTTTATAACATGCAAATCTATCCAAATATCAAAAACATATTTGCATATAATTAACCTTCTTTTAATATCTACAAATATGTGATTTAGAATTTCGTAACATAAAAACTGGTATTATTATATTCCTAACAGCTATTATAGATGTACGAGCGGTTTTTCTTAATAAAGCATAGTAGAACCGTTCTAAAGTAAAACTTGGGTGTTAACATATTCAATGAATGAGGACATACAACTACGTCATCAAGAGAAATGACGCAATAAATTGTAGTTTCATTAAACTGTTGTCAAAAATATATTAACCTTAATACTGAGTAGCCAAGTACAAACTAAGAAATTGTATGTTCCGATTAATTCTCGTGAAACATATAAAACTAGTCACGTATCATTGCCTTGTGCAGTTTAACCTAAAATTAAAAATTTGAGAATTCTCATTGCTTTTCAAGACTGCATTCGTTATACAAATGAAATATAAAGATGTACAGGACATGAAAATCTATTTTTATAAATCTGTAATTACAATGTAGATATTTTTTCAGCGTACAAAACACCCAACACAACTGAAGTCGGTGAATATTAATATATTTCCGTAATTTTTTTCTCGCCATCAGCCTTACAGTTCTTTTCTATTATATTAAACTTTTTACAACTAATTATTTACCATAAAGTGGGAACTTTTAGTCGAAGTAAATTGTAAAATATACGGGATGATTCGTGAATTGTTTGCCGCAGTAGTTTTATATCGATATGACGTTTTTGTAGTAAATATGATTTATGCTTATTGTTTACTATTACTCCTGTGTAAATAAAAAATGGACGGTGTTCCTACTAGAAATAAAAAAGAAAAGGTTTCTAATCTGCAATACATTTTCAACCGAATTTGTATTGGAAAATACAGCCCGTAGCTTTAGAAAGTTTTTGGTTTTTACCTTGAGTACGACCCTGTCTAGACGACTAATATATATCGAATAATAAACTACCTGACAACAAATGTTTTGTGTGCTTACCTGTACAAGCTAGAGCTAGGAGGTACCTATACATTTAATACCCTACAGAAAGGTCATGTTCCATAATTGATAACATCCTTCTCGGCTTAGAAAACGACACAAAACGTCCATTGAGAAACTTCTCAAGAAATAGATTATAATTTATTTTCCAGCAAACAAGACGCCAAATTGTTCTAAGAAGTAAAATGTTAAACGACATTGACTCATTCTGTGTTACCTGTTTTCAATGAAACAGCCGTCCTTTAAAGGCCAAATGAACAACTTAACCGGAAGTAACACGATGCATCGAGTTGCACAGGAAATGTTTTATAAATAAAATAACAACGTCAACACGAAATACATTCAGAAGTACCTATTTTAGAATATTATTGCTTTACCATACGGGTCCAAATAATTAAATAACTGTCTTACTTTTAAATTAAACCAGTCCTACGCATGCATAGCTATTTTTTTCATGCACCACATGAGTAAAATCGAAAAGATCACTGTTCATTCAGTTTGCTACACTGAAAAAATGTTTTGTTAAAAGCGGTGGCAAATAATTCTGAACCAAATTTGCCTATATCAAACACATACAGGATGTTCCGCATAAGAACGTACACAGGTGCGTGTAGGGAATCCCAAAATATTGCAATTTAATCAAACTTCGAAGTGGGACCAAATATTTCGAAAAAAAAATATATCTGAATTACTTAGAATAACTAAATTTGGTACATGATTTTGGTTTATTGTTCGTCTTCTTTGACTATGAGTTCAAGTAAATTGAAACTCTACAAGGTGTTTATTGAGGGTGAGTCACCCCTAAAATTTTTCAAAACTTATTTTCTATTTATTCGGTTAAATTGCAACATTTTGGGACCCTTTACATGAACGCTGCTTTACGACGATTATTATGTGGAACACACTGTATAATGTACTTCCATAACGTAAATGATTCATAAAATTAATTATATTAGTGCATTCTTTGAATGCCTCAGTATTATGCCTAAGTACATGATTACAGTTTCAATTCAATATAAAATTTCAATACATTTTTTATCTTAACATGGAACAAAGTAAGGAATTTGAGAAGCTCGTGTGCCCTGATAAGATTATTGGGCGCGTATGCTTGCAAGATAATGTGAAAGATGACGATTTTAAAGCATGCATTTAAAGAGAGTCGGCCTATGTATTTTATTATGGAAAACGCAAAATGCAGGCAGTATGTTACCGTTCATTATGTTCAAATAGATTTTTGATAAAAATTAATTGATGTTTAGTCATATCGTTCTATGAAATGTGAGTCATAAATAATGAAAAAAGTATTATGCATGTTTTTCGACAAGTATGTAAAAAGGTCATTCATTAGCCACCGTATTGTTAAATGTTTAAATATGTTATATTTAAAATATAACACCGTGATAAAACACCCTGTACATATGGACGGCGCGCATATAGGGCAAATTCACACAATCAGTTATTATCATTTGAGATTAGTAACTTACACACTATTTTAAATACAAAGTAATTGGTTGTTGTTTTACCCACACATTAAAATGTTTATTTCTCCACTCCCGAATATAGGCTGGGTTTGGAACATATGGAATGTCTATGTTACGAAATCGTAAGAGAAAAACGTAGAATAAGTACATGTTCTGCAGAGTAGAAAAAATAAGATTAATGCCGTGATTGCATACGGTTGGACTATAGAAACGTAATACATTAATATTAAATGGGAAATAACGTTATTATTTTAGAAAGTTATCGTGATGGTGCCTGGCACCTCTATTTTATATGAAATGCGAATGCGATAAACAGAGGCGTAACCACTGCTACAAAAATACAATTCGGATAAGATTTAATATTTCCAATAATCCAAAAGTGTTTGACAGTTATGTATTAATAAATACTGTGCAAAAAATCTAATGAGGTTTGACAGAGCGTGACTCTAAAATCCTTAGCATTTAAGATATGATTTCAAGGAGAGCGGAATACCGCGGATCATAATTTTATTCCAAGGATCATAACAATATGTACATATTACCCACTTTCGTATATGTTTTCAAAGAAAATTCTATATTATACAGGGTGTCTACTTTTATTTGTGTACAAATCCGTAAAAACTTAAGAAATTTTAAAACATTCCTTGGATCACCATAGTAGGATCAGAATAAGCGTTCTTATACCCCGAAATTTAATATAAATGTTTAGCGAATTTTGATTTACAATCTCATAAGGTGGGGTTAATCCTCGGGTTAATCACAACTCCCCTCCAAACAAAATACTGAATTTGAAAGGCACTAGACGAATCATGGAATTATGTCAACAGGTTTTCGATGTCATTTAAAACATAAAAATATTTGTTGCGTTATTTTGGAAAATAAAGTTTTTACAAAGTTTTATATAAATAAAACTGAGAACGTGTAGAAAAAATCACTCTGTATAGAATCACTCTGTGCATAATAGAAGAAAAATCATAGTAGGTCTTGGATCGCTATCTTAAATGCGGTGGTAGAGTCAGAGGAAGCGGTTTTTGGTGTCATTTAAAATTTAAAAATATTTTGATTATCTTTCAGAATAAAAATTTTACAGATTTGTACACAAATAAATGTAGACACCCTGTATGTGAAATAGTGAGTAACAGTATTGTCTAATGTAGTACAATAACAGTAAAAATTACTGGTCTACAAATTTAAGACCTGGAAATGTTGGTCGTACAAAACTGTACATTTTCCTTGCATTATTCAGTTAAATATGCTATAAGATTAATACGCAGAAATTTTATACTATACCATTGACAATCTACTCGTTCTTATACCACTACCTATATTCCTGGAAGCACACTCCACAAAATACGTGAAAATATACAGGATGTGCGGGTTGATGACGACAAAGACGAAGATAAATAATTGCTACATTGTCTGCAAACATTTATAACTACATATTAAATTATTTCATTGCTTTTGGAACATGATATATCGCATAGATTTAATCAAAACAATATTATGTGACCTCATTCTGGTATGTTCAGTTCATAACAAATTTGACTGTACCTGTCAGTCATGTCTAATACACATTTTGCAAAATTTTAAGTAGCATTCACAGTTCAAATGCATTGAACAGTCCGGAAAAGTTTATAAGGTAAGTCCAATGACGAAATAACTGTAAACACCTATTATTGCTGCAAGAGACAACTATTATTATTATTTTTAAATACAATGACCTTAAGAAAAGTCGCATGCGTTGTAGAATCACTTGTATGCATTGAATGTACTTTCTACATCCTAAGGATAATAATTATCTCGTGAATACGAGATACTCCGAAATTTTTATTTGAATATTAATCGCAGTTGAGGAATAACTAACCAAGGCACATACAGCGAACACAAAACTTCTAGACGTGATTTTTAACATCCTGTTTCAAAAACGATTTTTTTAAACATATATAAATAAATTACTGAAACAACGTAATCACTGATATTATTCGACTCATTCTGAACTTGCAAGAGTTAGCAGCAAAGCACACATTCTCGCATTTAAAAATATATAAATTTCTAAAATTAGTAGGTACTAACAGATTACTGTTATCAAAATCCATTCCAGTACGAATATTTTTTTAAAAAATTGTTATTTATTAGTAATTCAGCTAAATCAAGGCTAACAAACACATTAGACGTATTCTTAATCATGGGAATTTTACTTCTCGTACAAGACAAGCCAAAATCTGTTATTTTAATTATGTGAAAAAACAAAATCTAAAGCAAACACATATAAAAATAACTTTACATAGATATTGAAATTTTTTTGTTGGTAGAAATATTTATGTATTAATTTGAACTGAAAGTAGGCGTGCCTATACGCATATTTCACTACCATCACTTGGTACTAAATTCTTCCATGCCCATATTTGAGATTGTATGGAAGACATAATTTAATATAAAGAAAAATATGTAAGTAGGTACACAACTATTGACTGTTTTCCATCCCAATACAACATTATATGGAAAAACATTGTGTCTGAAAGTATATATAAAAAAAATAATATTAAGTATGTATCGCCCTCATTAGTATATCAAACTTAGTAGCAATTTAACAAGATAATGACAGAATTCATTGCAGAATACATAATTATTGCGGTTGCCTGGAAAATGTAATAGCTCTTCACCATTTTGTACAGTATTAGAAAGTTGGGAGTATTTTTAAAATTTTCAGAGGTTTAGAGGTGAAGTCCAACTACGAGCTACGCATATGATATAAAACAGAATATACCTAAGCATGCACTGAAACAAACAGCTGAAATTTGCACGTCTTCGCAATACGTCGCACCGAAAAGTTTTGAAACTTTAGAAATAAAATATTTGAAAATGACGAAGAAAATTTGATCGACTTAATTAAACTTCAAAGGAAATTTATTTTTAAATTACACTATGTTTATGTGTATTTCCACGAAGAAACTGTAACGCCTGTTTTATTTATAGTGTACGTTAATTATTTTTACCCAGGAAACCACATTTCAGATACAGCGATAGAGCCAACCTACATGTTGTGAACGGCGGATTTTTTCGAATTTTAGTTTCACTTTTCACTGCATATAGTTATTATTTAAGAACTATAACCCAGATAATAATTAAATAATTATTAAATACGTTCCACATAGCAAGATAGACTATATGGACAGAATGACATATAAAATTACAATACTGTGCCCAATGCATATTAAATAACATCAAAATTCCTATTTTAAAACAAATTTCAGGTTTTAATTATTCACTATTGAAGTATAAACATGGAAAAAATTAAATAAATAATAACAAAGACAATTTCAATTTTATGTTATGATATGACAACAATAAATCAGGTGATCTTTCGTCGTTCAGATAAGACTACATACATGCATCATTTCAATAAAAAATATAATTAGCGCGTGGGCATTTTCAAAACTGGCATTAATAAATGAAAATAATTACTGCTAACGATTCATGGTCTATTTCTTTTTACTTATTGTTACCAACTACTAAAATGAACAATGATTGTTAAGAGTCATATTTCAGCATCGAAGCGTCTTGAAAACATAATTGATTTTAGTCTTTTTCTATATCCAAATATTTATTAATTACATATAAACGCTGAGATACAGTGGTGTAGAATTTCCGTTCTTAATTTCAATTAGAAATTCGACAAATCGATATTCTGTGAATGACTTCGGTTCTGTAACGAAGTTACATGCAAGGTGGTTTGGAAAACACTTTATACAAAAAACAAAGTGACTAATGCAAGTTAAAATTGTCCTATACGTGACGCCAAATTCAAATTTGTGGAAGCCAAAATTAGAATAACGATTCTATTCTAATAAATACATTATGTTCTTAAAAATAGATAATATATCCTTTATCTTTGACACATAGACTTTCTAGTATTCCAGGATATTTTACATGATCAAAAAATCCATTTACTTTGATAATGTACGACTTCAAGCTACATATTTATTTTTCTTTCACGTGAAACGATTAAATATATTTTCCCTGAAAACAGCCATATTAAAAAAAACAATGCATCAATTTTAATCAGCATATAAACTGCAAGTCCTTAATGAATTTTTCCATTTGTAAACAAGTACTTAGTTCGAGATATTTGTTTTTGCCGCCGATAAACGTACCATTACTTTGTTAATAATCTCATGCCAAATACTTCTACTTTATATTATCGACCAACTAATAAATTTATAGTGTACTTGATCTATTACTTAAAAGAATATTGATTAGAACGATGAGTATTAATTTGAAGATAAATCTTTAATGACTGGAATTCAATAATATCTACGATAAAAAACAAAGTACTTATATGATATGGATTTAGATTTCTGATAATTAATTTGAAAAAAAATTTGTAGTATATTGTAAACATAAATCTTTTAGTAGATTTGACCAAACAAAACACTATGTTCTAAGATAAGATAAAAGATTTTTTTAAATAAGGTATTGTGTGAATATAACAATATTTTATGTCTAGTTTCGATAATAATGTAATAGTGTTCACAAATAATATAATAACCTTGTCCCATTGTAGTATGCTGAGAGCATATTTAGTAAAACTAGACTTGTGTGTATAATATAGGCGTCTCAATTATCTTTACTATTTGCACTTTTCGATAATGATACAATGTTTGTAAACACCAAACGAAACAAGTTTACGCAATAAACATAACAGTCCTTAACTTCGTACACACTTAGGAAAAGAGGCAGTAAAGATAAAGCGTACTGTATACAGCATAGTTTAGCAGAACTTAATGCTGAATCAACCCTATGTCAACGCTTGAATAAGAAAATAGTAAAATTATCTCTGTGGGAACTATCAAGGCATCTTAAAAACACGTATTAATATTTCAAGAACACCAACTACACAGTTTCGCTTTAAAAACATAAAGCTAGCTGATTCTACTATTTCATCTTCATAATTTTCGTTATAAGTATACAACCTGTACTTTATATTTTTCAATAATAATTAATTCATTGTTGTTTTTATATGTTCCGCATTTTTTGTTGTAATATTGTTGTGATTGCTCTATAAATGACTGAGTGGTTATTTACATATTAGACTTCATTTTGCGCAAATCTTAAGAAAGTTTTGGTTACCCCGAACCGAGTTCATGTATCTTTTAATCATCTAATAACAACAAGTACCCGTTTGGTATTTAGGATGTTTCTGTTCCATATTTCACTCATGATGACATAAAGAGCAGAACACACAAACAAACATGTTCAGTGTTGCGGTAGATGCTCGCGATGAGGTAACTTTATACACTATAATTAAATAAATAGATTCCTTGTTTATTAACAACGAACGGTATAAAGCAGATAATAAGTAAACAGGCATGCCTAAAATGTACGTCAGCATGTCTACATTTTTTAATAAGGCACATCAGGTCAGACGAGGATAATAATTATTATTGTAAACGGTTTTAGAATCCCTAATTTTATGTGAAAAGTTTTAGGCTGCAAACATCCGCTCTATACAATAATTAAACAAAGCAATACTTTTTATATATGACAATAAAAAAACTGAAATTTCATCAGTTTTTATGAAATTACAATTTTTCACTTCTATTATCTGTTTTTTTACGGCACTGTAAAGGTATTTTACAATTTTATTAACAAAGTCATGTATGTTATTTTTTATTATGTGTATAATTGCGCCTCTGTAAGACATTCTACTGAAAATATCCAATTTAAGCTCATCTTTAAATTGTATCTAAAAATAGAAACGTAATTTATATTTAACTTGTGTAATTATTACAAAACGACACATATTTCTTCTTTAAGTCTAAATTAAAAGCTTGGAGTTATGTACTTGCACTACCAGGCTTTAGTCTGATTACCAACAGTCAAACACAAATCATACTTAACTGAAAAAATTATAACATATTTTTTTGTTATAATTTTTACTGTTCGGAATAATAGTTTTCCATTATTAATATTAATAACGTTTATGTATAAAAATGTCTCATTAATTAATTGTTTATCAAAAAACATGTTTGTTGATGTGGGTGGTATTATTAACATTACATTTAAAGTTACTTTTAATTTACTTGCAATAAATAAACAATAAAATAATTTAATCAATACATACGGGCACTGAATCTACATAAAACAATTTAGGTTAATCTCTGAATTAATAAATATGATCAAAGCTAAAAGCATGAGAAAGACACGGGTCAACGATTGGACTGTTCAGTTTTAATATAATGGGATATATAAGTACAGTGTTTCCAAATCGATGGAACAAAATTATAATTTTTTTTTGCTAGCGGATATTTAATAAAATCGCTGGAACAAGTCAATTAGTATATAATCCCCATACAGTGTGTCCATAATCTTGGGACACACTGTATGTTATTTATTTAGTCACAATGAAGACCCAAAATAAGTTTTTAGAAGCAGGTTACAACATAGTAACTTTATTAAGTGTTTGTATTATTAGTTATATACGTAATAAGATCTCAGTATATGAAGATAAAAAACAGTTACACCTATCTTTTGGACGTCAGCAAAGCATTCTGAATGTATTTTCTCACATCGCCTACCAATTTGCTTAACTAACCGACATGATTGTGTTATTCAAAATAAAGTAGTGATTCATTAGTATTTGTGTACACATTAAAAACTACTAAACGACGCTACTGACTTATCAACTATTTTACAGGCCTATTAAGACGATTTTTACCGAAAATAAAATAGTTAAAATAAGAATTATTTTTGTAGCATGTCGAAGAATAGAAATAAACCTATATAAAAGCAATAAAACATAAATACGGCTGTATGCGTGTAAATAAGTACATTATTTTGCGTGTGTATTCGGGAAAAGGTTCGATGTCCGCCTTAGGCGCCTAGAATTTTAAAATCTAAAAATACACAGTCTGGACGACTAATTACAAGAAAACGAAATAGAAGGCCTTACTGCCAAAATATATTATTCCTAACCTCAAGGTTTTGCACAGAACAATTACAGCTGCGTAACACTTACTATATAGGTAATACTTATTAGTTCAGTTGTTATTTATTATACATCGAATTATACATGTAAATTACATGAAACGAAATATTTACATACCTAACTGTGCAAATAAGCGAATACGTCATAATTTGTTTCAAACTGTTAATTCAATTATCAATTCAAAACGTCCTCCAACGATCTGCCGAGTTATTGACATTTTTTTTCTACATATTACCAACTCTTTTCATAAGAGAAAATACACAAGTACACTTCAGAGAATGTTATATACAGTTTTACGATTTTTTAGATTTTACATAATATTAGGTAAATCATTATTTATTTTCTCTACCACTTAATTTAATTTCATTACCTATAAAAGACAAAAATAATTTGGTGCTGGAGATCAAGTCAGACGGGATGACCAATTGCTGAAAAAGTACCCCATTTAGGTATAGTCTTACGCCTATACCTGCATCCCTATAATTTAGACAAAAATGTGAACTAAACAGACAAATCTGGTGTTTTATTTATTTTTTTCTGTGAAAATAAATTCGACTAGAGCCGAAGAGATGCCATGCTGATAAATATAATTATTAATGAAGAGTTCAGGGAGCGTCCTTCTGGTGTAATGCGTTCTCGATATACTGGCGGTTTCCAATATTGACACAAAGAAAAGGATATCCACCCCGTAGGTATTTTATCAACCAGTACAATACAAACAAAACAAGTGAGTCATAAGTTCATTGATTCAAATCTTTTGCGTGTCTGGTAAGACATATACATATAAAAGGAACGTAAAAACCCTAGTTTCAGATGGCATAGCACGAAAAGTAGCTCACATATGGCATATTCCCTCGATCATTCTTATTCTCAGACCTAAGATCACAGGCGCCAATGTGCTTATCCACTAAACAGCCATCCATCTACATACATGTTCCAAACGCTCAATTATTATTACTAACTAAATTAAACATTTTATTTCTACGCAAAACTTTTCGCTTCACAATATGTATTAAGTGACATTCGGTATAAATTTTATTCGTTCTTTTGTGCTTAATATGACGAACTCTGCAAACATTAGCCTAAAACTGTCATAATGTTTTCAATTTCACAGAAATGAGTATTTATTTCCTTGGGAAATTCTTATGACACTGCCAAATAAAAAAAATTAAATTAATTTGTAAATTACTTGTTTGTTTCAGGCCAGAAATGCTGTGTTTGTATATCTGTACAGTGAATAATGATTTAAGATACCTTAGGAGAAATTAATTAAACAAAGAAAAGGCCGTGGATATTTATATTTCCTTGCATATGGCACTATAGAAAAACTAGAACAATTTAAAGTAATCTAAATGGCAGTCGTTAGAATTTTACAACGTGAAAATTCAAAATTTATCGACCCGTTTTATTACGTTCCCCGGTAATAACCGATTGCAAAATTACGCCACTTATTTTTATACTATGCTCACTTTCAATTCGACAGCAATCTGCTGCCATTCATAAAAATTATTAAAAATATGTGCCAAATAGTTAGATACCTATATGTATAAATTCATCTTCAGTATACTACAGATATCGGTAACATACAGGATTGGTCAAGTGTGTATATATAGACTTCGCAGTATTCATTCATATTATATGGCGCCATGCAGATACAAAAATAAAACTTTCGCCATGTTTACAGGTAAATAAATCTAATAGTAGACATAAATGCGACCGAGCTAATTTTGAAATAATGTATATTACATAAATGAAATGCACTAACTCACTAGCAAAATGCACTTTCGGCGCTTGCATTAACATATTTGCATATCTACATACTTTTTAATTATATAGATACCCCTACCCCTAGAAAAACGAAAGTTTTACAAATAATGGGGCGTTTAACTGTTCTTCCTCCACTACCCACCCATTCAAAACTTTAATTTAATTGTTCTTTTGTATTTCTTCTGGTAAATACAAAATGGGTTGCCAAATACCCTAATGATGACTATTCAATATATCTATTTTGACAATACTGCATGAAGAAAATAAAGATTTTTCTAGTGCAGCGCTACTTTGAGAAAAAATAGGTTCTAAATAACAATACAGTTACTCCATTTACATCTACCGTAGAACCGCAAGGCTTTCTGAATATCTGTTTCATCAGTGGAACACTCGGTGGAACGTAATCGTGAATTTGAATATTTCAACATTCACACAGCAGAATTTGACACGCCAATACTTTACAAAAATGTCAAACAAAACACCTCTGTAGCGGCTGATTGAGAAAATTATATTGGTCACTTTTTGATAATGAAACAAGGAATTCATATCGTAGAAAAATGTGAAAGCAGTGAAATAGAGGCTCCTCTGAAATATCGAACGGAGTTGCACATATGAGTACTTTTACATAATTAACACAGAAAATAATTGTTTCTTAAACTTGCAAAAATGCTAGCTAGCATTTATTATTAAAGTTTGAAAAGGTATAGCTTCAAAGAGAAGATAATTTTAAGAAAAATACCTCTCCCATTTCGCAAATTTAGTTTGAAATGCCCATTTTTATCACGAAAGTTCTCTTTGTGGCCACAGAAAACATCAAATAAGGATATGGCCCCGGGTTTCATTATCAAATAATAGCCATTTGCTTCTTGAAATTAACAAAATATATAAAAGAATTATAATTTGTAGATTTAGGAGACTTGAATAAAAATAGTGGATGTGTTATTGAAATGTATGTCATTTTCAGTGAGCTTATAGCCCAATACTGATTTCCATGCATATGTGAAAGCAAAACGAGCTTCTCTCATCTTTAAAAACGAACAGCTCAGGTTACCAGAGGCAGCAAAAGAGCATCGGAATCTTCTCGTCACAAATGTGGCCGAAGACTACTCAACACAGAACCGGCATCAAAATAAGAACGTTCAATACTCGAAACATCCTTACAAGAAATACTTTTTTTTAGATACAGCCAATAAATACGAGAACATCCAGTATTCGTGATTTATAATGCGAATAATGTATCGTTTACTTACTTTTAAAACTTACACGTGTTCATAAAGAAGGCAATAGTCTATATTACGAAAGGAGAACATGTTATAAATCTACACAATTTAAAACAAAATTTCATTCAATGTGAATTCGTTCACAACCATGTAACACAAGTAATATTCGAAATATGGTTTTAGAGAGTTAATATTTTTAGTGCCTTCTCTGTGTGTCCAGAAATGAGTGGCAGAAATTACCATTGAGGTTACCACACTGTCTGAAAATGTATTAAAAACTTAAAATAGGTATATGAAATAAAAGCGTTACCTTGTACCTTGTGGAAATATAATGAGTTTTTTTTACTTAATATAGGTCAAGGAATTTTAAAAACGGTTGTTTCTATTGTAATAACTGAAGGAAAACTATTTTAAACGCAAAATCAAAAATACTGAAAGAAAATATTAAATGTTACTGACAAATGCTGGACTGCAATTGTAAATATTTTTTAACAATATTGTCATACTTAACTGTGTAAAAATAAATAAAATATGGGAACCAACTCACGTGTTATCTGTATACAAAATACCAAATGTTGATTATTTTATTAAAATAGCAAGAAATATAAGTAGTCACGCTTTTTAACTATACAACAACGAAATAAAAAAAATATTAATGAACGAAAATTCCTACAACCAAAATTAATCGAGTTGGTGTTTGGATATAAATATTTATCTTATCAGCTGATAAAAAATGTAATAATGAAGGAAAATAAAAAAATCAAAGAAGTTAAGTATCTATTCTGATATCTATTCAGTGAAACAACGTATTATATTCAAAATTTTGATTAAATGAGGTCTAAAATTTAAATAAGGTACCTAGTCACTGGTAATTTGATCACCTGATACAGGGTTTATTAAATAAAACATTACGTAAAATTAGGATGACGAAATGGGCCGACCAGATTTTTAAAAGGACAAATGACTTGTAGAAGAATAATTTCGAAGTTTAAATAATACAATAAAAAGGGTGTAGGTACACCGAGACTAACCCGTTTATTTCAAATTGACGAAATTGAACCCAGTTATTTAATATAATTAACAATGAAAGTCGGTGGTTTTCCTCGTGAATACAAAGCAAATGCTACACCTAAATTAAACACTTACCCAATGTGCATTGTATGCAATATTTTATTTTATTGCGCCTAATGATTTTTCTTTCAAAATCCGTTGACATGCAAACTAGATATACCTATACTTAACTACCAAAGAAATAGAACATCAGATAATTTTGAATCTGTATAAATAATTTAATGGCTAAAATCCGACCTAATTTGTTGAAAATAAATAAAACTCAATGTGTTAACGAATTTCGTATAAACGAAATGTTTAAAAAATATTAACAAGGAAGCCTGAGTTAGTTAGTTGTTTTTTTTTTTCAGGAGTCATTTTGTTTAAAAATTAGATAGCCTTTTGGCCCAACTTTAGACCGGTGGTAACAAACTAATCTCGACGAATACAAAAATAGGTATTCGAATAAATATCCAAGCATACCTAAGTACATACTCAAAATATTGTTCTGGTTGAAATTATGGAAATAAAAGATATCTAGGTATTTAAATTAAATAAATACCTACTGAGAGTATTTATTTTACATGAAAAGAGAGTTCTAAAATATGAATTTGTTTTGAAAATTTCATTTTTAAAAAATATAAGTAGGTATTAACAAATAATATTCGGACCAAAAAGTATAATTTTTAAGTGCGTTTGAATTAGGATCGTAACTGGGATTGTTTAAATATCTTGTTTATGGTAAACTTCTATAATTAAGAAGGTATACTTGATATTTGCCAGAATATCTGAATAATAATTGTTTTTAAAGGTATTTAAATTACTGAGAGAATGTAATTTAAAATAAATGTATTTTAAAAACTATACTACTAATTTAACATTTCAATAGTAATGCATTATACTTGATGGTAGTAGTGGTGTTTTGATTGATGATTAGAACGAAATAAGGCAAGGCCGGTCCTGGAGCAGACAATCTGACCTGGACAACCTGTGCTGAGTTCTTTAACAGGTACTCACTTTAAATAATACACCTGTCCCTCAGGGGTGCGAGCTTGTTCCCATCCAGGCGGCAGGGGGGTGCTGTCTTCTGTTTTGCTGGCCACATCATATGATCTTTGCTTGATGTGATGGACTGGAGCCTGCTGCTGGCCCACAGCATAGGTCTGCTGAAGAGATGCTGGTGAACTGTGGGCTCGGTGGTGAGCTGTTTGTAAGGGTACGGAATTCACCGGAGCTGCGGCCGGAGCACCACCCCCGAAAGCAGAGTCCACGGAATTTTCGCGAGAGTGGTTAATAGATTTTGACCCCGTCGATGGAGGGTTGAAAAAAGAGTCCGGGAGCTTTCGCATACTCCATGGCACCTGCAAAGGTCTTTTTGAATCTGGTTTCAGAACAGTGTCAAAGAGCGCTTGGAGGTCTGTTTCCGAGTCCTGGTTCACTCGAACCTCTTGTTTCGCCTCGTCCTGGTTTAGTGCCATCTTATCTTAAGGCACCAATACTACCACTGACCACAGTGTCACTCAAAAAATCACGCAGTTCGCACTACCACAAACACCCCACTGGAAAACACCGACTTGCTGCAGTCAGGCCACAACAGCGACTAGACTAGGACTGACCGGCCCTGTCCGCTTGTCCCCGAGACTTGGGGGACGCGGGAACGATATCCACACAGAGACAACTCACAACGACCCCGTGTCCTGCGCTATCTTTGTACTCTACTGCTCGCCGACCGCCGAGGCTCTGCCATAGTCTGCACTCTGCCTGCTGCCTGAGCCTGACAGATACTCGGTTCTCGGTTTTCCTGTCTCTATGATTGCGCCCGACACACTATACCTACTATCCGCGTAAAAATCAAAATGTATACATATTTTTTTAGTACGTGAACTGCCAAATGGGGGCACCACTATCTAAATATCACTGATAACTTTAGTAACACAAAACAAACTCACTACTCAGCATATGATGATGCCAGCGCGCATAGTTGCGGCAAGAATTCAGGCGATTTGGGTCACAGCTGTCGTCGCGCAATTGTTTTTATTGCCAACATAATTTTCGAGTTTATCGCGTTAAAAATAATGTTTTTCTTTAATATGCAGTGCAAACATTTAGTGTAGTATATAGTTTTCTTATTCTCGGTGGCAGTTTCTTAAATATTTTGATGAAAATATAATGAATTATTCTTTTGTTCGTATGACGTATCGTCTGAATTCTTGCCGCAACTATATCAATTACTAAAGTCCTTGAATTGTGGAGTGCGTTCAGAAATATATATCATTAAGATATTCTACACTTTTTCTCTTTTTTTAATATAAGTGTCGAATAATAAGTGCATTTCCACTAATTAATTAATACGTAATAACAATAAATGGAATACTTACCTTATTTGAATTTAAAAAAAAGACTACACTTATCTGGGTTTACTTTCCTCTAAGAAAAAATGGCAGATACACAATGCTGCTTATTTTAATTAGGTTTTGAAACAGTTTAACCTGGCGTTACAAAAATATGACCCTCACCTCCTGTTAATCTTTTTAGATGCCAAACATGTGAAAGCCTGAGTTGTATTTCTTTAATAAAATTCATAAAAAAATATTTGTTTTTACAATTTTTTTCATAAATCCAGGTAACTATATACCGTCACAATATAGTAGATGACCCTGTACGTATAATGGTAAATTCACATCAATTTTGTTCACATAAACTAAACCGCATCACATTTTTAAATTGATAGAATTTGCATTAAGTATAATACTTTTTTTTAATATAATTGTTTTGTTATCGCTTGTAAAGTTATTCTTTTGGGTGAAGCCGAGCTTTTGAAAAATAAAAATACAGTTATTGAACTAAACAAAATTTATTTGATCAATTTTTTTTTGTAAATACTAATACTGTTTAAAGTACAAAAATTGAAGATAGAAGTTTCTTAAATCTGAAACTAGTACGAGTATTAAATATAACATTAGATATAAAAAAAGTCACATTTTTTTTTAATAACACATTGAATAGGTCATAATTAATTAAATAAATAATATCAGTTCTGTTACTATAAAAGTATTTTTCAATTTTTTTTTTCTTTTGAGCTACCACTTACAAAGTATTTTGTGGTAGACTGATCTCGAATGCAGTGATATGTGGGAATAAGGACAAGGGGACAAGAAAAGACGACCTGAAGAGCTATAACAAATGTTTATTTTAAATGAATGACATGGGCTACAACTATAACGATGAACCACACACTCAGATTAACACGCACACTCGACTGAGATCTGAATGTAGAATAATGCACAAAACCCTTGGCCTATCTAACATTCAAAGTTTAGAGAAAAATACTTATGACAAAAAAATATCACCATTTACCCTGTGCAAGTCTCTGTTGTTGTCAAAATGCAAGTGACCAACTGTACTCAAGCGGACAGACTTGCTAGGTACTAGCTGAACATATGGTACAGGTACACAACATGAAAACACAGTGACGGAAACCAATCAGAATCCTCCTAGATATGGAGGGTAGCCAGGCGGATGTGTAGGCGTAGGTTGAGGGTAACTGTAGTATGGATAATTTGGACTGGGTACATGCAGGCCGGGCCCGTAACTTTGAGCATATGGTAACTGGGGATATCCGAGAGGCATCGGTTCATAGTGACCACTCCAGGTGGGGGTAGGATACAAGGGATACCCTGAACTTGGAGGATAATTATAGGGAACAGGGCTAGCCCTCGATGAAGATGACATACTGTAATTATTGAACTGGCCGGCATATTGGTCAGGACCTTCACCAAGCGGAGTTTCTCCTTCAGTTATACTGGGAATTTGATCTACTAAAGATTCGAGCCCGGATAAGCTTTTAGAAGCAATATCTTGTGTTTGTCGGGGGGATGGATACTGCGGCTCTGGTTGATGAGGAGGGTCCATATTATAAGACTGATAATGATAGTGTGCCTGTTCGCTATTGGTAGAAGGCGCAGGACTGCCTAAGCGACACTCTGCTTCTTCGGCCATACTAGTCGGCGGATCGAAATCTGGCGGACCTATAGGAGATGCAGGTGACCCCAATTGTTCGGAACTTATAGCTGCACTAATTTCCGAACTGAGATCTGAATGAGTGAAAGGTTGGGAATGGGGTCTAGGAGACTGACTGTAAGGTGGTCTGGGAGATTGGCTGTATGGTGGTCTTGGTGACTGACTGTATTGTGGCCTAGGCGAATTACTGTACGGTGGCCTAGGTGACTGACTATATTGTGGTCTTGGAGACTGGTTATATGACTGCGGCTGAGGGGCATATAAATTGCTCGAACTATTGGGAGGCGTAATAGCAGGACCCATTTGATAGAAATTATTAGGAGACTGTATAGGTGACGGATTGGAATAACACTGAGACATGTTGGTCGATGTATTGTTGTCTGGTTGATTTAAATCCATATTTTCAACTTTAACCTTTTTAGGCCGGCCTCTTTTTTTCTTTGGAAAATCACAGTTATTATTCTGAGTTGCTGGAGGTTTCCTTACAACTGGCTTTGGAGGTGGCTCTTCACCTTCAACCTTAATTTTTTTCGGTCGCCCACGCTTTTTTTTACACGGTATAATAGTACCATCCTCGTTTTGAATCACAGCATTACTAATGTCAGTGAGTTCTGGTGAAAACGGATCTGGTTTTGGTTCCGCTTCGTAACAAGATTTTACCCTTGGCTCCGAAAATACCATTTCATTCTCATCAATTTCTGTTATTAAACCGTTTAAATAGTCCCGGAACTTTTTTAAAGCTGCATAAAACGGAACTTTGTCTGCTGCTCTAGGAAGTTGAGCACACCTTGCACTAGAAGATGGCATAACCCACATATGCTGCAATTAAAAGTTAAATTGAACAACAGTACCCACAATTAAATCCCCAAACCCAAGTGACTTAATGTATATTTAATATATGAAAAATCCACCTAAAGCGGTGTGTAAAAAAATCATAAAATTTACGTAGCAATTGTAATCTTACAGAGATACTCTTATTCCTAAATTTCCCTTTAAGTACTTTTAGTTAAGAAGAAAGAAATACTTACGACTTAAAATGTATGACATCCAAAATAGAACACAAACTGTGTCACTTAATTATTCAAAAAAATAATAATTACTCACTGTATTCGTTCCTTCCACAACATCTGGTTGCCGTCCAAATTTGAAATCTTTCTTCCCCGAAAAAACTTCATAAATAAGTTTACCATTAAATACTGCTATTTTAGGTCTAAATTTTCTCAATTTTTCTAACAAAATTTGACTACCCTCCTTAATTTCTTTACGTGTTAAGTCTGCACTACCTTTGGTAGCACGCTGAACCATATTTGTAAAACCTATTCCTACTTGCAGTAATTTATAGTCTTCATCGGCCGACATTTGCTGCGGCGTTAATCCCGACAAATACAAACATTTCCAAAAATGGTTTCCAGGTCCTGCATAGTGATGTCCCTTGTAGGCCGCAAATAACCCAGGATTAATCCCAATCTATAAATGAAACAGCATGTTATAAATTACATCGATGAGTGTACCTGAAATTATTGGTCTTTGAATGAAAAATTAGCTTACTATAATAATATCTAAATTTTCGGTGAGATGATCAGGCAAAGTTCGTTTGGAGACCTCCTCTTCGGGCATTCCATTAAATCGATCATGCTTTTTTCGTTCTTTTATAGGCCGCGGAATCCCACCATTCATATCTTGGTTAAATTCAGGCCTATCAAAATTGAGATTGTTTAGAAATTAATAAATTCTGTAAACACAAACATAAATAATAGTGTTATTTTTTAATGAAACAAACGGACAATATTAACATTACTATCGTAAAATAACAAATGAAAACAAACTAGTGAATGAAATTTGATATTCTAAGTATTCTTATTTTTCTCTTGAAGTTTTAATTTGAAAATATAACCTGTAACATTATAGTTTTCCAATGTTATGCAACAATAACATCCAAACTTGTACAATAGCACAAAATACAAATATCCCTAAAACACTATTACCCATTTGTAAAGTATAATATAATGTGATCCAATATGATTGGGATGTGACTTCAATGATTGTTAACTTTAACGGAAAACCTATTCCGAAACTTTTTGATTCACAAATTAAAGGTGGGTTACAGAAGCTTGTTTTACAGTAATAAACGGTAATAACTATAAGCATATGTTTAACCGTGACACAAGTATGCAGCACCGCCATTTATAAAGAAACAAAACTAATCACCTTTTATCTCATAATCATAGACACTGTATTAATTCAATAATTAGACTTTTCTGCATCCATATTCAACTTTTATGTACCTATCTATCCTAAATATCTAATCTTTTCTACACTCAGAGGCATGTACATTTGCATTTGTCATAAACGTAAATGTAAAAGTTATTATTATTATTTTTTTAAAGTTACGTTTAAAGTTAAAATTATAATTGTTATTCTCAAGACAACAATACAAATCAATTAAAAATTTAATTTTATGTTTATTATTATGTGGTTATGCCAGATGTATGCTTATTACAAAATCAAACTGACTAAATCCTAATATAAGTATGTACTTAATGACCGATCTATTCTATTCTACATAAGACTTAATTTTACAATTTGTTTTAAATAAAATTTGGTCACATCTTTCACTTAGCCTTCTAATTTACCACCAAAATGGATGTAAATATAATTTACAAACTGAAATGTACACACAGTATCGGTATAACTAACTAAGGCAAACGGTACCGCAGCACTGACTGAAAAAGCAGAAATATATATAGTAGGACCTGCTATCGGCATTAAAAACACAATGGTTCCTAATTTTTTGAGAAAAGAAAGAAACTATTTGTGTCGATATATCTATAAAAACAGAAAAAGCAATTTACTCACTGTTCAGGTTTAATTTTCTTTTTCCTTCCCCGTTTTTTGGGGCCAGGCATAAGTTGATTATTGATTGGGGGCATCGGATGCATAAGATGTGGGGGCCCGGGGGCCGCAGGAAGCATAGGAATTGGATCATCATCAATAAAACTGTAGGGA
Source organism: Monochamus alternatus (assembly GCA_037114965.1). Taxonomy (NCBI): domain Eukaryota; kingdom Metazoa; phylum Arthropoda; class Insecta; order Coleoptera; family Cerambycidae; genus Monochamus; species Monochamus alternatus. Next base: position 20,368,681 of record CM073432.1, read on the forward strand.
TCTTCCAATTTTTCACACTTCACTTCGTGGTTATGTGTAACACTGGCAGTGTTTAAGAGCATATCCGCACTAGTTTCATAACCGTCATCATGGGGTTCCAGTTTCATATTTCTAAGTGAGAGAAATAGCTAGTTGTAAAATCCACATGACATAATTTAACAGGTACAGCACTTGGAACTTACGTACGTTCGAGGGCGTGTTTCAAAAGTATTGTGAAAACATCATGCAGGATGGATTCAAGGCCTGAAGGGATGTTCTATTATGTGCTCTTTTTAGAAATTAGGCAACACGTAAACACCGAAGGCAAACTGGTGTTGTGTAAACATATTACAGTGGCCACCAAACAGTTAAACTACTGTCTAACTAAAGTAAAATGGAAATAGTTACAAGGCTGCAAAATATATCGAGCGTCTAGCGTAAATAAATCGTTACTTGAAAAATATACTAAGCACGAAAAAGTATTCCGTCAAGTGGAGGTATATAGAATTTCGAAAGTATGATAAGACAAGTAAATATTTTGAAATAGGCGATAAGCAATGACTAGACGATCAGGTGTAGAAATAATCGTTCGCGATATAATAAGTAAATAAAAATGTTTACATGCGGCGCGTGCGGGGAAATAAGCCAAGCGGACAGGGTCGCGGAGAACTACTTACAGCTTGTACTTATTTGAGAAGGTCACCGGGTGGTTGTAGGATTCGTAGGACAATGGTCCAGGGCCGAGGCTGGAGACACCTGAGTCCTGGCCGCCTCCGCCGCCGCCCGTTTCCATTGTCGCTCCCAGTAACGTGGAGGACTCGCGAAAAAGAGTTGCCACCTGCATCGGAGATTTTTACGAGCTCTCGCCCGTTACAAATTTTTAAAACTACACGCACATTACGTTTAGGTACCGCACTAGCTTTGTAAAAACCCAACAACAACCTCACCCTTTAAAAATAGTCCTATCTCTGTGATTGGTTCAACGAACGTTTTGAAAAATCAATAGAATGTTATCGGCCTGTATTTTTGTGGAACTTTGCTCTAGAGCTCATTGTCGATGTCTCCACCAGCGTCGCTTACTTCGACGCCCGACGTCGTTTTTCAACAGCGCATTCTATGAAAAATTTGCTTCAACCAAAAAAAAATTTAAGGACACACTTTCGCAACTTTTTACAGGGATCTTATACGCGAAAGAATTATAGTTCGACTGCTTATCTACAGATGGTGCTATTTTGATTAAACTTTCTCCAATAATTTCACAGATTTCTCTAGTTTTTAAATCCAAATATAATTTAATTTTCAATAGAACTCAATTTTTGTATTTAGAAAATCAATTTAAATTAAAAATACTGCGAACAGATAAAGCTAAAAATAAACCAGCAACTATATATTTCAGTAATTTAAACTTTAATTTCAAAAAACTTTATTAACTTAAGTTGCCCAAAAATTTTAAATTTTAGAAACAGTTTCACTTTGAGGTTCGGATAATGTATTAAATATTTATATTAATGAAAACAGGTAAATGTAGTCTTTAGTTTATTACAATCAAATTTAGAAGTTGAGAAAAAAAATACAATAGAGTTGTTATCAGAACATTGATAAAGTTTTATACTTTGAGATTTTATTATTGTTATTCAATAGATAAAAAAAAGCACTGAAATAAATGCTGGTACAGATATCGAATTTTATCATATAGTGGTGTTTAAAAAAACCAAAATTTTGTGAAGAGTAGCAGCTGTGCAGAATTTGTAACAAAATTTTAGGTAAAATATGTTATAGTCTACAGACATTGCATATTAAACTAAATTGTTTGTTTTTTTTTTTGATAGCAGCAGATTAATAATTACTAAACGTTTTATATTATTGAAACAATACTACTTTGTATAAATTTATTCATAATATATTACTTTATTACAAGGCAGTAAATAAATTATATACTTTTTTCTGAAAATATATTTAGTAAATACAATTTATATTGTAACATATTACCACTTGACGTATTCTCACTTTTACCTGGGATTTTTCTTAAATTCTAATGTAAGTGGTAGTACGTTAAAAAATTCCAACATAATAAATACCTTCAATTAACATACATAAAATAATATTTTATTCATTAAACATCTATACATATATAATTCGACATACAGTACAGTACAAAAATACATTTATTTTTTATGAAGCTAAATATAAATATACTTATATATGTGTGCGAATAGCACAAGAATCACTATTTCATTTAGTAACAGTATTAACGTAATAAGTATGTAACCTTTCCAATTGCCTTAAAAGGAAAATCTAAATTCAATAATATTACTTAGTATTTCCAATAATTAAATAAGAACCAGCAGCATGAATTTTATAATATAAGTATGTTTTATATTAAAATAGTATCAGTAAATATATTAATCGTTAAGGATGGTAAATTACTTGGAATAATGGGTTTCCATTTAAAAAAATCTATTTTATAATAAAATCATGTATTGCTGGTTAACCTTATTCTTCTACAAATAAATTATGATGTATGGATGTAATAATAGGTGAAAAGTGAAATGCAGTGAAACATATACATCTTTGATTATGCAACGCCATTTATTACCACAAGAATGTACCATGCATGAAGTCATTCAATTTACATTCAGCATCCTTTGCACATACTAATATAAAGACAATTGATGTAAAAAATATGTATACTTAATTTGTTTGTTCTTAATCTACAGTGTGAGCCATTTCAAATGGAAACAGGTCTGTAAAAACGAAGAAAAAAATAGCTTTTGTAAAATTGAGTGAAAAAAATTTGAACTAGGCCTTGAAAACTGAAAACAAATTTAATATTCTGCACCAGAATAGTTTTTACTGCTCCATATTAAAAAAAAAGAACTAAATCGGATAATAAATACCATATTTACAGACCTATTTCCATTAGAAATAGGTCATACTGTATATAATATAGTTATTTACAATTTTTATTTTCTCAAATTACATTGATGAAATTGATTGGCCTATTACAAAAACAGTAGTATTTCACTAATTTAACTGAAAAATCACCATAACTAGAACTTTTTAATTCAATTCAACCAATATGAGAAAATACACTAAAATCAATAGTTCTCCTTAAACTATGAATTGAACATTAGTCATGAATAATTACATACAGTAGACTCCCAACAACAATGTTTATTAGTTGATGAATCAAAGCACTTATAAAAAATATAACACATAATTTGAACTCTCAATAAATTTTATAAGCAAACGGGCATATGTACAAAATTATGCAAATAAATAAATTAAAAGTATATTGAAATATATAAGAATCAATTACATGTACAATCCAGTTGTACTTATACCCACATTACAATCAGTAGCTACACACTTTTTATATTATAGAAAAAAAAAAAAAAAATGGGAACCGATTTTGTAGCTACATGATGTATTATCTAGTTAGTCACATATTGATATGACTTAACACTGAAACTGAAAAACATATTTGTGTCTGAATTCAATAAACTTTCAAGAATTACAGTTCTCCCAAAAAAAAATTAAGAGAATGTTAAATTTAAAATTCAGTTTTGTTTCGAATAATACGGATTGTTAATCCGACATCTAATTCACATGTCTTTATTATACTGAGGTGTGTTTCAAAAATATTTAAGGAAAATATGAGTGTCATCGAGTATGTGAATTTTTCTAAATTCACATTTGTGGAAATTAACACGCAGAGACATAATCTGATACAGTTTTCAAGCTGGGTGTTGTCACTCTATTTATAATAATAGACCAAAGACTTTGGTCGATTTAAAAGAATTGGTTATAGAAATTTGACGGTATATTTATATAAATCTATATGAGTATATACAATTTCAACACGATTATTTTGTCTGTAAATGCTTATAAATATTGTATTTAAAAACTTACATATGTACATTACGTTAAATAATTTTAAAATATTGTTTTTTTTTGCTTTAAAATTTCTGCCAAATAGGTTCTGCTTGAATTAAAACTTAAGTTTATATACACTATACCAATGACACATTTATAAAAGATTGATAAAAGATGGTTTTTCAGGTACTAAATGGTAGCAGAGTCTAAATCTGTGAAAACATATTTAAGGGTACGTTTACATCTGACATTAATTGCTCGATATTTATGTCGGATGAAAATTGTACCTAATGTAAACAGTGCCGAATTTCTGTCAGAGATATACTTCAAGCGTCAGCGATATGTATCGACACATCTATACAATTAGATGTAAACACCTATTCAGAATCGCCTAACAGAAATTACTGTAGCTGACTAACAGCCTACTTATGTGGTAGTGTCGGCAGCAAATTATTAATATTGAGTGACAAAAAATAATGGATAAAAGGCGATATTGATGAATAGATTAATTTATATCACAGTAAACCTTAACTATATGACTATTTTACAAATAAGCTTTTTAAATTACGCTGGATCTTCCACACTGAGTTGATTTAAAATTGCACGTAGAATCTGAAAATGAAATAAAGATACTATTTTTCGTTTAAAGTTAACGAATTGACGTCTAGTTCCGGTACTACCGCCACGTTACTGTAAATATTATATTTCAACTTAGCAGTATTAAAAACTCCTAGAAACAAAAATTCAGATTTCTATCGTATATATCTATATTATCAGTGTTTTTAACTGGGTATAGGTAGATACAGCTAATCTTTTTCTGCTACACTAATAATTTTTCTGAATTTGGTATCTTCCTTATTTATTTTACAAACAAGCTTTTCAAATCGAGTTGGTGTCATCCTCAAATAATTTGAGAATTGTTGTGGATTCTCGACACTTAATTCCGAGATTAACTAATTTATAGACACCTAATTATCACGTTTCAAAATTAATTCCCAAAACTAATAATACATATGTATAAACGATTCGTACACATATAGCGACAAGAAGTCTCATACACATCTCAATGATATAAATATATAGTAACTTCTATCATAATGTAAACAGTCACTAGCGATATATATCTGATGCTTGACACATATATCGGTACAGAAGTGTCAGATGTAAACGTACCCTAACAAACAAGAAAAATATATTTTTTACACCGTTTTAAAAGTACTTAATGTGAAAAACATGGTAGCATTGAAAAACCAAGTTTCATCCGTGGAATGACAAATTTTTTTAGAATATATAATTACATTCAATCATATATTCAAGTTTAAATATAAAAAAATAATTTGTGCCCTTTGGATGCTTTTCAATAAAAAGATAATTATAGTTAACATAATTTTGTAACAACTTATGGCACTACTGATTGGAAAAATATGAGTATAAACAGATTCGGAAAGTAAAGAAATAAACTGTTGCAACCTTGCAGTTATAAATATCATTGTCTATCGTACGGATGCCTATTAACTTACTATTATTCCTCTTACACAAAAGCAATGGAAAGACCTGAACTTTCCAAACCTGTATAAAAAATTATTTAAACTAAAAAATATATATTTGCTTAACATGAATCAATTATATATTAAAATAATGGGTGCAAAAGGGCATTAAAGTAACTATTTGATAATATACTTATGTTAAGTAAGAAAATAACGTAAAAATTAGAATACAGGAAATGTAGATTTTGAAAAATGTAATAAAAATTTGTCATGATTTACAAATAAGTTCCTTTTTCCTTGCTTATTATATATTTAGAATTACGAATTACCAAAAATAATAAACATATGACAAAATTAAGAATTATAAATGAATATTTTCAAGAAATTTATCACAGTAGTTTAAAACAAATTGAATAAAAAAAATACCATAGTAACATTAAGTAAAATATCACTTAAATAAAATAAAATTGTATGTCACTTTATGTCCCTGTAATATATTAAATACTAAGTATTTGTACTAAATTATAATTTCAGTAATAGCAATTAATATTAAAAAAGTATTTAGACCATAGTGTGTACAGTCAATAACTGTACTATATTTGCCTTCAACTTTCTAAAGATCGTTTATTTCATCCTACACATACACATATTTATAAATGTTCCTTTTGTTACTTAATATAATCATGATTTTCACCCACACACTGTTTACCAATCCTCAAATTAAAATACACCACAGATCTGGATCAATTAAAGGGGCCAGATGAAGTGTACTGCATAAAATCATCATGTCTTACCTGGTCTTACTAATGTTTTGTAATCTAGTCAACTTGCTTATTTTTATATAACCAATAGGTGTATAATAGAGATCAAGTATCTGGAGGCGGTTTACCATTCCCGCCGCACTGAACATTTGGGGATGAACTACGATCTCTGCTATCCTGATCCTCGAGGAATCTATCCATAAAATCGGTAAGACCAGGATGTAAGGCATACTTCTTTTTTTCTAACCTTGCTTTATTTGCAAAAATATCATGTCGCTCTGATTTTTTCCATAAATAATAGAACTGAACTAATTCTCCCACTGATCGCGTCCGAACCTAAAACACTGTAATCTAGGCTTTATTTCCATTTGTTTTTTTCTTACCTTATTCTGTTGAATGAGATGGAAATTTTTTCCAAAACAACGTACACCAGACTCAAAATTTCTACATTCTTCCTCAGACCAAAGGGATTCATTCATGGTTTCTGTGGCATTTGTGGGAATTGTCATTCTTAATCGACGTAACGCTTCATCTACGTTATGTCCACACTGCTGGAGCAAATATAGTGCCTGTTCGTCATCTCGAAGTTGAGTTCCCATCGGAATGGGAGGTTTGGTGATGGCAGAAGCTTTTTTCAAAAAATCTTCAACTGCTTCACCACAGATTTCTGATGGGTCCCATAGAAGTTTGTCTTCATTCTCATAGGGAAGAGCATCATCATAATGACATAAACCTTCAGGAATCTGCGCTTGGTAATCACTACCAACCATAATCGTCTACAAATGAGAAAACACTTTACAATCGTAAATTTCTTTCTTAAATTAGTATTTATGAGTAACAAAAGTGCAAGAATTCTTAAGTAGTGACGGTAATTTAAAATAATAAAACACATTCTTATTAGTTGTTAAATAAAAGTGCGTTAATATTAAGCATCGCAAAAAAATGTATGATAATATTAGTACATGAATGATAATAAAAAAAATAACCTTATTAACCTTTCGCCATTCATCTTCATCAGGACTGTAGTCATAATCTTCCTCCTCTTCTTCACTAACTCTGGAAACGGCTAAACGATGACATTAATTATTCATTAAAACAAACAAGTATATGGAAAAAATATAAAGGTAATGAGGTGTATTTAACAAAACTTACAACGTAACAATCGAGAAGCATCTTGGTCATTATCAATGATTGGCTCATACAGTACCCTCAACTTAGAAGGTTGTTCCGGAGGAGATGGTTCACTTTCTTGTTCTTCCATAGGTTCTGACATTTCTGGACTTTCTTCTTCGTCCTCCTCCTCTTCCTCTTCGGGGCTTTCGTTTTCTTGATTTTCTCCTCGATAACCATACAAAGCTAGAAGCTCTTCTAGGGGCATGTTACTTTCCTAATAATAAAGACTGTGTTCTAGTAAACGGATTAAGATATGTATTAAAACATACACTAAATACAAATGATAATTAGTACAACTGACATGGCTCCTAGTTAATATTCTACAAGCACATATTATTTTTACGATACTACTTGCTCAAGGAATGAAAGTTAAGGCAGATCAGTAAATAATTTTTTGTAAATAAAATTATATATGAATTACAGCCAAAGGTCATATTTTACATTAAAAAAAAAACAAGAATTTTAAGATGAATAGAATGTTATTTTCAAGCTACACATAAGAATTTTTTAAAACACTATCAAGAAGTATCACATTTATTTTTGTTTATAAAAAATATTAATACATACTATATATAAACAACATTAACTGTATTAAAAATAAAATATTACAAAACCCTATCAACATAGCAAACCAAACTCCGTAAGAAAATGAATAAAACTAGTTATATTGAAACGTTATGTAGATTTATCAGTTGGATTGGGTGTTAATATTATTACACTACAAGTGTTACTATTAGTTTACTAAGACATAAAGGAGTTAATGGGCAATAAAATATTACAGTAGACCATCGATTATCCAAATGCCGATCAACCCATAATATATTTTTTTATAAACTAACAGACACAAGCCTAATATCTATAATATCTATCTAAATTTGAAATTCAAAATACTAGTAAATACTATTTTATAAATTTATGTTAAGATTGTGTATATTCTATTGCAATAAAAAAGTATGTATGTGCATGTAATAATCAATAATAATGACACATTAAAAGAAATTTGGACACTTCTTTTGAATTACTGATGTATTTATAAAGATCTACTTTCACCTTGTAACATTGGTCCCTAGTTTTCTTTTTTTTTCAATCAACGATAGAGAAATCTAATGAAATTTCTACTCAGAACTTCCAGTAGCTACTAAAAAACTGTTTTGAGAGGAGTGCCATTACTATTGCAATAGATTGTACATACATTTAAGTAAGTCATATATTATAACTTATATTATATCCCTATATCATATTGGGTTCGAACACCCTGGGCTCCCAATTACTTCAGATTATCGAAGCTCTACTGTATATGTCATTAACAGTACTAGTCAAAATGCCAATAATATTTATACATACATTTCTGGCACACAGAAATTAACAATTGTATTAATGTTTAAGGAGACCAATACATTCCGTATATTCTAATATACAATGAAAATATAAAATGACTCACCATTTTTTATGCTACAAAACAATTATGAATTAAATATATATGTTGATATATTTGTCATTTTTAATATAACTTAGTAGGTACTTAAATCATAAAGGCATACATGTATAAAACTATGACACAACTCAAAATAATTCGTATTTATCATTTATTTATAGCGATATATCACTTTAACACATAAACACATAAATCAAAATTTACTAGACTCATAATCAGCACCTCCTAAATTATAAGAATCCTATCATTACTGGTTTAATTAATAGATATAATGGTGTAATGCTCTTTCCAAATGATTTAGAAACAGTACAAGCAATTCCGATGTTACTTACTTTGACTTTTAAAATATTTCTAACAAAGAGAAACAGTTCTGTATACCTTTTGCAAACTTGTTAATTCTGCGTTTGGATCTTGCGACTCTCCTGCTGCTAAGGCTTCTTCCTCTTCAAGTGTACGTTCGTCATCAAAATCATTCACTAGCATATCAACCGAAGGGTCAAATAATTTGTCTTTAGTTGATGATTCGTTGTCTTTTCCATCTTTTTGATGAGAAACGACTTCTTCCATGTTACTATTTTGCATTCATAACTGTCAGTAATACCTTCTGCCCTTGAAAATTAACTATAATATAAATTTATCATTGGCAATAGTTTTTTCACAAAAAACGTTTCCTATGGATCACGTTAGTTGTCTATAAAATAATTTTATTCGCTAAAATATTAACTAATTTTCATGTAGTATCTTACACACCAACAAAGTGAGGTTATAAACATGGCAAAATCGGAGCAACGTAAGGCTAATTCACAAATCACATTGAAAATTATCCCTTCGCAAATGTTATTACTCGTGTATATAACATGTATATTCTTGTTTAAACGTGTCGTATCTTAATTAAAAATTATTTTCAGAATAGTTCCACTCACAATACAAAACTTATAGTGTCTGACAAAACGGACAAAACACACAAAATACTACAAAAACAAAACGTCTAGTTGTGTATCTGAAAAAACCACATAAAACACTGACCATTGACTACTGGTACTGAGAATGATTACAGAATGCACCACTAACCAAACATTACTTAATTAATAAATTGTCATGGATTAGAAATTCCATATTGGAAATCCTTAAATACTGCTTGCCCTTATTTTGTCCATAAAAACATAGTTATTGGTTAATAATTTGTCGGATGAGATTCCCTTATTCTTTTTAGGATTTTTTTGCGAGTAACCGTTGTACCGTTGTCAGAGTAACGGTTAGTTAGCAGTATCTCTTACATGAACCCCCACTCCTAGATTAAGTTCCGGTAACGTAGGCTCGCTAAAATACTCCGGTTATGGCTCTTCTTGAATCTGTGGTTGTTATAAATTAATAAATAATCATAACGCATAATTTTGTAAACAAGCAACAGTAGCATGGAAGTGTTTGTTTTTGTGTGCTTGTTGAATTTATTTTTAATATATATTGTTTATTACACTTTAATTTTAATAGTAAAATTTTATTTTGTTCCACCAGAGTGACGCATGTCAACATTTGAATGGCTAGAAAAATATAACCGCATTGTATTCTATCAACTGTTACAAATGGAAAAAGTAACATTTTATAAGTTGATTAACTTTATTATGGAAAATTATAAATGTGGTACAAAAAGGAAAAAGTTCCTTTAAAACAATGTTATTTTTAACTAATTCTACAATCAATTATTTTATTAAGACGTATTGTATGAAATGTTCTCTGCAGAGTGCAGAAGAATTTATGTTATAATCTCACAATTTTCGTAATATTCGTAACCGCTTTTGGCTTACCTACCTCGCTGAATATGTTACTGATTTCAGTAACCGGTGTTATTGTTGTGACGTCAATAGCTACGTCATGTCTCTTCCCCTCACTAACCGCTTTCACACTAAAACGGAACGGTTACTAAAAAACAGTTACCGGTACTTCTACGGTTACTCGCAAAAAAATCCTATAAAACGGTACGGTTACTAAAAAACAGTTACCGGTACTTCAACGGTTACTCGCAAAAAATCCTATTTTTATTTCTCTCAATTGTTAGCAATTTAATGGTGATTGAGAAAGCAATTAGGTTTTGTCTATGGAGAAAGCAGCATAAGTTAATATTTTGACAAAATATGAATTATCTTTATTTCATTTTACATCAAACATGCGAAGGAACTAATTGAAAAGCGAAAAACATGTTATTCTTATTTTAGGTTAAGCGATTAAATTTAAAGTTGGTTAAATTAACCGAATATCGAAACGCCAACGGGTAATTGGTTGCACGTTCGGCGAAATATTGAAACGCACCCTTAGAAGGAACAAAACTGGTGATAAAATCATAAAAATATAAATAGAAATATAACAAACAAACAAACAAACACCATTGTGAAAAGAAAAGTGAAAACAGAAGGGACAAATTTTATTTTGAAAAAGGAACATTTTGGAGTGTAACAATAAAGTCAAACAGAAATCAAAACAGATAATTAGGAATATTAAAACATACATATTGTAAAAACACTTTATCAAGATATAGGTAGTAAGTTTGCCAAAAATTCAAAAGAATTTAAGGAAGTTTTGAAATATAATAGATGATAAGATAACCTCAAACACCTTGATGTTTATGTTTTGATTGTTGTTGAATGTAGAGTATCTTTTGTTTTGTATGTTTTACTAGATGAATTGAAATATTCCTAAATGAGTTTACAGGAGATTCCAAAAGATATAATAAATGCAATGTGTGAATTTCCAAATGGATTTAGAAGCAAGCTATTAAAAAGTATATATATATATATATATGTAATTATTTAGCATAGATAATACTTTTATTTTTAGTGGCGTTAGTAGCAAATCAACCTACACCACAGGATCGGTCAAAAATTTTATTGAATTTATCCAATGAGAGCAGCTTACCTAGGGATCAGATTTACGAAGTCCTTGGAGTATATATACGTTTAATTCGATTCTTTCTAGAAACAAGTGACAATGAACTTAACACCAAATTACTAGAAATTGGTTTTACACCCGATTTTGTACAACAGTTGCCATTTATAGGTCATCGAGAAGAAATCGTTAAAAATTTGACAAACAATTTTGATGTAGATTTTGGTAAACTCTCGTCCCTTAAGTGGAAAATTGATATTAGCTTAAGTAGGTAGGTTAACATCATTTGTCTGTACGATGTAGTTTCTTTTCATTTCAGTTTATACTCCTCAATGTACTTCTACATTTATTACTTACTAAATTATTATAAATTTTATTTTTAGTGCCCTCGTGAAAAAAATTCCAACAAGTGTCATACTGTGTTTAGTTTCAAAAAATGGTAGCAAATATACAATAGATGTAAACGCCAAATCATTTCATAAATTAAGATTTAATATTGCTCTTATATTGAAGGAGTTAACTTTAATAAAATCCAACTTTTTAAAATAATATAAATACACTTACTATATGTATATATTTATAGCTATATCAATACATATTCCAATTGTTCTAATATAATTTTTTTAACTGAAACTTTAATGTATTCTTAGCATTATAGTTAAAGAAGGAAAGTAAATAAAAAAGTTTCAAATAAATGTATTTATTAAAATAAAATTATATATATATATAGATGCAGATATTCAATTTAATCAACGATTTATTGGAGCATACAAGAAAAGAATTATTAATACCCATATATGCAACAGCACCTAAAATAATAAATATTGTATGACATTTTATTCAGTTATAAATGGAATATGGCATCATCTTACCATATAACAAAAGACAAATACCCTAGCAACTGGGTAACGTCTTAAAAAAATTCCTGTTCTGATACTAATAGCGTCTAATGTAGAATAGGCATGTTTGACCCTCCTGGTGACCCCAGCATCAAAAGGGGAAACTCGAAAAAATCTAGGAAGTGAAATTGACTCTAAAATATAAAATATTTGTGTTTATAACTTTTCCCCAAACAGTGGGTTGAGTAAATTATATTTTTAAGAAAGACTTACCGTCTGGTTCTTGTATGTTGACAACTTTTACTTGCGCTTTATGTAACTGTGCCATATTCTTTTTATATTCGCTCTAGATAAAATAAAATTGATTTAGTTAAAAACAAACTTAAAATGATATACTTACTTCAAGCTTTTCAATTTGTAACCTCAAGGCATTGCGTTCTGTAGTAACAGTTTCCAGTTTATTTTGTTTTAGCATAAGTGTTTGTGTTAATGATTTTATTCTTGATTCAATATCTTCATTAACAGTTGCATTAGCTTTTTCTTTAATAAATACTTTTAATTGCGTTATTTCACTGTCTTTAACATTTATTAACTCTTTGAGTTGTAACAATTCTTGATTTTTCAAATACAATTCCTGAATATTAATCAAATGTATTACTAGATTATTAAAATGACCACATGTTACCTTAGTTTTTTGTGAGCAGTCCTCCTCGGCAATAGTCCTAAATTTTTTCTCATTTAAAATATTTTGTTCCAAATTTTGAAGTGACTGATGCAGACCATTTTGAATAATTCGGTGCTGCATTTGGAGTGACTGCATATCTTTAGTTAACTGGTTATTTTTTTGAGCCAGTTCATCATTTTTGGCTTGATGAAATTCCAATTCCTTTCTACAATAACCATTTTGTTATTTATATACAGAAACGAATAAGTACACGTACCTATATAAAAAATAATGACAGGAGTTGATATAATTCTAGTACTTACTTTAGCTCTTCGTTGTAAGTTTCAAAAATATTATTTGTCTCTTCGTGAGATACATTTTCTTGTTTTAAAGAAATCAGTTTTTCTTTTTCTTGTAAGATACGTTGCGCTCTTGCTATATACTGATCCTTTTCCATTTGGGCTTGAGCAACCTGTTCATTGCACCTTTCTATTTGGAACTGTAAGTTACTATTTTCATTCTTGAGTTCAGAATACAAATGCTGTATATTAAGCAGTTGTTTATTAAGGTCTTGACTTTCAAATTCCAATTTGGCAATTTTTTCATGTAATATTTTTGATTCTTCTGCTAAAATAAAACTGTTTTGGGTGTAAGAATTTAGTTAACAAATTGAGTAGTAGGTTTACCTATTATTTAAAGAACTCGTGGTGGACATCTGATCACTCTTCACTGAGCTTTTAAAAGATTTATCCATTATACTTTCATCATTGATACTTCCTAAAAGATTACGTTTATTAAATATTTTCTATAAATACTATATACGACACTGTCTACCAGTCGAGGATTTGTGTTTTTCAGAAGTTACATCAAACGTTATACCAATATCGTTTTGATCTACATTTGCTATTTCCTGTACTACATCAATGTCCTTAATGGGAGAATTTTGAAAACTTAAATTTCTAGCTAAAGGACTACTGTACGAATTACTTCCATAACTTGCTTCAAGATCATATTCTTGTACAGTATCTCTATTTATGTTTTCTGATTGGCCTCTAAAAAATATTTTATTAATTGATAAACAGGTATTTGAGAAAATGGAAGAAAAGTACATACTCTACATCGGTTAATTTAGGATTTGATTCATTTAACACAGTAGCAGCATTTTGATCAATTTTATTTAATAGATCCTCTGCACGGCCAGCAAAATTTTGAAGCCAATCCATAATTTGAAGAAAATTATGTTCACATTGAAAGAACTATATACAATTTAATAATTACAATAACTTTTATAGTATAGGTTATATTTTTGTCAATGTCAAAATTAGTGCGTTCACTGCGTCCCTTTAGAAGAATGTAAATAAATGAATCAGGTTTGTTCGTTGAACTCTGGGAGTAAAAAGATACTCTACTCTACTTTTGGAATTATCAATACTATCATAGGTAAGTTTACTTTGAATTTTACATAATTTTTTTTATATTAATAATTCTACTATCACACTTGTCAACAAGATTACATTTCCATAAACGAGTATATCTTAAATTTTCTATTTTGATTTTGTATCCCTATCAACAGCCTCGTTTAGCAAACAAGGCACAGTTTTTTTCTAAATAGATACAAGTGGTGAACATGCTTTTGAAAATTCCCATACATATCACACACGCACACAGTTGGTAGAATTTTTATTTTTATGGAAGAGTTTTGTTTGGTGTGCTTTTGACAGTTTCATTCATTCATTATCTATAAACAGGAATACTGAAAATATATGTGATTTTGCGTCGTGTAAATATAAATAAAAAAATATATCATGTCTGATTCAGAAGATGACTATATGTCTTATAAGGTCCTTGTTGATTGGTAAGTTATTAGAGACAAAGTGGAAGAAATATTTTTATATATGTTTCAGTCAGGACGATGTGCGTCCAAGTTTATTATTTAATAGAGAGAAACGCAAATTGGATATGTTTAAGAAAAAACAAGAAGTTGTGAATAAACGTCAGAAGACAATAGGAGAACTTGAAAGAGAAAATCGTGACAAGGGATTGAATACAGTAATATCATCTGAAAATAAAGGGTTTAAATTGCTTGAAAAGATGGGTTTTAAACCTGGTGAAAGTCTAGGTAAAAATAAAACTGGTATAAAAGAACCAATTGATATTGTTTATAAACAAGGTACTTCTGGTATCGGCAGAGAGTCTCATTTAAGAGAAGTAGTTTCTCAAAAACAGCATCAAAAAATAAAAAACCTTAAACACTACGAAACCCAGTACAGATTAGCGAATAAAGAAAGGAAGAATTTGCTTCAAATTAGGAGAGACTTTTTCAAGGCTCAAAAAGTTTGTGAAGAATTAGATTACAGAAGTGTAAGTACAGAACAAAATTATAAATAAGTAAAAAAAATCAGATATATTCCCACCACATTTTAGACATCATATAGAATTATAGGTATTTAAAGTGCCTCGTTTAATAATATTTATCATCCTTCATAATTTTTCCCTTTGAATAATAATTGTATATATTTTATTAATTCCAAGATTCAACACTTTAAAGTTTAACGAAATATTTCCTTTGATATTGTAGAAAATAAGAGATCCAGTAGAGGATTTCTTTTGGACGAAAGATACTATAAAAAAAAGGAGAAAAATGGAGAGAATTGAGACAGCAGATGATACTGATAGTAGCGACGAAGATGAGGAATTTGAAATGTATATTACAGAAGAAAATCTCTTTGCAATAATAGATTACCTTAGGATGAAACATTTATATTGTCTTTATTGTGTTATTACGGGTATAGATATTGAGGATTTAAAAGAAAATTGTCCCGGACCTTACCGAATGGACCACGACGATGAGATGGAGTGAATTATCTTTAAAAAGTACCTAAACTTAACTAAGTAATACTTTTGTTTAAACGTTGTTTTATTTATGTATAGATCATTACATTTAATTAGTTAAGAAGTTGTTTGAAATTATTTAATATTGTTACAGCAATAAATATTGCAATAAGGTGTTTTCTATTTGTGTTCATATTTTCAGCCTTCAATGTTTACCTATAGTAATACTTTTCATATTTACAATAGCAAAAACCTTGTTCTTTTTTCAATAATGTCACACAGTTCGTCGGAACACAGTTGCTACCTGCACAAGTAAGTGTACAACCACAACGGCGCATCGCCCATTGCATGGTACCCAAACACTTGACAGAAAATAAATGTTTTTTTAAATGTTAATACCAAGCTTTATTTATATGAATCTAGGGTATTATGCTATGGTCAATTTGAAAGGTGGTGTGTCATTATGTCGTTTACATTTAAAACAATATATCTTAAGTGGCAAGCTTGGATACCAGGCTATGGGTATACAAATACTAGTTTAGTAGTCTCTATGTGTATAAATCAGATAAGTATTAGTAGCAGCCAGAATCATCAGATTTTTTTTATTTTTTATTTTATTGATAATGATACAGAAAATGTTTATCAATGTTTAAAAGGAATAGGGACTATGTAACTTAAAAAAAAAACTTATCAAAACACAGTTTATTTGTATGATGTAAATTCATTTTCAACATATAAAAAAAAATGCTACATTAATGAAATGATGAAATATAACAAAATAAATTATTGTGAACCTGTAGACAACAAGGCTAATAGTCCAGCAGTGGTACCAATCGACAAGGTGTAGTTGACCGCAGGAGTAAATGATCGCAGCAAATAAAAACTTGCAAGTATCACGATGGCTAAAAATAAGGCATTATTGTAAAAAATGGAGAAGGTTGTCGCTTCAAAATCTGCAACTTCATTCTTTTTCCACAGAATTCTCTCATCTTTCTCCTTTTTGCTCATCTTCTTGTCGTCTGCAAGCTTCTTTGTCAAGTCTCTTGTGACAGCTTCTTCTCTTTTAACGGCAATTTTGTGTTTTAGAGTAAATTTAGTATTTCTGTAAGCCATAGCAAGTAGATAAGTTGATACAGCAGTTACAACAGCAAATAAAATTAATGAAGAATATACGTCTATCATGTGGATCCTCCAAAATAACCATATTGGTACTGCAGAGACTATTAGAGCGTTACCATAGAAGAGGGCCGATGATTTCGTGGATACATTTCTGCTGAAATCTTGTAACAGAAGTTCTTCTTCTTTTGTAAACCCTTTATTCTGTGTTTTCGACATTTTTTTAGTTATAAATAATAATTTTTGACTTCACAGTTCACACAACCAGAATATTAACTATAAACCCAACCGCTCTGAAGTACACTACGCTAATACACGTAGCATGTAAGACCCGTTGATTAACTTACTCTATTCGTGCCACGATTGACACAAGCCACGTTCTAGTACTTCTAGTTACCAGTTATGTCGTTATGTTCATATGTTTTGTACGCCACGTCGCCACGTGTTTATATGTGTTCCACGTTTATATCTACGTTCATGTTCATTACTCTGTATCTGTGGTGTGTTCCAAAAATAGTCGCACGTGCAACTTTTGATTCTAAACTGTTCCAAAAAATAAATAAATTTGTTCAGGAGTTCAGGACAACTATTTTGGAACACAGCGCGGTCTAAATGTGTCTAATTATGACTGTCCTACCAATTCTACTATTACCTACCTATTACTTATATTACATATATTTATACTACCATACCATACCTCTCTACCTCTTCTGACCATATGACCACATGTCCTTTATCAAACGTTATAATCTGTATAATTAGGTTTATTATTTATTTATATGAACAATAATGAATATGCACTAGTAAAATTTTTAGTTGCGCACCCTGTTTTGAACAATAATATTTTTTAGCTTCTACTTCAAAATTCACTAGCTTGTATTTACGAAAAAGCATAATACTTACCATAGATAACATATATGAACTGTATATGTATAAATTTTAATTTATCTAGAATATTGTGCGATAGATAACTGTTCCTTGCGATTTTTCCTTTATTCGAGGAATATTCTCTATTCTCTTTACAAGATAGCAACTGAATAAAGTACAAACAAAAAACGTTAAAATCATATAATTAATACATACTAACCTTATCATTCAAATTCTAACGAGATAAAATTTCTCCTTACATCAACAGAGCAAGGATATTCTCCTTAAATGATAATACATTTGTTTGACGGTTCTATATAAACAAAATACTAAATCTAAATAAAAATGTTATGCCATAAGATTTATAACAATATAATTTTTTTCTATTGTTATTTAATTGGTCATTTTAAATTTTCCATGTAAACAACCCAAGGAGGGTGTTTTACATTTGCGCATTGATTCACAGACCAATAGATGTCTCTACTCTTACACTGTCATATTAAATTCACAAATGACAGTGTCCAAAATTAGAAAAAAGAAAGAATAAAGAATGGTAATTATTTGTGAACTCCATTGTTAGCATTTATGTGTCAACATTTTATAATTTTGTATTTTGATGTTGATTCACAACGATAAATCTAGCAATAATTAGAAATACAATATTTTACACATGTGCAAGCAGTGGTCTCGTAGTTTTAATAGATATGATACTAGTGGTTATAACAATTACAATTTAAATGCATGACAAGCGCAAAAATGGGTAATTGTTTGAA
The DNA here is from genome assembly GCA_037114965.1 of Monochamus alternatus. Taxonomy (NCBI): domain Eukaryota; kingdom Metazoa; phylum Arthropoda; class Insecta; order Coleoptera; family Cerambycidae; genus Monochamus; species Monochamus alternatus. The sequence continues at coordinate 20,387,363 of CM073432.1, forward strand.
AAGGTCAACTACAGATGATATTTCATTGTTAAGGGGCAGTGACAGTGTAAGAGAATCATCATCTGATCAGTTAGGACCTCCAGCTTATCAGGTGGGTATATAAATCAGCTGTTTGCATTGTAAATAATAATTATTTTACTGTTGAAATAGGAAAGTCTACCAGTGCAAGCTGCTTCTCCTGTTTATCATCCATCGCCAAGTGTTACACGTTCTGTTACACAGCTTACAGAAGAGGAGCAGGTAAAAATAGCTAAACGAATTGGCTTAATACAACACTTACCAACAGGAACATATGACGGTTGCAAGAAAGCTAGGGAATGTGTAATTTGCATGGGCGAATTCTTAGTGGGTGATGCTCTACGTTATCTGCCCTGCATGCATACTTATCATATGATTTGCATTGACGACTGGCTAATGAGAAGTCTTACTTGTCCTAGCTGTTTGGAGCCTGTTGATGCCGCCTTGCTCACCAGTTATGAGACCAATTGACGGCCAGTGCCTTTGCATCTGATAGTAAACACTGTGATCTGAACTGTTTATTTTTTTGGGCGTGAATGATGTATGAAAGGAAGGCTGTGACATTCAGTTAGTAAAGGAATAACTATAGGATGCTTTTTTCTTTATCTCTTTTAATTATGGCTTCACAAAGTATTGATTAGCCAGATTTTTTTTTTAATTGACTATTTGGCAGGTTATATTCTGTACTTTAGAGGTAAACAGATGTAATTCCATTTTTAAAATGATTATCTCCATACAATTTCAATGTGTGCAATAAATAGATCTTGTGTTTAATATATTTATCGGATATTTATACATATTTCATAAATATTAAATTTTAATGTATTTCCTATAATAACAGAAAAGTACTGTTTAAAATTTAATTTGTTTGACGAAATAGAAGTACGATGATTTACCTCTTAAGGTACATATGTATTTGTGACAATAGAATTATTAATAATAATTACAATTTTAGGTGGTTTACTAGAGAAGCAATTTATATTATAATAAATAATTTTTATAAAATAGGACATTATACATTGATTATTTTTTATAGTATATTCTGTGTAATCATTTTTTTAATCAAACTTTTGGACTTGAGTGTAAAGAATATTTTAAAATCAAAATTTGTTAATACTACCTACTATTACTTACATTTACAGCATTTAAAATGTATAAAAAATTAAAATCAATGATAAATAATATATTTTAATTTGCATCAATATAACAGATACACGACAAAATAGAATTTTATATACCGATTAATACTGTATAGACATTCTCTAAAATGTATGGATATGGCATATACTTTACTTATCTGATATCAGATAACGAGTACTAGCGTAATGGTTTAGTAAGGAGTATATAAATTTTAATAAACATATAGTAATTTTTTCACTATATCTGGAAATATATAATTTTTAAATAACTTTTGAAATTTCTGACTACTCTTATAGTTATTTCTATGCTATTTGTAAGGGCTGTAATGTAAATAGATAAGTAGTAATATGTTTTCCGTTAATATTAACCTTGATAGTCATTTTGTAGTTTCAACTGGTGATAGTCTTATAATAGCTATAAATAATTAAAAAAATCAAAACTTATCCATCACATTCCTTCCCAATGTATCAGGTTGTTATTGGGGATTGATCACAAATATTAGAGAAAATATTTTAAGGTTTATCACTTCTACTAATATCTTACGCTGGCTGTACATATATATTTTTTTATAAATTGAAGATTTATGTGTGCTTTGTATAAAATTTCCAGTTATAATTTAGAATTGTAGCTTAAAATGTGATTAGACTGTGGAGTTTTATAATAGGTTGAAGAAAATAAAAAGTGTTTAAAATTATAGATCGTCAATCAGTGATCGTCCCCCTGTGGTTTTCATTACTTAAAAATTTATTGGATACGTCCAGTTTCTAGTTTTATGTATTGATTTTTAAATCAGTGATATAAATATATTAGCTTTCTAATGTGCAACATATTTTATATATATATACATACATGCATTATAGGCATTGATGTGTTGGTTTGATAAGATTTGCTGGCATACGTAGATATATTTTGTCTCTTCAAATCACTTATTTTTCTGTGAAACTCCTTATATCGTTTGTTTTCATCTTTATTATATACTTTAATAAAAGTTACTTCAGTATGTATACGTGTTTATAATTCTCCTTGTCAAATCCTTCTAATGGCTTTTACAATTATTGTATCAATTTCAAATTTGGTTCCGATGGGTTTTTGGGGGTGCCAAATTTCAATATGATATCACTTTTGAGCTATTTTATTGAAACACCACACAACATAAAATATAATAATTTGGACATAGTGTGTATATCAACACTATGTAACTTAACAGCTGGAAATTATATAATTGCAAGTTCCTTATTATCTTTAAATTACAAAATTTTCCTGTTGCATACAAACTATTAAGATGTAAGAATTATTACGTAGTAATAAATTTTTTTATCAAAATTTAAATATTTTGATTATTAACACAGCTCATTTAATTTACAAGCTATTAATGATATGGAAACTGCGTATTATATATATACAATACAAAATTACATTATCTACTCTTCTTCATACCATATGTGCAAGATCTAATAAAATATATTTCACATCGGATTACACTTATTGGAAGTAACATTAGTTTATTTATTCGATAATAATATGTTTAATAACTTAAAATTTAACAATTCATGTGTAAGGGCTATTCGTCCGGATTTCCCCGGATCTGTTCAAGTTTGGAGGACATTCGTTGGCCTCCGGGTGGGGTTCCCTTTACTAAAAATTATTCTACTCTATATTAAACCTTTGAAAATCAGATAAACAAAATTTACATTTTTGTGTCACATTCGTATAACGCTCTAACCTAAATATACGAGTATCTCAATAATCTGTTTTTACTTAATTAAAACTGTATACAAGGATAAAATAACTGGAAGGCTTTCTGCTGTACAATTTATTCAATAAATACTTCAATAGCAAATGATTAGGGTGTTTCTGACATAAATGAGCGTTGATTTAAACACGCAAAAACACAAAAATTTGATAAGTAGGTAGGTCAAAGACTGCCACGTCTTTTGTTAAATCTGGCAAGATAACAATTTGAACTTTATTGTCAATTTCATTAGAAGGCAAGGTAAACAAAATTGTCCGGGTTTCAGGCTTAAAAAATCCGGGGCTTTGGAAACTTCTGGTCCTGATGGCAATCCTATTCATGTGCAACAAGCAACAAGTCAACAGGAAGTAGGAGTGTATCACATATCTTCGCATTTGCATATATTTTAAGGGATTATTACATTGTTATTGTTTACAAGACGATAATCTAAAATAAGTATTAATTAATACAAGTTTGAGGCAGGTCAATGATTAATTGTTTTCAAAACAACTACACTTTAAAAATAACAATACTATTAAAACGATTTGATTACGTTAACTTACGTTGATAAAAATAATAAACACGTTTAAAATCTATACAGGCAGAATGAGAAACGTCACGTGTAGATATTGTTGAGGAAGGTAATGTTTAATGATTCCCCTAATGTATGTAGCAGAGTGCAATGAAATAATTTTAGTGTTTTTTAAAGGTTTCGTAATGTTTTCATGTAACCATGGGTAACTGTGTAAACAATAATAATTTGTTTAAATGAAATAAAATAACGAGAATAATATGATATAAAATATTTTCGTTCTATATTTTAAACACACCTATTATTAATCAAGAAAGTTTAATAAGCTAAAAGTAATAATATAATTAATAAAAATAGAAAAAAAATACGGCTTAGTATAATCAAATATGAAACTATTGTAGCAATTAACAAATTACGAGACTAATATACAAGGTGTTCGAAAATTAGCCTGCCAAAAATTAACTGTAACTAAAATAAGAAAAAGTTCTATAAACATAGCTTGGTAAACGCCCCCTAATGGAGCTATAGCCCATTAAAAGGAGATCTTAAAATTTGATTTTATTCAAATATTTTCAAAACGGATCGAGATAAAGTAATCAAATTTAAAATTGAGAATCACAATTAGATTGCAAATCTAATGTTCTGAAAATAATACCACAATTAGTCATAGGCGTGCTAAACTGGGGGGTTATTGGATAAATATTGCTCTAACTTTTTCATGTCTCGATCATAAAATCATAAAATTAAAAATGCTGAACAACAAAAAAAAGGTACTTTTATATCGATAAATTATTCCGTTTACGAGTAATATTAATTTAAAATGTAAAAATATTAGATATGATATGCAAGCAGTCAAATTGTCTCTAGTAAGCTTTGAAAAGTTATTTGTCAGTTTATTTGACACATATTACATACGTTTGTAAACATTTTTGAAGTATTAATAGGCTATATTAAAATTTAAAAATTTACAAATAATTACATTACTGATACGCATTTTAAAAGTATTTTAATATGTTAAAACGCTTGAATAACACTTTTAATATGTATTAAATAAGTCGACAGCATTTTCTCAGAGCCTACTAAGGATATAGCTGTATTGCCTATTTATAGTTTCCATCTTAAACTTTTGTGGTATGTCACAAAATTTTTAAATTGAGACTACTCGAAAACAGAGCAGTTTATCGGATTGAAATAGGAGTACCTTTTTCATGAAGAATAAAATAATAATAAATAATTTTTAATTTTTTAATCTGAAGACGGAAGTCTTGAGATACAAGGATGTTACAGTTGACCCCCCAGTTTGGCACGTCTATGACCAATTATGAGAAATTATTTTCAGAACATTAGATTCGCAGCCTAAATGTGATTCTCAGTTTCAAATTTGATTACCTTATCTCGATCAGTTTTGAAAATATTTGCAGAAAATCAAATTTTGGGGTCTCCCTTTAAAGAGCAATAGCTCCGTTAGGGGGCGTTTACGGACCTATGTTTATATAACTTTTTTTTCTTATTTTTGATCGTAGAATCCATAGTTAATTTTTGGCAGGCTAATTTTGGGACACCCTGTATAGTACCTGCTATAACCTAAATGTTTAAAATGAATATAAATGTGCATATTATCAGTCTTCGTAAGATGTATTTTAATGCGTATGCTATTCTTTTACAATTTTTTCTTTCTATAGTTTCGTTTGTTTAAAGTATGGCCCTAGGAAACTTGAAATCTTTCTCAAGTTCAGTAGTCTCGGTTGTTTTGAATTTAAATGATATACGAGAATTGTTGAGTCGACAGCCTTTTATGGAAATAATGCTTGCGCCACGTTGATTAAAATATAATGCACTACTTATATTGAGTAGATAAAAAATATTTTTTAATTCGAATCTTATTTATAAAATTGCAACATTAAAGATATTTGTTCTTTTATGTTCTTGACCCTATTATTTTTTCCCTGAGATAGCTTTACCTTTATCTCTTTAAAATATATTTATTCCTGTTTACATGTTTAAGAATTATAAATATGTAAAGATAGTGGATGTAAATAAAAGAGAAATTACTTTAACAAGATAGCGAAGATTGAACTCTACACTACTTCGTGTCTTAAAAATAATGGAAAACATATTTTATGATACGCAGTTATTACTTTAAACATAAATAATAATTACAATGACTTCGGTTTACAATTTATTAGAATGAGGATATAAAATTCCATTTTCAAACTGATAAATTAAATTACTTACACTATCTACAAAAATTATTACCTGTCATTTTTAAGTATCTCTAAACTAAATTGTAACGCGAATAGCGATGACATTTCTAATCTGACTTCTATTTTGTAGATAATAGTAACAGACACACTTAGATCACGTGCTGTTATAAAAATAAATTGTCTAAATAATTAGTTATGACAATAATTATTATTAATCGCCATATGGGGTCAACAGCAATTATTAATAATTATTGCCTATGCGTATTATACTTCCTGTTCGAAAACTTCTAATGGTCGTATTATCCAAAACATTCGGTATATCTTTATTATTTTTAAAGTATTTTAAATTTTAAGAAGAAAAATCGTTAATAAGTAATCTTTAGATTGTAATCATGTTTTTGAAGTATAAACAGTAACTGAAGCCTTATTTAAAATAAGAATATGACGTGTGATAATAAATTATTACCGCTGTTAAAACGTGTCCGAATAATATATGGTATAATTTTATCGATATGTTTTCAAAACATACGTTTTAATAGAAAATTAGTATACTTTATTGGTGATGACTGACAAGAGATAATAAAAATACTTAATAATATTAAATAACTGATCCATAACCTCCTGTACATCTGTCATTTAACATTTTGATGTGTGTTGCGTGCATGTTGTGATATTTCTTGCGTTTTAAACGATTAAATTCCATTCTAATTATAAAAAGTTGATAATTTAATTTCACGATGTTCGATTAAACTAATTAATTATATAATTACTAGGTATTAATTATTTTATAACAATTTAAATTAGTCACCGATTGTTATCCTCCAAAAAGTAAACATAGTCCTGTGATGTTATTAAGGTTATTTTGATTTAGGTACAATCTATTGCAATAAGAATGGTCTCTTTAAACGAATTTGGTGGCTTGTTTATTTGGACTGCTGGCCTATTCGTATTGAAATCTAGTTTCAACTTTTAACATTATTTCTGAGTTGTTTTTTCCACTTAACCAATACAGATCTAGAAGTAGTTCAAAAACTGTTTTGATGGAGTGGTATTATTATTATTGCAATAGATTGTACGATCCACATTTATTCGAAATTAATTTAAGATATCTAGGAACAATCGTTTGCAATAATTATGACACTCTTTTAAATAATTGCTTCACTGACCAATATAGATTTAATGAAATTTCTACTCAGAACTCTTTTGAGGGTGTGTCATTTTTAATGCAAAAGCATGTACCTTTCGAACGATCATTGAGTTGTTATTTTTTATCAGTTGATCCGGTTCTTCTATAATAATTAAAGTATATAACTTGGTAGGTTAATTTAATATCTCATGCAATTAATTTAATTAATATTTAGATACCGATTAATTGGTTATTACAATACAGCACCGCTGTATACCATTTTTTTTAATTTAATAGTTGTAATGACTTAAGACTCAATAAAGCCCACAGCGTATCAGTCTGTATTTACTTCGTTATACACGAAGTGATGATACGTCTGTACAATTATAAAAAATTAAAATTAGATATTATTATACTATTACCTATATATACCTCATTTATACATTGTTAGTTGCCGTTATGTGTAAAATGCGAGAGAATTTCGTGTTATTTGTATATTGCAAAAGAAATAACAATTTTCTGATAAGAATAGTGTATTGACTCATAAAGCGGCAACAGAGGACATAGTACAAGTCCGGGATCAGGTCACATATCTATCCAAGACCGTGCCGACTAGAAGCCACCCACTCAAGAAATGATAATTTTTTTTTGTTTTTTTAAAAGATCGGCAGCACAAAATCGCCCTATATTAAATGTCAGTTAGTCTTTTTTTATGTATAATATTTATTCAACAATTTGCTATCGGGCATGGTTTAGATAACATGTAATTAATTTTCTACAGATTCTCTCAAATGTTTTCGGAGGAAGATGACGCAACAAAATAGTATCTTTACTAATAATATTCTTGGATATGGCCTAGTATGAATTAAAAATGTTTATTAATTATACATATATTTGCACCAACGGTTAATAAGATAACGTTATAAGTATAGTGTAACTACATTAAATGTTGAATGCATAAACGTTGTATTACAATTTGAATTAAGCCTCTACAAGCGTAGATACTACCGATGGCAAATCTATATATCATTATTTACATAACCTTCGCATTTCAATTAATTATATAATTTTTTATTGACATTTAAGACAGATCCTGCGAAATCGTAATCGTTTTATCCATACAATATTTTATCTAATTACTAGGATTACTATTCAAATTTTGTTTAATCGACTTTATCTCTTTCTGGGATGCAAAAAGTGAATTTAATAATGGTGACAATTAATTATATGATGAAATATTAGAGAATATGATCGTACAGGGTGTCCCAAAATGAACCTGCCAAAAATTAACTATGGATTCTACGATCAAAAATAAGAAAAAAAAGTTATATAATCATAGGTCCGTAAACGCCCTCTAACGGAGCTATTGCTCTTTAATTTTGGGGTCCCCCTTTAAAGAGCAATAGGTCCGTTAGGGGGCGTTTACGGACTGTTAATTTTTGGCAGGCTAATTTTGGGACACCCTGTATTGTAAAACTACATTGTGTTGAAAGCATAGATACATCGTCACCAGTTGAGTAAAAAATTATTTATCAATGGTATCACTATACATGACTGCGTGTTCTTGTAAATGACAAAACTGTTCAGTTTCCTAGAAATCTTATATTTATCGGTATTATCATCAGTAATTCCGCATTTATATATTAGTTTATTACAAATTTTGCTTTTAAATAATCGCGTGTGTGACCTAAGCTCTGCTTATTTTGTATTTCTAATAAATTATAGTTAGTTATTTTCGTTATCAACATTTTATTTAACATTTAGTCACACTTTTTTTATTAAATGGGAACACGGTTCCATAATGTGTTGTCCACTAGTTGAGTATTGTTTCAAAACTGATCAATATGAACTCCTTTCTCAATAGCTAAAATTTACAAGTGCAACTTTGCTGACTAAAAAATATTTACTATTTTTTACATCATGTAATGACAACTAATATTTTTTGGAGGCAAGCATCACGCATCCTATCCATGCATCTGTTGAATATAACGGAATTAAAAAAGTACCTACTACTAACTTGAATTGATATTTATCAGTATCAGGACTATTTTTAAGTATATAATTTATAACTAAACGTCAAACTGGACAGGCTGATATTTTGAATATTAAGTTAATTAATGATTTAAGATATTATTCCTAATTGACAAGGTTTATTTTCATCCTTGATAGAGAAGAAATTGGATAAGTTAGGTCACACAAATGTATAACGAAAAAAAAATTATCACAAAAATCAAAGTCCGTTAGATTTAAATAGAATCAATTTTAATTATGTTTACTAGAACTGAATTTGAAAAAATTGAGATGCACTGGGAATTTTTATCTTATCTATAAAGGAAATATATGTTTTTGCAAACATGGTATTTTTTAAAGCAAACTGCTGTTTACTGATATCTTAACAGAATCATAAAGTAATTTTTCTTTTATTTGTGTCAAATATTCTATAGCAATGTCAGTTCAGTTAATAACACTGAAAACCCTTAAGTTCACAAACAATTATTTGCTATTAACTTCCGCCAAATTAGCTGTCTTCATTTCCACTTAATTTTTATTGTTTATTTCATTTTTTTTTACTTTTCAGTTGTGTATATTTAATTGAAGTAGTCAAACAAATATTACATAGTAGTCATATGTTTCTGCATTAGGTACAAAATGTCGTCAGACAAAATCACATGGTTATAGATGATATCTACGTAATTGTCGAATTTAATGGTACAATCGTTTGCAATAATAATAAATTAAAATTAATTTTTCGATTTTTTGTTTTGAACTGCTGGCGTATTTCTGATGAAATCTACTTTCAAATTTTAACATTAGTTGTTTCACTCACCAATAGAGATTTATGAAATTTCTGCTCGGATTTTCCAGAATGCAAAAGCATATACATCGAATAATATATTTCCTATAAATAAATCATAGAATAGGACACAGTCATAATAATTGTCGTGTAATAAAGGTACAAGGTATTATGAATATTCAGTGTTAAACAGCATCTTTAAATGGATCTCTCAACAATTTCAATTTTTTATTTGATAGTTAAAACACTTAACACTTCTGATAGCTTTCAAAAATATCGTTTTATTATTATAAATACGTAGAGTTGACGATGTTTTACTTATGTTTTATCAGTGGAATTTTAAATAATAATAAAACCATAAACATTATATATTTAAGGTCAAAGACATTTGGCATATGGATAATCCAATACTACTAAAGACTGCCTTTTGTTTCAAATATACCTACCTAATGACTTTTAAAAGAACTGACGAGTATTTATTTTCCTAGGTTTATTTTAGTCAAACGCTATGGTACTCGTATAAGAATACAATACAAGAGCTACGTATAGGTCTTTTCCTTTTAGAGGCAACGTATATACACACCATATCTTGTTTTAACTTTCTCCATTTTTAGCCTTTTAATATAATATTTTACAAGAAAACTTTATCAAAAGCTAATTAAAATTATTTTCTGATCTATACAAGCTAGGTCAAAACGGTACAGATAAAAATATATCGCAAGCATTTTGAGATTATTTAATTTTTCTTTTTATGCCTTCTGGAAATCAGTCACATATTATATGAAAATATTTCGCAGACTTGTAAAATTTTTCATCAAACAAATAATTTCTAAACAATTTAATTTTAAACAATAATGAGGCGAGGAATATTTCACGCGATATTATTAATTGTAAACAAAAACTTAAAGGAGTGCACTTTTTAACATAAGTTACTTGTCAATAGTACAATTTGTTTTCAAATAACCAAAGCTTACTATGACAGTTTTACGTAAGTAGCTACAAACTTTTATTTTATTTTATTGCATCCAATAGAAAAACAAGAAATAAATCGAAAACGGTTGAATTTATCGACATAAAACAAGTATACCTTATTTGTGAAAAATAGATAGGAGAGCAACACTGATAAATAAGTTATAACCAGTTTTTATCAACCATGAGTACATTTCGTAGCGCCCTCTAGCGTCTACAGCAAAATTAAGTACGGATTCGTTTTTCTTGCCCCAGAAAACCCCCTAATCCAAATTTTCAAAGGAATCCTTTGAAAACTTTTTAAGAATTTTAAATTTAAAATTTGAACTTTAACGCCCTGTAACTTTTTTATTAGCCACCAATGGACCAAGGTAAGTTTGGCTTAATCGCATTTTTTTGATGTAAGGAATCTACTCTTTCTCTGTGTCCCATTAATTATATTTTGGAAATGGTATAGATAGAAGTTTTAATTTTCAATATGTTCATTATTCCTGGAATCCGTAAATATTTCGTCAAAGTGACAAAGCGAGAGAAAAATATGCGTATTTATCAGAAACAAGCCGAATAAATAAATAAGTACTTCATTTCCTAATATTTAAAAATTATTTCTGGTTGGTGAAATGATACAGCGGCATGGTGGGTGATAGTAAGTGAGGCTCATAGATAATTTTTTATTAATCAGTAAATATTTTTTGGTACGCTGGCAACGAGCACGTGGTCACAGATGATGGCGTGCTTTAGAAATAGTGAAATGTATATTATAATACCTTATTATCTAATTTTGAATACTCCATTTCCAATGGGAGTTCAAGGTTCAAACGTATCATTCGTTACTGAAATGTTAAGAAAAAGAGTGGGGAATAAAGTTTATGTTTTAAGTCTGCACTTCCCTGGATCAATCTGAAGCAATTTGTAAACAAGCAAGTGTGTTTTTTTAAAAAATAGCCACAGTTTAAGATGAAATACCGGAATCTGTGTTTAGTGCTGGTTGCATTAACGATTGATGGTGTTTTTGGCGACATGTCGGATGTGCGGTCAGTATTTAGTTCGTTTTTTTCCCACGATCAGGACCAGCCACCGTCAGAAAATAGTGTCGATGAAATCCCACCAGCTCACCCTCAAGTGGCGGGCTTTTCAGTGACTGAAAATGAGTTTACGAAAATTCGAATAGAGTACATTAAAAATCAAATTTTAAAAAAACTTAGACTTAAGGAGAAACCCACTGTGGCGGTTGGAAAGCTTCCCAAACCTGTAAAGGAATATGAAAACCTCTTACCGGATCAATACATGAATCTGCAAAGCAGCTACTCAGATGATTTTTACGGGAAAACCACCCAGGCAATCATATTCCCTTATGAAGGTAAATTATATTCATATAATACATTAAACTAGATTTTATTCAATTTATCTGTTCTATATAGCTAAAATTAGCACATGATTATTTACCACAATTATCTTACACAATAAATAACTACTTTATTGTATTAATTTTAATTAATATGCAATTAATTAAATATATTTATAGAAAAATTTTCTTTATAGGGGACTCTGAAGCATAAAAAAAGTAGTCCGTGGAGTTTTAAAGTAACAACTAAGTATCTCAAATAGCGTGCATTCTGATGCAATAGTAGTTCAATTTTGACATGTGGACAATAGTAAAATAAATTATTTAAAAATATATCTTAGTTTTAGTTAGCCAGACCATGAAACGTAATTATAAAAAATACTCAACTTTCATAACACTAACAAAAATGTAATCAGGAAATGTATATTGTAGGTATACATACTTATTTACTTTTTCTATGTTTATGTTATAAATTATCTTAAAGGGTAAAAGCAAAATAAAAGCAAAAATTCATGTACTCGTATCTATACAATTCACTTAACATACGATCTTTTAAATTAAGTCAGTATAATCTTGTTGATAATAAATATGGCACTGGCTTCTCAAAAAGTAAGTTATATCTTAATTGAAATAGAAACATAAAGTTGGGCGCAAAAGTTTTGTTATTTTTTGGGTTCTAGATGAGGCAAAATGTTTGAGAAAAATCAGATTCCCTTCTGCTTGTCTGCCCTTCCAAATGCCGAATGATATCCTCACTTCAGATGTTAGCACTGCGGAATTGTGGTTTCATAAGAAACGAGACAATATGGATTCCCACAACCAAACCTTCGTCATTTCAGAAGTTGCCCATTGGGATAGCAATAAAAGCTTTCAGAAAACCAAACCCATTGCTATTGAAGAAACTAGCATGACAGGTACGAATGCCTTTGCTTTTGTATGACGTGCGGATTAGTCAGATGGAATATTTTTTAGTGATTCGTTAGCATCAATCCTAAGTACTTTTACGAACGTAAAAATAATATTTATGTTTGTTACTTCGGTATTTGTTGCACATTCTTAGAATATGCTATTTTGAGTGAAGTAGTAAACAATATTTGAGAAAATATTTATTTATTATGACCAGTTTAAACAAGATTGTAAAATTAATTAGTCCATTTCATCATTTCCAGAAATTATAATTTTTAATGACACTGAAAAACGTAACTTTCTTAGTACGTACCTACTTTTACGAAACCACATTTATCATTCAGTGTAGGTCTAAGTAGTCGTATACATTGTGCGCTATATTTATATTTTTTCTTTAAGAGGGTTGGTTGAAGGTGGACGTAACTTACGTAGTAAAAAACTGGCTGGCGTATCAAGATTCTCCAACTCACGCTGTTAATGTGGCCTGTAAAACATGTGGAATGGCAAAATCCCAATCCCCAATATCGTTCGCGAGCGACCTGAAGCCTTTCTTGGTTATTTATACTCATTCTCAACAAAGAAGAACCTTAACTCATAGGAGACCAAAACGGTCGACAAACTGCAATCCGGGCATCAACGAATGCTGCAGGGAGAGTCTATACATTTCCTTTGCCGACATTGGTTGGGATGACTGGATCATCAAACCTGAAGGATACAATGCTTATTTCTGTAGAGGGTCCTGTATGACTGCGTCTGCAATGACCCTTAGTGCTACTCAGCATAACAGCATATTGCAGGTAAAATTGTAATTAATACACATTCACTTTGTTAACAAATCCATTAGATAGTAGGGAAACCTATAACGGCATAACGTCTACTTTTATTTGTGTACAAATCCGTAAAATCTTTATTCTTCAAGATAATAAAAAAATATATTTTTTTATTTTAAATGAAATCGAAAACCGCTTCCTCTGACCTTACCACGGCATTGAAATTTTAACAAAAACTATACAGAGTGTTTTCTTCTACACGTTCTTAAAGTTTCATTTTTGTAAAAATTCGTATAAATTTTATTTATTAAAATAGCGCAACAGATATTTTTTTGATTTAAATGTCTTCGAAAACCGTTGCTTCTAATCCTATCACGGCGTTTAAGATGGCGAGCCAAGGCCTGTTAGGATTATTTTTATACTCTCCGAATTCAATAAAAACGTTTAGCGATATTTTATTTAAGATCTGATAAGGTGATGTTACTCAGATTAAAGTTTATTTACCGCAACAAATATTTTTATGTTTTAAATGACATCGAAATACTTTTGGCATAATTCCATGGCTCAACCCTTGATTCGTCTAGTGCCTTTCAAATTCAGTATTTTGTTTTGAGGGGGGTTGTGATTAACCCCACCTTATCACATTGAAGGTGTAGAAGAGAACGCTCTGTATAGTTTCTGTTCAAATTTCACACATAGGGGTTTTGAGGAGTCCTGATTAACACCTTATCAGATTTTAAATAAAAAAATCACTAAACGTTTTTATTGAATTTTGGGGGTATAAAAAAATCATAGCAGGTCTTGAATCGCCATCTTAAATGCCGTGGTAGGGTCAGAGGAAGCGGTTTTCGATTTCGATTTAAAATAAAAAAAAATGTTTTTGATTATCTTGAAGAATAAAGTTTAAACGGATTTGTACATAAATAAAAGTAGACACCCTATATGGAATTCTTTTAACGACGTCACTTAAATTGATTATTTTTGGAAAATCCCTATTTTTATCCGTAGTACAATTCGGTGATATTTTTTTTACATATAGTCTAACCCATCGTTTTTAACACACATACCAGCCAAATCTGAATAACGTTTGACGTTATCTTTATTTTTAATTTTTTTTACAGAAAGTTATATATGGACAGAATAAACATAGAGGGGCGCGGCCAGAGCTCACGCCTTGCTGCGCTGCAACGCAATTCCAACCCTTGCAATTAGTTTATATGCACAGCAATAAAACTTTGACGACGAAAATTTTGTCTAACATGATCGTAGAGGCTTGTGGATGTATGTAAAGCGTAAAAATTACGTAAGCGTGATAGTTTCTTGGCAGTATTTTGACTCTAGTGATATCTGGAAATCCGAGAATGTTTCACTTCTGGCCATTCCAGGTTTAAAAGCTGATATATTGTGATCTGTCAGGACCTTCCGTTTTTGTGAAGACCTCCTACAGAAGAGATCGTAATTTATAAATAGTATACACCCTTACAGCAATTACATATATCCTACGTTTAAATGAAAAAAGCAAAAATTTATTTAAAACGTTTGCATATGTACGGGTGTGCAATATTTGTAAAATACTTAAAAACTTAGTCAATTAGTAGACAATGAAATTGTGAGTGTGATATTAGATTTTATAGTCAATATTTGTATGTGTGTTTTTAATTTATTATTGTTTGTATTAAATATTTTGTACATATATTTATTTAATATAATATCACAATACCTACTTATTCTTATTTAATTATTCCTATAGAGTACTACGTATCGACGCAATCTGACAAAAAAAATTGTTTTTTTTTTTTAAATCGCGCTTTCCATTTAGCAAAGGTACCTACACAGGTGGTTAATACTCCAGAAACCTAAACAATATTTCACGATGAAACCGTGAAGACTAGGACCGAAATAAAAAGCGACTGAAATTAAACTATATAGCTAAGAATTGAAGAAATACAAGATAAAGAAGAAAATCGATAACCCCTCGAAAACCAAAGCCATCGCTATCGAAGAAACCAGCATGACAGGTACGAATGCCTTTGCTTTTGTATGACATGCGGATTAGCCAGATGGGATATTTAGCGATTCTTTAGCATATCCTTGTTAAGTCCTACTTAGAAAACATACGTTTTACGAACGTAAAAATATTTATATTTGTTTCGATATTTGTTGCAGATTCTTGCTATTTTGAGTGAAGTAGTAAACAATATTTGTATACTCATTGGGTTATGAGGTTATGATAAAAGAAGTGAATCATTTTTCTGTAATCAGTTATGCCAGAAGCTTAATGATTTCGATTCTACTTCTCGGGTGGAGACACCAGATATAAATGTATGTCTTTCACTATCCCTCTCCATTTTACTCTATCTTTCGTCCCCTTTTTCCAGTCGGTAACTTCTATCTCCCCTAAATCCTTTTTGACTTCTTCTAACCATTTCTTTCTAGGTCGTCCTCTTCTTCTTCTACCTCCTTCTTCTCTCATTAATATTTTTTTTACCCATCTCAGACATTCTGGCTATATGACCCAGCTATCTGGCTCTTTGTATTTTCACAACTTGTACAATATTCGGTTTTTTGAACAACTCTTCTAATTCTTTATTTGTCCCTCTTCTAAATTCACCATTCACTTTTACTTCTCCACAGATCTTCCTTGGAATTTTACGCTCTCATATTTCAAATTTCACTTCTTCCTTTTTGGTCATTTTCCATGTTTCACAGACGTAAGTAACCGTGGGTCTTATTACTGTTTGATACATTCTTATCTTGTAGCTCTTTGTATATTTTTTGCCTTTAAAATCCGTGATAGCCCCCCTGCAGCTTTATTTCCTTTTGCTAATCGTTTCTTCTTCTCCTTTCCATGTTGGTGTTACTCCTAAATATTCCATTTGTTGTACTTTTTCTATTATGTACTTGTCATTTCCTATACAATTTATGGCCAAGTTGGTACTTCCATTTCCGTTACTATCGTTCATTACCATATATTTAATTATCTTTTCGTTAATACTCAATCCCTATTCTTTTACTTTTTTTCTAGTAGTCTAAATATATTTTCTATTTCTTTTTTGGACCTCGCCACTACGACTACGTCATCGGCATAAGTCAAACACTGGTGTCTATTACCATACACCAAACCTCTTCTCCCTATACCGCTTTCCCTCAGGATCATTTCCTGGACTATGTTGAAAAGAACTGTGGACAACGGGTCACCTTGTCGCAGGCTCCTCTTTACTAACAGTCATTTCCACCAATTTTCTCAACTTGCTTGGAATCCCCAATATTATCATTGTCTCATACAAGTCCTTCTAATTGTGCCTGTTTATAATCTATGAATAACATGCAAACTTAGATTATGCTCGTAGGTATCCTGCTGCAGCTGCTCCATAATAAAGATCTGATCTACAGTCAATCTGCCTGCTTTAAATCCCCCTCTGGTACTCTCCCACAAATTTCGATTTTAAAAACGAAAACGAAACGAAAAGATCACAAGTTACTCACAAAATATTTGCTAAATGCCAAAGAAGACAGGCAGAAGAATAAATTGTATATTGAAGATAAATCATAACTTTTTGTGATCTTCGGGAAAGGGAAGATCAGGAAGAGGATTAGTGACAAAAAATGTCTGATTAGCAGCAAGTTTGTTAAAGTCGGTTAATATGAACAACAAGCTATATTAGAACTCATTTCAGGGTCTACCAACATAAAAGTCAACCCTAGGCGCAAATGCGTAGGTATACATTTATGTTTACTTATGTATTATGCAAGAATTTGATTATATTATGTACACACTGCATACTAAATATCAAAATATACAATCACGAAGTATATAGTAATAGGCTTCAGTGATTTTTCTGTTAGTTGTTAAGGTAATCTTTATAAACCTTTTTGAAATATATTTTCTAAAATAAACGCTATTACTATTATTATTATTATATATAATAAAAAAATAATTCAACGAGTTTTAAAATAATAAAATTTACAAATCCGTAAAAATTCTATAAAATGGCGGATGCGCCAGTGACAGACGAATTTAAAAATTACGAGCAACGTATCAACGTTTCTTTATTTAAATTGGGTGGTTTTAGTTCTAGTTAGATAGATGTGGTGTTATCACTAATCCTAATATTTCAATCCACAAAAATAGCTAGTTTTTAAATTTATATCAATGTATATTATTTAATATATTCTATATTCTAATTTAATAGCAATTGTTTAAAATAAATAAATATTTATCCGTTTTTTGGCTTATAGCAAATGAAATTTAGTTAGGCCACAATATCCACATGCTGGGCATCGAAGCCATCAACATTTTTCAGATTGAAATCGGACCATCTGCTTGATAGTCCACACATGTTTTTTATTCTTTTAAATGACTTAATGTTTCTAACGTATCTTTTTATTTTCCTTCATCTTATTAGTAGGTATACGACTTATTGTTATGTTCCAAGTTTTCTATAAATTAGCATATTATAATATTCAAATATTTATCACTGCTGATTGGCGATAAAATAAATAAGAATTACTAAAGACATATATTTATTTGATTTTGTATTTTTTTACATTTTTTGAATGCTCGTAAAACTATAATTAAAACTAAATCTACATGGGTCGCAGTCATGTCAAATCAACTTATTGGGAACAGCTTTGTGGCAGCTCTATCTGTACAGTCCTACTTTCTTTCTTGTGGCTGAAGTCTGGACTGGCTCCTCTGTTTATCTGGTTCATCCACAGTTGTGCCACGTTGCCATTTTGCACGCAATGGACGGGTACGCTCTTCCTCACGGAACCGCGTTGCTGACTCTTGCTGTTGCAAACTGGCACTGGTCGGATCGTGAAGCACACCTCCTCACCATTTTCTACATATCGGGTTTGGAATCTAGTACCCTTAGGTGGTCGTCCTGAAACACCTGAGGGTTTTCCTTGCCCAGCATCCTGTTCAGAAATGACATTGGCGTATAAGGGAACATCCTTAAGGATGCATTCCTGTGTTCTTCCAGCAAATTGTTTCCTTTGCTGCTCACCTTCGCTGCCTTCCACTTCGAAGCTCTTAATGAATTGCTCATGGTCGCGCGCAATGCAATTTTCTGATGTTAAGAAATCACTGGATGGATCATCGTTGAAAGCACCGCATAAACCACGTACGGAGTCACGGAATTTTCCATTGACAACTGTGAGCTTAACTCGGTAACCATCGTATATCGCGTAGAATGCGTCCTTTACTTCAACTTTTACTTCTCCATTAGGCAAGCTGTAGATTTGAATGTAACCGTCTTTGACATCGGAGCTCTGATCGTCGTTAACTTGTACTTGTTGGTCGTTAACCTTCACATTACCTTTAGGACTTCCGGAACCTCTTTGAGAAGCTGGGCTTAATGTAATATCTATAACCTTATATTCGGTTTCTGGTGAGTTAAGGGTAATTTTAATTTCCTTTTGCTGGTCGGATCCAGAATGCTGACGTGCAAGGACAGCGTACTGCTCTGGTTCATACATAAGCTGTTCTTGTACTGAAAGCTGTTGTTCGCTGTGACGAGCATCTTTGGGAACGTAATGCAGCAGTAGAGTCCAATAATTTCCAAGGGGTGCAGGGTATGTTTTGTTGTTGAAGGTGCTCATATAAGTCTTGTCCATAACACAGATAGCTGGAAATAACAAAATATTTGTAGTTTTAGGTTATAATAGAGAATTATAATACTTACGTCTGTATGTCTGCAATCCTAGCCCATTTCCAAATATACGGGAGCGTACATGGAATACGGGGTGGGCAACAAATACCTTTTGAGCCCAGTCGTTAACTCGAATCGTATTTATGGTTGAATGTTGGTCCTTGGTTTTTACAGAAATGTTGACTGCTCCTAAATCGGGATCAAAACGAGCTTGGAATTGAATTTGATTTTTTTGTCCTGTTCCATGGCTTCTATCTACTTCGAGAGTTGGATAGTAATACAATTTAAGTGCCTCATACATCGATTTGGCAGCATCTTCCACTTCTTGTTTCATATTTTCGTATTTAAGTTCGATATTGAGACGGTCTAGGAGATTGGAGGTCATTGTCATATTAGCACAAGCAGGAAGCTGGTAGTTCCCTTCACTCATTTCACGTTGGCATTCTTTATACATCGCTTGTTCCTTCAAATAACGTTTCCTGTCCTCACTTCTACGCCATTCAAATTTAAATTCGGCTTTGGAAGCTGATTTAATTGTTTCCCCGAATTTTACATGCATGGTGGTATCTGCCTTAGGTTCGGTTTTAAGTGATTCGCTTAAGTCTAGACCGTTGGTATTAGGGATGTCGCTTTCAGCTTCCAAAGACATTTCATAAGGTTGTTCATCTTGTCCATTAGAAGTCTTCTTGTAGTAGAACATTACTCTGGATTTGGGATCTACATTGCTCTTTCCTACACCACCCAAGATGGAATACTTGATGTTTTTGCTTCCCTGGAATTCAATATCAGCGTCCCAAACGTAGACATCAGCGCTCTTAATTCCGGCGCCAATCGTATCTATAAGGTTTTCTTGGCGAGATAGTGGAGTAGGCACACCAATGAGCTGTTGCCAATTGGGGTATTGAGCTGCATTGCCGTGTTGGTTTTTAGTTTTGTATTCATGTTGATAACCTGCACGAATAATGTATTTGTGCGCTGAAGACTGTCCAGGTTGGAGTTGTACATTTATTTGTCCATAATGGATAGAGGCGTCTTGCCATAACCTCCACAAAGTACTTACAACGTCATATCCTTGCAGGAGGCGATCTAATCGTGGAATGTCAATGAACTCTCTTTCGTGTTCAACTTGAATTCTTACGGCGATTCCAGTTTTCTTTTTGCCATACACCTGGTCGAAACTACGTAGATTTTCTTGTTTGATATAATGAGTGTTTTGTTGGGATGAAACAGGTTGGAAGTTCTTGATGTCAACTCTTGAGGTATACGGCCAGGTACTGTAGTGGAAAAGACGAGCTCCTTCATGCATTTCTTTATTTTCGATTTCTGCTTCAATTTGTCCGTTTTTCATATCAACTTTGAAGGTGCCGTACAAAGGTACGTGCATCTGGAAGTTCTTGTCAAAACCGCAAATGTATTGTTGGCTGTCGAAAGGTGTAGTGAAGGAAAGGCGACTTTGAATCTTTGAATTTACTGTGAATCCCAACTCTACTTTTACGTTAATCGTGTCAGGTTTTTGCAATTTTCCACCGTTGCTTAACTGCGGAGAAGCATCACCCTGTACGTTCCCTTCGACCCTAACGGCTGTAGGCGTGTCATAAGTAAACAAAAATGGTAAACCAGTCTCTGTGGGGAACGAAAGGGCTATTTCTCTGTTGTTGGCAATTTTGTTGTAGTGGTATTCCTTTTTATTCCTAATTTCTTCTTCGTATTTACGTATTTCTGAAACCAAAGTATAATATATTAGTCGATATATTCTCAATCAATATTTTTTTCTATGATGAATTATTTATTTGAGTTGATTATTAATGACTTAAAAGCGGATATACTTAACTTACCTTCAGGTAGTTTTTCCATGGAACGGTTGTCGAATGCCCAGAATTTATGGAATGCACCTTGCAGTTCGGTATAAAAGCTGCCCTCGAATTGTTCACGTTCATCAGCTTTCATATTCAGTAATCGTGCAATATTTAAGCTAGAAAATTTATGTTGCTCCTGCTGCTGTGAGTTCTGCTGTTGCCACTGTCTTTGTTGTTGATAATCTGATGTTTGGTATTTCACGACATGAATTAATTCGTCAATACTGGAAACCATTGCTTGAAGTGTAGCCAATCGACGTTTGAGGCCCCCTAAGTTGTCATGGATCGAGTATCTTAAACCTGTAGGATAAAATTCTTCTTCGTTGCCGAAGGATTGACCACTTTGCTGATATTTCGATTTAAGTTCTTCAATGACGTAACTACGCAGGTAAACTTGACCGTGTTGCACGCCGTAATTCTTCTTGGTAAGGAGAGGTCTGGCACCTTCAGCAGCGGAACGGCTAAAAATTTAAAAAACTTGTGCATTAACTCTTATATACAAAATTAGAAATATCTACTTACAACCAATAATATTGTTCGTCTTCAAGTTCAGAAGCATACTCGATGGAAGATTTAACAGCAGCGTTGACATGTTCCTGAGTGTCTATATTTGTGTAAGAAGCCATGCGTTGAAGCATATCAGTGGGTGGATTGGTATGCATTAATTGATACACAGCAGCTACTCTTACTTTTTGAGATTCACCGGTATTTTGGTATATTTTGTAAAGAACGGAACGAGCGACCTTAGGGTTGCTTTCTGTCAATTTGTCCATAGCCATTACCATTAAAAGCCTTTGGAACTGTGAAGCTTGTTTTTTACCTTCCAAATATGGCTCAAAGGCAGCTAGAATTTGCTTGTGACCTACGTTACCAAGAGCTCGAATGTAAGCGTGAATTTTGTGGGTATTAGCTTCAGAAACGGCTTCATGGAGTTGTTTAGTGAAGTAAGGAATGACCGATTGTTCCACGTCTTTCCTTGCTTCTTCTGTGCAGAATTTTCCAAAGCTTTTGACGGGGTATTGTGCGTTGGATTCTTTTCTATCGACGCAAACCTCCCTAACGAGATTTGAATAGGACAAAAGTGCGCTATGGTATAAATAGTCTTGTGATTGTACTTTAGGTTTCTTAATAAAATCGAAATAAGATTTCAAATAATCCCTCGTAGGCTCCCGGACAGCATCAGTCATAGTTGTTATGATTTCAGCAGCTTCATCGTCTTTAACTTTACCGGATTGTATCCAGTCCTGGATAGTGAGGAATGCTGGGCCAGTACCACATTCAGCAACAGCATCGCGGAATGCTGTCCATGTGTCGCGTTGAGGTCCATTTTGGTTTTGACTGTATAAATCAGCAGCAACTTGTTTTAATTCCTGCAAGTCCATTAAACGAATAAGGGAAGTCATGGTGGTAAATTTATTCAAAGTATTTTGACGAAGGAATTGTTCTGGATTTTGTAAGTCGTCTCCTATGTCCTGTGCAATTTTGTGAACGCTCTTTTTAATGTCTACATTTGGATCGTGTTTTATTGACATCCCTTTGTATCCTGCAGTGTACGGTAATAGGGGTGGTTGAGGCGCTTCTCTAAGTTGCGGATGATCCCTCTGATAGTAATCTTCTTCGGAAGAACTAGAGGAAGAGTGGGAACTCCTAGAATCGTCATGATCTCTAATATTACGGCGGATTCTTTTCATAGCTGCGGACCTCTGATATCTGCTTTCGCCACTGTCTCCATTTCCTTGATTAGGTCTCTTTTGGCTAACTTTGCTTGTTTTTGGATTGTCATAAGTATATACGAGGTTGCCTAAGGGCATGGGGTTAGGGACATCACCGACATCTTGACCATTAGAGTTAATTTCTTCTAAAGTGACATTTACCATACTAATAACAGAACCCTTTTGCTTGTTATTTAAACTGGGACTCATAACAATTTCATTAACGGTATAAGAATTTTGTACTGTGTAACGTTTTAAGTTTCCTGTCAGGATAGCTCTGCTAATAGAATCCCTTATGAAGAAATATCCCATGTAATTTGTTCCAGGCTTATGATCTTTCGAATCGCCAAATCCGTAATGGTACAGAGGAAGTTCTTCGTTATTGCTGTAATTTTTATGCTTTACTACCTCTATTACCTCTCCAGCTCCTTTCAGTTCAAGGTGGCGGGCCAACCAAGGTTTACTTTGGAGAACATATTCAGGCATGGGGTGAATGTCGTACGTAGTTTCAGTTTTACCCGTAACTGTATCTTCCATGGTTTTGAATACAGCCGAATTCTGATCATCTTCAGGTAACGCTGTTAGCCTACTTGGAAGGTGATCATTACCATTGGTATTCAGTTGGAACTGACTCACAACGCTTTTAATGATGTTAGCTTCCCAGTTAGAAATATCTTTGTTAACAATAAGATCTGTGATGACACCATCCTTCATTTCAATTTGGAAAGGGTTACTTGACACGGGTAAAGGTTTATAGCTTACGTCAGAGTCTCGGATTTCAGAATTCCAACCATCTTCTAAATGCGAATGCACCTGGCTGTACTGGGTGTTCGAGATTTGTCCTTGTAATTTCCCATCTGACCTAGGCTGGATTTTCAAATCTGATTTAAATATTATTCCCGAGTACTGATTGGCCACCTCGTGGAGACTGGCTAATGTACGACCGCGGACTTTGTAGACATACTCGCTATTTTCCTTCCATCCGGGATTAGTCGAGGCGAAGGCAAAGCCGACTGTCAAATTTTAATAGTATTATTTAATATGTTCAAATTTCTTAATTAATTATGAATTATACCTCGACAAATTTTGATTATTTTTTTTTTGTAGATATATTATAAATCTGAAAAGGTTCTCCTGAATATATTATTCAGTATATTTTTTTTTCTGATTTTACACTAATTAACTTATAACTTAACTTTTTCTATTTATACACTAATTAACTCATATATTAATTTTGAAGTATAGTTTTTGAATTTTAATTATTAAAATATATGTAATAACGAATAGGTAAGTAAATATTACAGGTACAACATTTCGAGTTTAAATTTATGCATCCACCTGGTGTCCCAGTTTTTATTAAGCGTACCATACACACGGTGTTTCTAAAAGTATAATACTTTTAGTATCATATGCGCCATTAAAAAACATATTTTAGAGACTTGGCATCAACTTTCTTATTTCAAATGGAACACCTTGCATATTTTTTAATTTTTAGATTCCTCAGTTAATTTTAAACATATTTCATATATATAACTTTCCTTGTCCATTAGAATTTTAGCTCTTCAACATAAACAACATAATAATATAGGTATAGTCCGTAATATTCAATTTAACTGTCAAATATGTTTTTTAAATGGCTCATATGATACTAAAAGTATGAACTAAATACTTTTAGAAACACCGTGTATATGGCATGCTCAATAAAAGCTGGAACAAATCCAACAAAGCAAAAGTGTATGCAACTGTAATTATTCATCGAAGGAAAATAAATTTTGTAAAAATTTTTATTTATTTTCCTGCTTTTTCTCAATTTTTTAAGTATTTATTTATCCGAAATGTAAAAATATTGAATTGAATAATTTGTATATAAAATTTTAATATTAGACAAGAATACTGAATTACAAAGTATGTAGTTCTTTAATCATTTGATATGAAATATTTTTAGTGAATTAAAATAAGAAAAAAATAAGACTTACCAAGCAAACAAATGACGATATGCGACCACATCTTGGACACCAACTGATCGGTCACAGAAGTGTAAAGGAAATCATTTTCCACTGCTTTATATACTAAACTCTGAGATAATTTTCTGCAATTTTGCTATTTTGCATCTATATTTCGTGAATTAAATAATGATAAATGCATTTTTAAAATTATTATGCTTGCTTACCAACGCTGATAATGTTTAGCGTATCCTGTATCTAAGCGAATAATTAAAAATGAAAACGTGCCAAAGTAATTGTGCAACGAATTCTTCTCAAACGTTTTTTTTAAATGGTAGTACACATCTAATAATTTTTTAATTATGGGATGTAGGTACCTAATTAAAAAAGACTATAAAAATGCAGATAATTAAATAAAATTTTATATGACGCAAATGTATAAGCTACAAAGACATACATAATATTTAAAAGGTATTATTACACCTATTGAAGTTGATACTTTTCTGTACATATTAGAATTGTCAGTTAAATTTTCCTTCATGTCTAATTGACTATTTATTTATAAGTATGAGTGAAACAATCCAGATGCCCTTAACAGGTGTTAATTACACTTCTCCAAGTTTAAATTTAACCAGAAATATTTTAATTGCTTGATAATTGTTCTATATCGTCTATAAATAACCATAAAATATTTATTAAATAAATGAATTTAATCTAAATTATATAAAAGCCAATAGACAGCCCTCAATAGTGATGAATTGGTCCCATTATATATTTACAAGTGCGAATATTTTCAGTAAACGATTCTCATATATACAAGCATCCCGACGCTAGGCGTCCAGTGCCTCCCTTGCTTTCTGAACAGACTGAATAACATAGGTATCGCGAAAATTTCAGTCGTTGTGTCCGTTTCAGCCCAACAATTGCAGTGGTGGTTTTTTAATTGGATTTAGCTGCACGAAAGCATTTCTTTCGCTAAGAAAAGGAAAGCATTACATTTATTGCAAAGGTACTAACTGTTTCAAATTTATTACTCAGCACATTTTTTTTTAATTCAAACTGTTTAAAAATAATGACACCAAACAATTGTATTGATATAAATATTTTTAAACATATTGGACACTCGTTAGATACTATTTTCAATAGTTTTTTTGACTTCTAAAATTAATGATTCAGAACAATGGAGAAGGATGGGTTTTAGAGTGTTCAGTAAATGCTTTACACTTATTTTTATAAATTAATTTTCTACGGTACAGAATAAATACTCTTGTCTTTTCAATTTAATGAAACTCTTTAACGAAACTATATTAAAGACTTTTATATAAATTTAATTCTACCTATCAGGGAATTCAGGGTGAGTAAAAATACATAATTTTTTTTAAATATTGAATGGCAATACAAGTATGATAAATTAGCGATATAGAAACGGGAATAATCAATAACTAATGAAACATTCTGTTCTATTAGCTGGAGAAAATATTCCTCGATAAAAAATGAGCAATGATACTGATTATTACAACTACTTAGAAGGAGATGATGACCCACATTTAGTGTTCAACTGGAATGAATTGATACCAACTCTCGTCATTTACGGCATCACATTTATCCTTGGTCTAACTGGAAATATTTTGATAATATTCACCACGTTGAAGTACAGAAGGATGCAGAGTGTCACCAATGTATTTCTGTCTAGCTTAGCTTCTTCAGATCTCCTCCTGATCATATTCTGTATCCCCGTTAAGGTTAGTAACTCTTAGCTTCAGTTTGTTTGGGTAGAGAAATTTCTCCCTTTTTTTAAGATTTTATCTGTTTTTGGTCCTGATCTTGTTCATAGTGAGTGATATCCGTTCTAATTCTATTATTGCGAGAATAACAAATATATAATGATGATAACTTTTCGGCTGTTACCGAAAGATGGCTTTTATTTTTTGTTTGCTGATCATACTTGACATATAATTTAAGTTGAGTAAATGTAAACCAGATGTGCCTAATATTTACCCGTTATATAAGTGATATAATGAATGGTGTAGTATGATAAAGATAACGAGTGCACATGCAGTTCCTATGGTAACCTATACTATTATTTTTAGATGTTTTCTATCAATAATGGTTAATTAGTTATATTGAATTTATTTATCACCGACATAGGAGTTCTTGTCTGACGGAAAAAATTTAATGTTATTTTAAAACAAAAATTATGTATTCAACATATTATTTATTTTGTAAGTATATATTTAGTGTATTTTATGGATAATTTAGTGTTCCATATATGCACAGTAATGGTCATTTCTATATTACAGTGAATAAGAGATTACCGTCTTTTTCACTATTGGCGTCATGATACGCGCAACGCCATGATATTTTACCCTTATCCATTTATCTCTTTACTTTATAGCCATATTTGTGGTGAAATCGTGGTTGGTACTGTATACTCAAACGTGTATTCCAAAGTAATAGAAAAAAATATTTCTGTATTTAGCAACAAATATCGTTACAGTCAATGCCCCTCTGATTAGTTAATCGAAAATATAAATATAAAAACCTATATAATTCAGGAAGAATTTAACTATGTTGATAAGTATAAGAAGTAGCAAATTTATCAATGTTTAGTTAATTAATAAAATTAAGTAAAATATATGCGTCACTATCTTTTAACTTACAACAATGTAATACAAACTATGGCTTTATCATGCACTTCTACAGAGACTAACAAATAAACAAATCAAACAGTTGGATATTGTTTTAATGTGTATTGAATAACAGAAAAAAATATATTATACATAAGTATATGTTTTTAATATTACAACGGCCCGTTTTATAAGAAAGAGTAAACAATTTAAGTGAAAATCCTTTTTTTCATATTGTGTAATTTTAGTCCTAATGCACGCATTATTAGCCTTTGACATTTTAAAAAGAACCCTTGACTATGTACGATATAATAATATGTATGTTTAAAATATAGGTAAGCGCATCAGCCTCAAATTTCTCATAAATATACTACTTACTCAATTTCAGTACCTCTGCAAATAATCGATTTTAAAGCTTCAAGCAGACCGACATTCTATTAATCAAGCTGATATATAACAGTGATGATTTTGAAAAGGATATCTTAAATAAACCAAAGATTCGACGACGAGTTACAAATACGTTTAAATGTATAATAACTGTTTCTGAAAAACTGTAAACTTGAATTTAAACTAATAAAATTCGCCTACTTTATTTATTACTACTCGAGATTTCCAACTTATTTAAACAATTAAATCATTTATAAAACTGTATTTTTACCAAACATAAACCTTTGCCTCACTAATCTATCTACATCTGATTTAAATTTGTTATACATTAATTTTATTTATATATGTAGTACCTGCTTAAAAAGCAGAAGTTTAGTTTAACAATTCCTAGCTGTAGGTTTATAAGAAGAAAGTAAATGGTATTTACTATGCACGTATATTTACAAAGTATGAAGAATTCGCATATATTTTAGATGGATCAACAAATTGTAAAAGCCATGAGTGGTTTCAAGTGCATGAAGAAGTAAGTCATCTGAATGCATAAACATAAAACTCGTATCTAAACAGCATAGGAATAAAATGTTTAATTTTAGAAAGCTCTCAAATAGTATTTTCTGTCTGTATTTAATTAATTTTTAACATCACTTTGTTGAAAGAGCACAGTAGCTTTTCAAATGCCTGTACAATAGTTTTAACTCTTTTGAAATTTATGATCGTCGTTTAATTAATGCTAATTAAGTATGACTACAACAAAAAATCGAAATCCTGATAATGATAAGATATCGTTTGTCGTACACAAGATAAAACGAGGCATGGTGTAACAGTAAATAATAATAAGCAGATTAACCAATCTGTAGCATATAGGTAAAATATTTGTTTTCAACATAGTGAACAACTGGCAGACTGGTTACGATAGCATTAACTACTGAAAATAACGACATCCAGATAATTAAAAATTGCAATATCTCCTACTTTTTACGTAGATATACTTTAATTTCAACTCCTAAAACCCTTTTCAAAAAGTATAACAATTTGCTACCTACATTAGAAAAGTTTGCTCTTGCAAAATACAGATTCCTATTCCTTAAGTCCTATCAACGAAGTGTTTTCTCTTGCGCATTTTCTCAGTGTATATTTCTCTATACGTTTTACTTTATATATACAAAAGTAATTGCGAAGACGAATCTAACAAATAAATACTTTAGGAAGTGATAAAACTGTTGACCTGTTGATTATTTATCAGTTACTATGCTAAGTTCAATTGCAATACAAGCAGTTTAATAAAAGTGTATAAATAATTCATTATTAGCATCAGCAGCAACAAATTATTGTGAACTGAACAATTTTACCTTTTCTAAAAAAATTACTTTGGTTTAATTTTAGAAAAGTGGGTAAACATACGATTTTAAGTAGATACCATAAAATGCATCAAGTAATAAATATAAAAATATTATTCTATTAGCGAGTATGTGCTAAAAGTCATTATCTGGTTTTTAATTCTTAACAATAATTATCGACATATATAGATATAGTTACTTACCTAGTTAACGTAAAAGTTAATAAAGTAAACGGGAATTATCAGAATTTGCAATTTGTAATAACTAATAACTCTTACGAATAATACAAAACAAGTGATCATTTGTATTTACATATATTTGGATCAGAAAAATTGTTCTTTTTTTATTAAATTTTTAAACTGGAAATAATTTGAAAGCAATAAAACCTAAATGTAAAAATAAATATTCGATATAAACAGACATCGAATATTATATCTATAAATATAAAAGTAATGCAAAGTAATGACGTTAAACTAGATGGGCTAGATTCCATCTATTTATGATTTTTCTAAATATTTACATAAACACTTCGTAAGATTACTTTTCAATTTAGTTAAAAAAATATAGTGTTTATCTATGCGGGCTTGAAGAGGTTGGGATTATATTTTCTTTGGAAAAAAACTGTTTAAGAAAACAAACGTATAAAGATGTAAATAAGAGTTGTGTTGTACTTATGTATCTTATCATTTTCTCTCTGACATTTTCAATTGAATTTTATCATTTTCAGGTAGCCAAGCTTTTTTCCTACACTTGGGAAATGGGCGCTGTTATCTGTAAAAGCGTACATTACATGCAGAATGTTTCCACAATTTGTTCAGTTTTGACTTTGACAGCAATCAGTATAGAGAGGTAAAAATAAAAAAAAAACACTAATACTATAGTCATATACAATAATAACGATCCATCGGAGTAAATATACCTATTAATGTTTCATATTTTTTATAGTACATAGGTATCTGTATAACCAATTTGATAACGCAGTTACATCATTTTTTTAAGATACTACGCAATTGTACACCCAATGAAAGCAAAATATATTTGTACCATCAGCCAAGCAAAACGAAATATTTTATTGATTTGGAATTTGTCCCTGTTACTAGCAACACCGACCTTAAAAGTACAGGTAAATATAAGGCAGATACATTTGAATTTTGTAAAAAAACATGGAAAGTTTATAGATTTAAGACGTATAATCAATCAGTATGTACATGTTTTAGTATAATTTATTTTTGTATAATATACATAATATGTTTAAACTTATCGCCGTTGTGGTCTGGAGAATATAATACTAAAAGATCGCACATTGTATGTATCTGTACGGACCAGAAAAGTCTGCTCATGAAAGTATACCCATATTATTTCATGGAGCAATACCAGCACGTACCGTCATCCGCAACGACCGCCACAACAGATTGTGTCGGTGACCTGCAATTTCTATACCTGGCCGCGTTAGTCCGGTATGTTCCCACAAAGGTCAGGGATTGGTTTCAAACTGTTAGAAAATTCGAGCAGGATGTGTCGATGAACTGTCGGGTACCCTCTCTTATCAACAACCTCTATTTATTTACCTTAAACAAAGTGCAAGTCTCGTCAGACAGAGTTGGAAAAATATTTTTGAGGCATTCTTAAATATTGAAAAAAAATTCGTTGATCTCTTTCCAGTTCAGAAAATAAATTATGGAATTCACCATACAACTTTCTGTTTTTATTGATAGGGTGAACCTTTCTCATTTTCCTGACTCCCTCCTCTTCATACAACATCGCTAATATAAAAATTTCTCCTTTCGAGTTGCACTACTACTTAAAAACATCAAAACGTCTGCCACATGCCGCATACAGAACTGCACAAAACCTGCTGGTCCTACAGAACTGCACAAAACCTGCTGGTCCGTGATGGACAAGTGTGCGAAATCGTGCAGGTTCGCGCTGTGCTGGGCCATGCTGGCATAATGTGCGTGATCGCGATTTTTAATAGACTTCAACTTTCCCGCACTAATTTGCTTTGCGGATTTAATTTTTTATAGATTCATTTGCCCGTTGGATTTAACAATAAGTATCGTTGGTGTGTCAGAAACTGGGATAATCAACCAATATGGAGATTTCATGAGCTTTACATGTTGATTTTAATTCTTGTGGTACCATTTTGTATAATGACGTTCTCGTACAGCTTAATTTGTTGGGAAATTTGGAAAGTTATGGAACGACGCTCCGTGATGACCAGCGAGTATGCGTGAGTCTCATTTTCATTTAAAAAATACTTCAGTTCCATTAGAGGAACGCACTTGTTTAAGACACCCTGTATAAAATAATATTTTTCAGATTGACGAGAAACCATACGATAGTAAGACATCATGCAACGGTAGTGGATGAAAAGGGTGTCGAAAATTTCATTTTGACTGAAAACAAAAAGCCAAAAGTAAGGAATGGTCGTGATGATACCCACATGGTGAAACAAGTAATTTGTATGTTGGTCGTTGTCGTGGCACTTTTTGCAGTGTGTTGGGCTCCACTTCTAATAGACAACGTTCTTATGGCATACGACGTTCTTCCCAATTTAAGGATTGGTCCATTAAAACATATGTCTATCGCTTTCAGTCTTATGGCTTATTTCAACAGGTTCTTAAATATAATCGACAAAAAAATGTGTATCTAATAGCATTTTTTTTTTAGTTGCATAAATCCAATAGTGTATGGATTTATGTCTAAAAGTTTTCGAGAAAGCTTTGTTCTTGCAGTTTGCTTCGCTTCAGATTTCAAATCTGGACATAGAGGAAGCAACTATAGCTTAAAATATCTTTCAAGAAGAGGCTCACAAACAAGAAGTACGTCTATAAGGTGATGGGTGGCCGGTTTTTTCTATAAATTATTCTAGTCATATTTTAAGTATTGTTATACCGTGCAATCATTTCAAATGAGGACCAGCAATAACCATCAAGTATTTTAAAATTGTCTTAGTGATAACTGTTTGAAAGTAATCTATTTATGATCTAACCTTGTGATGGAAATTTAATAAATTACGGTGAAAAATTAAACTTCAAATTAATTGTTGCATGCACTTTCCGATTCTTCATTTCATTCATAATTTTGTTCTTAAATGTATTTTTTGTTAGTACGTTTGTATAAATAAATAGAATTTTATTTATTGCTATCGTTTAGAGTTTAGTTTATTATGTGTTTTTGAAGTGTGCAGAATAAAAGACTTTTAACACAATATAGAAATTTATTTTTGATGGAATTTTATAATGATATAAACAAATTTGCTTAAATACAACCCTACAACCACGACACAGAACACAAAAGAAAAAATATTGAGATAACAAAATTGCTTTCCATAGCACTAATTTTTAATACAAATTAAATTAAATTAAACGCTGTATATATATATATGTGTGTGTGTGTGTGTATTGTGCAATAAGAAGGAAATACGGACATTAATATACATAATGGTCAAATTTGTTTTGGACTCATTAGAAAAGTCTTCTATGCGAACTTACATCTTACTGTCTAATATCTAAGTAAAGACATTGGCAATTAATTTGTATTAACAAATCTTGTATTCAAGATTAGTATAAAATAATCGACACATTGTTAATATATTTATAAACATTTTTATTTATTTCTCCTTGAAATATACCATTGCTGTTCTAATATCATTTTGTAATAGATACGTAATCTGTTTCAACTTAAAAAAAAAGAAAATCTCGGCATAATGTTGGAGAGCCACTTATTTTATAATAACCTTGACATTTATTATCATCATTGAAATGAGATATACTTTGAGCATTGCATCTAAACACTAATATATGATTTTATATTTACGATGATAAAAATTATTGCAGTTTTCCCGAGCAAGTATTTGAGACTAGCACATTTTTTCAACTGAAGGAACGTTAGATGTTTGTAGATACGCAGAAGCCGACGATAAAAGATCTATCCTCTTCTTATATTTCCGTTGCTCGGCCATTTGATCTTTTAATTCTTTCAACTGATGTGAGAGAGTGGTAACGAGCAGTTGCGTGTTAAGTAGTTGTGTATGAAGACTTTTTAATTCAATCTGCTCCCCTTCCTTTTCAACTGCCGCTAAAGATATAGCTCTTAATCTAGGAAACCATTCCAAATTCCCATGTTTCACCATATCATACACGTAGCTCTCCGGACCGGTAAACTCTGTAGGGTCTTTTACTCTTATTAAAACGATAAAGTACAAGTAGTGCCACATGTTGTGTTCATTTTTTATGTGATCCTCAAAATTTACTATCTTATTATCAAAAGCAGACCTGTTTGATCCTAGGAAATAGGCAGAAAATAAACATAAAATTTATTAAAAAACAGTTTTACCACCTTACCACATATAAAACAAGTGTCCTTTAAAATTACTTCTTTCTGTTGTTTTTCAGTTCTCAAGTCGGCAAAAGTATCAATAATTACACCAAAAATAAGATTAAGTACAATAATGATAACAACAAAGAAGAACAGTAAATCATAAATTACTCTGGGAACAAAAAGAGCTTCCTGCAACAAAGAGAAATGAATAGTAGTGAAGTAACAATGAATAACCTTATCAAACGGTACCTCAGTACTAGGTGCTCGTAATATATCTCCGATGCCTCCGCCATTTCTCAATCCCTGATTCAAAGTGGTCAAAATACACATTATCAAAGAATCACAAGCTCTTTCCTTCTTTTCTTCGCCTGGATCAATTAATTCACAATATTCATCTGAACCATCGTCTTTGTACTTATTACCAGTTAGATCTGTTCTACACGTTTCATCTAGAATTAAAATATACATATTTTTTCCTGAATAAACAAACCATAAAAACTATTAAATGTTACTTACCGGTTTTCTTTTTAACGGTAACAATAAAATCATCTTTAAAGAACATGTATCCGATAATGGAAAACATATAAACCAGAATTATAGCTAATACAGCTGTTAATATTATAGACCGGCCATTTCTGGTCACGGAACGAATTACATTTAGAAGAGTTTCTTCACGGTATACAACATCAAACAACTAAAACGGAAATTATATATACATATAACTAAAAGCACCGACAGAAATTTGTAAATTACCAACAGAGAATAAAAAAAAGGATGCATTACTAGCCCAAACATGCAAAACACCAAATATGCCAGATGGTACACCAATTCAGCATCTGTGAGTATTTGCTGATAGGTTTTGGTGAGTGTTCCATGGTTGCCCATTATACTGACTAGGTGTATGCATTTTAATAATATTGTAACTGTTCCGAGTAACCATAAAGTAGGCTCTGGTCCTAGAGAGCATATGAGTCTGAGGATGGTAGAAGCAACTAAAGTTCTTATACCAGTCTGTCTCGGCAAAGTGATCACTATGGCTGATGATATTATCATGACCACCCAGATAAGCGCTGATATAGAAGAACTTATTGCTAAAATCGAAAAGTCTGTATTACTACTACCTAGATATTGACATCAAAGAACATACACCACTTTATTGATAGGAATATACAATAAATAAAATAAAGAATAATATCACTTACTTGGCAGTGTGTCGTCAAACGGGTAGCAACAAGCAACTATTAAATTAATAAGCACAGCACAGTTGAAAAGGATGTTACTCCATAGAGACATATAACTACTGACCCGAAACAAAATACGTTGTGCTGAAAAATTAAAATTTACAAACCGATTCCACAATAAATATTATAAAGTAACCTACCTTGAAGCTTCTTTTGCCACTTCATTTCTTGAAACATCTGATCTGTTTTTTCAAAGAAATCCGTCACTTTAGAACCTTGGTCGTCTCTTTCAGCTGTATGCAGCACTCTAATTTTAGTATCATCAGTCAAATATTCACATATTTCGGGTATAGGAAAAACTATCTGTTCTAATGTGCGATCATGTCTTACGATTTCTATTTGAGCAGTGTATGAGGTATAATAAGTTATAGCTTTTTGTGTTTTAGGGTCTCTTCCAGAATCGGTTGGCTTAAGTAATGACGCTAATTCCTTATTATGCTGAGACAACTGATGGCACAAAATCCAAATATTGTGTCCCACTTCTCTAGGGGAAACCATATTTTCTACACTAGCGTCGTCTACATCGTCATCAGTTGCTTCTTGATGAAAAGCGCGACAGGCTACATCTACCAGCTGTTTCGGATTCATGTTACGCAATATGCGTTCGGCATTTTCACTATCGCCACGGCTCTCCATTATGGCCAGGAGGAGCTTAGAAGCATTGTTCTTTAATTCTAAAACTAAGTCCATGCGGGACTTGCCCAACGGACTTATATCATTTAGAATCAATGCAGTTATGATGTCCAAGCCATTTGATTCATGTACTGCTATACAATTCTGGTTTTCATGACAAGGTCCTTGACAGTACTCAGTTAAAGTCTCTAATGTCTGATTGATGAGAGCTACGTTGTTTTCATTGATGTACAGACCTAGAAGTCCGAGACCACCAGTCGTCGAACCACATATACGGTCCAAAAACTTCAGCGTTTCTGATACAAGATTATAATAGTTTTTGTTATTTTGATGGTGTAACAAATTCTGTAAATCCTTGTTGTGATTCTCACATAATAACTGAAGAAATCTTAATATGGGTTGCATTATTAATACTTTACTGGAGAGTCCGTTCTGATCTTCCCTCTCCCTATGTTTTTCTAGTTTCTCTGCAAGTAAATCCTCGAAAGCTGAGGTAGAACTTGTCGAAACGGCTCCCTCTTCTCCTGCACCCATATTACGAATGTGAGGGTAGGCTTGGGAAGTTGTTTCAGCGGCCCTACTTAGCTCCTCCCGTAATTCGTCACTAATCAATATACCATTGGTTTTATTTCCTTGCTTTTTTGACAGTTTATCCAAATCTTTTCCATCCTGTTTGTCCTCGTGAGCCTTGGCGGCAATGTCGCTAGTGTTTACAGTAGACTTTATTTCTTGCTGCGAATATTGCATTTTATCATAGAACATCTGAAAAAAAAACCAGTGCTGTAAAGTGAAGACTAGTCAGTTTTACTTTACCTTAAAGAAGGACTGACTTAAGTCACCTCCGAGAAGTTTATTGAACATGCTTTTCTGTATCACAGTATTACCACCTTCGAGCAGTGCAATACCAAGCTCTACAGCTTCCTCGAATATAGATGGAGAACTACCGGATTTGACTACTAACTCCACTACTAAATCGGAAGCACCTTCTCTATCGAGATGAGTTTGGACTTCGTGAAGAGTTCTTCCGGCTCTTCTTAAAATCTTAGCTACAAAATTTGTATATTAGTCCAAGCCATGTGATACTATCTTGATATGCTACCTCCCGGACCGTGTGTTATAGGAGACTTTATATGCCCCAATTCTAAAGAAGAACTGCTCGCTACAAATGTTTTTCCAAAATATCTAGCAAGTAAACTATTACGTAAAACATCGCCCTACAAAAAAGCATAAATCTGTAAATACCGCCTTCATCGATCAATATAAAAAGTAACCTAAAATATTTATTTTAGCACACGTAAAAATACAGGTGAAAACCATCTCCTAGTCTTCCAAATCAATAAATAAAAGGATTGTACTAGCAGACCTATATCTGCTTCATAGGAACTTGGAAACAAAATTTCCATCTATTTTGGACAAATTAAAATGAAAAAAATAATAAAAGAAATCTGGAAGATAAGTGCACACCAAAATACAATAAATGAAAATCTAATACTTAACCATATCATTATCTGATTTTTCATTTAAATCGACCTAAGCAGCATTTAACAAAAAAATAGTTAAGTTATTTTAGAGTTGGCAAAAGCAAAATATATAGATAACCTTCTCGCCATATTCAGAGTCTACAGCCATCATTTCTCGAAGAGTTCTCAAGACTTTCACACATAGTTTATCTTCCTTTTCCTCCAGTAGCTTCTCAGTATGTTTAATAAGCCTAAAAATAACAAAATGCTCACTTAAAACAAATGTCCTATTCGATTGCCTGTTATAATACCTTCTAATGAAGCCTCCACTTTCACATTTTTTCCTAGCCTCGGTACCAGCAGGGAATAACAAATGAGGTCTATATAATACGTCAACAAGCAGGGACAACTCCGACTGAACGAGTGGTTTCAGTTGATCTTGTAATAATGAAACTATGTCTTGCAAACCTTCGATTATACTTCTGTCTAATCTCATCAACTAAAACATTTGCATACATCACAAAGCAGTAAACAAATAAAGGAAAGAATTACTTGTGACTGTGATCTTTCTATTTTGGGTGTTTTCGAAGCTTGGCGCCATTTGGTTGTCTGTTTGCTCAAAATGGTGGCCTTGCTAAACATCGCATCCACTTGGTTTTCCAGATCCAATGGAATCGCAATACTCCTATTCTTGGCTAAAATTGAATTATAGATATTATGCCGCATCACGTGTATCAAAATCTAAAAACTAACCAACTTCTGAAAGTGTACGAATACAATTTTCAACATTAAAGCGTTGTGATGCTGATAACCAAGGACACTGAGATACTCTAAATGCTGATTGCAACAGCTGTACAAAAATGGGTTGTCTTGTCTGTAAAATATATATATAAATATATATTTCTTATAACATTGCTATTGAACAATATTTTCTTTAGACCAAACAAACACTTATGAAGCTTCCAAAACTAGTAGCCCAACCACCGATGTAAAAAAAGCACATGCAGTTAGTTATTATAAACAATTAAAACCATTTAAATAAAATAGTTATTTGTTTAATCAATTTTGGGTTAAGTTTGTTTGCCTTTTTAAATCATGCTGTTATTGTTAAATTTAAACATTATATAACATAACAGGACAAATATTTTACAGTGTTGCTGCAATCATTTTGTATAAATCGTAATAAAAAACAAAACTGTAAAATAATATCCTATTTTTTTTCTGTACTAATTTATGCACGTAGCATTAATTTTACATTATAGTTATAATTTTTGTTAAAAATATATCTAAGAAAAGCTTACCATTATTTAAAGTTCCACACAACAGTGCAATACGAGTTAGATAAGCATTATAACAGCTGACGAAAAGCTCAACCCATGTGTATTATGTAAAAGGTGGTTGTATACTTTGTTTTCATTTAAATAAACCTGAAGGAATGTATGAGAAAAGTACGATTTAATCGATTTTAGAAAATCCAATATACCTACAAACACGCACACACACCCTCACACGCACAAATACATACACACGCACACACATACATATATATGTAGTATTTTAAAAGTTTAAAAAGATATTAAGTCTAGAAATCTTTCCCTTAATTTACAAAATGTCAGTCAATCCTTATTTATAATGTGGCAAATACCATTTTAATACGAAAGGTATCTTGTTTCTACGTTGCATTGCACAACATGTCTAAAAATATAAAATAAAATAAAACAAATTGTTTTAGTCAATCTGGACTGTGGTTAAACGTTTTTGAGGGCAGCGATCGATCTACTTACATTAGTAGAAAATGGCGATTGTTTGAGTTGTATGTTAACTGAGAAGGGATCATAGTCATCCATGGTCGAGTCGCTCCAGTACACCCTGGCTTCATGCAGATGTTTCTAATGGAAAAGATACACAAAAAAAAGACGCCATAAAAGCAACTTACATAGATTGATAGCTCGAAAATTGAATGAAATTATTATTTAAATCAATGATTTGCACTAACATCTACCCATTTTGATAGCTTACTCAAGGAAAGGAAGCATAAAGATGAAATTGAAGCACATGCAATGTTAAAGAGGCACAAACAGAAGAAAGTCTATAAGAGAAAAACATACCTGAACTGTAGTGCTCTGATCAGAAAAAGGACTATTAAAGAAAGTAATAATTATGTTCATCACACAATTAGTAACGTAATTTTCTAGTGCTCTATCCGGGTGTTTTCTGTCTGTAGGTGCGGTCGCTATATCCGCCATGTCAACTAAAAACGAGTTTTCGAATAGAGTCCACATGTGACTTGAAATATAGATTTCCTTCATTTCTGCTTCTGTATCGATGTAACAGTGATTTAAAAAACCAACATAAGCTTCCTTAACTTCAGGGATACAATCTGGATGAGTCACCATTGCAACAATATCATCTAGGGGTAACAAACTCTGACATTTGATTTCAGTATAAACATTTTTTCCCATTGTGCAACAAGCTAGTAATTTTACCAACTCCACATGGTACTTCAATGGACTGCCTTCATCCATACAATGTCGCTCGGAACGCATCATTTCTATAAAATGATTAAATGATGCTTTATCGTTATAAAATACGAGTACATCTTCTCCTGCGTTAGTTAACTAGAACCAAATTTTGTAAGTAGAACTAAATTATTCCTTGAACTATTGAACATCAACTCACTTCTTGCATAACCAAATCCTGGTTCTTTTTTATAAACTGATTTTCGTCTTTAACTATAGTTTGAAGGAACTTTAAATATTGCACGTGCCTTCCGTGAGTTTCGATGCAATGAACAAAGTGTTGTATAACTTTCTCATTTTCCTCATTACAGAGCTTCGAATTGTCTTGAAATATTGCACAAACGGTCTGGGCTTCGCGTATCTACAAAATTAGTATAAATTTATGCACAAATGAACAGAAATATAACTTTTTACCCCAGGATTTAAGAAGAGATCTAAATTTTTGTATAGTAACACCTGATTCTGTCTATTGCCCAAGCAGAAATTTTGCAAAAATTCATGCGCTAGTCTCATAAGTTCGTTCATTCTAATGTCTTCTTTTTCGTCATATGGAATCTGAAGTAATTCCAGTACAACTGTGTGTACACCGACATTCCTTAGGAGACGCTGTTCATGTTTCCTAGGTTTTATTATTCCCAATGGAGAACTCTGAATACAAAGTTTATTCATTCTTATCAAAATTTGTTGAATTTTTTTATATTCGTCTGCTTGTTCTGGATGTAAATGTGGTCCCACATCCAGATTAATAGCAGATCCTTTTTTTTCCAGAACGC
This sequence comes from Monochamus alternatus, assembly GCA_037114965.1. NCBI lineage: Eukaryota > Metazoa > Arthropoda > Insecta > Coleoptera > Cerambycidae > Monochamus > Monochamus alternatus. The sequence goes on from CM073432.1 coordinate 20,427,364, forward strand.
TAATGGTTGGGGTCTTAGATGTTGTTACTTCCTCTTCTTCCTCTTTATTCTTCTTGTTATTAGACCCGTGATCTTCAGCACATTTCGATTTATACACCCAGAGTTCTGATTTTTCTACAGATTGCCTTAAAACGTCCAAATCAGCTTTTATTTGCTTATAAGATTCCACATCGCTATCTGATACTAAAAGTTGGACTTGTCGAAATTCTTGTAACACTTCTTGTCTTTGGCTAAAATGTCTGAATAATAAATGCAAAGCACCCGACACCAGAGGTGGGTAATCATGCATGGTTAAATGCAGCAGTACTCTTAAAAACGTGCGCCCCCCATGTCCATCCAAATCTAGAATAGCACTTTCTTCACTGCTGCCGAAAATACCTTCGGCATGGCTTCCTATCAAATGAATATTTTTCTGACACAGATTTAGATCGCCACTGCTGTTTTTATCAGATTCATCAAATTCTTGTTTAAAAATACTTAACAGGCAGCTAATTCGATAATCAAGGCGAACGTTTAAAATAAACTACAAAAAAAAAAAAAAATTACAGAATCTTTTTATTTTGCTTAACTTAGAACAGAAACCTGTAATATTTCGATGATTTTTAATTTTGTATCCATCACTAAAGGATTTTCTTTCATGTATTGAGCAGTTTTTTGACCAGAATTGGACGCAACTCCAGATCTTCCCACCGAGCCTAAAGTTAAGGATGTCATTACAGCCCCCATATCTCCTATTGTACGTAATACACCCCCTTCTGCTGTTAAATTCAAAGAAAACATTTAATTAGCAACGTAAAATTTCAAAATGGAATTTAAAAAGGTGCACATAAAAGAAAACAAATGCAACAAAAAAGTCACGCAAAATACCTCTTACAGTTCCTGTAGACTTGTCAGCTATATATAAAGTAAGATTATAATTATTCGAACAAGAAATATATTAATTTACTTACAGTCTATGTCGCCAGATGGTACACGGCCATCCAAAAAATCGCTCTCAGAAACACAATCCAAAATACTAAGAAGCGTTTTTGTTAATTTTAATAAATCTGAAAAGCTGTAAAACCCAAAATATATCAACTCCCGTGCTAATTTCACTACCTAAAACATTAATACAGAAATACAAATAACGATAACAGGAGTTGTTGAAACTGACCTCAAAAGTCAGCTTATTTTGTTCTTGATCCGCAAATGACCACATTTTAGCTACTACGTTACATAAATAGCCTCCTACAAAGGCTATAGTGGACGAAAACTTAGCTCTCACTGCTTCCTTGTTCACATCTGGTGTTTTATTGCAGTCGTAACTAAAATAAAATTTATTTCACGTTTTCTATTTTTCTCACCAAATGTCCATTGAAAAGTTTGAAATGTGAAAAGTCAAAAATTAAAAAACAAGGGGAAATCTCATTTTTATGTATCTAATTGTAAGTTGTGGATACAACTGTAATTTTGAAAACAAATAGTTTTATTAATTTTTGTAGAAAAAGCCATGCAATATTTTTAAAAACCAAGAATCATCAAAAAGACATCTGCTGCTTACCTGCGCATATAATATCCTAAAAATACATTACAATATAATTAAATATCTAATAATATTAAAGCAAGTGGCGCTATTACTCGTAAAAGTAGTATTTTAAGACAATGTTGCCAAACTATAGTCACTAGTCAGGTTGATGAAATAGATAAGGCAAAATTAAAAATATGGATGGAATAACTTACTCATTAATAGACATTTGAGATGGAATTTCCGACCACAACCTAGCATATTTCACAGGAGTAACCGGTTCTTGAGGGTCTCTGTCTACATGTAAATGAAGCATAAGTCTACAAAATGATGCTCGAAGATCAAAACTGACGCTTTCATCCGCCATGCACTTTAGAATGAGCTCGATATCGAGATGTGGTGAGAGATTATTAAGAGCTAAATATTGTCTGTTTAAACACATATTTGAAAACAAATCCAGTTGATGTCTGTAATAGTCAAGAATGACTTGATCATCTTTAGATCCCATTTTAGCTTTTCTGCAAAGATCGGTAAGCGGAATAGATTTTTGACGGTTATTCCAAAGCAGTACAATATCTTCCACCACTGTGATTAAAGGTTCTAATTCTTCATCGTTTTCTAATATATTATCTTCATTTATCGGTTGCAGTTCAACTTGAGTTTTCATCATTCGAGTTTCAATGAAAATATCAGAATTTTTTTGACTAAGAACACTTTTACAGATCAATTCTTGAGTTACAGGGATAGCTTTTTTATTCGAAATACACAGATCTGACAGATAATCTAAGAAACGTGATTCCCAATTATTCATATTTTTTCGCACCAAACCCACGAATGTTTCTATTTCTGCTGGGGTTATATGTTTCTCTAATAACTTCCTGTTATTGTGTAATAATGCTGTTATCGTATCTTCAGCTAATATATCGTATCCAATTTGCTTCTGCATGAATCCAAAATGTTTAGCGATGTATTCCTGATTTTTTCTATAATCTTGTTGGCTTAATCTCAATATTCTGTAGCAGAGACGAAACATGTATTTGTAAGGGGAATGACGAGGATCGTTTAATTCTTCTATTTTTAAAAAAGGACCATCACCTCCCGAATCTAAAAACGGTCCCTACAAAAAATCAAATTAGAATATTTTCTGTACACTTTAAAATATATTACTTGTAAAATTTTAAACAGCTGTGTTAGAATAGCTTGTTCCCTCAGCAACTTTTGCCTGTCTCTATTTGGATTCGTTACAATTAAATCTAATGCTTCCGACTTGTTTTGCTCGTTCTCAAGTTCGGCCACGAAATAGACAATATCTTGCAATAAAGTTGTTAACAATCTGCAACACTTCTTTTAACAAATCTAATTAAAAAAATATTATATACAATACCTTCTTTCATTGTGAGAAATAGTTCCTTTCTCTAATTTTACGGATAACGCTGATAACAATTTACAGGCGTCATTGGCGAAATCTAAGTCTCTAACTTCCACCGGTGAGACCGAAATCAAGGCAAAAGCCTCTTTATCCTCTTTTGTAACGGCACATCCAACCTTTGACATAACCGGTCTTTCTTCTTCTTTATCGATAGGTACAGAAGTGGAGTGCACCCAACTATTCGTATAAAAGTGATGCAAACGTACAAAACTCGACTGAGGTACTAGAGAATCCGCTCTCGTCCTACCCGTCGGATCTAATTCGAATAATGTGGCTATATCGTTAAAAAAGCAAACTGGTACCAAATGATAGGTAGAAGTATCATTAGAATCACCTTGAGATGTTTTTTTGTCATTATCGGAGTCAATTTCAGCAGCCAGATATTGGCCCGTTGCTAAATGTTTGAAACGAAAAAGGGAATCCCACTTCCCCGCTCCGCCCCGGCAAGGGTACTGCTGTACGACTTCGACTTCCCACAATGCTATAAATTTTAATAATCGATATTACATACACCTATAAATAGACAGGGTTACCCACATAAAAACCGACAGAGCAACTTTGTACATATATAGATAAATTTTAATATTCTGACGTGCACCTGCACCTGCTGTCTGTCGTTTCTTATGCGAGACACTCTGTATGTTTAACCAACCTTTACTACTCGTAGCGGCAGTGGCACTTGTGCGACCTGTGGTCCTTAAAAATACATGTTGCTTTTTCTTATATTCATCCATGGTTAAAAATTTCTCCTGTTCAGCATGAAATAATCTGACGACATCCCCACCTTTCAAAACGTCATCTAAATTTTCTCGATGTTCTAAGAACAAACTGACCTTCCAGGAGGTATTGCCATTAACTACATTTACTTCTTTACAGCCGGGATTATCAGGTAATTCATGATTTGAAGCTACGTGAAGTACTTGAAGGTCCGAACTGACCGGACTTAAGATAACTTTATCGCCAAGTACAATATTATCACCAGTGGCTCGTAATTTATAGAATTGCTGAATGTAGAACCAAGACCCCTCATTTCCATTTCCGTCTAAGTACACCCTCATTGCATTTTTTTCTAGCAGTGCTGGTAGACGCTTATTCACGGTTAAATACTTATTTGATTTCAGATGCAACAACTGCAAATTAAAACCTCTCGCATATACACTATCAACTAATATGACACCTACCTGAACTACGCTACCATATTGAACATTTGTTCCAAGGTATTTTTTATGTTCAGTTTTGTTCTGTTTTTTCTCTATTTCAGCAGCATGCTAAAAATTATGTTTAAAATAAAGGAGAACTGGAAGGTTCCTATCGACTTACATGTAATCGTTTTAATAAATTTGTGTCACTGTTGGAACCCATGCTTTGCTTCGCAGCTTTCCAAAATTGTTTCTGAGCGGAATATCTATTCATTGGACATATACGGAATAAACAATCCCTGAATTTTTTTGGAGGGTTTGATAAATCACCGGCTTCGGGGCATACCACACAGCGATCATCTACTAGACTACAAAATTAAATATAAAGGATTATTTATTAGGTATTTTAAGAAAATACAAGACGTACCCCAACGTACTCAAAAAACCACTGACTGTACCTTCTGCATATAAGGAGACTATGTCTCCTAAATGCAGAAGACTCGAATTTCCCATTTCCACCATTTTATTTTGTTTTTAACAGAATGTTTTGATTATGCATCCTAAAAATGTTCAGACCTGTAAGAATACGGTCGACGGTCGTTGTCCAGTAGGTACCTTAGTGTATATAGTCAAGGTACCAGGGATCAGATATAAACATAAATCAAAATATAACATCTGTCAAATGTCAAAGAATAATATTGTTTATATTAGATTTAAATAGAAATCTAAGTTTTAATACTGTTTATTCTATTAGAAAATTAACTATTTAACACCTTTTAAATATAGGGAAGACTATAATTAAATGTTAAAATATACAATAAACATAGGTTATGTACATAAAAACCACCGACCACTTAGGGGAAGTACATGTTCACACGAAAAATAAACAACCAATTACTTCACACTTACAACGGCACATATCAAAAGGCAATAATTACTTCATTTTACTACACTTTACTCACAAATATAGAAGATGTATTGATAAAAACTTGTTTGAATAAACCATAGACCTTTAAGAATTTCTAATACGCAGGTGCAATGTATATAATGATGCTCGCTGTATACTTTATCACATCTCATTTCCGTACGTAGCTATTTTTTAAAAGGGCATTATATATAATTTTTACACGCAAATTATATCCTACATGTCTCCGATTGGATTAATATTGTCTGTATTGATCAGAAATAACACTATTAAAAGGCTGAATGTAAAGTGAAGAGAATTAAAAAGCGTTAAAACTTCTTTAACATTATATGAACTTTATGTAAGAATGACGTGTATTAAGTGTTGACGTCACATCTACAGACAAACCGAGGAAAACAATGACCTTTAAATAGTATAAATGTTCAGAAAATGACTATAAAAATTCTGTATTCTGTAGTAGAAAATTTATTTTGAAAAAATAGAGCCGCATAAACATGTTTGTATTACCGCATTCCTACCTATAGGTTGGAAAATTACAGTGCAACTTGTCGAGTTAACCAGTAACCAGTATATATCAACATGAACCACAGCTAAAAATTGTTCAATTGCGAGTTTTTTAAAGCTGTTTGAGGGAATTTACATCTTTGCGATATTTTTAGTGACATTGTGATGTCATACTGAAATACTTGTTTCTCGTTTCCTTAAGATTTGTCGCTTTCACGGTATTAATAATCATAATCATGTATTCCTGGACAAAGTTGAGAATTTCTCAAATGAGCGCATGTGCATGTGTGTGGCTACTGAAATATCTCGCAATATATAGGATATAGGTATTTCACTGCATCTAATATAAAAATCTATTGGTTTATAAAATGAAAATTAAGAAAAAATATATGGTTTCTAACTATACCTACTGATATTCCTTTTAAAACAAATCAGTTGATGTTATATTTGATAATTATTATTAATTAAAAAAATCCACCCCCCTATATTCGAGAGTGCTGCACGCGAATCCAAAATTGTTTTTGTGCGATGAAATCGAATCTACTTTTCGAGAAAAAAATATATGTTCAAAATTGTAACCTTTATGTACCATTACATTAGGTTGAAATTTCAACATTACCTTTTCATTTTGACAACAGTGTAACGTCAAGAAATGAAGATGATGCTAAATTCGACGTTGCAGTTGATAATATTTTAAGGCCCGTTTTCACGATGGGCCATCACTGATCCATTATATATGCTGCCCACACATTGGCCCATAATTCTCGGTGTAATCATTTGATGTGTGCTTAAAAAACCGACACCGAAATCCTCGTTGGCCATCTTATGTCATCCTAAGAATTGCACTCTCTACACGATGACGTATGCAGTGGGCTAGCATGATGGCTCATCGTGAAGAGAGGCCTTTGTAAAATACAGCATTTTCCTAAAAATTTGAAGTAACAATTTCTACGGCTTTATTAAATATTTAATAGTTTCTGTTTTTAACCTTTATAGTGTGGAAACGAGTATAAAGTTGAGTAGGTATATAGGATTAATTTTGATTTTTTTTCTCAAAAACTACATTCGACCACACGAAACTTAACTTATTTCATTCGCGTTCACCACTCTGGAGATGAGAATTAAAAAAAAATACTTAGGTCACACGAGTTTGAATAATAAACAATTTCAAGCAATGATAGTGACAAAACAGAATATATATGGAAAAATGAGGATATGTAAAAAATTAAATAAAAGAAAATTTTAATAAATGTAGTTCTTTATTATTGTTAAATGCTACCAAAATGATCTACATTTAAAAGTTCAATATTCATTAAAAATAGAAACTGTGATGTATTTGAAATGGTGTATGAACAATATTAATTTTTACTTAATCATTTGTCACAACAGCTCATAACTTATTGTGCTGTAATGGCTAAACCATAACATAACTTAGGTTACTAGTAAGACACGTTACAAACTTTCCAAAAAATGAGAAATATCCTTATATCTACTTTACAACATCAAAATATGAAAAAATTATACTTAGTACACACAAATATTCTATAAAAATACATGTTAGTTATTGGGCTTACCGAAGGAAAGTTTTTAACGGTGTAAACTATAAATATTATATACATTAATATATTAATGAGACCACAAATGTTACTCTTCAAAACTGAATTAAACTATTTGTTAATAAACAAAAATCTTATCATGAATAATCATTTTTATTGCACTACCAATAACTAAACTAGAAATAAATATTTTAACTCGCTCGGTAAGGCATTTCTAATATAAAACTAAAATCTACCCTAAAAGCAATCTGTTCAGGTAAAGTCATTAACGTTGGCAGTTAACTAGTACAGAATATTTATTTCAATGTTTAAAAGGTATCTCGAAACAGCTGACACAATTTGTATAATCTGTAATATTTAATATGGTTCTGAATAGGTTCTCGGTTACCATATCGTTTATCCTTTATTCGCCATTAAATTTAAATTTAGGAGGACCATATATATAGTCAGTATGATCATTGAACACTGCTTTCCTTTGGTAAAATTAAAAATGAAGTTATTAATTGCAGTTTTTTCTGGTGTATCCTGTAAACAATTTGAATTTTAAATACGTTTCATTTTGAATACCTCTGAATTTTATTTCAACCAATTTATACTAAGAAATTATAAATGTAATTAAAAATATTTCGTTCAGTATCTATAGAAATATTCTGTAAACAAGTGGAACTTCCCAACTTGCAATTCGAGGCACATATTATTGCATATTCCACTTCTGACAATAAAATAAATTAGATGTCCTAGAGTACGCTATATTTTTACATCATTAGCCATCTGTAAAATTATGTAGTCGCTCGTTTTCCACTTGCTGCAAATAAAACTCTTTTGCAGTAAACTTTGTTTAACGGCCAAAATACAATAACGTGAAAATATTTCGACATTAACGTGTACTATTGTGATATATGCTATAAAATTTATTAACTTTATTTTCACTGTTCAACAACTTTCTAATATGCAGTAAATGAATAGTAATTTGAAAATATTGTAAAAAAAAATTGGAAACATGTTGCAAGACATCTTTATTTGTTTAATAATTCGTCGTTAGATTTAAAGAAAACATTCATTCAAATGTTAAAACATGGTTTCATAAAAAACCGATTGTTAATGGTATACATTATTTTTAACCAGAATTGTGTAATTATATAAATAAAATAATTTACAAGTCATGTTAGTTACTATTTAAGGTAGACATTTTTTCACTTCGTTAAATACGTTGAGAAATACTTTTCAAAATATTGAATTTTACTTGAATATATATATTTTTTCTGGAAGTAGTCCATTTTAGGATATATCTTAATATATCTTGAATGTTCAAATTTGTTGTTATACTGTTGATACTTTTTGATCAATATATTGATTTTTACAAGAGCTGCAATTAAGTTATGATACTACTTATAATCGACAGACAAAATTGTCTTATAATTTTAATTACATATGAAATATTATAGTTCTTTAAAATATATCACATAGTAATCCTATTAATACAGCAATTTAAAGAATATAATAGAAACAAGATAAATAAACTAAATGTAAGAAAATGACCTGTTACATACATGTATATAATAAAAACTAATGGCATTCTCTGTATCTGGAGTATAAGTACAAATATTTTGTATTATAGTAGAAATGTTCCAACAATTTGTCGTAAAGACACTGTCTATTTGACAATAAAATATATATTACAATGTTTTTACGAGTCAAGTATTGCTTCAAGCAGGAATATATTGGAAATTAGAACAATTTTAAGTATGTATATTCGACGTTATATAGAATGAGGTAAAAGTAAACTAAATAATGCAGTTATCATAATAAAATACATTGAAATCATTCAGACCTTGTACTATGGGATATCTACTGGAAAATTAAAATTGTTCTAACACCAATAAAACAGGTTAGATAAATATTTGTGTATAATATCATTTTGGATGTTCTGACTTAAAACTTCTACGAAATGTAGAGAAACACCAATAGGAGGGCATTAATCATTAAAATTCTGTAAACAGTTTTTATGGAAAACAATCCTGCGTTAATAAACACCCTGTACATAGATTGTATAATGTGTTCCCCCAAAAAATATGTTTGTAATAAACTAATGAACAAAATGTTAATGAGTCCTGGGACAGATTGGCCAACAAAATAAACTATGAAAATGCAAAACAAATATGATTATATAAATAACATTTTAAGCACATCACATATAATTCTAAACGGAAAATTTCACCTATGTAGGAGGAAGTCAGATTGAGCGAGCTTTTATTGGCGGACAGCCTGCGTTATAACTCCATATCCTCTGCTTCGTTTTCTGAAAAATCTGACATACTCGATTCACTATCTGAACTAACATTTTCTTGGCCCCGCAATGCTTCCTCTGTGGCATATTTTCTTACGTATTCTACAAATATACTTTTTAATAACATGTTGAAGCATATACCTCTTTAAAAAGATGTGCTAATAGAAAATATTAGTCAAAATTTCTTACAAATTATATCCCCAATATAATTTATTCCTTTAAGCAATGTATATCAAGAAGATATAGATCAAGATATAAATTAAAAAAAAAACATTCTTAACCAATGCCACTTTTAAAATAAACTTACCAGATACTTTTTTTTTATATTCTTCTGGTTTATGTAAATACATGGCTGCTGCATCTCCGTTAAGGGGGTCGATTGGATTTGGGTAAGTTAATAATTGTGGAAGAAAAGATTCAAATATATTTGACAAATCTAAAAATATAATAACATTATATTACTGTGCTACTTCATCGCAAATATTTCTTAGTTAAATCTGTGTTGCTAAATCTTTATAATATATTAAAATCTTTCAAATTTTTATATTACAAGTCAACTGAACAATTTATTGAAAAAGATGCTGATTACAATCAACTGTTTAATTTATTAAATTTTTAAATTTTAGAATTCTGTAAAATTTCTTCATTCTTAATAATCTTTTACAAATTGCTTTATAGTAAAACTGATTTGCAAATTCATTATCAAAACTTAAATTTTCTGTACCAAGGATGCATTCTGATCAAAATTTTACTTTTTATTGCAAATCTGCAAGGACTATTATTATATTAAAATCTCCGTTATTTTGTTTAGCTAGTTATTTTATAAAATTAATAATCTCTGTAACATAAATAATAATTGTTTCATTCAGAGACTATAGCAATGCGGCGATTATTCGAACATTGATCATCCGGATGACCAATTAACCGAATGTTCTTGTGTGATATGTACACAGTAGCGAAGGAAGCCTATGATATCTAAATATATTTTTTTTGCAAACTGACAAGACACGAACACAGCTAACAGCTAGCTTTTATAATTTGTATCAAAATTTTAAATCAAAACACTAGTAAATACTATTTTATAAATTTAAGCTAATGTTGACGAACTCATAAAATATTAATTCCATCTATATTTGCAGATGTCTTAAATAATGTAATTTTAATTGATTTTTTTAAACATGCATAAATTATATTGTCTGAAGCTAATTATTTTTGGAATAATTTTAGTTTTTCTTTAGTTTGTGTTTTTGCCACACTTCTGAAAAAATAAAGATTAATTAAATAAGCCCTTGCGCCAAACGGATCAGTCAAGGGTTATTTTTGAAACTAAGTTTGCCTAACCAAAAAATCTCACACTGAAAAAAAAAACAGATAAGTAAAAAATAACAAAAATCACATCACTATCGCACACTATTTTTGACGTTTCGAAAAACTCTCTGTTTTCGTTCTAAATACTTTTAATACATTTACTATTTTGAGAACGAAAACAAAGTTTTGAAACGTCAAAAATAGTGCGCGATAGTGATGTGATTTTTGTTACTTTTTACTTATGTGCTTTTTTCAGTGAGATTTTTTGGTTACGCAAACTTAGTTTCAAAAATACCCCTTGACTGATCCGTTTGGCACAAGGGCTTATTAAATTAATCTTAATTTTTTCAGAAGTGTGGCAAACACCCAATCAATCTAAAGAAAAATGCATAAATTATGTTAAGACAAGTTTGTGTTTATTGTATCGCAATAAAAGGTACGTGTGTGCATGAATTTTATGTACTGCAATAATAATAGCACTCTAAAACAAATTTCGCAACTTGTTTTCAACTGCTGACGTATTCGTAACACTTTCACTCACCGATAGAGAGATCTAATGATATTTCTACCCAGAACTTACAGTGGTTGAAAAATTAAGTATGTATATATTATAATTTATATAGTTTTTAATCATAAAAGAATTCACTTTGATTATCCAAATTAATCAGTTTTCCGATTACTTCAGACAATCAATGTTTTATTATAATTTAGTGTAGCAACCAAATATTTTAACTGTTTCATTTCTTGTTATTATATATTATTACAGAACTTATAATATAAGTCTATGTGATAGGTGTATGAAATATACCGTATATCTTTAGATCGGATGAGAAAAAATTAGATATACTATATGGAGTTGATGTTTATTTTGTTACTACTTTTGTTTTTTATATTTACTGTTTATATAATCACTTAATCTACAACGTCCTGTAACTTGGGATACCTGTTGGATGAATAAATAAAGCATTAATAATTATTATTCATGATTAAGGAACTTCATAAGTCACTTTAAATAATAAACTTTTTTGACCACGTCTTATATTGTGCATATATTTATAGCCATATTTCTCGTGAGCTTTTAAAGGAATATAAAAATAAATGTAAGATATATGAATAAGCATTTAGGTTCAACATAGATGGTAGTCAACTAATTAATAAGATTGTAAAATAATTAATACCTACTTGCTTTGTATATAAATGAGATCACAGATGTAAAAGTTATTTAAAGAACAAAGGAATTATTCATAGTAACTCCTTTATTTGGACATACTTATGAAAAGTTATTTTTAATGAACAGAAAAATTAATTTGGCATCTTTCCCTCTGAAATACTCAATTTAGGTACTAACAAAAAAATATATACAGTCCATTTATTATATAAACGCATGAAATAAAACACACTGTAGATGTGTTTAAATTATGTTGCGATAAATTAAAGGACCAAATTTGTACTAACCATATAATGCTGTCCAGGCTTGGTTAATAACATCTAGACATACAGTACCAGACACCTCATCTATATTTGGATGGTACACACGGTTCATAAATCCTATACTAGGTGATTTGAATGGATAATGCTCTGGTAAATGGACACGGACCTTCCAAACTCCTCCTTCATAAGGGGCTATGCAACAAAATGGTAAATAACACGATCGTACGAAGAATTATTTAATTACTTACTTCCTCTAGGTCCATAAAACTTTACACAAAATTCATTTAATCCACCTAAAATTGTCACTTCGTGTTTACTTTCAATACTGAAACGCTAGTTAAGAAAAATTTAACATATTGTTGACAATCAGCTGTGACTGAGATTAAAAATAGAACAGTTATTTTAATGAAATTTCACCATATATTGACAATTGCGAGTAGCACAGTTAACAATATTATAGTTGGACAAACCAAAGTTAACAATACCTTAATGCGACAATCAGCTGACACAAGATAGATTGTTGTTGTTTACATTACTATTCAAACACAAAGGATACAGCTTAATAACATCAGTGTCCATACGTCTTTTACCAGCACTTGGCGATGACATTTTTCAGATTGTCATAAAACTATTACCATGAATTTATTACTACTAGTCCCAATAAATTTTTATAAATACGTAATCACCTTCCAAGCACAATGGCCGTGTATAAAATCGAGCAAATAACCAACCAATCCACAATTCCAACCGTTTACGTTTACCAACAAAACAAACCTGTCACTCCTGTCCTGTCCTGTCAGCTCCAGTTCCAATCTCACACGCAACGCAATTGCTATTTGCTATTACTTCTGCCATCTTATAAGTATGCACAAACTATTCGGTACCAGTAAAGTTTTATTTAGCCGTGCCTGTTAGTTTTTGCATTAGATCAGCAGATGGCAGCATATATTTGATTGGTGACAATAGCTGTTTAGACCATCACAAATTGTGTCCTACTTCCTACTTCAAATTATATGAACTATAACCATAACCACTGAAATGTACGATATAGAATGTGTTTAGTTCCATTGCGCATCCAAAGAAGGGTACCACATCTAGAGCAGACAAAAGCCCTGTTCGTTGTGTCTGCTTGATGTACTCCAAGTCAATCGGAGTATTTTATCGGCGTTTGTTAAGGTCGAGTACAAAACCTATGTTGTTCGCTATGCAGGAGTATTCACTCCGATCAATAAGATCATTGCTCTGGATACTCTGTCATCTGTGCTGGAGCAAAGGGAGTAGAGCAACTAGAGCAGTCAGCCGATTTTATTATTTATTGATATATCTGACGTAATTGTCGGTAAACATCTTTTTTTTTTCCTGTTTATATTCAATAATTTTGTTAGATATTTACTTATGTTATTTTATGTATTTGTATATTGGTAGTGGCACCAGCACTGAATTTGAAGTGGTGATTTCTGCTTGTGATCAGCAAAATTACTGAAATTTATGAACATGTTTACGACTTGAAGGATTTTTTTCTCCTTCCACTACTAATTAGGCCAATAAAACTAATAAGTTTTTTTTTTCATGGTGGATAACAAATTTGTTTTTTTATTTCCCAAATAGAAGAAAAAAATGCTAAAACACACATACACTCCTTACAACAAACAACAAATCAAATAAATTGGTTATGTTAAGTTGCTCTTAACGAACACAGGCAAATTACTTTGAATTACTTCAACATCTGACTGCTCTAATGTATGATCTGGGGCGTCACTGCTCCGTATTCTCCTTGATCTAAGATCTCTTGGAGCCACTAGGAGCAGCATCTAACGAACAGGGCTAAAAGGAGGCACATGAAACTCAGCAAAGATATACTTCATCGGTTATGTATGTGGATGCGAGAGAGACAATCATCTGCACGTACCATATGAATTGTGTTCTTAATTTCCCATTATTTTGTTTGTAAACACGTGAATGATGTACAGTGTGGTTTCTTCTTTTATCTTAATAATAATAACTTTCTATTAAGTTTAGATATGAAACAAAATATTCAAGGGTATCTTATTTAAGTATACCTTAAATGAAAAGTCACACTTAAGTGAAGTGCTAACCACAACTGACTATGAATTCCACCCTAAATAAGATGCCCTTCAATATTTTGTTTCATATATAAACTTAATGGAAACTTATTAAAGTGTGGTATGAAACTATTAACACAGTTTGTTTGCCGAGTAAAGGTTCCAGAGGTTGTGACGTGGCTAAATGCGCAATGAACACCAATGAAAATCATTTGTACACGACGAAGTGGGAGACAATCTGTCTCTTGACAAATCATCTTGCCTCTTGAGCGCGGCTAAATGCGCAGTCGTCTTTTGATCGTCTAAAAAAAAAAGAAATCGAACCTTGACATCAAAGGAGCCGACGTGAAGACGCCGAACTGTGCTAATCTGTGCCTTCAGTGTGATCTATTGGATCTATCAGTGATCGAGTGATCTATGAATTCCACCCTAAGACGTACAGACAAATAGACTTTGTGCCAAACATGACATGAAAACACTGCATAACTGAATTTGGGGTTACATTTCCTTAAATCAAATTAATTTATTTATAACTGAAAATATTGAGACATTATCACACTATGTAATAATATGATGATAGAAAGCTGTATGATTTGAATAGAGCAATACATATATTTACCAAGTGATCTATAATTCATCAGTTGATTATATTTACAATGAATGAATGTCTAATATATTTATCGATTTTGCTTGCAATCTAAATAAAGTACCCAAAACAAGCAATTTTTTTTTAAATTTATTTTAACATTGATATACCCACTATGAATTATGGTTCTTCTGAAAGTTAAAAAGTATAAAAAATACACTAGATAATTGACTTAGGTTTTATTTGGCAAAAAGTTGCTTTGTAGAAAATTATTAATACAATTTTAACGCATACGTACATATTTTTTGGTAACTTCTAACAGAGATTGGATTGGGAACGGAAAAGTGCATTTAGAATATATTATGGCCCCTTCAAAATATTACAAAATGTAAAAATATTTTGATTCACTGTTATCTTGGGCTGCAACAAAATATGCGCATTTTGAAACATACATGGTAAAAAGCAATATGTAATATAATTTTTGTAAACATACTGAACATATTTTACAGCCAAAATAAAAAATAGATTAGATTTTGATTGCACTTTTTTTTTGTACATTTATTTCAACTACTCTAAAGCAGCAGATTGAAAAAAGATCACAGATTTCTTAAATTACACAGGAAATGAATAATGAAGATTAGATTCTATTTTACTTATCGGTGTGTTTTTCTGCTCCACAATTTATTTTACATTGAAAAGTACATTATTTTGCAATAACAGATACAATGAAAGGACATTCTCCGCATTTTAAAATTTCAACTGAACGGAATAAAGTTCGAATTTCTTCTTATTTAACGACATGAAATTTTATAATACATTGAACACACTGAGCGTCCACTGATCGGTTACTAATCGCTCACTGATAATTTTTTCTGAACGGCATAATCTTATTAGCACTAAACGATCGCTCACTCATCAGCAACAATTTTATGTAGCCAAAATCTTTTATGATCAGTAATCATAAAACACATATAATCTAAAATAAATTTTGTAGCTTACAATTTGTACCAAAAGGCACAATGTAGAAATCCTGTATTACTAACAGTAGTAAGAGTTAAGTTAAAAAAAACAATAATGATAATAGAATGCGATTGTAAAAAATGTTGTTCACCATGGCACTGATCCAATGAAAAACTGATAACTAATTACTCAGTAATCGCTAATGCGTGCCAAATGCGACCGTCTGATAGTATTTATTTGTGGCATTTCTTAGTTTCTCTTTTGGACATTTTGCTACACTGTAAATTAGTAAGAAAAAATATATGGAAAGTAAATAGCAAAATTTATTTCTGTATACTTAAAAATCCCACAATCAGAAATAGATAAATTCATCGCATGTTTTGTATATTTTTTAAATTACATAAAAATGTATTTATAAACAACAAAGGTATAAAAACGTAAATGTAATAAAGAAAAAGCAACACCATATAACAACTGGAATGTTTGCCACCCATAAAACAAATGCAGTTTTCGTAATTAGGTACGTACAAGTAATTAAAGCTTTAAGAAAATTGTAACCAAATATACTACACCTACTCTAAAAATTATGTACTGAAGAACTATCAAGTATATTTAATTAATCTTTTTGCTAATCGCCTTCAAACTAAACTAAATTGTTCCTACTTCTTTAGATCTAACAAGTTAAACTGTAAATTTAATTTAAAAAATTCTTACTACAAATTCAAGAAGGTTAGATTAAATGCAAATGGAATAGTACTAAATCAATTTGATAAGTATTTCGTTGACGACTTATCATTTTACTAAATATGATCGCCTATTATTTCGCTACAGATTTGTAGTGTTTAATAGCTACCTTCAGATATTATGGAATATAAGGTATCACTTTTTAAGCAGAGTAGGTATTTTAAGTACCCGTTTGAAGAAAAAAAAAATTTTCCAGACACCGTACAATAACACTATATTTTGTTTGTGTTTCGTATATCTTAAAAAGTATGCATAAGACGACATATCTAGTATAACGATACATATAATCGATTTAAAATAAAACAGACATTTTACTACGAAAATATTGTTTCACTGGTTCATAAACCTGGTATTTCAGAGTAACCATTTCAGGTATATTTCTAAAAGTATTAAATAATTCACAATCAGTTTCTAACAAGATTATTGTTGCCATAAGTACAAATACTGTTACAAGTACAAGGGTAGGTACGAAAGCACCTATCACATTAAATTTCTTATACACTTTAGTGTTACTTTGTATATCATGTGTAACATTTGGCAGGCAAATTCGCCCATCTACCTGAGAATGGGACAAGGGAGTTTGGCTGCGACTTGAACGATGAGATGGATTCGTAGTGTCATATCCGCGATAACTGTTGTCAATTAATTGAGATTCTGACGATGAATGTTCAAAAGAGTCACGAAAATAGTAATCACTAAAACGTTCCATAGAATCATCTTTTAACACTGAAAGAAAATGAATTGTTTACAGTTCAGGAAATATGTAATTTACTATTCATATACTTATTGGACAGTGCAAACATTCTTTAAGTAGTAAAAAAATTAACATATACCTGTGGTACGAAGTTTCATACCACCTATTGCTTCTTGATCTTCAGATACAGTTTCTAAGGCAGCAACATCACTGTAAGCTTGAGAAGGGTTACCATCTAATCCAGACAGTAACCCTGTACTATTACTAGATTCCATTCGTGATCCACCCACATCTGAATGGCTAGATCTAGGCAAGCTACTATAACCTACAAAGAATAATTGATATTCATTCCAGCTCAAGTTATATCAAAATATTGCAGTCCTACACGTTATATATATTCATTAGACCTATATGACAAGGAAATGACAGTTACCTAAATGTGGCTGTAGTGGGGTAGAAGGAGTTGCAGGTACACTAGAAGCTTTTCGTCTAATACTCGAAGAACGCTGAATACAAGGTTCTTCCCGTATGGGAGAACCTGTATCTTCCAAAATTTCCCGTTCTGTTCGGCCAGTGTACTTGAATTTTGTTCCCCATGAGAAAAAACCACCTCCTGTTACCACCGATGGTGCATCTGAACTAGTTGGCAAACTAATGTAATAACATTTTACTTAACAAAAATGGTGCAACTATGTACAATCGTGCTATAGTGTCGCTAATACTATAAAAATTGTTCCTTCCACACCTTCAATATACCTGTTTGAAAAATATATTTATTTTTTTTTTAATGTAAACTAGAAATAAGGCAATTTATAACATATATTGATTGTGTGTGATTTCGATACATAAGCAGTTGAAAACTTACGTAAAAAATAACATTTGCTCAATGGCACAACGCCATACGTGTCTACAAGCAGCTCCAGATGGGCATTTAAAGCCAACAGTATGCTTCTTCTGAAATAAATATTTGTTTTAAATGGAATAATTAATGAAACCAAATAAAAATACATGTTTAAAATATGTTCCTATTTTTGTTTTTGGAGAAGGACAAGCTCTAAAATAGTAGGAGAAAGAAACAATTGCTATAAAACATTAAGTGTAGAAATAAAAATTTTATTTACATGAATCACATAATGTGATGCATAAAAACAAATTTTACATAACTCACATCATTATAATTGAGATGGATAATAAACATTTTCCCTTCATAATTAATTTTTTGTATGTCTGGCCATCGAAAGTGATGTGTTTTTCTGCTTCCCTGAAATGTCAAGATACCGCTATAATTGATTCCCAAATAAAGTTGAGTGCCCTTATGGTCCTGCAACAAACCCTTTTTTAAAAGGCTTTTAAATACCTACCTCTAAAAATTAATAATATTACTTTTACGGGATGAGGATCAACCCCATATGTATCCAGTTGGCAGGATAACTTCAAAAAAGTATTTTCTACTTGACTCTGACTTTGACCTTTAAGCTGTTTCTGATGCATTTCCATTGCCTTCTCTTCTATTGCTTCCGTTTGTTTCAAAAGTATTTTAAAATCAGATACATAATTTCCTATATGAATTTCAGGATCATAATCTCCAAGTTCTCCTAAGATATATACAAATTCATGTAATATTACAACTGGTCGTTTTGAACAAGACGTTATGTTTATTATATCAATATTTGATACCTTGTAAGATAAGTGCAGCCAACATAGCAGCTTCATTAGTGCCACAGTACAAGCGTCCATGCAATAAATCTCTTTTTAACTGTAGAAATATTTGGTAGCGGGTTATTTCTTCCTTAAGTCTAAATGGATCTGGCGGATAAAATTTCACACGAAAACTAAATAAAACTGGATCAAGATCTTTTACTTGTTTGCAAATCGATTTCCCTAAGTCCAACCAGTGCTAAAATAATAGAATATTTAATTATTACATAATTAATTCAAAATGTTCGTTACTCTCTGATCCTGGGGATCCACATAGCGTAAACCTAAATAATCCTGTTCTACTAGGTTCAGTTGCTGACAAACATATTCCAATAAATACTTTCCTTTATGATTGGGCTAAAACGTAATTTATAGAATAGAATTATTAATAATAAAAGTAACAGTTACCTTATATTCACATTCCAGGATTTCTGTGTCTTCAAGAAGTCTCACAGTGCACTTATATACAATATTGCTATCAGTTTTTGAACCAAACTTTAACATTTTTCAGTTTTCACATAGGTGTAAATGATATAAATTATTAAAGAACAATTTAGTGATAAACATAGAAAATAAATAACACACAACTAATTTGACGGTTTTGACACATATTTGTGATTTGTAGTTTGTGAATTGTGACCGTCATCTGATGTTTGATGATATCTGATATTTCATAAAGTTAGGTTGGTAATGATATCATATGCATCAATCCCACTGAAATGTACGATGTGGAATGCTTTCAGTTCCACTGCGCATCCATATAAAGGGACAAACCTAGGAACAGACAATAGGAGGCCCATTAAACTTAGCAAAGAAATACTTCATTGGTTAAGTATGTGGGTGCGAGAGAGACAACCATCTACACGTACAATATGAATTGTGTTCTTAATTTCCCATTATTTTATTTGTAAACACGTCATTGGCGTACAGTGTGGTTAACCAGTACATTTTTTTTATCTTGTATGTATCTCGTTAGTGTTATTCTTTGTGTATTTTTGTGGGTGTTATTGTTGGAACATGTCATATTTTATAAGGGACTGTAAAATTAACAAGCATATAGCACCAAATAATTCTTCATATCCATAATTCAATTTCATTTCAATTCACAATCAGCTAAATCTTTATTGCTCCGCCATTTCTAGGAGACACAATACAAATATGGCGTTGACCACTAGTAATCCATTCGCGCAGCTTGACGAGCATTCCAGTCATCATAAATATATAAAATTTCATTTCAGTGATCAATCCACGTCTGTTACAAAGCAGAAAGAGCGATGCATGCCGCTTTATGCTAGTGTTACGTGAACGTACCAACTAATTTTTGAATGTGACGTTGTTCCAGTGCACAAAACCTAGAAAAAATATAGACTGCGTGGTTCTTGATATAGGTCACGTGACAGGTCGCGCGTTGCCTAGGATCTTACGGTCCAAAAAATGGATATTTTATTTGCTTTATGTTGGCGGTTGTGCAAATATGATGGCTGCATTGCAATATGAAATTAACTATCTTACTGTCATTTTAAATGTCATTAAAGAATGTGACCAATCCACTGAAATGTAATTTTATATTATGATGACTGGAATGCGCTAAAAGCTGCGCGAATGGATTATTCATAATCAGTGCTATATTTTGTTTTGTGCCTCTAGCAATGGCGGAACAGTAGGGGATTAGCTGATTCTGAAATTGGATTCTGGATATGAAGAATTATTCGTGCTATATGCTGGTTAATTTTACAGTCCCTTATAAAACATGACATGTTGCAATAATAACACCCACAAAAATACACAAAGAATAACACTAACAAGATACAAGATAAAAGAAGAAACTACACTGTACGCTAATGACGTGTTTACAAACAAAATAATGGGAAACACAATTCATATCGTACGTGCAGATGGTTGTCTCTCTCGCACCCACATACATAACCAATGAAGTATGTCTTTGCTGAGTTTCATGTGCCTCCTTTTGCCTGCTCCTAGGTTTGGTACCTTTATTTGGATGCGCAATGGACTTTACACATTCCATATCGTACATTTCAGTGGACCAATCACAGTAAACAAATGTGCTTCACGCTATAATACAACCAACGTAAATCGGCGTAAAAAGCTTTTAGTGATTCTGGACCTTCTAAGGCAGCCATGAATTAGCGGTCGCCGGCAATATGACACTGGCACAGTCTATATTTTTTCTAGGTTTGTGTTCCAGTGTTTCCCCTGTTATTCCGAAGTTGGCAACAGATAGACCCACCACCTGTTTGGTTCTCTTACTTATTATTTGACATTTTGACCTGTGTTTTGACATTTTCAGTCTTCAGTGGTTTGTCGTTTCTGGTTGTGGTTACTCCTAGATTTTGTGGAATAAATAATTATAAAAATTTACAGCTAATCATATTTTAAATTATTTCAAACAATGACTATTTTACCAGCAATTAGAAAAACAGGGGGAACTGCAGAGGAAAACAAAGAAAGTAATCAACAGAACGTATGTACCTAATCGTTCATTGTACTGTCATATTTAGCTATTCGTCCAAAATGGATAAATTTATTAGATATCATATATCGATATACATTACATATATTATCATAGATAAATATTGTCTGTTATTCCTTTTCATAAAAATTTTAGGGCTCTTCGGAGAGAGTTAATCGTAGAAATGAAATTAACTCGATACAAATAGCAAGTCTGTCTGAAAATAATGCCACTGCAAGGCGTTCCCCGTTTCCTTTGTAAGTAAAAAAAAAAAAAACATTTTAAATATTATATGTGAGCAGTTTGCATGCGTTCAATATGTCAAATATATATCAGTACATCAGAGGCAGAAAGGCCCAAGTCCAATTTCAGTGTTACAGAGCTAAAAGCACTACTGGTATTTTTTTCAACGCATACAGGCTCTAGTCTCTATTTTTATTATAAGAATGTTATTTGTAAAATTATTATTATTATGATTAAATTCATAACCTTAGATTTGGATAAAAACAGGTATAATCTTGAAGACCACTTTCCTCTAGCCTGTTTGTTTTAAAATGGACTTAGAACTTTCTGCCTCTGAGGTAGTGATATATTTTTAGCAAAAATGATCGAAAAGAACGTTTACGGAAACGGTACAAAGAGTCGGATCGACCTAGAGACAGAGAAAGTGTACGTGAACAGAAACGTGAAGTGAGAAGAGAACAGAAGAGAGATAGAATCGTGTTGAATAAACGGGAGATTATTGCTGAACCACTTCATGAAAGTAGTACTATTACTTCACCTGCTGATAACTCAACCACTGAAACGCCTTGCAGTAACAATGAAGTAGTTAGTAAGGAAGACTGTACTGGATTTAATAGCGAAGATGAATATGATGAAAGTGTAATTAAAGATAGACATCTCACTGATGAAGAATGGCAAAAAGTAAATACAATTTTGAAAACACTTAGTGTTACATAACATGTTTTTCTTTTAGAGGGATGCCATATTTGCTCGTTGCATGTCAAATTTAGGATATGAAATTAAAAATATGAATGAAGATGGTGCCTGCCTTTTTCGCTCTATAGCAGATCAAGTTTATGGCGATCAAGAATTTCATTTACAAGTTCGACAAGATTGTATGAATTATATTGTACGTAGAAAAATATATTAATAATTGTCGTCTTAACACCTTTGTTTGCAGGTTCAAAATCGGGATTATTTTGAGCCCTACGTTACTGAAGATTTTGATAAGTATGTAGCAAGAAAACGCACATGGCATGTACATGGAAATCACTTAGAAATTCAAGCAATGAGTGAATTATACAACAGAACTATTGAAGTCTATTGTTATCAGATCGGTGGGTCCAAATAATTTCAAATTATTACAGTTAACTTGTGTGAAATCCACATTAATACAAAGCTTTCAAAAACTGATCGACAAAACTTTAATTTATTAATTTCAGAATGTTTTTAGAACCTATCAACATTTTCAATTGTTCAAGATTAATAAACTCCTACGAACCTATCAGACTTTCGTATCATAGGATGTGCCACTATAATTCTATTAGTAATCCTAACAAACCTTCGGTTGGAGTTGGATTAGGTTTACCCAATTATAAACCAATTGACATTGATAGAAGAAGGTGCAACGATGCTATTAGAGCTAGTGAAGAATTACTTATAGAACAGGTACAAGCACACCAAATTAATAATTAATTGTGATAAAAATGTAACGTATTTGGTGTAGTATGTTTAATATGCTAAATTATTATTTTGATTATTAATTAATACAAAATATTAAATTGTGAGAGTCCACTGTATATAAAAACATACTCTTATGGTTAGTAGCATTTTTAATTTGTTTCTTCACTAGACTATGTTGGAAGACAAGATTAAAGCCACTGATTGGGAAGCGACTAACGAGGCCATCGAAGAACAAGTTGCTAGAGAGTCATACATACAATATTTTCGTGATGCAGAGAAACGCTTAAAAGCACAAGGCCATCCATTAGCTAGTGGAAGTAGTTCTACTATTACTTCATCTATGATATCAAGTCCCAGAGCTTCTAGACGTGGCTCAGTTTCACCTAAAGGATGCCAGTCTCCCGCTTCACCGAAAAATAGTTTTTCCCCTTTAGGTAAATAAGTATATTGTTTAAGTCACAGAAACCATTTAATTTTTTTTTCTACAGCAAGTCCTAGAACATCTTTTGGGTCAAATTCTCCTAATAACAGTCTGTCATTCACACCCGACTGCACTAATGTCGAAAGTGTACCACCACCTTACGTTCCCACTAGCGAAGAAGAAGCCTTCGCAAAACGAGTATATAACTCTCCTAGGAGAATCGCGGAACCTGAAATTAATTTTAATGGTGAAAACTTTTCGGCTGAATTTAGTGACCAGGCGGGACCATCGGGTAGTAATAGCATAGGTAATATAATTTTATAGACTACTGTTTCTCGTATTTTTAAGAAAATGAAGCCTAAAATTTTTTTTATTTATTCAGAGCTTTGTCTGATTTTTACCCCAGCGAATTACTCAATTGACAACTGCTGAACAATCTTGTATCCTTTTTTACAGGATTAGAAGATTTCGATCAAGAAATAATGGCTCGCGTTCTAGCCGAGTCCCACAAAACTTATCTGGATGAATTAAAGCACAAGTCTAAGAAACGAAACGGTTCGCCGGGACCATCAACTTCTTCATAGTGAACATTTTTTTTTTGTTCAAAACTACATACCATTTGTAATATTTATCTTAATAATGGCTTTGTTTAATGTTTCTAGGTTGCAAAACTTTACAGTATAATATTACTATTTAATATTCTTGTATTGACCGTTAAACAAAGTTTATTAATTTCCATGTCCATTGTATAGCAAATACATTTAAAATAGTCGATACTTTAATTAAAAGTGTTACTTAATTTTTGTTTGATTGTGGGGATGTATTTTTGCGCATTTTTGTTTAGTTGCAGTTTTATGCTTGCATTAAAAAAATAAATTTAATTCTATCATTGTCATCGTATAATGTAAGTAAAAATTATAGTATATGATAATTTTTAATGGCAAATAAATAACCAAAAATTATGTTCATATTTCCGTAATGGTTAATTTGTCAGATTAGTGTATATATATTGTACTTTTATTCCACATTTTTTCGAAAAAAGGTTTGCTAGTATTGAAATGTGCATAGCAACTATGAAAATATTGTCAAAAAAATACAGGGTGCCACAAACATAAGAAAATGTAAAATTGTGGCGAGAGTATAGTGACACTTTCTTAAGATGGAATTAAAATTATTACAGAAAAAAGTTTGACAATGTATCCTCAGATATGAACTTTGAACATTGTATACAAAAATATTTATTTTTTGTTTTATTAAGCTTGAACACATAGTTTTTATGTTATGAGAACATTTACACCCAAGTCAAACTATGTAACTAACTAAAACTCGTGTAGTCTTTCGATTGCTACACATCTTTCAACATTTTCCAGAATTCCTCATAAACTAAATGAATATCCCCTTAAATAAATATTGAGGAGGTTAAGAGCTGGAGATTGCTGGATACCAAAAATAAAAATGTTTATATCTGCAGTTATATTGGCACTTGATACAACTTTAAATTTTCTTGTTTTTAACTAATACCCTGTATTTTTCGACGTCATCTTCTCTAGTTTTGAGGCTTTCACGGCTGGTGCTATTATTTGATATATAGTGATTTTCCGGGTTGTTATGCCGTGACTTCGGTAAATGGTCGCTGCCAGTAACAGAATTAAAGTGAACAACCCCAGCTATAACTGGGATTCTTTGACCTGCCCTTGTTCTCAGGCTGGGCTCTGTCGAGGGGGGAAGCAGACCCGCTATCGGTATCTCTTGGCCCGCTCCTATAATGATTTCGGTTCCTGTTGTTGGTATTAATTACCGTTACATTCGGAAAATGATGATCTGCCGAGATGTCTGTATAGCTGGTCTCATCCCATGCTTTCAAACGTTTCACTGTCGGTTTCAAATGTTGCTTCACCGCAACTGAAGCGAACTCAATAAATACGGGAAAGTATTTGGATATATACCACCGAGATCAAGGCGTTTATATGTACTAGTCTACTCGCCCGAGTAGAATGCGTGCGCTGACAAAAGTGAATCCCAGATATCCCTTGCACAAGCACCATTGGATGTTTCCATTGCTTTTAGCAGCGATTTAATTCTACTTGGCCGAGTTAACTAGCATGTATAATGTATGCCTTTAGAACTGAGTGTAATATGAAGTTACAAATGAAAATAGTGATCCATTTTCTGATAATAAAATACCCAATCTAATGTGAAATGTAATATAATAGTAATAAAAAACCTAATAACGACATAATTATCTTATTTCTAGATTAGTTTAAAAAATCACCGGTTCCGACTGTGTTCCGTAATTCAATTAGAAATTTCAGTAACTATAAGCGACTCAATAAGCATTGAGTATATATGGCACACTATTTATTACACGATAACATAATATACTAGAACCGTTGCTGTGGTAAGACCGGTTCACAAGAGTCAGGAATTTATTTCAAACTGATAGAAAGTATAGAAACATTCGACCAGTTAAGTTGGAAATGTGTTTTCAGTGCATATAATTCAATGAATAGTTGCACGAATTTCGAGAATTCTAGCTTAGAAAACCTGTCGCTTACGGATCATCGAATTCAAATCAATTCGATGTTACTCGAAGATGCGCACAAAGCGTTTTTGTTTGCGGTGGTCTGCGGTCATTTTTTCCTGTTTGGTTGCACTATTCAGACACCGAGCCGCCTTCTACGGTACCGTCCATCCATAGACAAAATTATAGGAGATTAGTAGATTTGCTGTCTGCCGACTCTGCTGGTTGGTAATTGCACTGCCATCGCCACCGCTCCAGTATGCGTTCCGTTTTACGATTTCATATTTTCTCATATGTTTATTACTAAAATAAAAAATGAGAGAAAAAAATTGCTTTTGTTAGTTACGTCAGTCGTTAATTATAATTGATTAATTTTAATTGTGTTTAATGAGAGCGACCGCATTGTTTTAAATAGAGCATAATAATGATTCATGTGAACGTATGAATTCGGCTAAAATATACATTTTTTTATTAGCTACAGGCTTTCAAATATATATGTACTCTGTAATTAAATTTTCAGCTTTGACAGGAGGGCGATTTTACAAAAATAAGAAGATTAATGAATATTTTGTGTGTATGCGAAATCAGTTTCTGTGACAGCACAATTTGTTTAATTTTTTAAAATATTCTTGAAATGAAGTCTTTCCGATTTATGGTAATTATTTACTGTAGCGCGAAAATCTCAAATCCCGAAATATTTCAAATTAATCCCGTACACTGAACCTTATACTTGTTTCAACACTTTTTAAAACACTATCGTACATGTATTAAAGTCATTAAAACATACATTTTTAAATTTAATAAAGTTGTAGAAATTTATCGAAAAAATGCTTTATGTGCTGTAATTTCATATACATACATACAACTTCAAATTTATCGTTTCCCATCTTCATATCATAACGTTACACTATATAGGTTTGTTCTTCATCACGCTCTTTTTTATCTAGATCGCTCTAAATCTCTAGAGTGCTCCGGACATAGTTTTAATAACGTTATTAAATGTGAAAATGCTTAGCCTAAGAAACAGCAAATTTTACTCCGATTAGATGACATGACGAACAAACAAAACTAATGTTATGTTGCCAAAACAACTTTTTCTTCTTATAGTACAGAGGGGTTACAATTAATTTTTTTTTCGATTGGACCGCGCAAAGCTAACTTTACATTCGTGTTTAGCACCCTTTCTTAATGAAGATGTATGAGTTTTACGCAATTTAAATACCTACTTACTTAAATATTTTGTAAACAAAAATTTCATCGTGTTAAAGTGTTGTTGCCATCTGCCACCTTCCTGAACTGCATCAGTTTTGGTAAAGCAATAGAGGGTGTATAAAGTTATTGGACATCTTATATATAAGGTTAAGTAGTATTTAGATTTTCCTTATGTTGACATCTAAGCATGCGCATATGGGCTGTATCATTAAGGCAGAGCATTAATAAAGATAGTCCTTGACCATATTTATGATTGATTTAATTTAACGTCAAACAATTCCTTATTTGATAAATCGAATCCAATCGAATCATTCGGCCGTAATCGATCATACCCACAGAATACAGATTAATTTATTATCTTTTTTCTATGATCATACCCGTTGCGACGTTCTTCTAACCTCTGTTTCGCTTTTTCAATTAGTTTCCGTTGCTTGTTTGAAATAAAACTTAGAATAAGGAAACTTATTCTCATTTGCTCAAAATATTATAATCTTTTGTTCATTCACCATTAAATTGTCAAAAATTGTGAGAAATAAACAAACGGATAAGGGAATCCCATCCCACAAATTATTAACCAATACCTATATTTTTGTGGATAATATAACTGCAAGCAGTATTTAAATGAAGTCGTACTAAATACTGTTCTGCAGTATTAAATGGATTTCCAATAACTCTAAATAAAAGAAACAGGTTTTTTTTCTCGTTAGCCGCGGGTTGATACGTCGGCACAGATACAGAGGGCGTTTGTTTAATTTCAGATTCTGTAGGTTGGCATGGCGACAATCCAGTATGTGGTGCTGCTAACAGAAGATATTGTTTTTCTATCACAATTAATTCATAGCGTGTAGAGTCATTCGTATTAAGGTTAAACAATAACAGTACTAAAACCACTAAAACTCTGCGACGCGACCAGTGTAAAGGTTGAGAAGGCATACATCTTTGAGAAGGTTGGCATGCAGCGCCCCTAACGACAAGCGATTTTACTCTGTAGATGAAAATAAGCCAGAACGGCTCGGTGTGGTGCGACGTGCGAGTTGAGTTTGAGCAGTTTGAGTGCGTGTAGTGTCTGGGTGCGTTATAGGGCGCCTAGCTACAGTTAATTTAGTTTTCGGGCGACCAATGTTGACCTGACCCCCCACAACTGTTCATCTAGACGGCCTGGATTGCAACAAGGGCTCGGGGGCGACCGCTACCGCAGCCGCAAACATATTGGACCAGGCAGAAAGTAAGTAATCCTGCTTTTTCAATGAGTACCGTCTGTTATACCTCATTTAAGAAATCAGTTTTACTATAAATCATGTTATTGTTAACAAAAATAGGTCAACTCGTATAGCGACTTTAAAAGTGTTCGTGGGATGGGCACATTCGGCTTGTTCCATCGTCCTACTCAAAATACCTACCAATACCGATGCCCGGCATTTTCCCTTCATACATCGAGGTCATTATCATTATTATTTTGCAATAATGTACAGTAAATTGAAGTCGGAGGTACCCATTGTTTAAATATTTTAAAATACTATGTTATTAGCGAGAACGTGTATTTATAATTAACTATTCGTTCAGATGTGCTTTAAATTAAGTAAACATTTAGAATTCTTATTGTTCTTATTCTTGTTAATCAAGGATATATATAATCA
The DNA here is from genome assembly GCA_037114965.1 of Monochamus alternatus. NCBI lineage: Eukaryota > Metazoa > Arthropoda > Insecta > Coleoptera > Cerambycidae > Monochamus > Monochamus alternatus. The sequence continues at coordinate 20,456,139 of CM073432.1, forward strand.
GTTTATTTCACTTATTATCTACATTTCAATATATAAACAATATAAAATACGATAATGCTTGTGGAATAACAAAACTCTATGTAATGGTCGCAGTGACGTCATTACGTGCTAGCGGAGAACACCAGTACAAACTAGTATACATTTAATGTTTCAACCTTTATATAAAAAAGGGTTGAATGTTGAATACTATACACATGGGTAATAGTAATAGTTAAAGACATAATTTTTCTCATCCTTCTCGCCACGTGGTAGTGCAGTTTCGTGTACTAAATATAAACGGTAAGTAAGTATGACTAGTTGACATCATCGGCGGAGGGGCTCTCCTTGGTATGTATTTGCAACCAGTCGTGTCGTGGTTCCGCATACCTAATATCGTGAAGCGAACCTCCTAGATCGATCACAATACAGCCAGAGCCACAATGTCTCGGTTGGGCTTGTCGATGGAACATTCAGTCACATTTAGTAACGAAATAGGTACTGTGATAAAAAAATTGGCCACTATAATATCGTATGTCCATTTTTTTTTTATTTACAGCAATAACGACATTACACCTAGGTGCCTCACCTAAGTTTAAATTTTTCCAATTTGTCTAAAACAGCAGGGTCACACCTCGCTCATGGTTTTTGTATTATCGTTCATCCTCTACTTTATTATAACTGGAGACAATACATTTTTGTAGATTTGCCCCACATTATTAGTCACGGTAAAGTTAGGTACTATCTAAAGGAGTGAAACTTATTTTTTTTTGGATTTCGCCTGAAAATTGTCTGTTACGTTGTTTTTGGAATACTGTTCTAAGAAGGTAGCATTGAAATATTTTCTTTTGAATACCTATAAATAAATTTCTGACAAACATAGTCGCATCTCCTATACATAACATGTTAATTTTCCAACAGTTTCAATTTCCTGTAACAATTATTTTTACCATAAATCGTAATTAAAATAAAACGAAAAGCTGCTGCAAAACCTTTATTTGAAAAAAAAAATGGTTATACCCTGAGAACTATTCAGGTACTTTTTGCTGCCGAAGTTGTGATTGTATTTTAAATAGGTATGACCTGTAAAATATATATGAGTAACCCAGTGATAATAATTTTCCATGAATTCGATTTCCTGTCATTTTATATAGATTTTTCGTCTAGTTTGTTGAGGTGGTATTATAATTAACCAAATTTCAAAGATATTCTCGATTTTGTATAGCCTACATTAACTGTTTGTAGATTGCAGTACTTTTCCAATTATCTTATTTCACGTAGTTTCTCTTAATTTAATGTCTACTGTACCTATCTATGGATAAAGTTTTTGCATTCTTGCCCCACCTCGCTTTCAAGCAAAATTGAAACTATCTTACTGAATTCGAATTTGTAAAGTGGTCTGCAACAATAATGTCACTGTATATGATAAATCACTTTGATATTCTGAGCTTGTGGATAAACTAAATATATAATTTGTGACTCATATATTAAATAGTGAACATGTCTGAATTTAGACATGATTAGTGTGTGAATTTAGAGAAATGTTGTTAACGTAGTCCTTCTACGGCTTCATATACCTAAATGTGAGTGACTTGGTGACATACAGTAACGCAAAAGTTCATGTCTTTCCATTGATTTTGCGTAAAACGTGATTTGTGAGAAATTCGTGAATAGTGTGTAGACACTTAAACGTCCGTTTTAAAAACGGATCCATAAACACCCTACACACTATGCACAAATTCCTAACAAATCGCGCATCATGAATTGCGAATTCGCGCATAGTCTGTAGCAAGCTTAAGGAAATCGTGCGTTGTACATTGTATATGTAAGGTCTCTATGGACCGATTTTTAACGAGTCCGTACCCTACAGACTATTCATGAATTCCTCACAAATCGCGAATATACGCATGTTCTGTAGAACAAAGTAAGTCGATAGACAACTATACGATAAACTATGACGGTTATAGCAGCGACGTTGCAACGATCTAAATAATTCTGCTCATGTGCAGTGAATACATTTCAGTCTACATAAAATTAAACGAAGAGACATTTTCAAAATCCGACAACCATGGAAATGTTAATTTCTCTATCCCATCCCACTGCATTAAGTTTCACGAGTTTATTTCTTATAGATCAGAGGAAACGTTTGTATTATCCATCCTGTATACCTCATTAAAGGGAAACTTTCAATGTATCAGTTCTAATTTAGGTACCTATGTTGAAATGTAGAATTTGGTTGATTTATAAATGTCGTAATTTTATTGGAAATATTTAGAATGAGGTGCGATAGTAAAATTTTATTGATGTATAAAACTTTACAGCACAGCATCAAATGATTACGGAATACGTAATAGAACAAGTGCCTTACAAGTAATAATTTAAAAAATCTGGTTTTTTGATATATTCTGATTTATTATTTATCTTTTTATCGAAATTTATTGACTAACATTCTTTTGTTACTAAATAATGTAATTATAATAGTAGAGAAGGGTTGATTTTAGGATAGACGTATATTTCCCTAGGAAATGTTAAATTTTCGTTTGGGACAATTTTTTTTATGCGTATTTATCGAGTTTATTTTTATTTGTCAAGTTAAATGGGTCACCCGGTATATATTTATATATTATTAATTATTTTTTATTAGGTATTGTGTGTATGCCAGTAGGAATGCCAAGGCTTAAAGGTCTAGACGTAAGTGTAGCGCGTCACAACAGAAATCATTTTTAAATCTAGAGTCTAAAAACACAGGATAACCGGTCGATTCCAGCTTTTTGATAAGTGTCACAATGTTGACGTCATCATAATCAGTGCGTAGATTTTCAAATTTATACCAGAATATCATCATTTTCTTATCTAATCTAGTACAAAAATACAAATCTTTTACATATTATGTACTCATATATTGTATGGATTACTCACCAATATAGTAATGGTGCATATTGGGATTACAGGTTACTAATATTTGGTATCTATTTGGTGTATTATTTTTTATTCCACCATTACGTGGAATTAATGATTTGTTGTAAAATAGCTGCTCCAAGGAACTGATGACCTAAATTCGGTCGGTAGCTATTATATACTTTATAATAACCGTCTAAAGCTTGACGTTGGATTACATTTTGTAACACACCCATATATCCCATTATTGTGTTAACTGGATCTATTCAACGAAAATATATTCTTAGAATTGGCGTATGGGAAGGCTACGTGTTTAGTATCGACAATCGATAATAAGAAAATTCGTGAGTTTCTCGAGATTACATAAAAAAAATATTTAATTTTTTGAGGTTCATTCATAACTTAAGGGCGAAGCAAAATAGTTAAAAGTCAATTGGGTAGCTTTCGGAAAAAATAGAAGCTGATGATTTTGGGAGTAAGATACTTTCTTCCCAAAAACGGGTTTCCTATATTAATTCACATTCTATCTAAATTAAATGCAGTACTGAACTAATTAAGAACTCTCCTTCCCAAGTAAGGATATTTATTTATTTAAGGATAGTAATTATTTTGTAAAATATCAACAGTATTTCATTTTCATAAACATAGGATCAAATATTTTGTTTTTGTAAAAAATACTTTTTGTTTCGATAATTCATTATGAGCAATTGGATACACCTGGTAGCTGATGGGTAAAATGAGCACATAGACGATGTATTCTGTTTTCAGTTCCATTTTGATGCATGCGTCACAGCACAAACCAGGAAGCGTGTTGGCTGGTGCGCGATTTGTAACGTGCAACCAACGTTTCGGGACGTAACTCGTAGCGAGTCTGATTCCCTGTGGGAATTCTACGTTTCGTATTACGTCGATGGTTGGATGTAACCTTTTTAACAAAAACAAGCAAATTCGAAAATAATGAAATTATGCGCGACCATAGAGTTTTATAGAGGAAATGAATTCCATGCCAAAAAATTTATTGTTTTTGCTTGGAAATTTAAGTACCGTGTATCTCAGAATACTGCACGATAGTCTAAAGTCTTATTATAGAATACTAAACTATGAACAATAAAAATATATGTATGTGTATAACCGAGAGCAAGGCATTTGAATAAACTACAAATACCTATTAGCGACAAACCTCTTTTAATTTTATACCGTGCTGTTACTCCCGTTACGCTTATTAATGTGTGTAAGTAATAGTAATATATTTTCATCAAGTCGACTATAGCATAACAAATGAATGAAACGGCGTATAACAGTTTAATCAAACTAAATTACGAAATCGGTCAGCCAGCATACATTTATGTCATAACAATGTTGTAAAGTTCGTGACAATGGGTATACTTACATACATACTCGATCGACAATGCTAGTTTGTTTTTTATTCCGAAAGGGAAAAAAATTACTTGTACGGTTCTGAAATCGTGATTACGGCTCAACGACCTTTATTTTCTTATTTATTTTCGCAGTAGGTATTGTTTCTGATGGATTTTGTGTCATCATGTATGAAAAGTTAACAAGGAACAACTTTCACAATTCATTTGAATGATTCGGATGAATGTGTACCTATTTATTAACAACATAGTTACAAAGTGTACATTTTAACAAAAAATTTGTGAGTTAAGTATTCTTATTATTTTCTGTATTACTCGTTGTAAAAAAAAATATTTATAAAACAATTTCTTGAAAAGTCAAAAGGCAATCGAACATTTAAGTTGCAAGGTGTATTTAAACGTTGAAAAGATCAAGTTCAAGGATACTAGAAATTTGACAAACATCGGGGATTTCATTTACCTTTTGCTCTTTTGCAGGAAAGGTGAATGATTTTGACATAATGATAATGAATTAAAAAAATATGCTAATATTGCTAGTGTGTCGTCACAAATCTAATTTTTCCTATGCATGTTTTGCTTTCAATTAAATCGAATTGGTGAAAACAGCAGTGCTTATATCGTATCAATTTCAATTTCTTTTCGAAATTATTGTATGTCTAATAGTACTTTCTATTTGTTAATATAATAAATATTTACATTCATTGTTAAAAATATTTCTGCGACCAGTTCCTTTAATAACAACTGGTGGGCGTACATTGTAAATTTATGCAGTGATAAAATAGTTCAAATGATACGGAAGGAAATTACATTAACAATGTGTGGATCTTTTTAACTTTCTATGGTTCACTGTATTTTAAAACATTACAGTAAATAATATTCTATCAAGAGTAAAATGTTTTTCTTTGTACGGTTTTAGATTTTTAAAATCCTTGATATATTTTCCGTAGTTGTTAAATTTTCTGTATTTTAACTGGAATTTTATTTGTAAAATTTATTTCAAATGATTCAAACGTTCTTTTCGACAATACAAATTAATTGGCTATAACATTTATATAGCAACGGAAATCTATAAACTTACCAATTACAACTGTGTCAAAGAATGTTCTGTACCGTGTAAATCGTATTTTTAAACTAGCTGCCGTATATAACTAGAATAACCGATCTCAAATTCTTGTTCTTTTTATAAAACCTATTCGATATTTATTTTATTTAACACCTTTAGATTTTTTTATTTTATCTGCTATATTTTATCATTTTATAATAGCTTCTGTTTACAGTTGGTTTGGATGAATTATTTTCTGCATCTTCATAAATCTTTATCAGGAACGTACTATATTTCTATAAAGCTGTAAATAGATTATTATCTATCAGTTATTTTTATTATATCCGGAAATTTATTGACAATGCTTATTGATTGAATTAATATACAGACTATTAATAAACATTTGCTTTATCTATATCACAAAAACATATTTTATTCTTAAATCTAAAATGAATAGGACATTAAGGGCGCCGTATTCTTGAAATAATGTGTCCCACAAATACAAATAATTTTAGATACTGAATAATATAGAACTTAGCAAATAACAGGAATGTTATATCATGCCACTTGCAAATATTCAAAGGTACCGAAGTAAAATGAATATATAACGATAGAAAGCGGTCTAACCAACAAATTTTTAGGTGCAGAAATCTTTCAAAAATTCTACATATAAGATTGTTCACTTTTAATTATAAATATGTGAGAAAAATTGTTAAAATGTGGAGTGAGAATAGCAAAATAGTGTGTGGCTTACAAACACTATAAAAGTTATTATTGTATTTGAGGAGAATTTAAATAGTAAAAGAAGACATGAAGAATTTTATTTTTGATATTACTTTTGTTTTACGTGTTTTATTTTTCGAGAATTCTGTACCTAAAAACAACAGAAATTTAATTATTTTTCAGCGAGAAATACGGCGTATTTCAGCAACTTTAAACTTGACAGAATATAATAAATAGATAATATATTTAAGTGTTTCACATAGCAAACAAACCAAATAATATGTGTATGTAGTATATGTAACTTCGATCGAATGAATAAGTGTAATGATTTTTCCGTTAATTGTACTTAAATATTTTGACGTTTTTTAAATAACTTAATATTTATTTATTCAAGCAACTCGTTGAATTGTCAGGAAGAGGGCATGGTAGACTTATTATCGATTAAGGCGCCAGCAACTGTGCCAGATCAGAATATTTGCACTTTGAGGTTTAGGATTTCGATAAGGGAGTTAAGACGTCATTGAACATGAATATATAGGCAAATGTGTAATTTAGTTGTACCACTCTTAGTATTATATAATTTTTATCACTTGTGTCAGTTTATGATTGTCTCCATGCAGAAATATGAACCCTTGCGCAGTTGAGGAAGACTGTCATGCGAAGACTCTCTATAGACGATTCGCAGCGGAAATCAATAATGAAAACTGATCGTGTACATCCATATAATAATAATATCTTAAATTTTAACGGGTCCTCTTGCCGGATTAAACATGTTATCTCGTAAACAGATCAAAATGCGTCTGCGGATGTGAATTATGATAGAAAAAGTCCCAATTTTGTAAATGATATAATGAAGTAATGGATATGTATATGAAGTAAAACGGTACTAATATTATTACGTTTAGGTATTATTAGTTATATGTAAATCATAATATCTATAAATAACATTCTATAGAGCAATTATAAATATCTATAAGTACTATTTATCAGAAAATGTGCGTAAAATATATGTTTTTATCAATTTGTTCAAATAGTAAATATTTTCATCAGATTAGTTATCGATAGATTTAAAATTGCATGACAATTGCGCAAGATGGGGAATGCACATGAGGCCATGGGAATAATGTTTTACAAACCCAAAAAGTTAATTCTTGCACTTTCACGAGAGCTTCATTGCCGTCAGTTTTCTAATTATGCATATCTTTAAACTATGGTATAACCAGCGTTGCCAACTGTCCCGGATTTTTCGTTACGTCCAGTATTTCGGAGTACTTTCAAACCGTCCCGCATGAACTTTTTGCGGGATGGTAATTGTCCCGGAAAATCGTTGAAGAAGAAAAATATGTCCGAAATGAAACAGTGTTAGAGAAAAATGACGTAAAAGTTAGATGTTATGATATGACTATTGTGATTTGTCATAAGCGTTTTTTTTCGTGCTTGTCAATCAGAAAACCAGGATTGCCCCTGATGTCTTCTCCGAAATCCCGGAATTAGATATTTTAAAATAAAAAACCCTAGTTCTAGCACCAATAATGGGAGTTAAAGTCGATGACATTATTATTGACTCCCATCATCAGGTTTTCATTCTCTTCGCACAGTTCTCGAGTTATTTCAATTATTGGCAATAATAGCTTTTTCGTATTTTTGTTAAATATTGGTGTTTTATTAAATAGGGGTTTCTGAATTTGAAATGTTTAACGTCATCGTTATTTTTTAGTGGCAAGTTCTGTACCTATATTTTATAGTTCGCACGTTCTCACGAATAGTGCACATTATAAGATCTTAGAATTGAACAGATATGATCACCGCGTATAGATTGTACGTAGGTAGTACTTAATTAGACATTTCATCAATTCATCACATTTTTTCTGGTTTTCAGTACATCGTTGCAAGCAAGGCTTTTTGAAAACAAAAAATATGTATACTATACATAGTAGAAATAGAAAAGAAGGTATTTTATGTGTTTATGAGTGATTCATCTAATATTTTTAAAATAATAGCTAGGTGTCTAATATATCACTGTTACTAAAATACATAGATATATACATGACTTATTTTGATTAAAACGTGTTTTGTGTAAATATTCGAGTCAATAAATTGCAGTCTACAATTACTTATAACTTGATAATGAGCAATATAGAGGATGTTCCTGCAATAAATGATCTCAAATGATTCTTATTAGTTTTTATGGCTCGCAATTTATATTTGGACTTCCTGGGCAAATTTCAAGTAAATGGTTATTTGTGAAGTAGAATTTTAAACATCTAATATAAAGTTTCATTTTCTGTTATTCTAACGTACCATTACTTACGTTTCGTCTAAAGAATAAATCTCTTCGTCGATGCAAAGCTTTATTTGTGAGGAATACTTAAAAAAAGTGTAACATATGAGTTTTTAATATAATATACTAGGTAGAGATATAAATAGATTTTGAATACCTATCTGCCTAGGTAGAGGATATCTGGTACAAAGTGAACTAACTGTTGGCCTCGAAAGCTAAAAATCAATTTTTCAGCGTTATTCTCTAGTTCTGCAGATATTAACATGTGCGTACTTGTTTTTCTAACAATAAACACTCAAAGGGTAAACATATCATACTGAAGGTAATTAAAACTGTGTGTTAAAGTTGTACAAGTTTTCACTGTTGTAAACATTTTACCTTTTTTCCGTTTATTTATATCACACCTAATTTGTCTGTTTATACTTGACAGAAGTGAAATACGTGTGGCTGTAAGTACACTACATAACATTTAACATTCAACTCGGCCGAAACCACACTAAAAATTTTATTCAGATAATTATTATACTCTTAGAATAGCATCTTGTGCACAATATTTTAAAAATATTTTTTTCTAGGAAGACGCGAGTTACGGAGGCGGGTCAGTGTCTAGTCTAGTCTGATTGAGTACCGAGAGTAAAAGTGACGCATTTAATAAAATCGCATTTAGTGTCTGGCCTACGACATGCGGATGAATTGAATTAAATTAATTATTGTGAGTTGATAGATGCATTTCTGAAATGACTATCAATTACAATTATGCAGTGACTCGCATACTCACACTTTTAAATCTTATACAATTAGCTCATTATCAGTCTAACAGACTGAATCATCATAGACATAAGGGACGGGAATTGCATCGTGACGTCATAGCCAGGGTCGGTTTCAGAAGCTGAGTCACGACATAAAAATAAATTGTGCGTATGCACTTCTATGACATAATCAAACTGTAAATCGAAATTGACCAACGATATCTTATCGAATTACAATTAAAAAATTAACAAATTCACCATGCTTTAAACGATGTTTAATTTGTTTAAATTAGTTTTCGCCGATGTGAATAACTATTTTGTTTTGATTAACGGTGATAGTAACAAAGTTATTCAAATATCTAAGGTAATTATAGGTACGCCAGTTAATCAGATATACTCAGTGTGGTACTGAATATAGAAATTAATTGCTCTTATTTTTAGAATAGTTCATTTAATTTTATCTCTAAAACCAATTTGTTAATGCAAAGAGATTAGTTTGCATTGATATTAAATATATGAATAACCATTCGTAGCATTTCAGTTTCTGTTTTTGTACAATTATCGCGTTTATAATTGATAAACTGAATAAACTAAATATGTTTTAACGTAATTGAAACCTTGAGCTTTTAATTTAATGAATTTCCCCTTTTAAATTAATATTTCAGTTAAATTTATCCAATGTTTTGTACAACTCGTGTTTTTTATGGGTATTATGAATATTTCGTTGTGTTTGAATGTAAATGAAGAAGTTTAATTAGTAATGTAATTAAAGTTTTAATTTAAATTAATTATATGGTTTCGAGGTTAAATAGATTACCTACATTTATATTTCAAAGTTTTGCAGACAACTACAAGTAGAAAGTTAGGTTCAGTTTCTAAATTTAGAATATAGCCGCTTAACCGATTTATGGAGCATCGTCACAAATTTGATCTGTTTGAATTTTTTTTATATATCCGTAATCGATACTGAAGACTGGACAAGGTTATATGCACTCTTCTCTTCTAGCCTAATTGTGTATAGATGACATACTAAAAATATCTATTTAGGGCATGACCTGTCCTGGAGTACAGTTCGAATCGATGGTTCGAAGAGGAGGCTCTGCAATAGAAAATACATCAATGCCGCGGTAGTAAAACATCTGCAATTATGCAATTAAAAAAATATTAAATTAATGATATAGCTTTATAATATGCAAACTGAAAAGAATTTGTAAAATAGTAGTAGGGATGCAGCTGTGCACAATATTTCCGTAAGTTGGTATTTCCCTTGTCCTTCACGTTGAAATTTTAGAAATAACGTGTTTTCTTCCGTAAACTACCTACGTATTTAAATTGATCAAAAAGTATTTTAAAATCCATCGAGAAATGTTTCCAGTGGCTTCTATGCCAGAATAGTAAGTTTCTGGCCAGGAACTATGTAATATCCATATATTCAAGCATTTTTAAAATAGATCCAGATTCGCAGTGGATCAGAAAATTCCGATCGGTCTAGTCGCTACAGACAAAAACACTACTCGCGTGGCTTGCCAAGTGCCGATTGCCGACGACAGAGGAGACAACTTATAGAAAATTTTATAACCAACAGCACATTTCGAGACTTGAATTTCCCCCAAAGACATGATGTAGTGAGTAATTCGAGAGAATAAATAATTGAAAGAGTAGAAACTGACGCTGTTTAATGATTTACTATTTTATAAAATTTACCGGAAATACGCGTGATGGTGATATTCGTTTGTTAATTTCGCTGAATTTGTGAAGTTATTGAGTGAGTATAAATCGGCGCCGTGTAGTCGTCGACTTGGAGTCGACAAAGTGGCTGCTCTCGCTGTTGGCTTGGCTGTGCATCGTTTTTTCCACAAGTCCCAGATATACCTATACAAAATTAACCAAAGCTCGATCACGCTGTCCGTCGGCTTACGTCATGAGATATTCATATGTGATGTGTATAAGTAAGTGATGTGTAGACGAGACAATTGAATGTATGTGTTGTAGGAGTTACTTTCACGTTAAGGCATCAGGTAATTTCAGCATTCAAAGACACGATCCCCGATCCGATTCACCAGATAAAAAAATCCGTCCCACACGTCTTGTTCTCTGAGATAAAATATGTCTCGTTAATTTTTAGAATACCTTCGTCTTGTTTTATTTGGCCGAAAGTCAATTTTTAAGTTACTTGCTTTATATTTCCCATATAAACAACTTTATTTCGAGCTTTATTCATCCTTTATATAATTATTGCACTAAAAACAATATACTTACTAGTTGAGATTTACAAACATTGAGTCGAATTTTATATTTTAATGTTTAGAAAACATTAATTAATTCACATAAGATTAGTCTACAAAATTAAATGAACGCTACCTATAATAAATTCAATTCAATTATTTTATAGCCAAGCAGCACGAGCATCATAAGTCCAAATTTTATTGCTGCGTCTTTCAAATTTGAAAAAAAAATTATATACTCTCCCTTATTTTGGAACAACTGATAAGCGTTTTAACGATGTTTATTAAAAAAAATAATAATATTTCTTAATTTTTCAAAATTTTCTTTTACGTACTACTGAATAAAATATCAGAACGAAAGTCAGATCAAAGTAACAGAACATATCCAATGAAACTATTCATTTATTTAATTCTTTTATATTTTTTAAAATATCTTTGTGGTGTGTAGAAAATAAAAATATTTTCAGGGCATTTTCTATGTACCAATCGATAGATATAATTTAGTCTTCTTCTGATGTACTTTAACAAGTTTGATAGATATCATCATAATTGTCCAATATCTTTTTGGAAAGTAATAAAAAAACGCAAACACTTGCTCGAGTGCAGATAAGGTGTCGCAATGAATTACTTTTATTGTATTTTTAGACACCTATATATGTAAAACGGAGAACGTATGAAATGTAGGTATTTGCATATCACAAGGTTATATCTTGTAAAAGCTGTCTTATCTCGGTAAATTGTAATAATCTTTATTACAGTTTTTATAAAATTTCGAAAATACTTCATTCAGATAAGAGAGTTGGATGAATGTTTAAACTTGGTCCACTCTATAATAATTAATACTAAATGACGCCATCTGAAATATCTTACGCTCGATCTTACGTTAGTCAAAGATAACTATTTTTAGAAATGTCACTGTCGCATAATTATTGACTTAAATTGACTATCCATATGTAAATATATGGATCTTCTTTATTTTTAGAATTTACTTTCCATGTTCTAATTATTATACCTGTTTTTTGGTATTCATCGTCTTCTTATGAAAGAAGAAATTTTCTGAATTGCTTTATTTACTAAACGGGACGTTTTGGTAGATAATTAATAACGTTAAGGGCAAGGTTTTTATACATATATTTCAACGAATTTTTAGCTGTTTAGAGGTAGTCTAGAAAAAGTTTTTTACTGTATTAGAAAGGTAATATAAATCAAATCTACAATTCCTATCAATGAAGTCATATGTATGATCTCTGATATCGAACATAGGTATGCTAATGAATAATTCCACAGACAAAGCTCTATTCAATAATTACCTTGGGGCTTTAGTCCACAGAGTAGTTTGTTTCACACAATATTATTAATACCTAAAAATATATAGAAAAAGTTTATAAGTAAGTTAGAAAAATATCTCTTCACTGCCAATTATTCAAGTTTTCTCCAGGATGTATAACTGTTTACAGACTGATAAGTCATTTAGAATTAGAAAAAGAGCATATTTTCACTTGTTACGTTTCATCGCAAACTTTCCAAAAGTCGACACGCCACTGCACACTGAGAAACTAGTGACTTGAATTCATGTAAGTTATTAAATACTCTCATGGTGTGAACTGCAAAGTAAAAAGGTACAATTCGCGGACATTTCTATGGGCAGCCATGTTCTCTAAGAAAATAATTCAATATCAGCACCATCACCGGCATCACCTCCTGGGCGGATTTTCGTTGTACATAATTAACGTCTAAAGAGCGCATTTCTTCATCCATAAAAGCCAGCCTTAACGGGAAACTCAAATGAAATAAAAGGCTCCCTAATAAAATATTGCATTCACATGCAGTGAACAAATACACTATTCATCGATCTTTCAGCCCTTCCTAAATGGAAAATTATTAAATTATTGAAATTTAATAATAAAATACATTTTAGTTTCTTTACAGAAATTCGTAATTGGTTTAATAATAAGTAATTATTATTATACTCGTATATTTCCAACACAGGCAAGTATGAGCTGTTTGGCGAAAAATATAGTGTTCAAATAAACATTATGCAGCAATCCAAAAGTATAATATATTAATTAAAATATATAGGTACTTAGTTATTTTTTTATATTACTACAATAATTCGTTTTAACGTAAGTTGTGTAAAACTATATTTATAAGGATTAGTTAATCTCGAACATGTCTAGCTATTTACCGTTTAGGGTATATAAAATCTAAAGAGAATAGCATTTCTTTATGACAATTTAAATATAACCATTTTAACAAAATCCCTACGTTAATAAAATTTTATGAATTTATGCGAAAGCAGTTAATGTCTAAACCGAATATGAATCTGACATGTATACCATCGCAGTTGCGCCCAGTATCATTTCAAACTTAGCAGTGTTTCAGCTAGTGTTTAAAACTGATCAAATAGGCGACGTAAGTCTCGTAAGTTTTATAATACCTACTCAAGTACAGATTTGTGTTGTAGGTACCTACATACTGCCAGTCATTATTTATTTTTTCATACTAAAATCCTTTGCCCTAAATACATACCTACATTAAACGAGGACTTTTTATCCGAGACAAAACTGTCATTATTTATCGGTTTCAGTTCTTGTTATAGATATAACTCGTACTGACACTTCCACTATAAATGTCGTTTATCTATTTAATTTTATTGAATTGGAAAAAATTGTACATGCTATCTACCTGTTTTCAGATCAACACTGATTTTTACACTTTATAATTTTAATTTGTAGACCTAGGTAGGTAGATAAATGATTCATATGCATTTAAGAACCACTTGAAAACGTTGTTAAGGAGGTTGTCATACTTTCAAGTTTTTTAAATTGTAGATAAGGTTAAATTTTATCTAGTAATGCGTCAAAACAACATGGTAATAAGTTATATAATATCAATAATTGATTTAAAAGATTACTCAAGTGGAGTAAACTGACGTTAGAAAATCATTAAATATAATCCAGGCAGCAGTATCTCCCAACTATATACATAGGTATTATCAAATAAACGTCAGTTGGGTAAATCAAAAATATAAATGTATTCGAAAGTATGTATAAGCGCTTGCAGTTGATAATATATTTGGCCACGCGGTAGATGTTACTCTTATCGACCGGGTCTGCAAGACAAGACGTGTGCAGTGTATTTCTCCGCTGTTGATTCGGATTCGATAGTCTCGTAAACCGTAACGTAACAACGTAACTGAACTGCTCTTCGGAATTTGTGAATTTTATTCGTTGAAATTTGACAGCGGTGCATGTACATGAAGATTCGCCCTTGTTTATATAGCTGAAACATTGTAGTGTACTTAAATTCGAAATGTGTTAATTATTGCTATACGACCACAACCTAAAAATATTTTGTAAAGGCTGGTAAGCAAATTAAATATTTTTCTGGTATAGCTTAAATCAACTTTCACAAAAAAAAAATAGGTTAGGGTTTATGAACCGTGTAATGGTTTGTTGGGAAAATAGACTTAACAATAATAATAATAGATGCATAAACGTAGAGTAGGATATGTTTATAAATAGATGACATAACTTATTGCTAAACATTCCTGATTTACAATTATATTTTTAAGTATTACTTAGAGTTACTAATTTACATAGAACTAAGTTACTAATTATTGATGACCATATTAAATTAGCTGTAAGGTTAATGGAAAAATTAGGTTGATCTGTCCCAAAGTTTTTAATGTTTAGGAAAACCATTTGTTGTAGAACTCAAAATTGACGTGTTGAATTTTTATTTTAATTATTACAAAATTTTAATGTGACATACTGCAGTAGAGTAGGTACTATCTATGTAATTATTGTTGGGAAATCAACCTTAAAGTCTCTTATGTACGTGCGTACTTCTCAATAATATTTCTTTAGTGATAAACTCGAGTGGCCCTGATTAAGGTTCTATAAATAAATTTTCTCATGTATTCGATAAAGTTAGACAATTATTTGGTTAAAAAATATTACATAGCTTTTGAAATATTTAAACTTCAGAGTGCAAGTAAAAGAAATTTTTATAATAGAATCTTGTGTTCCAGATCTTGCATTAAAAAATGGCTACGATAGACGGCCGTCCCGCACAGTATGGAATTACCCTCAAACAGCTACGTGACCTTATGGAACATAGAGGTCCAGATGGAATAGCAAAAATTCAAGAATTAGGTGGAACACAAGAAATATGTAAAAAGTTATACACATCGCCCAGTGAAGGTATGTCTTTATAATATAGATATTTCTGTATTGCAGTAAAATCATAATTGTCTGTTATTCGGAACTCCTTCACAAATAAGGATTTGTGAAGGTGCATTTTATTTTATATTACTGTATCATTTTATTCAGGACTTAGCGGATCACAAGTAGACCTCGAACATAGAAGAGAAACATTTGGATCAAACTCAATTCCTCCAAAGCCACCGAAAACATTTTTGCAATTAGTATGGGAAGCTTTACAAGATATAACTCTTATTATTCTAGAAGTAGCAGCCATAGTGTCTTTGTTGCTTTCTTTCTATCAACCATCTGCAGAAGAAACACGTAAGTGCACATATTCAGCTGAAACATTTATTATTTACTTGATTTGCGAAAAATAAAAATTAATTTTGTTTCAGCATTTGATGATGACGAAACAAGTCACGGGTGGATAGAAGGTCTAGCTATATTAATTTCAGTTATAGTAGTAGTATTTGTAACAGCCTTTAACGATTATACAAAAGAAAGACAATTCAGAGGGTTACAAAGTCGAATAGAGGGAGAACACAAATTTTCTGTTATAAGACAAGGAGAAGTTAAACAAGTCTCTGTCAGTGATATAGTTGTAGGTGATATTTGCCAAATTAAATATGGTGATCTTTTACCGGCTGATGGAGTTTTAATTCAATCCAATGACTTAAAAGTAAGCATTACAGGTAGTGAGTGTTTTAGTCGCTTAATTTTCATAATCATTCTAGATAGATGAATCTTCGCTGACAGGTGAATCTGACCACGTAAAAAAGGGTGAAAGCTTCGATCCGATGGTATTATCTGGTACTCATGTTATGGAAGGCTCTGGTAAAATGTTGGTAACTGCTGTTGGAGTAAATTCTCAAGCTGGTATTATTTTTACACTTTTGGGAGCTGCTGTTGATGAACAAGAAGCAGAAATAAAGAAAATGAAAAAAGGTATGTTGCCCTTTCTTTAAGTCGCATGTATGTAAATGGTTGATTCCCCAAGACCCCTCATTTATAAGCATTTTCTCAACAGGAACAAAGTTTTAAACTTGCATTCAAGTCTAAGTGTATTTATTATTGTTAGTTGCACACCCACCTAAGTGTATGTAATAATGCCCTTTATATTCTATAGATGGTTGCAAATTCCTTTCACGTTGTACGTATGGGAACACTTGAGCGACTGCCCTAATCAAAATTATATTTATACATTTAATTGTTTTTAATAAATTGGCACACATACATACCCACAACACACGCACACACAAACACGCATACACACGAATATATTTAGTTCATATGTGCGCACGCACATACAAGCGAATGAATGTGCGTGTATGTGTGTGTGCGTGCGTTGTGTAGAGAATATTTATATAAATGTGGCATTGGCCATTTAGCAATTTATGGCGCTAATATTGAATGTTAAATTCAAATTTTTAGTGACATTTATAAGATTTTGCTAGATTTCTGATGATATTAAAATATATCAATGATATTAACTAAATTTAATTTTACAGTACCTACATTTCTGAGCAAATGATTAAAACTGTCAAAATAAAGATATCGCACCTGTCGTGGAAAAAGATATCATTACTCGAACAGCACATAGTCAGTTATTTTTCCGTCAGTTTCCACTAAAATGTCAACGGCTGGATTTGTTCGCATTGTACAATCAGGTTGATAAAAACCATGTGAATGGGTAAAAAAAAGACAATTGCTGTCGGACATAAGTATTGAGAAACTCGTGCTTCATCCAATAATAATTTTTTAAATAAAGTTTGAAACATTTTCCTCTATATATGTTAATTGAATGAATCCAAAACTGAACTTGTTTTCTTTTTGTTCAAACAAAAGAGCTAATGACAATACTTCTTTTGCAGAACTTATTTTGGCAACTCAACTAAAAATACAGTCATAATTATATCAAATTTTAATTATTTTCATATTGAATATTATTTTATAGATTTATCAAAACATCTGTTCTCACAAAACAGGACTCGCTCCATCGACAGAATAAACACTCCTGTTTTTATGGTATAGGAGCTAAATCAATTCAATACCGTTGCTATGTCAGAATTTATAATTTCAGTTGTACATTCATTCCATGATGGATGCGATATAATGTAAAAAACACTACACTTTTTCCACCTTAATAGAACGAGTAGTTATTCTTTGTCATTGTGAAATATAACCCCCTTATTTTGTTAGTTACCTTTCTGTGTCTTAACTTAGAGTATTAACTTTTTCTTTTGGAATGTGGTTTTATACTAATGAAGATGGGTAGCAAAGCCTCTGTACCCCTACTCTGATAGCTGTAGTAGGTATTTCCGCCATAAATTGCATATATTATACATTTTACCCATGTTAGGACTTTGGGAGTGTTTTCGAGATTGCTAATGTTCTCCTTTTGCATGTGTTTTTGTACAGAAGCTAAAAAGCAGCGGAAGAAGAAAAGTTTAACAGGTGAATAAAATTTTTCTATTTTTATACAAATTATAAAATAATAAATAATATCACATAATTGAAATTAACTAACAATTAAACCATTTCATTTAAATGTACTTTGATTAACTAACCCTAACACGAGCACGTTAAAATTAATTTTATTGTAATTGTTTTTGTCTGTCATGTAACGTGTTGTTTGCCGTAGTGCACTTAATTGTTAGAGTACTTTAATGATCACATATACATTTAGGGGATGAAGAAAATGTTACTGGTAATAGCCACATGAACTCGCCTGCCCCAGTTGCCAATAAACATGACGAAGCACAAGACGGCAAGGAAAATCACGTCTCTACAGAAAAATCTTCGTCAGATAGCCATAAGAAAGAAAAGTCTGTTCTTCAAGCTAAACTTACTAAGCTTGCCATTCAGATTGGTTATGCAGGTTCGACCATTGCCGTTTTAACAGTTATTATATTGGTCATCAATTTTTGTGTTGATGTATTTATTACTAATCCAAGACCTTGGAAAAACACATACGTTAATGATTTGGTACGTCACTTCATCATCGGTGTTACTGTACTTGTCGTGGCCGTACCTGAAGGGTTGCCATTGGCCGTAACTCTGTCTTTAGCCTACAGTGTTAAGGTAAGGTTCTCGTAGCATATTTAGAAATTTACTTCAATCACCTCTTTGGGATAATTTATTTTAAGAAACTGTAGACTTAAAAAAAGACATTACTTCTTTTTTTATATTAACTTATCGATGTATTCCAGAAAATGATGAAAGACAACAATTTGGTAAGGCATTTAGATGCCTGCGAAACTATGGGTAACGCTACGGCTATTTGTTCAGATAAAACCGGCACATTAACTACAAATCGTATGACTGTTGTGCAGTCCTATATCTGTGAACAACTTTGTAAAACGATGCCTAAATTTTCTGATATCCCTGCTCACGTTGGCGAACTTATCATTCAGGGAATCGCAGTGAACTGCGCTTACACGTCACGCGTTATGGTAAGTTAGTTTGTGTAAAACAAGTTGCGGCTCAGAAAGATTTAAATTTCTAGCCTCCGGACGAGGTGAACGAGTTGCCAAAACAAGTCGGCAACAAAACGGAATGCGCATTGTTAGGATTCGTACAAGGGCTAGGGAAAAATTACCAAACAATTCGAGATGACTATCCAGAAGAGACCTTTACACGAGTATACACTTTTAATTCTGTAAGGAAGTCGATGAGCACAGTTATACCTCGTGCAGAAGGAGGTTATAGGTTATTTACTAAGGGTGCTTCAGAAATTATATTACACAAGTAAGGATATCATAAAAAGGGGGTTAAAACAGGGGGAGCTGATATGTTTTGCCGCTTTCAGGTGTGCCTTTATTTATGGTCATGATGGCCGTCTGGAAAAATTCACAAGAGATATGCAAGAAAGGTTATTAAAGCAAGTAATTGAACCGATGGCTTGTGATGGTCTGAGGACTATATGTATCGCATTCAGAGAATTCGTACCTGGTAAAGCTGAAATCAATCAGGTACATGTAGAGAATGAACCCAACTGGGATGATGAAGACAATACAGTTAACAACTTAACCTGCTTATGTGTCGTCGGCATCGAGGACCCCGTACGTTCAGAAGTACCCGATGCCATCAAGAAATGTCAAAAAGCTGGTATTACTGTCAGAATGGTTACCGGTGATAATCTGAATACTGCTAGGTCGATAGCAACCAAATGTGGAATTGTAAAACCTAATGAAGACTTCCTCATTTTAGAAGGTAAAGAGTTCAACAGAAGAATTCGTGACAGTGCCGGGGAAGTAAGTAATCATTTAACTTGCAATTTGGATTCGTTTACATCTTCTATTTCTTTTTCAGGTACAGCAACACCTGCTCGATAAAGTTTGGCCTAAGTTACGAGTTCTTGCTCGGTCATCACCAACTGACAAGTATACTTTAGTAAAGGGTATTATCGATAGTAAAATAAGCGAGAATAGAGAGGTCGTAGCGGTAACTGGTGATGGTACCAATGACGGTCCCGCCCTTAAAAAGGCGGACGTTGGATTTGCAATGGTAATGGGCTTACGAGGACGATTAAATATGCATATATATATATATATATATATTTATATTTATTAATTTCAGGGCATCGCCGGTACTGACGTGGCGAAAGAAGCATCTGATATTATTTTAACTGACGACAACTTCAGCAGCATCGTAAAGGCTGTTATGTGGGGTAGAAACGTATATGACAGTATAGCCAAATTTTTACAGTTTCAGCTTA
This sequence comes from Monochamus alternatus, assembly GCA_037114965.1. Lineage (NCBI taxonomy): Eukaryota > Metazoa > Arthropoda > Insecta > Coleoptera > Cerambycidae > Monochamus > Monochamus alternatus. The sequence continues at coordinate 20,476,334 of CM073432.1, forward strand.
CTGTCAATGTTGTTGCCGTTATTGTTGCTTTCATTGGCGCTTGTGCCATTAAAGACAGTCCACTTAAGGTAAAGTATATTCCTACCCATCTTATTTACCCGGTGTTACTTGGCTAGTTTAGTCATTAACCTTAATCGGCAATCGGATATTGAAAGGTTTTTTTTTGAAACCGTTCTTCTCTCTATAATAGTTCTCATTTTTAGGCCGTACAAATGTTGTGGGTAAATTTAATAATGGACACCTTAGCTTCCCTAGCTTTAGCAACAGAATTGCCTACCGACGATTTGTTACTTAGGAAGCCCTACGGCAGAACAAAACCACTGATTTCTAGAACGATGATGAAAAATATTTTAGGACAAGCCATCTACCAGCTAACTGTTATATTTGCATTACTTTTCGTAGGTGTGTAATTGTGATTAATAAGAAACGAACAAAGAGATATGTTATGTGTCGGATTTTTTTGTGTAGGTGACGATCTGTTAGATATTGAGACAGGAAGAGGGGAAAACATCGGTAAAGGACCAACTCAACATTTCACTGTAATTTTTAATTCCTTCGTCATGATGACTCTGTTCAACGAATTTAATGCGAGAAAGATCCATGGGCAGAGGAACGTCTTTGAAGGAATATTCACTAATCCTATATTCTATACCATTTGGATCGGAACTTGCTTGGCACAGGTATTTTATATAGTAAAATTTTAGCATTTGATGATATTAACACGTAACTGGTAAATTTTATTTAGGTATTGATTATCCAGTATGGTAAAATGGCTTTCTCGACGAAGAGTTTATCTCTGGAGCAGTGGATGTGGTGCCTATTTTTCGGAGTAGGAACTCTTCTGTGGGGTCAGCTCGTCACGACTGTACCAACACGTAAAATACCAAAGATTCTTTCGTAAGTATATTATTAACATAAACACGTCTTTCTTAATAGCTTGTTCAAATTAACAATAAATGTCAGATGGGGCCGCGGCCATCCCGAGGAATATACGGAGTCCATCGCCATCGGCGAGGAGAAGTTCGACCTAGACTCTGACAAAAAACCTCGCGCTGGCCAAATCTTGTGGATCAGGGGGTTAACCAGACTGCAAACACAGGTAAGTAATTTTAATTGCCTTGAGTACACTGTGTAAAATGCGATGTGATTACACGATTGTTGCACCAGTAGGTAGGAGGCTGCACATAGGCAGAGCTCAAAGCCAAATGCTAAACTGCCAGACAACCTCTATCCTACACGAGTGCTAGGTATTATGTAAATGAGTGATTGATTTTTTGAACAGAGCTCAGTCATATATACTTTTATTCAAATTTAGGCAAAGGTGGTATGTTATATCATTTTGAGTGCCGACACTAACCTTTACGTTCAGTTCCATCGTCCTGCCTAAGTAACATTTATAATAATGATCCCGAGAAGTAAGCAATATTGTTCATAGACACGAACTATATCGTTCGAGTGATTGAACGATTAATTTTGTAATTTACATTTTATTGCAAATATATGTGGATAAAATGTGACGGCACTGTGTTTGTTAGTGAAGTGTAGTGTCTGTCGATCTAGATGGTGTAATATATACCTTTGGGAATAGGTAGTCAGTCGGAAAGACCACACGTCAGTAGAGAACATCCCATCTCTCTCGTCCTTATCCCTACCGTTTTAGTCTTATTTTGACCAGCATGGTGCTGCTTTTGACATTTGACAATGTGTGTGCAAAATTAATTCACGATTTTGGGTGTATTCGGAATCATTGTACTTAGTTATTTGTTTAACTGTTGTAGGTGATAAACATATGAATTTAGCCGATTCGTAGATTATATCGCTTACAGAAACGATGTCCAGGTGTAACACTTGCCGTAGATAGTTATTTCTTGTAGTCAGGTTCCTTTTAGCTAAGTACAAGTTCCTAACCGTGTGTTTATACAAAATTTATGCCACCGTGTGTTGATATTTAACAGAAATTACATAAGAAAAAAAATTATACCATTTCATAGAGCAGTTTCCCAACTCTTGGGGATCGGACTGAACGTGCATATTTTCCTTTTGTGGGATTCGCGAATGCCAAAAGAAGGAAAAAATGCACACTAATAGATCGTTTGCAAGTGGTTGAAAACTCCTCTAAGAATTAGGTAACGATTATTTATTTTTTATGTAGTACAGTTAATTAACGTTAGTGGTGTTTTTTTCTTTCTTTCTCAGTTATCCTGTATAAACACTAGACACATTCTGACTTCTATTATATTTAAATGTATCTGTTAATTAATTGAAAATTACTTTTTTTTAAGTTTCTTTCAATCCTCCAACACGAGTTTAACTATAAATTCTGTTATAAAACTATTTCCTTTTATTATATTTCTGACAGCTTGAATATAGTCTTAAGATTCTCCTTCGCGTTTACATCGTGTTAAGGAGAAATACCGTTGCAGTTATTTCAAGAGATAGAATAAAAGAAAACGAGCTGTGTTCCAGAAATGCATGCGATCAATATACATGGTGCAACAAAAATGAACCGACAAACTTCGTGGACATAATATTCGTGAAAAACCAAATGTGTGTCATTTTTTATGAATTAAGTAGAAAATTATAATGAATTGTTATTAAAAGTAATCAATTTACTTTCTGTTTTACGTAGAACCGGGGCAAGTGTATTCTGTAAAATTTTACATTAGAGATTTGGTTAAAAAAATTTCATGGATTTTATCTGTCCTCGATATATGTTACGACATTTCATGTACCAAAGAAACGCAACGCAATTAAAAAAATAATGTTTCATTTTGATAAAAATATTTGATTTGCAAAAAAAAAAAAAAATCGCATACCTTCTTTATTTGACGTCTTTTGTTTGTGATTTATTTATGATTATTTCTTGTGATACTGAAGTCAGAGTGAGCACCCGATTATAATTGTTTTGCTTTTTAATTGTTGATGTTTTTTTGTCGCATAAACATTATTATATTGTTCGTCGACTAGAATACAAGTTGCCTTGCTGCAAATGTGTTATAAAAATACTAATTGTGTTTACATTCTGTAGTATTAATTGAAACATTAAAATTTTTACATTATCGACTGGCCAGCAGTGGATAAACACCCATCCTCTTGCAGTTTTTAGTTTATTTTTGTGGTAGAAAAAGTTGGTGATATTTTAAATAGCAATTGCTTGTGTTCTTACAATGTTTCACTCTAGTTGACTTACACCCGTAACAACCTTTTTCTTTAATCCCAGCATGCATTTAAATAAAACGGACACGCGGACATTATAGTTTGGTGCATTCTACCATGTAGTTAATGTTTGTTGATATTTAAAAAAACCGCGATACACCTAGGTAGATTTAGCGCTATTAGAATTAGAGTATGTGCATGTTCGATCGTACACGTACGTCAATCCGTATATCCGCTCGAACCCCAAGATGGCTGTGTTGTCTAAGGTTGCACCTTTACACCCATCGCAATGGCCAAGGTCTCTGTCACAAGTCCCGCCCGGATATTTTTTTTTGTCTGCATCTGCAAACATGCTACATTTCACTCCCTATAAATGTATTGTCTTCACCGGAGAGTCGCAGCCGCTCTCTGTACCACTATGTAGAATCGACTTATGAAGCAGCAACGGATAGAACATCGGGATTTAATTTTTATTTTGTCATATTTAGCCAGCGGAACCGATGAAAGAAACTGAGGTATAGGGAACCAGTGGGTGCATCAAGCTACAATAAACAAGTATGTAGTTTACTGTAGGCATTTTAGCTGAGATGATATCTGCTATGTTTGCACTATGTGGAGTAGTTGTCTTAGAGCAATTTCCTTGGATGTCTTGTTGCCCCCCCTCCCCTGTACCTCGTGTTTAGAAGGTAGTTGATAGAGAACTTGACCGAACCGAACCTATGGAGTGCATCCTTTTTCATCTCGGGACAACACAGCCATGATATGGTACGCGATTCGCGTGAGTGATAGTTGTGTGTTGGATCGATGTGTGATGTTTTTTCCAATGGCGCTCTCTGCCCGCTAGATCCTGCTTAGTGTCAATGACTGCCGTTTGGGTTTGCTTGGTAACGGTTCTTAACGAGACACTTCTATCGATATTCTATTCTTTGCTTTCGCATTATTACATTAAAGACTGAGCAACTAATGAGACTGATGGCGTAAAATTCAATATTTAAAGAAAAAATGTCATCCGATGGCATGTATGGCAATCAAGTTGCTTAGATTTTGGTATAATTCTGTGATTTTAGATTTCGATTAATTTGCTTGTCTCTCTGTATTCTTCTTTCCCTACTTTTTGAATATCTTCAATATTCCTATGTGAAGTGCGATTTTAAAATATTCTCAGCTAGGGACTCGGGGTATCTTTTCAACTTTTGTACCGATAAAATCCATTAAACTATCACCAGCAAATATATTACAAAATTTGTATATTAAAGTCACCCTAGACAAGTTATTTTTTTACAGTTTGATTAAAGAAAATATTGGTGATTTTAATATTTTTTGGGAGGAAGGTGTGTGTCTGCTGTCAGGGGCCATATTAGGACGAGATTGAGAAACAAACTTAAGGACGTTTCAGGCGTTTTGAGAGTAGAATGAATGCTACATTTTTTTTATCGATGTAGACTGTTGACACCTATGTCTACAATGCAATTTTTTTTACGGGTAATTTATAGTTTGCCGCACTCCATTGTATGTCAATCATTTTCAGAAATTTCTATGACAGGTTTTTATAAAAAGATTCTAAGGTTGCCAAATTAATAGGCCGTTGCACTATCGAATCGTCATTGTGAAATATTTGCAAAGAAATCTAAAATGGCTTATTTAACTGTGGAAAAAATGTTGATTGTGTTGTGTAGTAGGTGTTCGGCAGGCTATAGTTTTTAGGACGTATAAATGGTGGCATGGTGTGCATACGGGTGTATAGGGGTGTGCGTGCGGGTGTACGTGCGTGTGTGCGTGCGTGCATGCTTTTCCCGGCCTGATGAGTACCCTGCTTCCCTGTGTTTGCAGCTGAGAGTAATAAGAGCTTTCAAGTCCACCCTGGAGGATCTGGAAGAACGTCGCTCCGTACATAGTTTACACAGCTTACACAGTTTACGCAGCTCGCGGAGCCACACCGGCCCTTGGCCACCCCGTCCTCTATCAGACATCACTTATATAGACGAGGACCCTGCTACAACAAAATTGTCGCCGCAACAAGCCAGCAAGACAAGCGAGCGCGATGATCAACGTCTTTTATCTCCTAATACCCTTAGATTACCTCCTCATCACCCGCAGTTTGCTCACCACGCTCCTTCTCCCGCTGTCAATGCTGCTGCTAATAACTCGGAGCTGCCAAAGCCCGTGCATGAAACTCGCATCTAGTGTTGCCAGTCCTGGCCGCAGAGGTCCGGCATACGACGTAAACATTTTTTAACCGAATACCCTTATAATTTCATCTATTAGCCCTCAAATTAAATTTATTAACTTTATAAAATCAATTCTTGGTACAAATCTTATTCTTGGGATGCATTTAGGGATTTTGACTGATCCGATGTTGTCGCTATCTGAATCATTTGAATCTGTATTGTGTTCAGTGCCTTTGACTGTGTGTAATATATTTACCATCTACTGCCAGTGCCCCTGGCACTAAAGACTAATGCAAAGCCGTTATCCTGCTGCCTGGACAAAAACTATGCTACTAGTAGATGTCGGATGCCATACGTAGCCACTCCTTTCCCGTATTCCTTTCGACTCGAATATTACACCTAACCTTATCCTGATATCAATAGCTTAGCACTAAGTAGTAGACTTAACTTGACCAAATCTAAAAAAAAAATTGTATTATTTTGTATATAATATTTCATCGTTTACTGTAGATTAGCTGTATGTATAGCATTTTACTTAGCGTTAGATCTCTCAGGTTAGTGGTAATGAAAAGAGATGATATTTTATTTTTTACTTTGTTTAGCGCATGCACACTAACTGCGAGTCAATTGTATTGTGTGTCGACCGCCAGCGACATATTTACGTTACATATAAATACATACATTTTAAATATATATAGTGTGTGTGTGTATATATATATATATCTATATATATATGTACACACACTATATATTTAAAAAATTGTTGAAGTATGTATTGGTATTTACATTGTGCTGTGCGCTGCGCTGTCTGTGGGTTAGCAGGCCACTTTACTTAATATTTGCTCGATATTATAAAAATTTGATTTTTAATGGTATAACTTTTCTTTCACTTTTAATAATACATTATAAATTTCTCTGTTCTGTCTATACATACATACGATATATAATTAAGAATAAAGCAATTCACATCAGCCAGAAGCTATTAACCTTACATTTATCGTTGCAACATTAATAGCTTCTTTCCTTGTTAAATTTCCTTAATAATTATTTTCTAATGTATTAACTGTTACAGCTTTTATGTTATGTTTTATAAAATATATCTATGCAAATAAAAACTGTTATTTTTTCATATACGATAGTACTGATATGTAGACACACACACACACACACACACTCACACACACACCCACACACAAACACACATATGCACGCATATATATATATATACATATATATAATTTTGTCTGACTAATGTGAGTAGTAACTATATATATATACATATATGTTTTTTTTTTATGAAAATATTTTTTATGCTCTGTTCTAAATATTCGGCACTGAGCCAACTAAGGTACACGTTTCGAGCAATCGTGTCTGTCTGATCACATACGTGTAAGCAACATTAAGTAGCCTCCACGTATTTCCAACGCAACAACCAAGGAAATCGTTATCTTTATTTCACATTATCCTCAATTAACGTATATATCCTTCGCTGTTGCCGTTGTCACTCTTCTCAGGTTATTAGTAGTATATCTATCTTACTCTGTGCACTATTCTATTGTATGTGTCTCTCACCTGTCTATCGAACCACTCTTAACGTTACCCTTTACTCTTGAAGGTGATAGGTGGTGAATTACAAGAACGTTTGATTCCGGTTCCATACAGCAAGAGCTCGACTGACCAAGCTGTAAGCCGCTTTTCTACCATCTTTCTGTCCGCTATGTAACTCATTGCTGCTGTTCGCTCTTGTTAGTTTGTGTTTGAAAACGCTTCCACTGCTTCCACATTGGCACTTACATGGCTTTAGTTTAAGTCGAGGATGTTTGAACTGTTATGAATTACCTGGTTTATTATCGGGTGCAAAGAAACAGTCCCAGCATTTAAAGCATGATGCTCGGTGTGTTTTATATTAAGGATTTTAATGGAACTGTATTGTGTACTTATTATTGCAACTATAATTACTACAAGTGCAATGTGAGAGAAGCATTTATGGTTTTGTGCTTAAAAAAGAAAATTAAAGTCAGTTCGAGCACCTCCAACTGCCTGTGTCAATTTAGAAGCAGTGAAGTATTTTTTTCTTTTTCTTTTTTTGATAGTTTTCTGTATTTCTTTTTCTGTTGTTCAGGTTAGTAGTCATGGTATATTTAGAATAAAAAATATGTGAAAGTTTTGCCAAATGTTTATAGTGCGTTTATTATTTTTAAATAAAAAAATTAAAAATATCAGCAGATATATTTCTAATTTTTAAATATTTTTTTGGTTTTTCTTTTCCTCTTTTACATGAACTTTATTTTAAGTGTACCAAGTAAAGGTTCTTCTGTTTGCATGATGCATGGATTTTTTAATTTGTTTTCCATTTACATGGTTTTCACAGATGCATAAGATAGCTCAAAACGACTGCTCGGCCGAATTTTGTCGATTCAAATTTCTTAATATATATATATATATTTAAATGGTATTGATAATATCTCCAGGCTCAAAGAATTGCACATATATTTTGTCGTGGTTTCTAAATAATGTGTTTGCATCTCTCTGATGATTTTTTTAGCTTGAAAATGTATGATAAAATTTAAATGCAAAATTTATATACTCTTTCATTGGTTCCCATGTAATCAAGAAAACTTTGCGAGTGATAAATTTTGTATTAATTTAAATACAGATTGTTACAAATGGCATATAATTATTAGACTATATATAAAAAAAGAGATCTTATATTTTCATATAATGAAACTTACGCGCAACTTAAGGATACATAATTTTTGCCGGACATTAATTGTCCAGAGAATATTGCCTCGACTTAATTCTTTATCATACTCAAAATTAATGCTTGTTGCTTTTTTTATAGGCTACATTAAGGCCTCATTGCACATATAGTAATAGTGTTTGTTAAATTATGTAGGGGCTTTATTTATTTGTAAAAAAAAAAAAAAAAAAATGTTTAAATCGAATTGTTTTGGTAATGTATTATCATATAATAATATCTATATGTACTGCACAAATTTTTATTTTTAAATGAAGATGTGTGCTTCAATACATATAGATATATCGACAAAGTGTACTTAGAATTGTTTTTATTTTTAACAGACTTGCTGTTTTCGATATATATTTTTTTTTTTTAATAAAGTTGATAAACATATTACCACTTTTATTTTTACTCTAATGCTAGGTTGTGTTAAACTGGCCTTTATTTTTATATGTATTTATAATATTTTACAAAGTTTTGTGTGTTTACTAATACCCACATATACATACATACAGGTGGGGCAAAATCACGTAAGCAAAGTAACGAATATCTGGTAAAACTGTATGTATTTGAATATTGTTATTCGTGTGTGTTTAAGTGGTGCTCAGATAATTTAAACTGTGTTGATTTGTGAAAATTTTGCAAGTTCAATGTTTTAATCCTGATCACTCGGTATGACAAGATCTGACTGCTTGCTACAAGTGGACAGGCAGCAATAGTACTTGCAAGGAATGGAGATGATAGCTTTAGATAATTGTCAGAGACTCTATTCTCTGCCTGTATATTTCTGCTCAGTCTAATCCATACATACAAATATATGTTGATATCAACTGGAGGCATCCAGCTTAATAGTCCGCAACAATAAAAAGTATATGTAAAGCTTTGACCCGCCTCAGAAAATCCAGTTCACGGCATGATGGCTCTACACAAATACATTTTGCTCTGGCAGTCTAACTGTCATTTTAATGCCTCCTTTCACGTGTATGTATGCTGCCACAGCTAGTCGTGTGGCATGTATATATGGATATTGCATGATTGTATTAAATTTTTAGCCCAACGTACCGGTTCTCACAGGCCAACACGTGCGTATTTACTTCTGTTCCCAAATTATTGTAACGAAACTAAATAAATTAAGATTAGCCGTACAGAAATGGTAGAAGTGTTAGAATAATTTGGAAATAGAACGATGTTTATACCTATATTAAGTGCAGTTTTTGCTGAATTAACACACAAACCACCACATACTTTCTAGCAGGCACGAGACGCACTTCAAATCACAGCACGTCCACTAACATATAGCAACCATGGTTCCGACGGCCGAGTTGAACTGTTAACGGCCGGCATCTAACCTATCTAATTAGGTAAAGGAAAGTAGTACGATTTTCCTCATGATGATCAGCAATTATGTAACAGAACGGACCGTTCGATTTCTCATAACGGCTATATCGACTTTTTTGATGAAAACTTCACGAGAAACTATTGCACGTTTTAAAAGAATAATACGTGAGAATTGGAACGGTTTGTGGACATTCGTTTTTGTGAATATACTACAACCCCCCCAACCCGCATGTTATTTGTTACTACCATTACCAGACTGCACCGAGAACCGGTCGTGGGGCTACTACTATTAGCACTGTGTTGTTTTCCGAATGTGCTAACAGCTCGCCATTTCCTTGGGAATGTTCTTTTTTTAATTCTCTTTGTTTTGGTGTTTCTTGTTAATTTCAGATCCGAGTAGTTAATGCTTTCCGACAGGGCCTAGATGCTCGGTATGGCGAACACAGCAATACTTCCCTAGCAGAGGTACTCCGCAAACAGACATCTCTCTCTAAGAGGTTGTCGCAAACTTCTTCCATTGAGTATGCCGATAACATCCCAGATGAGTTGACGATACCAGAAATAGACGTGGAGCGATTATCTTCTCATAGTCACACGGAGACAGCTGTCTAGCTCCTTAACCGCAAGCGTCACCGTTACCACCAAGTAGTCCCGCTGCCGCGCAACCCACCTGTTCCTGCTCTGCTCCGCTCCGATCCCATCATCAATCCAGTTAAACCGTCGGCAGTTCCAATACCTGCTGCTGTGCTCAATTACAGTCCACCACAATTGTAGTTGTGTACCAAGTAAATAGGACCCTATTGTACTGTATAACTGCTGTGGCAGAGTAGAGCAGCTTCTTTGGGTAGATGCTGTTAAATCATCTCCAACTGTTACTTTCGCTCATAAAGACCGAGCGGAACTGTAGCTGCCACGTATAGCTCCTGAAATACGTTGCACTGTTTGTTCGTTGATTTGTTATTTAGTGGTTTTTTGTCTCGTACTATCAAAAGAACAGGATGCCGTGCTGTCGATATGAACTAAAAGATTAGCAATAAATGAGTGATCGAGAGCTCGCTCATAGCGTAAAATTAGGTGCCTAGGTGGGGTCCTTGGTAAATGTGGGGATCTCACGAAGACGAGGGCATGCGGACAAAGCCGTGCACGTTGGCGAGGTTGTCGCGCACATCGGGATACGTTTTTTTTTCTTTTTTTTTACACAGTGAGCCGGCGTCGTGGCTTAACCTACGCACCAAACTTAGTCAAGTTCGCACGTCCTCGTCTAATTCTTGCGACCTGCCGCCCCACATCGCTTCCTTCCATTGGGGACGGCGGCCCGCCTTATTTTTAACAGTAGAAATCAGATGTTGTCTGCCAAATGTTTGAGGGAAAGTTGTAGTTGAAAGTAGGACGTTAGTATTTATAAATATAATGGTGTAGTCATGTATGCGCTACAGCTTTCCCCCACCTTCATTCTACTATATTATAACTTAGGTCTAAATATACAGTTATGTAGATAGATTAGAGTGAAGTTTAGAGATACAAATTACATATATGTATGTATATGTAGATATAATATATATATATAGATATATACACATACATACATACATTATACATATACATAATATATTGAATACTTGTACGAGGTGTTGCTGTGACGCGGCACCTCACTGGTTAATTTGTTTTATACATGTGTACTTGATTAATTCATAACAAACAGTAAAGTACTATAAATATTACCTATTAATACATAGTATTTAATAATCTGTGTATAATGACGTGCCAGATCAACAGGCTGCGTCCTAACCAAAAAGAATTATTTGTTGTCTAGTCGCGGCTCCGGTACTTAGATGCCCAAGTTGCATGTTTCGGCCTTAATAAATTTTTACCTGAACCTACACTGTCACGTATAGCATAGCGTCTAAATAGTAAGACTCTACTTAAATCGGTGATAGATTCATAGAGTGATTTTTAATTACCATTGCAACAGTATTTGCATGTGTGGCTTGGAAGTGGCCTGTGTTTCTGGCCTGTTCACGCACACATTTATACACTACTCCGTATCGGATTTTTTGATTGGCCGGAACCTGTTGCCAAATCAGGAAAGCTATCAGTAAACACAAAATTGATCCTAAATCTGTACAGCGAACGCACACATTCGCTGTGGACTTAATTCTTAACCTCCTGATTATGGCAAGACGTTTCAGTTTTAACCATTCGACCCGCTATGTCAATCACACATTCGTTTTTTGGATTCGTGTCCTGTCGCCTTAGCGGAATGACTCTTGCCTTGGCGAATATGGTCCATCATGGCACCCTCCTGATGGACCATGTTCTCTTTACCTCTACATATTATCCATTGTAATTAGTAGTCTATAATTTAACTATGTTCATCATCTGTTTACCTGTGGTTTGTCACGCCCTATAATTGTCAACTCCATACACTTCTAGTTAATCAACGAACCTATCTCTTGCCATAATGTGTAGCTGTAATATAGTCGTACGAGATCGTTTTAATACATGATTTTGTTCGTGTTTCCAACCCTACACCAATTTACATTCTTTTTTTTTAATTAGTATTGTTGGGGTGTGTTACATACAATATTCAGTACTGTGTGGTACGATGAACATTTAGGTGTTGGTGAGGTGTTACCCTCGATTAGCATTCACTCGGCACCACCGTCGCAAAAACATAAAATAATACAAAAACAAAAAACTCCTATTTACCTATGCCAAACATTGTGACGTGGCATTTCAGTTGAATGTTGTTATTTGTAATTTATAATGGTACAATATTAAATCGTTAATTTGTTATAGTTGTTATTTTATATGATGTAAACACAATCGCCTCTCACGCTCTGGTGCCATTGGCTGGCCAGTGGCAAAAGATCGAATTACATAGGATCGGGGTATGGTCGTGGCTCGTGATCGTGACTGACCATTCTACCTATCCATTCAAATTTTATTGTCTATCTGATGTGCTTTTATTTATATAATAAAGGTATTTTGAGCTTTAAAGTTAAAGAGAGGTGAATAACATACCTATTACCTATTGTTAAGGTGTTTTTAATGGTTCCATTTCAGGATCAACTGCGTTTTATTTTTGTGAATGGCTTTTTTATCATTGTTCTGTTTGTCAAATATTTTTCGACTTCATGTAAATGTTAGTTCTTCAACTTTGTAATATAATTTAAGGAAATTACAAAATGCTACGAATATTTTCATATTAAACATAAATTTTAAAATATAATCACGCATATATAATTAAGTATTTGTATTTTATTTCACTTCCTTCTCTAATCGACGATTGATTCTAGTTCAAAGACTTGCTTGGATATCAATTTTTGACTAACCAAAGTTTCAGAATTAAGAAAAATTTATGTTAGTTTTGTTTAAAAAATCCACCCCATTGTCATTTTAAAACCGGACGCATATGACTAAAATGGAATTTAATTATCGAAGAATAATAGCTACTTGAGTAATTATTTATTTCATACTAAAATAACGTGTTTGCATTGTAGGTTGTAGCATCGTCTGCTAAATTGCAATGCCGTATTTAGCCTGTTTGCAGCACTACACTACACATGTCATAGTTGTCAATTGTTTGTATCAGTAATTTGAGTTTTAAAAATTATTTCAAATATTTGTTTACGTTTTTATTAACGCATTGTTTTAAATTTATAAATTGATACAACTTAAAATAATAAAGTATTGTGCTTTTCATGGTGAAAATGAAGTAGGAGTCAATTATTGTGTATATTTTATTAATAATCTACAATATTTGGCAGAAGTATGTTATGTGGAGCACAGAAATATATTAATGTTGCATATTTTAAAATAGTAGATAAAATACATTTTAAATAAACCAAATTAGAAAAGTAGGTACTATTAAAAGGTAGATCAATATTAAATGTCAAATTTTGACATTTAGGGGCTGATGAGTTTCCAAAAATTAACATTGGAGTCGCCACAGTATAGTCGTAAATTACAGAACTTGAATTCGAGCGATTATCACACGATGGTTGTAGATAACCCATTGAAATAAAATTTTATATTATGATGACTGGATTGCTCATCAAGCTGCGCGAATGGATTACTCATGATCAGCACCATATTTGTAGATTTAGCTGATTGTGAATTGAAATGAAATTGAATTCTAGATATGAAGAATTATTTGGTGCTATATGCTATGCTCTTTTCCCTGTTAAAGTTAGGTGAAGTGTAAAATTTTCAAGTTCAATCGACCAGCAAAGCAACAGCTGTACATAATATAACCAGGAAAAATAAAACCAACGATGTTAATATTCTTTGGCTAGATCACATTAGGCTGGTTACTGGCAAAGTTTACAGAATAGTTACTAGTACAATGCCTAGTTACTAGCAGCTAGTTAGCCAGCCCCAGCCTATGACCACAGCTTAAAATTGTTATTTAAGCTGAGCTATGACAGTCTTTAGTGGCCTGTGGACATGCTAGTATCTTGGATGAGTGGATGGCATGAACGAAACACAAATGTGCACGATTCACGAAACATACAATTAAAAGAAAAGAAGAAGAAGAAAATAGAGTGAAAATTAACCTCTTCTCCTACTAACAATTTCCTAGATTTTCAGCTCTCCTAAAAATAGAAAAATACTCTTCACATTTTAGAAGTCATTAATAAATGTAGGTATAAATATTGCAATTATACCTCTATTTAATATTAAATGGATCATTCTGTGTGTGTTTAACCTCGCTTATTTTTAGATTGTAAACATATCCATGCCTGGGAAAGTTAAAGTAAAAATATCATCTGGTAAAAATTTACCAGTAATGGACAGATCTAGTGATACTACAGATGCTTATGTGGAAATTAAATTAGGTAGTACAACATATAAGACGGACGTATGTAGGAAATCGTTACATCCACAGTGGAATACGGACTGGTATAAGTTTGAAGTAAGTACAATAAAAAAATATTAGTAGTATTAAATTTGCACCGAAATGTGTACAGCAAAGAAAGATTTCACTTTAGGCAGGTTTGGAATATTCGTTTGTTTTGAAATATCGTATAGGTACATAGGTACCTATTGCAATTTATAAAATTACCTTGTGTATTCTGAATTTATAAAGAAACGAGACCAAAAGAGAAGTAGCATAATTAATTTTTATGAGTCTATTTAGTTTCATGTTTAATTCATACAGTAACAGTATTTAATGATAAATAATAGCAAATATTTTAAGGTTGACGATTCAGAATTACAAGATGAACCCTTACAAATCCGGTTAATGGATCATGATACATATTCAGCGAATGATGCTATAGGCAAAGTATATTTAAACTTAAATCCTTTATTATTGCCTGTTGACGGTCAGTTGATCAAATATGGATTTAATGGTGACAATAGTACACACCATGAAATATCTGGATGGATACCGGTATATGACACAATGCATGGAATAAGGGGTGAAGTTAATGTAACAGTAAAGGTTGAACTATTTTCTGATTTTAATAGATTTAGACAATCATCCTGTGGCGTCCAATTTTTTTATTGTAAGTAATTTAGTAATCCTCTTTTTTTATAATCATTTATTTTAATATTTAAGCACCAACAGTTCCTCAAGGTTATTACGCCAAAGTAATTCATGGGTTCGTAGAAGAATTATTAGTTAATGATGATCCAGAGTATCAGTGGATCGATAAAATTCGGACACCAAGAGCTTCTAATGAGGCACGACAAACATTGTTTTTTAAACTTTCGGGCGAACTGCAACGCAAGATTGGAGTAAAAGCCCTAAATTTAGGAGGAAATGCAGTTATTGGGTATAGACAGAATTATGATCTGGAAGGTGAATCTGGTATCGTTGCAAGGGGTATAGGGACGGCAGTTACGCTGGTAAAGTCCATGAATGTTACTCTTCCTCTCAGTGCCGTGGATGACATGAAGGAAGAGTAAGTATTTATTACATATTCCTAGTTTTATAAGTGGATATAAACCAAATTTGTATTCAATAGGTACAAAATTACTTTTGTGGTAATTTTTGTTGCTCATTGTGTGGTTTTACTCATTAGAAGAGGTTAGTTTTGTCAAGGAAAATTAGCGGAAAAAGCCCTGTAATAATTTTTTTCTAATGTTCATAATTTGTGTTTAGTTTTTATGACACACTCGTGTGATATTTATGTATTTATATCGATATATAAATATAAAGGTATAGTACTGCATGAAAATGAAAATTACAGTATCTCAGAACTTATAATATTAAAATCAGTACCATGCAAAATATTAAACACACTTTATCATTCATATTATTTTTAATATCGTAATTACATAAATACCCTTTAGGATTTTTAATTATTAGAAGACATGTTGTCTTCTATGTTATTGGATATTTATGAGCACGTGAATATAATATATAAATATTCCACTAACTATTATTATCTTTGTGCAGGCGTACTCAAAATTACTTAAAATTCCTCGGTGGCCATAAAAGCTTTCGCTTGAGCGCTACACCAAATTTATTAATTCCCATTCCTCTCACTTTCCGTCCTTATCAAATATTATCAGACCCAAACCATTCAAGGTATAAACAACTTTCCAAAAGATTATATACCTCTTTGGATTTAGGAAATTTAAAAACAGCTTACTCAAACCCAGGTTTAAATGAGGAGATTCCACATATCTCTGTGAAAACTTTATTGAAACAAGAAGATAAACGTGGTATATCGAGCGGTGGATTATCTCATAGATTGAAGAATTTAAAATACTCCCAAAATTCATTGTCAAAAAAAATGACAGTTTTGAAATCTAAAATAAGTGATAGTATTGGTGAGGAAATGGATGAAGATACCCCTGTTACAATTAAAAAGAAGGATTTTAAGAGAACTAACAATCAATCAAGTGTTATGGCTGAATTATTAGCTAGATCTGTTATTCAGGCCCATAATAGTTTAAGTTGTATTTTAGAAGTTCAAAATTCTGCACCCAATGAAGATGAAAATAAAGATGGTGATACTTTAGAGATGTTGGAACCAATAGCGAACTTACTAAGTAAAACTGCTTCAGAACCTGCAATATCCTCGGATGATAATGGCAGCGAAAGATGTTTGTCCAGTTGCGATTCCAGCAGTTCCGGATCAGATTACGATTATGATGATGAAACTTTGGAATACACAAATTCAAATATTGATCTTGAGACTATTAGTAATATCGTTAAAGATGTAGAAATGATACAGAAAAAGAACAAAGTGTCATTGCAGAAGCAAGTATCTATGCCAGCTCTAGGACCTAACGGAATTGACTCTCTAGATTCGTTATCTGGTGATATATTCAAATTTCCTGAAGTTACAAATTTAACTGTTCCTTATACATGTTCAGAGGATAATTTACTCTCTGAAAGTCATCGCTCTAAAAGTTCTTCTAACAGTGAAGACATTTTTTTTAAACAGAAAATATGTGAATCGGAGGAAGTTAGTGGTATTTCCGAAGCTATTAGAGATGTTGAGATAAAAGAGGGAGATTTATTTAAAACTGCTGTGCAGACATTGTTGTTAGAGAAAGTAAGTCTTATTGGGTCATATACTCCACCTACATCTCCCGTCATTAAACATGATATGGAATGTGCAGATGTGGAAAAAATTATAACGCCAATAAATAAGAAACCAAAATGTAAAATTCCAAAATCTGCTAGTTCACTCTCATTCTCTGATTATGTAAAGAAGAATGACACAGTTTTAGGAGCGCCATTTACATCGGTAGCTGCAATTAACTTTGAACATTTCAAAAGACAAAAGTCACAGCCCTGTATTTTTGATAACAAGAAATTCAGCTCTGCATCCTGTAAATCTTTGGGTATGGTAACACCTACATTAGAAAGACAGAATTGTTTTTCAGATACTCAACTACATAAACCTCTAGTAAAAATTATGTTAAACGAATCTTTGGAAAAGAATGATAAGCCCTGGCTTAACTTATTTCAGTTCAAACAGAATAGGAAAGGCGCTGAGTCCTCATTTAATGAACATAAAAAACTTTTCAGTTTTTTGCACCGTAGTCGAAAATCAAGCAAATGTGAGTTGAAGGAACATAAAAATATAATTTCGAAAGTATTTCACAGCAAAAGTGAAAAAAGCCTGGCAGCGGAGGGAATTGATAAAAATGAGATTACTGAATCAAAAAATTCAAACCCTGATGAATCGTCCCAGACAACTACCCCATCCTCAAGTGTACTAACTAATACTAACAGCACCCTTTGTAATTTTCCTATAAATTTGCCTGACAATCTGAAAATTGATCAAGGCTCTAATTGTAGCAAAAATAAGCATGCATGCATAACCCCCAATAGGCATAACACTTCAGCACAAGCAGATCAAAATGGCGCTCAGACTGGACAAAGTCCCGAACATCATAAAGCAGACCAGTCCCCAGCTAGATTGAGTGGAGTGCCCTGCATACATAGAAGATCGTCTGATTCAGATCTTAGCATTACACCTAAAGGCAAGTATCCAGATAGAGAAGTATATCAATAATTTTCTGTACATTAATAAACATATAGGAACACATCATATAATAATAAAAACACTAAATATCTATTGGAACACTTAAACATTTAATAAAATTCATGGCCATTTTTGTTGAATAAATAAGTTTGTCTCGTTTTAAATTTTACTTCATATTTTAACATTATTTTATTTATTTAGCATCATTTAACTAACTACTCATATTTACTTCATAGTTCTAATATGTGTAATTCTGAAAACTATGGACAGATCAGATAACTGAAGAGTATATGAAATTATTCTTTATCATAAAACATACTTTATATGTGATGTTATGTCGAAATATTTATTGAAAATGTCAATAGTTTAAAAAATAATAATAATTTAAATCAATCTCTAGACTATAAGGGTGCATCCGCAGGGCACAGTAAGCAGAAAGGAGTAGGATAATGTAAATTTCTTCACTGTTCAAGTTAAAATTTCTATCCTACCACTCAAACACCATGCAGATGGGCCCTAAGATTACGTTCCATTCAATAAATTTTCAAATCAAAAATATATAAAGGATCTATTATTAAATACCCATAAGAAAATCACCTAGTCACAATGGTAATGTTTCGTATATTTCTTTTAAATTTTCAAAATACTATCAACGCCAACGGATTGAATAATTTGTAATGTGTTACATTAACCGTGAATACAATTTATAACCAGTTTTTATTATAGATTTTTGTGAATTTAGTGTTTTTATTCGTATGTAAAATATAGATGAAAACAATTTTTTAAATGTGTCTTATTTCTTTGGTTATTTGTTTCTACTCGTAGGATTCTTTAGAAAAAGTGAGTATGAGATGCTTGCTAAAAATAATTGTTGCATCTTTTTGCCTTATTGTGTCATTGTCTATTATAAAATGAAATTGGAGATCATGCTCTTACCAAAACTTTACTGTAAACCCTACTTCTTTGTGTACATTAGTTTGCTAGCCTTCTTTTAAAAATACCCATGTATACAAAACATAAAAAATACACTACAATCCCCTTTGATGTTTGTCACCCTTTAATGTTTAAAACTTATCTATTTAGCCTTTGGCTCGCGTTGAATCTGTCCTCGTTGTAGATATGCTGACATAACACTTCCCATATGTATATCATTGTCGAAGCTGATTTTACCCTGTTAAGAATTTAAGTTTTTGTTCTGGTAATAGAAGGCTAGTATGTTAGATGTTTTATGAAATTTTATATGTATCTACCATAGTTTAACCAGGCACTACCTTATTAAACTAATTTAATAGGGAACAGCCTAACTGGAAGCGATAGATCAGGAGGAATTCCAAGTGGATATTTCATGAGGAATAATGTTGTGCTACGTTCACAAGTTTATCAGGAAAATTTCGACATGTTGGAATATCCATTTTTAACAATGACTAAATTTCCACCAGGATTTATTGCTCAAATAGGTAGGACGCTCGATCGAATCTAATTTTTTGATGTAGTGACGCAGTTGAATATTTTAGGTGGTTCAGTAAGTGCCAGGTCTGTCAAAAGGTTAGAGATTATTTCAAACGTTGATGAACCGGAATCTAGAGATACCTGGTGGTCAGAATTAAGAATGGAAATACGTTCCCATGCTCGTAGTTTGAACTGTAATGCTGTTCTGGGATATTCAGAATCGTCAAGTTTGTGGTAACTAACAATAAAATGTTAATTCTGTAGTTCGTATTTGGAACAGTCCCAGCCTGCTTGCCTCATTAGTTTAAAAAGTTACAAGCCACCACTATTTATTATTTATTTCCTTGGAATCTAATCATTTTCAAAACGCAGTAGCCTCAAACTAATCTGTAAACGTGGGTCATAGGGCATTTGAAATTTTCTCAATTTGTTTTTTATTGAAATTAATTATTGGAAAAAATATAATGATTAAGTTCATAATCTTCTATTTTGCTACGTAATAATTTTTTAGTGACGATATCTGCGTTTTGAGCGCATGTGGTACTGCAGCTATAATAGATTTTCAGTGTTCTGAAGATACTGATGAATTGAAGCAAAATGTAGTTAAAGATTTAATGAATGTTTCAAATGAAAGAGATAATAAAACTGTTACGGTAATTATGAAAATTGTTAATATGACTACTCACACTTATAAAAATGTATTTTAGAATAGCTATAATAAAGTTTTTGAGAGTCCAGAGCATACCGTGAACAATCAGATAAATAGCAATTGTACTATTACTCATCTTCCATACGATAGCAATAATGTTTCAATAAAAACGACGGCCACAAAATGTGCGGTATGTCAGTAAGTATAACTTATGATACTGTGTGTACAAATACTAAATGATACTTTCTTAGTAAAGGAAAAGTTCCGGAAGTTCTTATAGCAACAATAGAACCACCAGAGGGTATTCCATGTACCGGCAAAGGATGCTTTATTGATTCTTACATATGCCGGCCTCTTAAAGATATAAGAGGCGAATCGATAGCTAAAGAAATATCTGATGGACTGCCTTTCTTAGAATATGAACTGCATAGATTACTAATAAATAAATTGAAAATAAAAGGTATGAATGCGATATTCGGTTTAAAATTTAGAATGTCTATTGGAGAACGGATGATAATGGGAATAGCTACGGGTACAGCAGTATTTTTAAATCCATTACCTAGTCCCATATTACCAAAACTAGTATCGGACAAAGTATCAGATGACAAAAAATTAGCAAATATTCAGAAACGTTTAAATGACACTGTGAAGAAGAATAAGGAAATTTATCAAATTAAGGTAAACAGTTACAGTTGCAAAGAAAACATATTATTGGATTTTCCAACAGGATGAAGCTCAAAATGGTCGCATTTTATCTGAGGATGAATCCGAAGATGAATCAGCATCAATAGATTTATCAATAGGCAATAAGGATTGTTGCGTTTTAGAAGTAGGTTCTTGTATGAGTGAATACTGGGAGAAAATAATGAGCATTTGTAAATGTTTTAGGTTGACGATCCAGAGGATGAGGAAGTTCTCAGATTATTAATGGAAGAACGGCCGCCAGATGGTTTCCATGTTGTAAATACCGAAATCGTGCCAGGTTTAGATGATTTAGAAATTGTGAAAAATCTTCAAATGTTCACGCAGATCTACCGAGTTAAATTTCATCAGCCTTATAATATTAGCAATCATTTTCACAGATTATTACAAAGCGTTTATTTCAAATTGAGGAGGATGGTGCCGTGTGCTTTGTGCGATCTCCAGTTTCGTATTGATTTACCTGAACCAGATGAAGTTCAACTTTGTGTATTTGGTATGTAATTAAATTAAGTATAAATCTTATATAAAGGTCATAAATACATAGTTTCAAATTACTTTTATTATTTGCCAGGTATGGCCCTGGGTTTAGGCAAGACACAAAAAAAAGGGAAGGTCATAACATCAACCAAACGAAATGGTAATTTTTTATAAATAATAATAATAGCTTCTGTTTATTTTTTTTTTATTTATTTTTTTTAGATGACGATCTAATATTTAAATTGGATGAAGATCAAATACCCGAAAATAGTGCAATATCAACCAATCAAAATAGGAGTCTGAAATATAAGCAAAAATCCCCCTCTAAATATCGGCCACAATCGATAAAATATAGACATGTAATTAACCGACATTGATTGTTATTTATTTATTTATGTACAAAAAAAAAAAACAAAAAGCAAACATTTTAGGTTTCATAAATAAGCCCACAATTACATATTTTGATATAAATTTCATATGATTGCCGTTGCATTATTATTATTATTTTCTAGATAGCACATAGGGAGAGGCATGGTGTTGACATAACACCTCTTTCCTATGTACCTGGCGGAGTAATCGAAAGATATTTAGGCAACTTAAATTTCTTTTTTATTAGAGAAACCACGTCAATTCGAGAGGTAAATATATGATTACTAATTTTTTTTTTAAAGAAATTAAATTTTTCGTTTTAGGAAGGAGGTCTGAGTGGATTTATTCACAGTTTTGTGACCGAAGTTTTAGCAATAGTTCGTGCCCACGTAACTGCATTAGGTGGAAATGCTATGATTGCCTTTTTTTTGACTGAAATTGTGCTTTTGCATAATCTACATAAAAATCAGGTAAGCAGTTAATCACAAGTAGAAATAATTATTAATATCCCTGCTCTCGGATGTGCATATACTATTTAGTGTGTATGTTGTACCTTTACCTCATAGATATGTTTTAGAAAGAGTTAGTGTTTTACCAAATTGATTCATTCAATCATAAAGTAACAATAATTTATTTATAGATTGCTTATGTACAAATCATTTCGTTTTGCAATTTAATTCTCAAATGGTCAGAATTTGGTCAAAGTCAGCCCTACTTAGTGCTAACTGAGAGCGCAATATGCTGCCAGGCAAAAAGCATTAAGTTGCCATGTCCGTTCAATCAGGTCCGGATTAAGACTAAAGGGAGTCCTGGTGTTAAAAAATGTAGGGAGTCCTCACAGTTTCTTATGAAGAGAAATATGTACCTGATTTTTTAGTATTCACACACCCACGTGTACAACACAAAATAATTATTATAAAGATTAATGAAAATGATCTTTACAATGATTTTTTTCCAACTTTTAAGTATAAAATACTTCAATAATATAATCAAAAATTAATGGAGTTGGTTATTAGAATTGCATATATAAATTCTTAAAGCTATATCTTTTGCAGAAAATAATAATAATAAGAAATATTTCTATACTTTTTGTATTATCTGACAATGAGTATAATGTGTTATGTTAGTTATCTTATTCAAACTTTAAATACTCTGGGTTCGAGGACCCCTTAGAATTCTGACGTTGAACACGGTTATATACCTATTATTATTTTGTAGCAAATGATTAAATATGATCTTATATAAAAAGGGAAGCCCTCAATAATCAACATTGTTACCAAATAGGTAATGAGTATGTGCAAATAATGTCTAGTTCACTGAAATAAAATAATTTAACGTGAACATACGTTTAGCGATATGATGTAAAAATTTTAAATTCAGTTATTCACTAGCATAGATTCAGTAATATTGAATAGTAAATTCTTTTTTGGCGGTTAATGCAGTCATTTATAGCTTTGGCTTTTTTATTTAATCGGTAAAAGTGCAGTTGTGATAAGATTGTAGTCTCGAACATATAAAGACGATATAAACTAACTGGATGGTGTTTAAAGAAGTGGTTCAGTACAGCAATCCTTTTCTTCCTAGTTTTCATCCCTATCCCCTCCCCGAACGATCGCTTGTGAAACATCGTCTGTTGGTAAGTTTTATAGTAATTTTTGTGTCATCAATTTCCATTAGCGTAAAGTCAAACTACAATAACAAGTCTACATTTGCTGAAACTGAATCATTTCCTTTAACATTTGGATTTGGAGGAAAACATGTTAGAAAATATGGTTATTCGTTTATAGACAGTAAATTTTGTACCGTTTTGTTTTGTATCACATTTGAACAAAAATACGTAATACCTAATTCATATTAACTCAAGTATTAACGGTTTTTTATAAGTATTCTGAGTTTATAAGTGTGATTATGTTTTTTATGTCTTAAGTATACATTTTCTTAGTGAGCAGCAGGTCTGTAAAATATGTAAAAATGTGATGACTAAACATAACAAATAAAAATAGTCTTTTTTTTCTTATTGTAAATGACTTGGCAGCATATAAACTGTTTTTTTAACTTCCTGTATGACATCCTTATAAAAAGATGTAAGGTATCTTCTAAAATTTTGTTTTATCATTTGCAAATGTGTTACCTTTCTCTTAATGCCATAACAAATAATTATTATCTACCTACCTCAAATGTTTCCCACAACTTGCGTCACTCATCACGCGTGAAATAACGTGGACGAAATGTGTAAACAAAGTATTCGGTTGAAAATTTGAAATTATGTAAGTAATTTACTTTATTTTTTATAGATATATATTTTTTCATTAATGATATGACAAATTATATTGATTACCGTAAACTGGTTTATGCTGATGTTTAAAATTGTTTTCTTCCATGTCAACTGACTATGATTGTGTTCACTTTCAAAGTCGGTTAAATAAAATAGTTTCAATTTCTTGATTTAGGCGTAAATTGAAGTCCATTCTGTGTTCAATTAACACGGAATGGACTCAATTAATTAATTCTGTGTTCAAGATTAACGGGGATGTCTTGGAGTGAAGGGATAGCATAAAAGATTTAAGGTCGGTTTATATCTACAGACACCCAACGTGTCAGACACGTGCGGTGTCAGACAAAATAATATTCTATACAATACAATGTGTATTAACGTATTTATATCCATCGTAACACGGTCGCGCAGACGCCGACAGACACGGGTTGTGGCCCGCCAGTGTTCTCGGAAAGAATATTTTGTCTGCGCGGTTCATGTCTGTACGTGTCTGTGGCTACTTACCGGCAGTGTTGCCAACTCGTGTGAAATTTCCCTTTTTGTAGGAAATTTTGGAAGGAAAAATGCAAAACAGGAAAAAGGGAAGAAAATTAAGAAATGTTAGTTTTTGTGGGAAAAATTTCAATGAATTTTATTGTATCTTACGTGCAATATTTATTTTTATAGTAAGAGTTCTGAGAAGAGTTCTGTATCACAAATCTAGAAAATTGTAACCTCTATTTATACATTACATTAGGTTGAAGTTGGAATTTAATTATTTTGACAACAGTGTGACGTCATGAAATGAAGAAGGCAGAGGTGTTATATTGCAATTTCAACCTAATGTAATGTATACAGAGGTTACAATTTTGAATTTTTTTTTCGAAAACTACGTGTAACCACCGAAATCTGACTTCAGAGTCGTGCTCAGCACCCTCGAAAATAAGAGGGTAATTTTTTTGTTAATATTGGACAGTTTTACGCTGTTGTAAATAATTACCTTTAAATAACAACAAATTATATTTTTGTCATATTTTAGACAACACTGTTACCTATTATGTTTCTATGTTGTGTATGACAGTTTTATTATTTTTTATTATTGGTATTATTTCCACCAAAACATTTTTTATTATTACTTATCGTGGGAAATTCTTAGGGAATTTTTAAAAAATTGTTGTGGGTAATTCGGGATTTTTTTAATTTATTTGTGGGAAATTTTGATCGCAAGGGTTGGCAACACTGCTTACCGGGTAGTGTAAATAGAGTATCGGGCGGGACCGTCCAGACGTGTTTTGTATTTAGTAGTTGCCAGTGGGAGCGGCCGCGTCTGACACCGACGACGGTGTCTGTCGCTGTCTGACATGGTACACTTCACGTTAGATGTAAATAAATGGTGTCTGCCACGGTACTTGTCTGAAACGCACCGTGTCTGTAGATATAAACGAACCTTTAAGAAGAGAACGCACTATAAGGTCGCGGTCTAGACGCAACGCAAACCGCTCTGTGCCGAGCTGAATGCGGACTTATAAAATCAGCCGCATGTCATTCTCTAAGCGCTTCCGACTTGTTCCACTGTACTATTTAGATATAAAAATACTTGCTGTGTAGGAGTCCAGTTCGCGTCAAATAAAAGAGCTAATAAAAATACTTCTTACATAGAATATATTTTGACATCTAAATACTACAGTAGAACAAATCGGAAGCGCATAGAGGATGACATATGCGGCTGATTTTGTAAAAGTCTAGACCGCGACCGCCTAGTGCGTTGCCTCCGTTAGGTAGGAGTTTACTTTGATTTCTTTCTCAGATCGTTCAATATTTGGTTTCCTCAACGCTCAAGGCTTAGAACAATGGGTTTCGTGATAAGACAGGGTCGTGAATTTTGAGATAATCCTGCCTTGCCCTCACTATTTTATGCGATTGTTCGGTACAAACTAGAATACTGTTCCCCTGTTTGGGTTGTTACGATTTATAATAACCAAGTCAATATACTTGATTCGATACAAAAAAGGTCGGACTGTATATTACCTGCACGCAGATGTGATTATAAAATATTAACGCGTTTTAAATTCTATTCATTACAGTTACATGCTCTATTACATAATAATATTGACTGTCACCAACTGCAATTTTTACCAGTTCGGCCTGCAAATCGCACTACACATTTATCTCATTTTTTATATGTACTTCTGCTGCTAACCTAAGGTTTCTTTTATGACACATTATTACAATTCAATTTGTAATTTCTGTTAAACTATACGTAAATTGTATATACCATTGTATATCAACGCACATGTGCATAAAACATATTACTTTTTCTTCATTATGTAAAAGCAACGTAATGTCTGGTATATCGTGAGCATCAACGATATAGTAAATAGTATGCACGATATATTTTATGGAAATTTTTATCAAAGTTTTAGTGAATACAAAATTGTATACACACAGTTTTATATGATATTGCCACAGTTTTTAATACATTACAGCGCGGTCTTTCAAAGCTCTATTCTGTAAAAACCATATGGGGTATTGGTAAGTATATTCATAAATCTTTATAAACATCCAAGTGAAATTACCCAATCATTTTAACTCCTAAGTGTCTTCGGAGATAATAATGTATTGTACGATATTTTTACTATATTTCAATATTCAGTAAGATTTTATCATCAGCTGTCATAAAATATATTTATATAACTATTTTTAAGTTAAGTTGTATCTTCAATGAATCGTAATTTACTAAGAAACCCTTTTACCCTTGTGCTTACATAAATTAGCGAACGTGAATAGTTTAATTTAATTCACAGTAGTACGATTTTGTTAAGTTGCACAGCCAATTAAATTTTAATATGTCTAAACTCTTTATTTCAGGGGCAATGCCTTATCAACGTGGGTGGAGATGTGGTACTGGTTTCGTACTTTAAAGAAGACACATAGTTCCACAAAATCATCATACCTTTTTTCCTTCATGCTCAACATTCTGCTTTAATTTATTTATTTTATATTTAACTGCTGACTAAATTTCACGTTAATTAATTTATTATATAGGTAATTTTGGGGTAGGTGTTTTGTAAGATATGTAACGTACGAGAGAAGAGAGAAAAGTACACTTGAAAAAGTGTTTGATTTTTAAGTACAAGCTGGGTGATTCTTTTTTAGATATATTATGAGTATTAGTATATTAAAACCGACCTCGTATCTCTTATGATAACTGTGATCCCGAAACTGGCATCTGGTATATTTGTCAACCAGTGGTTTGATGAAGAAAAAATGATTTGCGCTCTAAGCATTATAAATATTATTTAGTATTTGAGTGTAATATTTAACAAATGGCAATAATGCATGACGTAGGTATTCCTACAGCTTTATTATTTCAACACTACTTGTGTAATTTCTCACAAAAATATAAAATATTATTATATCTATTTAAAACAATGGTTGCTTTTTCGTTTTATCCCACCAAAATATAGCTCGAAAATTTGTATTGTTTGGCACACAGTGTTAGTTTGTTATACATACATAGCTACACATTACACATAATATGCACGATGGACGATGTGCTACACTATTTTTATCAATATCAATATTATTTAGAGCAAAATGATCTTGCATCATTATTTTTAGAAAACGGACCTGAATGTCTGTTTGGACTGAGGCTTATAATTTTTGGTTTCTCATCAGCAGAAACAATTATCCTGTTTAGACTGACATGTCGCCAAACAGCAGCTTTTTTTAAATGTTTTTATTTTAGGAAACTTATTAATAACTTCCGTTCTGTCCTGTTGGATATTTTATTTCTTTTTTGTGCACCACTACGATTGCCGTCCGCTTCCCGACATCCTGTGCAGTGCGCCTTAGATTGGTTTGTATAATAATGTCAAATTTCTGTGGTTTACTTCTAAGCTTATACCGCAGCCTTAAATAAAATATCTCCTTGTAAGAAATTGATGCAAATTAATTGTTCAACAAATTAACGGCTTTGATGCTCGAATAACTAAAATCGACCTTGCAGGTAAGTCGACCAATCTTCCAATTATATTTAACAAGAATTTAATTATTATTCCAGGTTCCAATTTACAACAAAAAATAAACAATAATTCATTTTCTCCGTATATATTAGATTACTTCTACCAACGCAAAACTTTCGCAATTAGATAACTATGGATTTTTATATATGTACAATCTATAGCAATACTAATGGCACTCTTTAAAACCAATTTTGCGACTTGTTTTGAACTTACCACCTTATTTTCTACGCCATTTCTAACGTCGTCTTCGATGATCGGTCGATCAGCGGTTGTTGCAGAAACACTTATTGATCTTTCTTGACAAGCATCTGCCCGAAATATCCTTGCTCTCCATTATTTTGATTATATCGGTATAGATGCCTGTTTATATACAGGCTGTATCACATAAGAGGGCCACTCCCATGTATCTCGCTTAATATGCGAGACACGTCAAAAATCTTTAATTGTTTTGTGTTGCATTTTTGGGGGCCTTTATGCTCGTTAAAACAAATTTGTGATCCATGGCCAACTTTATGAGTAATAACAAAAAAAACCTGTGCCCAAACTTTAAGGCTGTCTAACTTTTTTATTTTAAGAGATAGAGAAAACTTATTGGTAATAAATTTTTATTGCAAAATTGATACCTTCCACCTGATATAAACAGATTTTTTAAATATCGTATGTGGTTCGCTGCGCCCTCTAGGCGGATAATTTTTTTTTTTGTTGAAGCAGGCTATAGCCACAAAAAATTGCCTGTTTTTTCGTATTTCATGCAATATACTACATGTTGCCCTTATCTTTTGTATTTATTACATTTTTTTTCAATTTTAGTTAAAAAAATGTACCTAAATATTTTCGTGTTGCTCAAGATAATGTAGAACCTGTTTTAAAGACACCAACTGCAAAAAAATAATAAACAGAATGTACTTTTTTATGCAAAATACAGATTTTCTTATAATATTATTTTATTGGTTTTCACATTAGAAGCAATTGGGTCTTTAAAATTATTTTGACACAGACAATGTAATAAAATAATATTATAAGAAAATCTGTATTTTGCATTAAAAAAGTACATTCTTTTTATTATTTTTTTGCAGTTGGTCTTTAAAATAGGTTCTACATTATCTTGAGCAACACGAAAATATTTAAGTACATTTTTTTTAACTAAAATTGAAAAAAATGTAATAAATACAAAAGATAAGGGCAACATGTAGTATATTGCATGATGACGAAAAAACAGGCAATTTTTTGTGGCCATAGCTTGCTTCAATAAAAAATTTTTTATCCGCCTAGAGGGCGCAGCGAACCACATACGATATTTAAAAAATCTGTTTATATCAGGTGGAAGGTATCAATTTTGCAATAAAAATTTATTACCAATAAGTTTTCTCTATCTCTTAAAATAAAAAAGTTAGACAGCCTTAAAGTTTGGGCACTTAACAGGTTTTTTTGTTATTACTCATAAAGTTGGCCATGAATCTCAAATTTGTTTTTACGAGCATAAAGACCTCTAAAAATGCAACAATAAACAATTAAAGATTTTTGACGTGTCTCGCATATTAAGCGAGATACATAGGAGTGGCCCTCTTATGTGATACAGCCTGTATATATTTTGAGCTCGATGAAAATCCACTACTGAATTTAAGTTTAGTACGACAATCCGTTAATAAATAAAAAAAAACTTTTAGAGTATGCTCAATATATTCGTAGATATATGAGAATAAAAATTTAGACAAGTTGGATATAATTTTATATAAACAAGTTCGTGTTTTATTAAAGAAACAACGTTATTTAAAATATCACAACACCACAACTGCGTTGAGTGACAAAATACATAATGGGAAAAATGTCAGTTTTTTCCCAGCATGCCAACGAAATGTATATGTTCGTTTTGTTTCATATACATACTCTGTTTTACACCGTCGCATCTTGGTTCCGCTTGGTGAGCATAGATAAATATTTTTAGAAACATATAGGTATAAACTTTTCTAAAAATGCTATTACTCCTTTGACCTTTTGATGCTTTAATTTTTTGATTAACTTTAAATTATTAGATTTTGTTAAAATGTCTCCCCAATTCTTAAAAAGTGGTCTTTCTTATAATAAATACGACAATGTATTTTCATGTAAGATGATTATTTGTCCGTAAATATTCAATCAATTTTTACGTATATCTGAAGTTGGAAGGAATAATCCTCACCAAAAAAGTAAACATATTTTCATGTATACCTACTTATAATAACTTCGTATATAAAATAATTGAAATCTGTACTTTACCATTGGCAGTTTAATAGTATAATATGAAATTGGTTCCTAATACAATTTTAATTATTATTTCTGTATCTGTTATGTTAAAAAACAAAGAGGTATTACTTGACGAAACATCAGTGATGCATTGTTTTTTGTTTTTTTTTTGTATTGCACTTTTTGCGTGATATAGGCTTACAAATAGTAATCTATTCATATTCATGTCCCTGACGCTATACTAACGCTCGCTGAACTGTGTTTTGAAATTTTAAAAATTGGCTTGTGTGTGTGCCACTTGATTCTCGTTCCTGTGCCAGCCTGTGCTCCCCTATATTGTATTACACGACGAAGACAGAAGGCCCTCGGAAGTGGAAATTCGGTAAGTCGCAAATTCCAAATATACGTACCAAGTTTCATTAAGCCAGAACTGTAGAAAATTTTACTAAAACATTTTTCATTATTATTCATTAACAAAAAGTGAGGACTAGCATTTTGTTTTACAAGGAACAACAATTTTTTGTTTTGTTCATTGTTTATATGATTTTTTGTTTGTTTATTTTTTATATACTTAGATATTATCTACAACTGTTCGTTGTTCTAATTTAGTGTACTTTTTACAAGATTTCTCCGTAAAAAACAAATTACCAAACATGACAGATTCTACGTCCAAATTATCTAAGCATAGATGACAAAGGGTTCATTTTCGAAATATGTAAACCGTAATTTTTAATTTCTAACTTGCAGGGGATTAATTTCAAGAGTTGCCTATCTGTATATGGAATCAAATATTTATATGACCCTATTGACTATTTTTAGCAGTTAATCTGTAAACTACATAATATGCACGGTAGTTTATAAATATTGAAAGTAAAATGTGGAAGAATATTGTGTGATAATTTCCAAAAAAATTGTCAGTGTTAAAAACTGCTATTAATTTTTTTTCACACACTTTTACAGTGAGGTATAGATAAATAGTTTTAAAAGAATCGCCGGAATCCAATATTAGATGAAATATTAATATTTAGCAAATCCTAAACCTAGAACAGTTCCTAAGTAGGTTCTGTTTGTAAGGAGAAAGTGAATATGTTTTCTTTTATATGTTCGTTAGTATGTCTCAATTGTGTTAAAACTTTATTTTTACCATGTTAATATTTTTCTTCATAGAAAATACATATTTACAAACATATTTTTTATTGAATAATTTTGTAAACATAAACGTGTAATGTATAATATCGATCACACTTAAATTTGGGATTTAAAAAAATTATTGGCATTTCAATAATTTATTTTAATTGTATATTATATAAACAATCATTAAAAAGCTCAAACAATCAAATCTCATAAATATTTTACAGCGAAAATTTTAAATTATTACACGGTGAAGCATTTAGCCAGTGGTCGTTTATAAGCCAAATCTCCTTCCGAACCTCAAGAAAACATGATCGACATCTTGTCTCTTGGCGTTCAAGTTAGTGTTCCTCTCTTCCAATCTTCCAGAAACTGCCAACAGATTAAAAAACATATTTTAAAAATATAAATAAGTTAAAAATAAAAATAAATTCAAACGTTACGTATGTGTATGCAGCCGCATTTGATATACCTGTATTTTTAAAGCGAGATCAAAAGCTAGAAATCTCTTTCCAAGCTCTTTGTATTAGAACTAAATGTAGACATATATATTTCTACATATCTATTTCCCATTTTACAAATATCTCAGATTACAAAAATTTTCCAGTGATGCCTACGCCTACGTAAAGTGTATATTTCAATATGCGTTCTTTTCTAAGTTGTGAAAAATGTATACTTTTTCAGTAACACACAAAATTGTCTCTAAATAAACTTTAACTTTTGACTTATGATGAAAATTGCCACAAAATCTATAACTTCTAGCTATAGGGAATGTTAACTAGGCGACCCTAGAATTGAATCCAAAAATGTAATTATATACAGGGTGTCCCATCTAAAGTGGAAGTTGGGTCGACGAAAAGTTTGAAATTCTTCGGATTAGTATTTTCCCAGATGACGATCGACGTAGTTCTTGGTGGGACACTCTGTATATCTTGTAACTTGCCAATGGTCAGGTCCCACGTGAAATTTCTAGAAATCGGCGCCCATATTTATAACAATAACTAATAATTGTAAGCAACCATTTCTCCTTCGCAAAACAATAACTAGTTCACTTCGTAATTTAAGCAAGAAGAAACTGAATTTATTTTCAGAATGAAAATTAAGAAGAGTCGATCAATAAAAGTGTTTGCTGCTGAAGAAAACCATATACGTGACAGATTAGAGAAGCCTTGGGGTGCTACTAAAGTAACGAAGTAACGGATTGACAAATTAAATAAAAAACGACCCGTAGTTAATTTAAATTTGCTAACAGAACTTGGTAGGCGCACATGCATAAATATATGACTAAAAACATTAATATCGCCCGTTTTTTATGCTGAGTAAATAAAAAAATATATTGTGTAGGTAGTGGAGTAAAAAATATTAAAATCAAATTTAAAATAGTATAACAAAAATATGTACTTACACTGTGTCTGTTGTGGTACTACTTCGTCGACAGCTTGTTCAATGGCGTAGCATAATTGTCTAAGAGCGGGATTGGCTTGTTCTTGAAGCGAACTTGGTGGACAGCTTATAACCGATGCCTTAGATATAGAGGAGGTCAAAATAAGAGCGACGACTCCAAAAATTAGAGAGAGGACAGTGTAGCTTTGCATGTTCATTCTGTAATAATAATATAACGTAGATACCTTACTGTACATGATTTTTTTTATACGGAAACTATTTTTGAGATTATGTGGAACTAGATTTTTTCCATCTATATAAAGAACATTTTGCCAAATTGACTAACGAAATGAAGTGTTGAAATATCAGCTGGTATTGATTTAAAATTCATATTTTTATTCTGTGTCCCAAACCGTAATGTAAAACTAAAAATGTTGCACCAAAATAAAATTTTATTTAAATTCAAAACTACATAGGCCTACACGTACTTCCTATCATCAAATATCTCTGTACTTTATAAAAGGACGGTAGCATTTTATTCCCCTAAACAGGTATTAAATCAAAATATTATTTTGATCTTTTTCTGATTGTTTTTTTGTTTATCCTATATACGCAACATCGTATACATGTTATTTGTTCATTTCTCTGGAAATGATGAATAAGCTTTGACTGTTTTCACTGAATTTTTAACAAACGTATAAAACGCGAAACGGTTTAGAAATGACACAAAAAGGAATGAAATAATTAACTGAATTTTCCTTCTACAAATACCGAATTTTAGATTAAATTATATCACGCTTTAATTGCTCAGCAGACGTGTTAGTTACACAGGAATGTTTTTTTGCGGGTTGTCGAAGAGTAACTAGGTTTTAACACGTTTCTGAAAGTAAACCTTGTTTGGCATATCATTCAGAAAAATACTTTCAATTGAAAATTAATATCATGAACCATCTATTTGTTTCTGCATGAAAAACAGTGTTTCAATGATTTGTATGTATGTGGGTATGCCTCTATATATATATTGTATAGACTTTATTGTAATTGTAAATTTTTAGTCTAAAATTTTGCTTTTGTAAAAAACGGAACTTTATTAAACCGGATTTATTTTATTCACGTGTACTTTTAAAAATTCTTTACCCACCCAATAGGTATTCATAAAGAAAAAGTAATATAAATATTGCAAAATTCAAAGCCTTTATTTTAGACAAAAATATTACTGTTACTTTTAAATTAGAAAAAATATTAAACAGCGGTGTATGTACTGGTATGTTTTTTTGAAAAAAGTTGCATTGTAGATAATAAAAAATATTAATGATACTTCTATCATTAATTACATTAACGAGTATATTAGGGATGTCCATTAGATTTGTGATTATTTTGCTGTCGGATTTTAATCCCCATATAATATTCTTTCTTTAGGTAGGTATGTCTTACCCAGTCACATATGTGACATGTCTTCAAAGATTTCTTTGTTCGGCTTCCTAAATATGTTTCTAGACTTTGGAATTGAATACAATATGGTTTGAATAATACAATTGGGTGTTAAGAAAAATGTACGTGAGTGGGATTATTCCCTATAAAAAATCTCAGCGCTTGCCCTGAATAATAAAAGCCATGGCATTTTGCTGAAAGTAATTTTGAGTAGCAGGGAATCGAAACGTTTTCTGTTTTTTTAAGTTTTAAATGTTTTCTAGTGTTTAGTGATTATCTGTAAAAAAATGATCATTTAATTGTTATCAATTAAATAATATTTATAGATAGATTGAATTTGGTTTATATATTTTTAAAATAAAACATATGTTTAGGCGTTAGAAAAAATATTTACTGTGAAAGTATTACTAAATATTTTCTGAAAAAAGGAGTTCACAATTTATGAATTAAATGAAAATGTATTTCGTGCAGAGCCAAAATATGAAATACGTAATTGAAAATAATGAAATAGAAAGTGTTACCAAAAAACGCATATAGTTAGTACATTCCAACAAAAATATTTCACATAAATTAATTAGAAACTAGTGGATGCTTATCACATTGTCGAAAAAATACACATAACCGAACTTAAAAATAAGGTTTCACTTACATGTAGAGCTAGGGCAGAAAGAACAAATTTCTTGTAAAATATCTGTTACAATATGTTTGAATTTGGTTGGTTGATCGTCTTTTATATATAGCGCCAACGCGCCTACGATCCGAGCCGTTCACTTGTGCGCAACTCGCACCTCTTCTAATTGCACACCTATAGGCATTATCTGAATTTGAGATGTCAACCCAACATTACTTTGAAGTATAGATAATATGTCGCTAATTGATTTTTTTTATACAAACAAAATAGTACTAATAAATCAGAATGAGAACTGAATAGCTGCTGGTAAACTCAAATTTAAAATTATTCGTTAGGTCGGTACTGCTTATAACTTGCACCAAGTAAAATTGAATATATATTTAATTTCACGTAAGACTTACCTTTTCACACAAAATCCTTGAGACATTTAACAAACTTAATTAAACTTTTGTCATAGCAGCAACCCCCATATATTTTTAAGATATTCTTTTAATTATTATATTTCAACGCCATGGGAAGTTTAAAAAACGATAAAATTATATAGATAGTTCTAAAGAACTGAACTAAAATGAATGATAAAAAAAATGCTTAGAAATTAAATCGTTATAATAACATACATATACATATATGGTAAATATTCTTCTTATCCTTTTTCTATTATTAAATTAAAAAGCACGCTTGAACGGAAGATATTTTTGCAAACGCACATGTATATTATACATACATAAATGCGTGGCAAATACAGGGTGTCCCAAAATTAGCCTGCCAAAAATTAACTGTGGATTCTACGATCAAAAATAAGAAAAAAAGAGTTATATAATCATAGGTCCTAACGGAGCTATTACTGTTTAAAGGGGGACTCCAAAATTTGATTTTCTATAAACATTTTCAAACCGGATCGAGATAAAGTAATCAAATTTGAAATTGAGTATCACGATTAGATTGCGAATCTAATGTTCTGAAAATAATTCTTCATAATTGATCACAGGCGTGCCAAACTGGGGGGTCAGTGGGTAAATATTGCTCTAACTTTCTTGTATCTCAAGATTTTCGTCGTCAGATCAAAAAATTAAAAATGTTGGTCTATTTTACGTGAAAAAGGTACTTCTATTTCAATCCGATAAACTACTCTGTTTTCGAGTAATCTTCATTTAAAAATTTTGTGACATACCGCAAAAGATGGAAACCATAAATAGGCAAAATATGAGTCAAATAAACTGACAAATAACTTTTCAAAGCCTTACTAGACACAATTTGCCCGCATGCATATCATATCTAATATTTTTGTGGTATGTCACAAATTTTTTAAATTAATATTACTCGTAAACGGAATAATTTATCGAAGTAAAACAAGAGTACCTTTTTTTTGTAAAATTGTTCAACATTTTTAATTTTTTGATCTGACGGCAAAAACCTCGAGACATAAAAAAGTTAGAGCAATATTTATCCAATAACGGAAGATATTTTTGCAAACGCACAGTATGTATATTGTACATACATAAATGCGTAGCAAATATATACAGTGTGACCCATTTCACATGGATTTATTTCTTTTTCAAATTTTGCAAAAACTGTTAAGCCATTTTTTTTTCTTCAAATCTAACTACGGCACTGGATTCAACATCCCCTAAAGCGGTTTTATGCCAAATTTCAAAAATATTAATAATGAGAGATTTATAAGAATTCTAATTTAGGCTTAAATTTATTAAATGCATATATAAGCAAAACATGTTGGCATGAATGAAATAAGGAGAGAAATTAATTTTCATTCGCTTGTAACTGATCACATTAAACGTAAAAACTTATAATTAGCGGTTAATAATAATAATAATTAAAAAATAAATATTAATATTTATTTACGAAATTTGGCATAATACCATTTTAAGGTGCTGAATCCAGTGCCGTAGTTGGATTTGAGAAAAAAATATCGCTATACGTTTTTATAAAATTTGACAGTGAAAAAAAAAATCGAAATAAGCCATGAAAATAGAAAACAAATTTTGATATTTTGCGCCAAAATAGTTTTTACAGCTTCATCTTAAAAAAAAATGAAATACATCGGATAATAAATGCCATTTTTACAGGCCTGTTTCCATTTGAAATGGATCGCACTGTATTACTACTGTTGGCATAGAGGTGGGTATAGTGTTAAAGTACTAAAATATTATTGGGAATTCGTCCATTACGAAAGTATTTATAAAGAGGAAGGGTCAATGTTATTGCAAGCAAATCTATAATATAATCGAAGTAGAAAGAAATTAGGAAAGATACGTTTTTCAGTTGAGGTGTTACATGGGAAATGTATTAGTAGTTAATTTTTATGTCATGAACTAAAAGCCTCCTTGCAGAAACAAAAAACATTTAGAAGAGAATATTATATCAAAGTGGCAATAAAATTAATAAATGTAATTGGTTTAAGTGCATCTTTATTAAAAAGAAATGGGAAGCATCAATTATTATATGTTGTTCTTTCTATAAATACATTAGAAACGCTCTCTGCAGGAGAAGGCGATAAATATTATAATTTGTTTTGTGCTCGGAGCTACTGTACCTCATATATGTATATCAATTTTTACAATGTGACAATCCATGTCAACATTCTAGAGTAAGCAATAAATATTAATGGAGTCGCAAATTTAAATATTTCTTCTTGTCCCTAGCAATACCGCAATAAACGATTGACGATGATTTCTATTTTTTCTTTTGTTTTTTATGCTAAATCACATACCTATTTTTAAATTCGTCTATGCAGTTGTAATTCTAATGTATTTTGTTTTTTAAAATAAACTAAATAATATTTAACTATTGACAGCAAATTTTAGATATCTATCTGAAAGACGATTAGGTGTAAAAAAAACTGAAAAAGGTTAGATATCAGTCGAGTTCATTTGAGCACGTAAAGTGAATTTTCTTTAGTTAACAGGATGCATATTGCTTGGACTAGGGAGAAATATTACACAGGTGTGTAGCTGCTTTATTAGAATCCTCCGGACAAACGAAGCTGACATGTATAAATTTAGAAAAGGTCCGACGTTACACCTCCGTTAACGCTATATTATATTGTGTACATAGTGACCTTTTAAATATATGTAATGTCCCATGATTCTTTTTTAATGACAATTCTTTCTTATAGATAGTCTAATAAAAATGTTGCTTTTCCTTGAAATGTAATTCAATTTTAAATTTTTAATCGCTCTGAAACATATAAAATATAGGTATTGATATGTCTTAAGTAAAATTAGTTATTAAATAATGATAAAATAGTTCTCTTTTATTTTAGTTTAATTAAATTCGTAATTTTAATACCGATGGAGACATCTATTAGTTTAGGTACAAATTATAAGTAGGCGAATCTTTTTGCGGGATTAAAAAGTAGGGAAAA
This sequence comes from Monochamus alternatus, assembly GCA_037114965.1. NCBI lineage: Eukaryota > Metazoa > Arthropoda > Insecta > Coleoptera > Cerambycidae > Monochamus > Monochamus alternatus. The sequence goes on from CM073432.1 coordinate 20,514,298, forward strand.
AAGTAAGGTTTATAGCGAAAATCTTTAGCGTGCGTTGAGACTTATGAATATGGTGGCTAGTGAAATTTTGAAATAATTTCGTATATCGGATATATCACTAGTTCGACATACTAAAAGCTAATTTTATGGTAGATGAATACGTTTATGTTTAAATGGTCTTGTATCCATCAATGGGATAGAATTCTGTTAGCCTCCGCAAGAAAACAGTAGAAAAGACGCCTTCGGGTATTACATACGGGGTGTTTCGCAACCGAGGTGAGCTTATCTTTTGATTTGATTTCAATTATTATTGCTAAAACCGTATATCTAAGTAACGATGTCTTTCTATTATATTTTTAGGCGTTTTGAGGTTTACTCATATCATTTTTTTAAGTGGAATTATCCCTACCTCGAAAGTATTGAATTTATATACCGGGTGAAGCCCTGAACGACACGCCACCGGTAGTGGTGCCCATTATACAGATATCCTGGAAAATCCACCACCATGGATAATTACTGGATGAGTACCACATAGTGGATATTTTAATTGTTGTTCTAATTTCGAGTGCGGAAGCACTTTAATATATTTTTTATATACAACCGAAATACCAGTGCTGTTCTAGACACTAAAATTTTATGCCCAAATTGCCAATTTAAAGACTTTATTGAGTATTCATATAGATAAATATTTCCACATTTCACTCCCAAAAAGAGTAATTGCATTCCTGTAATTTAGGTAATAAGTGGTAAATATTAGTTAAGGAATATGTTTTAAATTTTGTGTTGCGACTGCAGTCAGTAAATGTTGAATTTTCTGTTTAGATATAAGCCCCAAAATTAAGCCAAACATAAAATCTGCCCTGTAAATGCTGACTCAATTGGTGTAGTAAATATTCTTATAAAACCTATGTGAAGTTATTTTCTTTCATCTTTGCTGTATGATTTAGTGGTTAATATAATTGTTGGGTATGTGGATTTTAAACCACTTGGCGTCCTGTACTAGAAAAAAACAATAACCTAATCTTATGTAATATATATGTGTTTATATATTATAATCAATAAAGAACCTGTCCCGACTCCACTGAGAAATCTACTCGACACATACCTAACTGTTCCCACCGCAAATAAAGTCAAAAATTAGGTAACAGTATCTAATGAAGGGAAATATGACTTCATTTTATATTTTGCGATGTAGCGATCAATCTCATCATACAGTTTCCGCCCTCTAAATAGTGTCAAAACTGTTTACCTACGTTTTATCAACTAATGAAGTAGATAAACTTTTGTTGATGTAACATTAACAGGTTTGACAACCAGAAGCACATCGCTTAAGTTTTTTTGTGATAACATTATTAAAATCATTATTTCCGAAAAATACCACAACATATTTTCCTAAAGCGTTTTTATAGTGTCTTAAAGCTAAACGTAGATATTTTTTAAGTGGATAAGCTTTTTAAATATAAAACGTTTCTCTCAGTGTACGATAAACATGCCTTCTTTAAGATTTGTAATGAAGTTCTTTAAATAGGTACACTATGTCATCAAATTAAGTTCAGTTAATGGAAACTGATGCCAAAGGGACTTAAAATAAACAAAAATTCGCTGTAATAGTTATTTTAAAATCTGCAATTCCAATCAGGAAATAATAGATTAGCTTCAATTGCAATTGACAGTTTGCGGTGTTTTCGGAAGAACAGTGATTAATTACAGAAGTTTAATGGAATAAATAAATATTTTCTCTGTTAAAAAAGTATAACGGGTCATCTTCAAAGCTGCGATCATATTGTACAAAATCAATGAAACAAATTGTACAAGAAGAATAACGTAATGGTAAAAAAATTACAAATTATTTCAGTTTAGCGAATAAACAACAAAAACCGTAATTATTTTCTCGCACTGAATGACCTCGTAAAGTGGGTAGATTTAATTAACCATTGCTAACGTAAATTTGCGGCCGTGTTCACGTACCTACTTACCCGTTAATGAAAATTTTATAATTTGCAGGCATCGTGTTATAATAATTATAATTTTTTGCTTAAAATTAATTTATAAAAACGAAACTTTTAAGATGAAACATGGATAATAATGAAATGATTAAATTATGTTTAAATGTTTTTTTTCTATATGTAAATTCATCGTCATTTTTATCTAATTCTGTTATACAAAATAATAGAATCATGGATATATTTATTTGTTTGTTTTCATTTAAATTGAGTTTTAATATATGTGTAGATATATGTTTTAATTTGCCCTAGAAACTTCATACATCTAATCGTAAAAGTAATAGGATCCCACTAAAAATTTATTGAGGAAAGCTAATCAAAGTATTGTATCAATATTTGCCAATATTAAATAATGATGTGGACAATAGGTGCTTTATTATCTTTTTGTTTGACGAAGCCTTGAACATACCTTGGTGAACTCACGCAGAACGGCATTAATTACAAATATATCTCAGTTTTGTAAGGGTTTTGTCCGTGATTTCACGTTTTGTGCTAATTTTTGAGAATGAATAAATAATTTTTGGTAAATATTATATGTCCGTGTATAATTATTAGATGCATAATTTGAGGAATTGGTAGCATTTTTATAGCTTTTTGAAGGTGGATTCTATACTTTTTACCATAGGTTAAAATGTAAAAAGCTTATATTTTATTTGAACTGCAAATGCGGTATGCCCATCCATGTGCCTTGAATAATAATGAAGTACAAGGATCAACCTGAAAAGAATCTGAACGTCTATTAGGAAATAATTGTTGTTTATTGTGTAAAAGCTCAATTAAGTATTCTGTTTGCCAAGTTCTTTTATCACTTAAAATAGACCTATTTTTTCTATTTTTCTGTTTCTTCTCGGTTTTGTACAATACAATAAATCTTTATAGTTACCTGTAAATAATATTTATATTTTTATTGAAACATGAGAGGCAAAAGAAGATTAGGAATGTATGATTAAAAGTAACGTGTAATACGATCTGAATGTTGACGCGAGGTGTATTTTTCGCATTGTGGAAACCGAAAGAGAAAATATAATTATAATTCTGCCAAATTACCTATCAAATATCAAATTTAATTTAATTTAAGCATGAGACCGTTATAACATTTATCGCCCCTCCCCCCCTCCTCCTTACTTCGCCCATGACTATATCTATGATTCGAATGCATTAAGTTCTTTACATACACATTAGGTATCTATCCAGTTAAATTGATTACATTTTTAATATCGTAGTAACGTGAACTTTATGTAGGAACAAATGGCTAAAATCTCAATATTCTTTACTACGTATACGTGACATGGGCAAAGTTAAGTCATAAAATCTGGATGGGCTAAAACCCTAAATGGACTGTGAAAATATGATTTTTAATTTAAGTTTTGAAATGTGTGTGTTATTTTATGAATATTTGGAGGGGGGCGAAGCATCCGACAGAAAGGATGTTAAAATACCCGTCTCCAACAAATTAAATTTACCTAGCAATCCCATAGCTTCTGCTTTTACGGAAGGTTTTTAATTTTTGCTATGGGCTGTTTCTTCTATACTTTTCCGAAATGTGTTGTATGAGACAGATAAAGCTTTACAAGCATCAGCACGAGCCGACCAGCGTGTAGTAGACAAAGATTTAGGGATTAACTGATTTAAAATTATGATTTGTCCCTGTGTCAGTGTCACATCTTCATTTAGATTAGTTTTCAAAATATTCCATCTGTTGGTAGAGGTAGAAAAAAAGTTGAATATTTGTTGAACGAACATGAAATATTCAGTCGCCATATAGCAGGATTCTGCTGCTGCAGCTCCAACCAAATTCAAGGAGTGGGCAGCACAGGGAACAAATAATGCAAGATCGCTATGTTTTTTTATGCGAGCCTGAAGTCCACTATATAAACCCGCCATATTAGAAGCGTTGTCGTACGATTGACCTCTGCAATTCTTAATATCTAGTTTTAATTCACTAAGCATGTCGAGTACAGATTTTTTCATATCAGCAATTTTATGTCCGCAATTACTAATAAATCTTACAAATCGTTCGTTTGGAATACTTTTTTCATTCTATCTGGCGTAGAATCGACACTTATGGCATAGTATTTGTTTCGATGCAATTCTTGGACAATTTTATTTATTACTGAATATCCCATTAAATAAATTAATTCATTATATGTCGTTTTTGAAAAGGAAACACTACCTGTACCTACACTACCATATTTTTCCATGTGATTTTTTAGAAACGAATCATTCAGATAAAAGTGCCAATAAACCCAAAAAATTTCCATTGTTTGGAGAACCAATTTTTTCTTCAGTTCCTCTAAAGGCAACTTCACGTGTTGCCAAAAACTTTGTTACACTTATTACGCGCCGCAAAACTTCCTTCCAATAATCTCGTACAGCTAGATATTGCCGATGTAATTCTGAGTCTATTTTTCCTGAGTTTTGAGTTCTCATTATAAATGCCTTTGCATTGTTTTTGTGTTCCATAGATATTTCATGAGAATCTATACGAATGTGATTTTTCCAGTCATTAAATCCCGATACAAACGCATTTTCACTATTCATGTCGAATAATTTGGAGTATATACAAAATACTTTTCCTGTCATTTCAGAATATAATAACCATTCTCTTCTATGACGTTCTTCATTAAAACAATTCGAGAAAAATATTTGTTTATTCGCGTAACGATTAAATTTACCGTAATTTTGTGCAGAAATAGTAAAATCTAACTTATCAATATTCTGCTGTGGTGGATTTTTTAGAATTAAATCAATAATTAAGTGTTTATTTGCTATATGCCACTCTGCAGGATCGTTTCCTATATTGGTGTCCTCCACTGATTTCGGATTTGTAATTCATCTTCAACAATTATTAATGTTTCACTTTTAGAAGTGGAAGCAGTAGCAATTTCTTGTTCTTCTCCATTTTCTTCTGATGATGCAGTTTGTGTCTTTTGTGATGATAATAAATTTGGCTTTTCATTAACAATTATAATATTTGTTGTTTCGGTATCAGCATCACTAGCATTATTCGTTGAAGTTGAGGCCTGTTCTTCGATGGAAGATTTATCCGCTGTACCTAAATTAATTTAATATTATATTATATGGAAAATTATTTTTAAGTTATTATAATATACCTTCTTGTTTACAAAAAAAATTATCTATTTTCTTTGTCTTTTGCAATACATGTTCAAGCTTTTCTTTTTTCTCCCTCTCGATTTTCTCCTTTTGGCACCACTTAATTTTGTACTCATTTTCAATCACTACACAAATACTACACTACTTACGAACTCGGCACTACTCAGCGATATAAAATAAATATTTATTCTGTAAACTTTGCTAAAAGTGGCAAAGTGGGTATGTAATATACTTTTTACTTTTACCACTACTGGGACTGGGTGTACTGGGACACGTGCAGCTAGTTTTTTTACTAAACAATAAACTATCAGCTCTCAATTTCGACACCTTCTTAAAAGAACGACCCAAATCACATATTCGACCTCCATCTGTGACCAAATCTACCAGTCAGAAAAAAATGACAATATTTTTTAAAGAAAATGTTTATTTTTTGTTGATAATTGCCAAGTATGAAAATTTGTTTTTTTTTGTTCGTCGCTGGCGCCCCCCAAGCCGTCGGCGCCCCTAGGCAGCTGCCTATATTACCTTATGGATAATCCGGCCCTGCTTATGGGAGCATTATAAATAAATGCAATCCGCGTACGTTTGAAGATTTAAATCTATTTCCAACTGTTCTTCTGCGAATGGTGTTAATATGTACTCATATACAAATTTAAAAAGTGTAATTGTTAAGTTTTTATCCGAGAGTTTTGTTTGTACTGCAACCAGTAAAACATATGATCGCAAATTTTAAATAATTATTGTGTATATATTCTAGCATAAAGTGATGTTTGTTAAGGTCAATAAGATTTTGTAAATTTTAATTATATATCAGAATGTGGTTTTAATATTTTTGTAAACACAACTACTGTACCTAAGTAGGTACATATCTAGAACTCAAGTCATATGTGATTCGTTGATTGTATTCTTCTCGTGGCGACTATTGAAACTAAACCCAATGGAATGGAATGGAACAGACTGGAAAGTCGATAAATATTCACGCAAGGCTGTTAGTTACCATAACCATAGCTAGAAGGCACTGAGGTGAAACATTGTTGTAGGTAGCTTTTTGCCTCTTTACGCGGGGCTTTGTAAAGGTTGACCACCCATTTCAAGTACTACTAAGAATAATAATAATAAAACTTCTTTTTTGTTTACTGAACATTATCACATATTTATTGAATTTTTGCAATAAATTTCGACAGACTTCAAGATGGTTTATAATAATACGAAAATCGAAACGTTGTCCAAGATATGATAAACTATCACTGTTTTGTTTACAATTCAATCCTTTGACTGTGATTCCCATTTTAAACATTTATGAATAATAATAATGAGTGAAAAAGATTCAAATAAAAAAAAAAAACGGCAAAATACACAGGAAAGCTCAACGTCGATTCTGCATGGTAATTTGTTATTTTGAATGTTACTCTTTTCAGAAGGAATTCCAAAACAACCAGAAACAGAACTGACGGCGTGGCATCTAGCTCGAATATTATACAAGTGTCCAGTCCCAAACTGTCCATACTTTGATAAAAACTGTCTGTTAGAGTTGTTCAACAATTAAACAATTTATAATCTCTATTCCTTCACACATTTTGGAACAGAAGTTAAATAAATTAAGCAGTTTTTTAAAATTCATTTATTTTTGTTATAAATACATATTTATTTGCAGTATTATAGCATATGTACAATTAAAAACATAAAAATAACTTGCTTAAATAAATGCATTATAAAGTTTTTAAATGCAAGATATTTTTTTAATATTAGAAATTAAACATTTCTTAAAATTGTATATTTAATAAAAATCACAAGCAAACAAGCATTTAGTTTTAAAGAATAATCTTAGCAAAGAAAGCTTTAAAATATTTTCAGTCTTCATCTACATCTTCGTTGGTAATTAAGTCTCTGATATCTGGTAAATTATCCCAAAATTCGGGATCCCATGATGGGAATAAGCTTGTAAACTCTGAGGGCTCTTCCCCTTGATTTACAACAGTCACTGGAATATCTTCTCGGCCTTGACGCTTCAAGAATCTCTGTAACAAATTGAAAATTAACCATTTTTTTTTACAAGAAAAAAAAATTACCTCAGCAAATAAGGGTCCCTTTTCTCTTTCCCTCTCTGTTGCTCCTTTACCAATCCATACATAAACTTCATCTCCTGCATCCATAATCATGACATCATCATCATTAAGATCTGCTTGTTCGTGGTCTTCAATTGTTTCCAACTTGAATCTGTTTCCTTTAGCACGAATTTGACAGTGATATAAATGACCTTCTCTACTAACAGACCGTAACAAACGAGGATGAAGTTCACCGTGAGCTTGCCATGACCTAAAAACAAAAAATATAACAGTGTAATAGTATATTATTTTAATTTTTCACCTAAAGTATTGAGTGAAAACTGTGGGTTCAGCTCCCTGAATAATTCTTTGTACATGTGTCCACGATGGATAATTTTTGGATGTAACAAATTCATCAGCTTTTCGCATAGCTTCCTTCCTTTCTCTTTCATCGCACTGTTTCCCTATCCAAACATATAAATCAGCATCTGTAGTGTCCAAAATATAACAATCATTGGTATCCAGTATCGAAGCTTCTAAAGGTTTTTGAGCAATCTTTTCAATATGAACTGAACCAGAATTGTCTGAAACGCGATATATAGACACCTGATCTTCTTCAGTTGATTCAAAATCTGCATCATCGCCTCCTGCACTTTCTTCTGGGACTTCATCTTTAGATCCTTCACCCAAAGCTTCAAAGAACTCCTCATAGTCACTGTCTGGACCAAATTCATCTACAAATAAAAATAAACGTCTTTGGAAAACTTAAAATTAACGAATTCATTTAGAATGGTGTTAGCTTTGTTCGCGGTAGCAATACTAGTTTAAGATGAATTTGAGCATTTTACATAAGCTCAGTTTGAATTTGATTGTCCAAAATACAAACTGAACTTGTGCCTCATCTGTAAATTAATGAAATAAGCTCTACCGATAATGATGACTTTTGCTTTTCCAGCATGATCCTGATCTCTAATCTGATTAGCAGCATTAATAGCTTTAATTTTTTCAACTCGTCTCGCCGTGGAACCAACATAAACATAAATTTTTCTTCCCACATCGAGAATGAAACAGTCCCCGTTATTCATGGAGGCAATAGATGGAATAACTTGTTTGACACGAATATTTCTGGAGCCCTTGACTTGGAACAAACGTTTTTCAAAAGCATTAGGATCTACATGTTGAAAACCAGAGGAGACACCTCCAGGAAGGTATCGGACACCCCCATTCTTAAAGTGTGATAAGAACAGTTGGGATTCATGATCTTGAATTTCACGATGTTGAATGGGTGCTCCATTTAAAAAATCATCTAACTGGACTGTTAAAATTGCTGCTGAACCAGCTTCATCCTAAAATAAAAATAATAATGTTTCATAAGATTTATAAAGACTGTGTAACAATTGTCACCATGCAGTAAAAATTTAACATATCTTGTTAGTTGATAGAGATTGACATTTAATCGACAGTATAAAATAGAATAATTAAAAATTCCTTTTTATATGAATTATTTATTATACCTGAGTAGTTTCAGCCCCTAACCAAAAATGCAGATCATAGCTCTTCGAACCATCTTTTCGCACTTTTGTCTAAAAATAATTTAAATATGTAATGCAATTTTACAAAAAATAGCAACGTTACTCACAGCTAATACAATATAAGAATCTCCTGTATAGAATTTGCCATACTGATTTTTCGGGTACGGCACTGGTTTGAAATCCTGAAACAACAACAATAATTAAATTTTATGAACCCATAAATCTTTGTACTGAAACAGTTAATCAACAGCAAACAACTAACAAGTCATCGTCTTATTTTCACACAAAGTAATTTTGTTGTTTTGGCAACATAACAAATTTATTTTTAAGTTACTGGAATTTGGTTTACACTATTTGATAGGGACCTAATATTGGGTTCATATATCTAAATTGTAGTAATCAATATATTTCTGAATCCCAGTTAAATAAATACTACCAATTTATTATTACTATCATATTAGGCATTATTCCAATTTCCAAACCTGTTCTAATAATTGCTATATCATACAAATACCCTAATAAATGTATAAAAATAACAGAATTACGTCGCACTATATAAATATAAAAATATCCTAAATTTTCGTAATTTACATTTCTTCGTCCAAAAACAATATACATATGTATACCTACTAATTAACTGGGGGGGAAAATTTGAATAATTTGTAACAATGATAGATGGTTCTTAACTTAGATTAACAAAATTAATTTAATTAAAAAATTAAGCTAAGTAAAATAATCTCAAGATTAAGATTTCTCGGAAGTTAATCATCAGTTGCTTATCAGTTTGTTTATTTCAGATTACGACCTAATCATCATTTGGTAATATAAAATGTCAAAATTGTTTATTGCTTGCGATATACACACATTTTCATAGAAATATTCATGAGATGAACTGCGCAGTGCGCACAACAGATTACAAGAGATTGGTTTAGCCTAAACCTTATCAACTTATATCTATTAATACTTATTGTAGAAATCTATATATCTACAATTTGATGAATTACATTGTTCGCAAATTATCTAAATGTATATTAAAAACTAATTCATATTTAAGGATTAATCACCTTATTGCCTTATAATGTTCCTATTTTGGTCTTCAAAATAAGTCGCGTCTAGTAAAATTGAAATCAATACGAAAACGTACGAAGAATAAGTATTAAAAAATGTCTGGTTAAAAAACCAACCAGAACCAATATCATTTTACCATTACAACTAATTGGATGACTCACCGTTTTGTTTGCTAATTTTGTTATGCAATTTATTTGTTGTTTTCTTATCATGGCCAGGAAATTCGAATTAGAACTCTTAATTCAAGGTTCAGCAATTTATACTTTAGGGTGTGGTATCTCGGTTCTCAGGCCCAATAGGTATGCCAAAACGATATAAATTATATAGAGGATGTGATTTTTAATACATTTCGTTTATATAGGTAACATTCATTCCATTGTAACGAGCAAAACGGAAAAAAATAAATAAGTTTTTTTCTATAAAATAAAACGATCAGTTTTATATATAAAATAATTATGCAAGGTAATATTAATTAACTCAAATTAATATAAACTATTTTTTGTTGAATAAATATAATGAATACATGAAAATTTAAGTAGATATATTTTGATTTCCTAACAATTTCTACGTACTTAGATAAAACTTATTTTCTATTTCCTACGAGATAAACAACGATAACAATATCGTGTGGGTTAGCATAATAATAATGTAGGATACATATAGAATAAAAAAAATTCAAATAAAACGGAAAGCAGGCGCCTCTGTAATCAATAAAATTTACATATTTATACAATATGAACAAACAATTCGACTATTTACAGGCGACTAGGTACATTGATACGAGGTGGATTTAGATTATTTAGAACAATTTATAAAAATTATTTTCATGTTCCATACCTATTGGTTATATTTTAGCAATCAAACCAACAAAAAAGTCTTGGTTTTTGTGTAAACAAAATTCTAATAGTGCGCTAACGATACAAAATAGGTACCTGTATACAATTAGACCATATATGTTAAATTGTTTATAAACAAAAATTTATATTTTTAAAATTACCGCCAATTCAAATATTAATAATACTTTTGTTGTACTAACTTATTCCACAGCAAGCTGTACTTATTCCTAATGTATTATTTTTATTTCTATTACAGTTCTTTCTTACCTCAATTCTCCAAATCTCGACGCCAGCTTCTTGACCGGCATTTTCAAACGCTGGATCCATAGCTTTGCTACCAGTTTTCTGCCTTTTTGCTAGAGGAGACGTAAACTGGGATGGTCTCTTCCCGGTTGTTGACGTTAAAGCTTCGCAATTGTCTAGACAAAACGCTACTAGCAAAATGGTCGAGCCATACAAAACGAGAACATTTCGTGAAAGCCGACGTAGCCCACCTGTTCGCATCATCCTGGTTCATGCGCAAATTCTGTATCAATAACAAAAATATTTTATAGGTAGATACCAGGTTATTCAAAAATATATAAATTAATTCCAAACAGTATTGGTTGTACAGGGCATTATTAAAAACTTTAAATTTATTTCTTTGTTATGGTAGCCACTTTAATAATTAAGCCAAGGCTATTATAAAGTTGGCATATACAGGGCGTTCACCGTTATTCAATTGTTTGGTAGATATTAATAAAGGAAATTAAATTATTTTTTATAAGCTGAACATCTCTGTATATATATATATATATATATATATATATATATATATATATATATATATATATATATATATATATATATATATATAATAATAATAATAAAAATGTATGAAACAAAACAAATTTATCAAAGAAAAAAACTAATTGCGTATATTTATTATTAACAAAAACGCAGAAATTGATATTCTGTTTGAACAGATAAAACTTACATCCTATGTATTCATTTTATTTCCCTACCTTTGTATACAATAATTGAATAATATTTTTTCACACTAAAGTGGACGATGTGCTTTGGTTTTCAGAGTGAAACTTACTACATTTGCATAACAGATAAGTCAACTTCTTATAGTTTATTGATGACCCATACGTGGAGGGTGAAGGTCACCATGTTTTCAAATATATATATATATATATATATATATATATATATATATATATATATATATATAATAATAATAATAAAAATGTATGAAACAAAACAAATTTATCAAAGAAAAAAACTAATTGCGTATATTTATTATTAACAAAAACGCAGAAATTGATATTCTGTTTGAACAGATAAAACTTACATCCTATGTATTCATTTTATTTCCCTACCTTTGTATACAATAATTGAATAATATTTTTTCACACTAAAGTGGACGATGTGCTTTGGTTTTCAGAGTGAAACTTACTACATTTGCATAACAGATAAGTCAACTTCTTATAGTTTATTGATGACCCATACGTGGAGGGTGAAGGTCACCATGTTTTCAAATAAAGGATATCTAGAAAATTGGTCCGCACCATTTCATAACAAAAGTAGCAAACACTTGCGCATCCTGTGTATCATAGAGAAGGGGTTACTGTGTATTTAATAATACGCAGGTCCATAGTCACGTGCAAATTTAAGGCAGATGGACAACACAGATTACGGAAACTTCCGTAATATGTGATGGACAATAATCCTAATCTGGGCCTCGGTTCGAATGCAGTGGAATACATTCGAATGGAATTCATTCCACTTAAAAAATTGATATGAGTATCTATATGTAGATATATTTACAATTCTTGAAGCTTTATATTCCTTTAGCAAAAACCATGTATTCCCTTATTATTTATATGGGAAATAACTACAATGAGAATGGTCAAGAATACAGATTTGCATTTTCTCAAGAGAATTTACGTCACTTTCCTTCGGGAATGTGTTTCACTGAACTCGAGAATTGGACACCTCAAGAGGCAGACAACGAATTCTTTGGCACCGAGTTATGAAAATACTAGAGGGAATGTGCATATTCCCGTAATGGTAGGCCAAACGTCAAATCACCATTTGTATTTAATTTTCTTAGTACGTACATACTTTTGCAATAATAATGGCACTACCTCAAAACAGTTTTTGAACATCTGTAAGTACTGAATAGAAATTTCATAAAATCTCTATTGGTGAGTGAAACAACTAAGAACTAATGTTAAAAGTTGGACGTAGATCTCATTACAAATAATACGTCAGCAGTTCAAAGAAGATCGTAAAATTCATTTTAAAGAGTGCCATTATTATGGCAAACGATTGTACATTCCCTCTAATCTTTTCTTAATTTGGTGTTACTTGGCTACAGCCATGCCAGTAGGTATATTTTGAATATTAACGGCTCTAAATTTTATATCCCCCCTATTTTATATATATAAATAACATGCATCTAAACCTAAACAACAAGTATGTTCGATAAAATTGTTATGTTGTTGTTACACATATACTTTGAACCAATAAATTCCGTAAATAATTAGGAAATCAGTAAACTTCTTTATTGACATTAGCAAAAATTAAAAAATATATTTATATACTTAAATTTAGCTATTATATACTACTACTCTGTTTTTAATTAATTCATTAATATGAATATGACTTTTATTTGAATAAATTTTTATTCAAACTTGGTTTTGGATATTTCTGAACACCTGTTATTAGGGTAATTTTGTGCATTAAATATAAAAATTAGTAAAATAATTAGGTACCAAAAATTGTCTAAACGTTTAGTTTGAAAAGACCGTGGTATCTAAATTAGTGGCAACCACAGCAAATAATTAGATAATATAGAGCAATAAAGCGTATTTTTTCCAAATGATGATAATAGTTTTGTTTTTGCAGCAGTTGGGAAGGGTTTGAAACTATCCGTCCAACTATTTATTGCGTTAAATTGCCAATGGTGGTAACGCGTTCTCAACTCTGGTCGAATATTTCTGATAGTTTCAAACCGTTTTCGCATGTACGTAGTAAAAAAGAAGAACTATGAAGAAGAATGATGTTTGAAGAAAGGTAAGTTAGGTCAATTAATAAGGGAGAAAAAATAAAAATTATTATAGAAATGATATGAAAAAATAATAAGGTCCACGTTGTATTCTATATTCTGTACTGTGAGTGTTCTTTATACAATGTGTTTGAAATATCCTGCTGGTAGAAGAAATTATCCCAAATAACAGTTGCGGGCGATGTGTAGGCTAGGCACTAAAATAATGTTTCAAAAAAATAACAGAAGGATGTACCCTATACAATTCTATGAACTGTCATAAAATTTCTGTTCAAACATTTTCTTGAAGGAGAAATACACAAACGTATACATAACCATACATATAACTGGGGTATAGTTGCGGCGAGAATTCAGACGACTTACGTCATATGAACAAATTAATAATTCATTATATTTTCATCTAAATATTTAAGAAACTGCAACTAGCAATAATAAAACTATATACTGCACTAAATATTTGCATATATATAGGTATTTCACTAAACTACAAAAAAGGATTGTTTTTAATGCGACAAACTATTGAAAATTATGTTGACAATAAAAACAATTGTTTAACGTCAGCCGTGACGTAAATCGTCTGAGTTCTTGCCACAACTGTATATCAACTGTACGTATTTTTTCCTTCTATTGACAAAGTATTTATATATTGTTTATTTGATTTATTAGTTTTAGCAACTTTGATATAAATGAAGCCCTGTAATAAATTTGCGTACCGACGCTACCTGTATCAGCACGTTGGAATGGCTCCATACGTTGCGTGTGCACTGATGATTTCAGGGGAAAACTGATAAATTAACATACTTACTGCGTGCGCTTTCAGCTACGCGATGTTTTGCATTTACACCGACATTGCGCGTCGATGAACGTATGGGCATGCATTAAGCCATGTAAGCTCGTCTGCAGACCCCTTAAGAAGCTGGCTATATGTCTTCTAGACGAAGGCCGAACAAAAAGAAGAAGAAGAGAATTAGGTTATAATAATAAAATTCGATTCAAATTTTCGTAAAATTACAAGTCCGAGTGTTTTGAATTTTTGTGATTTGTCATAGGAACAATGTACAAAAAACAAATTGTATTGCAGAAAATGTGTAAATTAAGAGCAATATTCAAATCAAATTTATCAATTTGGTCCCCATTAGCTGAGGCTTTTAATGCAAGACCTATGCAGAAATTTAATTTTAGAAGACAAGACGTAGTAAATTCATGGAAATATAATATACATAATTATGTGAATATTAATTTATGTTTTTAAGGGTTTGTTTGGTATTAATGAGTTGACAGTGTATGAAGGATTCCACTCATTAAAAGACCAATGTATTTCGAAGACAGACAGTTTAATAAATGAGGCCTTAAATACTCCAAGACATAGAAAAATGGTAGAAATATTTGATGATATGTCCGATTCATTGTGTCAAGTAGCTGATTTAGCAGAATTTATTCGCTTAGCTCATCCTGACGCAAAATATAGTCAAGCAGCAGAAGAAGCTTGTTGTGCGGTTAGCGGAATTGTTGAAAAGTAAGAAAATGTTCATATTCTAATTGCTAGTGACGGGGCTCGAATGAAAATAAGGGATTTTTTCGGTTATAAAAATCTTTCGAGATATCTTAAGTAGTCAGATAGATTCTTTCCAATGATTATTCAGAACATAATCAACACACATTCGAAATCCAAATTAAACAACAAATGACTGCGAGCACCCATTACTGTTACTAGCGTGAACGGGTTACTTAGAGTGTAGACATTTCGATTGTTCCAGCGAACTACAAAATATTGAGGCGATCGAGCACATGAAGATGAGATGATGAACGGGCGGCAATTGAACATGATACAGAAATATGTATAGATCATTGCAGAAAGAGATGTACGAATTTCGTGACTAGCGTCGTGTTTTTTTTCAACGACTGGCAGACGGGGAGTTTATTTGAATGAAAATAACCGAAATTATGTTTTCTATATTATTATTTTTTAATGTAACGTTGAAACAACACAAATTTTATCGGTGGTGTCACACGTTTTTACTGACTAGCAAACGGGGAATTTTATTAAGCGCGGATATAAGCTCTATTCCATTATTTATTCGAATGATAATTTGATTATTCCCATCAGTACTTACTAATTATTCTATTTAATTTTTCAGGTTAAATACAAATGTTCATTTGTACAATGTGTTAAAGCATTCAGTATTATATGGTGACATAAGACCAACCACAACAGTTGACAAGCATGTAGGAGAACTATTTCTTTTTGATTTTGAACAGTGCGGTATTCATTTACCAGAATTGGAGAGAAATCGAGTTGTAACTTTAAATGATGCTATACTTAATCTTGGACACCAGTTTGTTTCCGGAACAGCCAGTCCTAGAATTGTTAAGAAAAGTTTGTTACCAAATAATGTCAGAGATATGTAGGTGGACATTTTAAATTTTATTCAATTGGTGAATTATCTTTTTTATCAGCTGTTGCATATTGTTAAGGACAAATAGAGATATATATTTGGCTGCACATACATATGTAGTAGTAAACTGTAAATAAAACTTAAATGCTGTATGGCCAGTCTGTAGAGGCTGTCCATTTGACTTAGATCAGTGATTTCCAACAGGTGGACTAAACTAAATAATCATATTTATTATTTAATTTGCGTAATTTTATTAATCTTTATAATCTAGATCGACTAAATTAGTAGATCAATAACTTTGGTTGTGACATATATAGACAGTAAATGAGTTTTTTCCAATGAACGTGGTTTACTACTTATCCCGTTTTACTTAAACACAATTTTCTATAAAACAGAAAATGTTTATTTTGGCAATAAAAATAATTTTTCTTATAGGTAATATGGCTATTGTTCTTTGCATTATTACTATTACATACTTAAATTGTTGACATCAAATAGTGTTTAGCAACATGCAACAAAATTAGATTTTTATATAGCTTTTGGTTGAGAATTAGAAATTGTTAAAGAGAATTGGAGCTACAAGTACTGAGATCGTTTTCCAAATTTCCTCTAGGTGAAAGGTATTCAAGTTTTTCTCGTGTTTATTTATATTTTTTTTACAGATTTGTTAGCGATAGTGACGAAATAATAGTTTCTGGTCTATATACCGACTCACTGAATCCTACAGCTCGTGAAATGGCATATAGAATATTTCTTTATCCCGATGCTAACCAAGACTTAATTCTGAATGAATTACTTATGGCAAGGCATGAGTTAGCAGAAATTTGTGGATTTTCAACATATGCAGATAGAGCTTTGCGGGGTGCCACAGTTGATGATCCAATTAAAGTAAAAACATTTCTGTATAAATTATCTCAAGATATATGGGATAAAGCAAGAGCTGATTTTGAATGCATGGAAAACATGAAGAAATTAGAAAATTATATATTTACTCCTTTAGGTTCCTGGGATGTCCCATATTTTACTCAAAAGGCAAAGAAAGATTGGTTTAGAGTATCATCTAAAGAATATTCGCCTTATTTTTCTTTAGGTGCCTGTATGGATGGGCTAAATATGTTGTTCCAGTCGTTATATGGAATCCAACTTATTAATACAGATATTTCAGCTGGCGAAGTGTGGAATTCTGATGTATACAAGTTGTCGGTTATACACGAAACTGAAGGACTACTAGGCTATATTTACTGTGATTTTTATGAACGATCAGGAAAATCGAATCAAGACTGTCATTTTACTATAAGGGGTGGTAGAAATCTTGCTGATGGCTCATATCAATTACCTATTGTTGTACTTATGTTGAATTTACCTATTCCTAGATGGTCCAGTCCATCACTGTTGCTGCCTAATATGGTTGACAATTTATTTCACGAAATGGGTCATGCTATGCATTCGATGTTGGCACGTACACAATATCAGCATGTAACTGGTACAAGATGTAGTACTGATTTTGCTGAAGTTCCATCTGTACTAATGGAATACTTTGCTTCTGATCATAGGGTTCTAAAAAAATTTGCAAAGCATTTCCAAACAAAAGAGCCAATGTCTGACGATATGTTACAAAGACTCTGTGCATCTAAACGTTTATTCACTGCTAGTGAAACACAGTTACAAATATTTTACGCTGCAATAGATCAGGCTTATCATGGAAAGCATCCCTTGAAAGGTTCAACAACAGAAGTTTTAGCAGAAACGCAGAGATGTTACTATGGGCTCCCATATATTTCAAATACCGCGTGGCAGCTTAGATTTAGTCATTTAGTTGGTTATGGAGCAAAGTATTACTCATATTTAGTGTCGAGAGCTTTGGCATATTCAATCTGGCAAACTTATTTTGAAAATGATCCTTTCAGTCGAGAAAAAGGAGAGAAATATCGTCGTGAATGCCTGGCTTATGGAGGGGGTAGACACCCTAAAGATTTAATAACAGAATTTTTACAAGTGGAACCCACCCCCGATATACTAGCTCAGTCTCTTTTGAATGAAATTGACTATCACCAAAGTCAAGTTGATCTCGTTATGGGTACAAAAATATAAACAAATGTTTTATAGCAATAAGATTTTTGTTAGTTATCTGTTAGTTTGCAATTTCTAAAACAATCTCAAAGTGCTTCCTTTTGATGTACAAATAAATATTGGTGGTTGTACAATCTGTAGACTTGTGTATGAATCTGTCAATTAATTTGAAGTTCTTAAGTTGTGTATCGTTAAAATTTATTCAATCTGTTCTGTATTTTTTTAATAATACTGTTAGTATATTACAAAATTAAAATAAATACTGTATCACAATATAGAAATAGATAAATATATCTACGTTTATTAAATGATAATATAACATTTCTTGTGAATGTCTTTTTGTGATTATTAATGGTATCCGTTCTGATCCTTTTTATATCATACTAGGTGACGCGGCAAACGTTGTTTTGCCATATGAATTATATTTAGTGAATATTTTGGTACTCGGCTTTGTTCTCATCCCTACTCCGTGCTGTTTACTGGATGAGAAGTGACACCGGTAGACGCCTGGCGGGGATAACTGATCTAGTGATAATCCATCAGTTATCGACCAGGGTTAAAAATGATTAAGTTACTGAAATGGCTATTAAAAAATAAGGGGCTTGTGATAGACGGGTGAAAATTAAGGGTTATATGTATTGTTTAATGCTACATCAGAAAAAAATAAAAATAAAAAATTTTGTCCAAAAAATAAAAAAAAATGTTTGGAGTGGACCACCCTTATCACTTAGGGGTATGAAAAATAGATTACGACCGATTCTCAGACCTACCGAATATACATATAAAATTTCATAAAAATCGGTCAAGCCGTTTCCGAGGAGTATAGCATCTGACACTGTGACACGAGAATTTTATATACAGTATGCGCCAAAAGTATAGAATAAATTCAATAAAAACGAAACAATTATTTTTTGGGAAAAATCCTCCAACAGGTCGATTTTTAATTTAAAAAATACATATTTTAGCGTAAAATGCGATTTTCAAATGTCATTTGTTTTCGAGTAATGACGTCATCGATTTTTTTTTAAATGGCAACACTAGATTTTTTTCCTTGATTCTGAAAGATCGTTTAATTCTCTATCAGACAGTACTAAAATTTTGCCCTCTTACATAGGAAAGTTTTCGAGTAAATGACGATTGAATGTTAGAAAACGTAAATTTTATCCATAAAAAAGTAACAATTCTGAGGTATGTAAAATAAAATACAATTGATTAAATTTTATACTTAAATTAAATGTTCGAATTGCCATCCACCAACTTCTTGACAATGCGCAAGTCTGTGAAGAAATTCTTCTTGCACATTATGAATGATTTCTGGGGTAACTCTGCGTATTTCGTCCCGAATGCGATTTTGAAGGTCTTTTAAATTACGTGGTTTATTAATATACACTTTGTGTAGGTAGCTCTGTAGACGAGGAAAAATAAAAATCTCGAAATGTACAAGAGTTGCAGAGAAACCGAGTTCACTTTTGGAATCGCCAGTACCTACCGATATGGTACTGAGGAATTATTTCAAAAGTTTCTGATCCCTTCTAGTTTTGGAGTGTTCAGGATATTCTGAAATAATTCCCCTAAACTATATCGCCATTGGCGAATTCAAGACTGAACTCCATTCTTCTTTAGCCCTCGAGGTTTTCGAAATATAATTTTTTTCGTTAACGGCGCCACTTACAAAATACGCACCACACCAGCGTGTTCAGCACGTCTAAGTACTACAGAGCTGCTCTTAAATAGCAAATTCATTTTTTTTTAAGATAAAATTTGCAAAGGCTATATACAGAGGGTGTATATAAGTGTGTATCTTACAAAATAATGGGATTGTTAACAAAAATAGTTTTTAAAATGTAATTTTAACACCGTGTATATTGAAACAAGGGCGCCCAAATAAAAAATGGTATAAGGAATGTCGCATTATTTTTGTCTAAATAATATGGTTAATGGTATGGCCTTTTATTTTGGGATACCCTGCCTATAGTCCATCGATTTTTTCGAATGAAAATTTGAAGGGCTCAGAATATTCTAAAATAACCTCATAACTAACCATTCTTGGATATACAGCAGAGTCGCTTTCCAGCTACTTTCTATTTTAAGTGTTATGCACTACGTTTTAAGTTAGGTGCTTCAGGATAAAGGGAAACACAGACAAAAAGAAGCTGGAACATCCGTTTCAAGCCTTTGCGTGCGAAAACTGCCAGCGAGAGTAGCCCAATCTATGCTGCCAGCTGGAAAGGGGCTTAATCGCTCAGATAATTTGTTATGTATAAAATAATTATGTTCCATTTCCTTCAGGCCGCGCCATCTGTTGAGCTGAATCGGTAGAAGCTGTAAAGGATTCGTATAGTATGTAGATAACTGCAATGGTAAAAGTTAAAATAAATGGTAACTGTAAATACTGTTACAAATAAATAATAAAGTTTTTGACAAGTACATGGCAATAATATAAATTAAAGTGTAGATAACTGTAATATGTAATTTTATGTATTCACTGCATATCTTATTAGATATCCTACTTACTTGCCATTAAGCATTTAACAAATAGATGGTACTATATTGTTATATCTATCTGAACGCAATGAACGATTTGTACTGATATGATTCGTGGTGATCTGATCCGATCCGAAGTGATTGGATCTGTTCTAATCCGAAGTGATCTGATCCGATCTGACGTGATCTGATCTGTTCGGTCTCAGCAGATCGGGAATGGATCCCTCTATACATTCCTCCCTGGTTTTTCTAAGAGGTACCTGGAGCCGTTTTGCTCTAAAACGAACGGTTTTCGAGATATTTGGATTTTTCTAAAATTATAGGCTATTTTCGGGACGTCATAACTCCCTTATTATTCGACGCAGGGGGACGCGGTTTGTTTCATTCGAAAGCTCTCTCGAAACGCTAATTTGACCTGTCTTTTAGTTTTTCCATATCTGCAACCGTTCGAGAGTTACGGTCGATCGAAGTTTTGGATTTTTCACGCCAACGGCAGTCGTCGGGCAGAAAACCGGCGCCGCCGACGCCGATATCGTTTATAAAATAGCGTCTGCGGCGTCCCTAACGGTATTTTAGCCGGCCGCAATCGATACATTATCGCGTGGAGATTTTTCACGAAATTTTTACAAGGGAAATTTTCAAAAACGCATTTTTTCTGAAAAATTTTTCGGGCAACTATCGGTCTCAGCAGATCGGGAATGGATCCCTCTATACATTCCTCCCTGGTGTTTCTAAGAGGTACCTGGAGCCGTTTTGCTCTAAAACGAACGGTTTTCGAGATATTTGGATTTTTCTAAAATTATAGGCTATTTTCGAGACGTCATAACTCCCTTATTATTCGACGCAGGGGGACGCGGTTTGTTTTATTCGAAAGCTCTCTCGAAACGCTAATTTGACCTATCTTTTAGTTTTTCCGTATCTGCAACCGTTCGAGAGTTACGGTCGATCGAAGTTTTGGATTTTTCACGCCAACGGCAGTCGTCGGGCAGAAAACCGGCGCCGCCGACGCCGATATCGTTTATAAAATAGCGTCTGCGGCGTCCCTAACGGTATTTTAGCCGGCCGCAATCGATACATTATCGCGTGGAGATTTTTCACGAAATTTTTACAAGGGAAATTTTCAAAAACGAATTTTTTCTGAAAAATTTTTCGGGCAACTATCGGTCTCAGCAGATCGGGAATGGATCCCTCTATACATTCCTCCCTGGTGTTTCTAAGAGGTACCTGGAGCCGTTTTGCTCTAAAACGAACGGTTTTCGAGATATTTGGATTTTTCTAAAATTATAGGCTATTTTCGGGACGTCATAACTCCCTTATTATTCGACGCAGGGAGACGCGGTTTGTTTCATTGGAAAGCTCTCTCGAAACGCTAATTTGACCTGTCTTTTAGTTTTTCCGTATCTGCAACCGTTCGAGAGTTACGGTCGATCGAAGTTTTGGATTTTTCACGCCAACGGCAGTCGTCGGGCAGAAAACCGGCGCCGCCGACGCCGATATCGTTTATAAAATAGCGTCTGCGGCGTCCCTGACGGTATTTTAGCCGGCCGCAATCGATACATTATCGCGTGGAGATTTTTCACGAAATTTTTACAAGGGAAATTTTCAAAAACGAATTTTTTCTGAAAAATTTTTCGGGCAACTATCGGTCTCAGCAGATCGGGAATGGATCCCTCTATACATTCCTCCCTGGTGTTTCTAAGAGGTACCTGGAGCCGTTTTGCTCTAAAACGAACGGTTTTCGAGATATTTGGATTTTTCTAAAATTATAGGCTATTTTCGGGACGTCATAACTCCCTTATTATTCGACGCAGGGGGACGCGGTTTGTTTCATTCGAAAGCTCTCTCGAAACGCTAATTTGACCTGTCTTTTAGTTTTTCCGTATCAGCAACCGTTCGAGAGTTACGGTCGATCGAAGTTTTGGATTTTTTACGCCAACGGCAGTCGTCGGGCAGAAAACCGGCGCCGCCGACGCCGATATCGTTTATAAAATAGCGTCTGCGGCGTCCCTAACGGTATTTTAGCCGGCCGCAATCGATACATTATCGCGTGGAGATTTTTCACGAAATTTTTACAAGGGAAATTTTCAAAAACGAATTTTTTCTGAAAAATTTTTCGGGCAACTATCGGTCTCAGCAGATCGGGAATGGATCCCTCTATACATTCCTCCCTGGTGTTTCTAAGAGGTACCTGGAGCCGTTTTGCTCTAAAACGAACGGTTTTCGAGATATTTGGATTTTTCTAAAATTATAGGCTATTTTCGGGACGTCATAACTCCCTTATTATTCGACGCAGGGGGACGCGGTTTGTTTCATTCGAAAGCTCTCTCGAAACGCTAATTTGACCTGTCTTTTAGTTTTTCCGTATCTGCAACCGTTCGAGAGTTACGGTCGATCGAAGTTTTGGATTTTTCACGCCAACGGCAGTCGTCGGGCAGAAAACCGGCGCCGCCGACGCCGATATCGTTTATAAAATAGCGTCTGCGGCGTCCCTGACGGTATTTTAGCCGGCCGCAATCGATACATTATCGCGTGGAGATTTTTCACGAAATTTTTACAAGGGAAATTTTCAAAAACGAATTTTTTCTGAAAAATTTTTCGGGCAACTATCGGTCTCAGCAGATCGGGAATGGATCCCTCTATACATTCCTCCCTGGTGTTTCTAAGAGGTACCTGGAGCCGTTTTGCTCTAAAACGAACGGTTTTCGAGATATTTGGATTTTTCTAAAATTATAGGCTATTTTCGGGACGTCATAACTCCCTTATTATTCGACGCAGGGGGACGCGGTTTGTTTCATTCGAAAGCTCTCTCGAAACGCTAATTTGACCTGCCTTTTAGTTTTTCCGTATCTGCAACCGTTCGAGAGTTACCGTCGATCGAAGTTTTGGATTTTTCACGCCAACGGCAGTCGTCGGGCAGAAAACCGGCGCCGCCGACGCCGATATCGTTTATAAAATAGCGTCTGCGGCGGCCCTAACGGTATTTTAGCCGGCCGCAATCGATACATTATCGCGTGGAGATTTTTCACGAAATTTTTACAAGGGAAATTTTCAAAAACGAATTTTTTCTGAAAAATTTTTCGGGCAACTATCGGTCTCAGCAGATCGGGAATGGATCCCTCTATACATTCCTCCCTGGTGTTTCTAAGAGGTACCTGGAGCCGTTTTGCTCTAAAACGAACGGTTTTCGAGATATTTGGATTTTTCTAAAATTATAGGCTATTTTCGAGACGTCATAACTCCCTTATTATTCGACGCAGGGGGACGCGGTTTGTTTTATTCGAAAGCTCTCTCGAAACGCTAATTTGACCTATCTTTTAGTTTTTCCGTATCTGCAACCGTTCGAGAGTTACGGTCGATCGAAGTTTTGGATTTTTCACGCCAACGGCAGTCGTCGGGCAGAAAACCGGCGCCGCCGACGCCGATATCGTTTATAAAATA
Organism: Monochamus alternatus; assembly: GCA_037114965.1. Taxonomy (NCBI): domain Eukaryota; kingdom Metazoa; phylum Arthropoda; class Insecta; order Coleoptera; family Cerambycidae; genus Monochamus; species Monochamus alternatus. The sequence continues at coordinate 20,538,318 of CM073432.1, forward strand.
GCGTCTGCGGCGTCCCTAACGGTATTTTAGCCGGCCGCAATCGATACATTATCGCGTGGAGATTTTTCACGAAATTTTTACAAGGGAAATTTTCAAAAACGAATTTTTTCTGAAAAATTTTTCGGGCAACTATCGGTCTCAGCAGATCGGGAATGGATCCCTCTATACATTCCTCCCTGGTGTTTCTAAGAGGTACCTGGAGCCGTTTTGCTCTAAAACGAACGGTTTTCGAGATATTTGGATTTTTCTAAAATTATAGGCTATTTTCGGGACGTCATAACTCCCTTATTATTCGACGCAGGGAGACGCGGTTTGTTTCATTGGAAAGCTCTCTCGAAACGCTAATTTGACCTGTCTTTTAGTTTTTCCGTATCTGCAACCGTTCGAGAGTTACGGTCGATCGAAGTTTTGGATTTTTCACGCCAACGGCAGTCGTCGGGCAGAAAACCGGCGCCGCCGACGCCGATATCGTTTATAAAATAGCGTCTGCGGCGTCCCTGACGGTATTTTAGCCGGCCGCAATCGATACATTATCGCGTGGAGATTTTTCACGAAATTTTTACAAGGGAAATTTTCAAAAACGAATTTTTTCTGAAAAATTTTTCGGGCAACTATCGGTCTCAGCAGATCGGGAATGGATCCCTCTATACATTCCTCCCTGGTGTTTCTAAGAGGTACCTGGAGCCGTTTTGCTCTAAAACGAACGGTTTTCGAGATATTTGGATTTTTCTAAAATTATAGGCTATTTTCGGGACGTCATAACTCCCTTATTATTCGACGCAGGGGGACGCGGTTTGTTTCATTCGAAAGCTCTCTCGAAACGCTAATTTGACCTGTCTTTTAGTTTTTCCGTATCAGCAACCGTTCGAGAGTTACGGTCGATCGAAGTTTTGGATTTTTTACGCCAACGGCAGTCGTCGGGCAGAAAACCGGCGCCGCCGACGCCGATATCGTTTATAAAATAGCGTCTGCGGCGTCCCTAACGGTATTTTAGCCGGCCGCAATCGATACATTATCGCGTGGAGATTTTTCACGAAATTTTTACAAGGGAAATTTTCAAAAACGAATTTTTTCTGAAAAATTTTTCGGGCAACTATCGGTCTCAGCAGATCGGGAATGGATCCCTCTATACATTCCTCCCTGGTGTTTCTAAGAGGTACCTGGAGCCGTTTTGCTCTAAAACGAACGGTTTTCGAGATATTTGGATTTTTCTAAAATTATAGGCTATTTTCGGGACGTCATAACTCCCTTATTATTCGACGCAGGGGGACGCGGTTTGTTTCATTCGAAAGCTCTCTCGAAACGCTAATTTGACCTGTCTTTTAGTTTTTCCGTATCTGCAACCGTTCGAGAGTTACGGTCGATCGAAGTTTTGGATTTTTCACGCCAACGGCAGTCGTCGGGCAGAAAACCGGCGCCGCCGACGCCGATATCGTTTATAAAATAGCGTCTGCGGCGGCCCTAACGGTATTTTAGCCGGCCGCAATCGATACATTATCGCGTGGAGATTTTTCACGAAATTTTTACAAGGGAAATTTTCAAAAACGAATTTTTTCTGAAAAATTTTTCGGGCAACTATCGGTCTCAGCAGATCGGGAATGGATCCCTCTATACATTCCTCCCTGGTGTTTCTAAGAGGTACCTGGAGCCGTTTTGCTCTAAAACGAACGGTTTTCGAGATATTTGGATTTTTCTAAAATTATAGGCTATTTTCGGGACGTCATAACTCCCTTATTATTCGACGCAGGGGGACGCGGTTTGTTTCATTCGAAAGCTCTCTCGAAACGCTAATTTGACCTGTCTTTTAGTTTTTCCGTATCTGCAACCGTTCGAGAGTTACCGTCGATCGAAGTTTTGGATTTTTCACGCCAACGGCAGTCGTCGGGCAGAAAACCGGCGCCGCCGACGCCGATATCGTTTATAAAATAGCGTCTGCGGCGTCCCTAACGGTATTTTAGCCGGCCGCAATCGATACATTATCGCGTGGAGATTTTTCACGAAATTTTTACAAGGGAAATTTTCAAAAACGAATTTTTTCTGAAAAATTTTTCGGGCAACTATCGGTCTCAGCAGATCGGGAATGGATCCCTCTATACATTCCTCCCTGGTGTTGCTAAGAGGTACCTGGAGCCGTTTTGCTCTAAAACGAACGGTTTTCGAGATATTTGGATTTTTCTAAAATTATAGGCTATTTTCGGGACGTCATAACTCCCTTATTATTCGACGCAGGGGGACGCGGTTTGTTTCATTCGAAAGCTCTCTTGAAACGCTAATTTGACCTGTCTTTTAGTTTTTCCGTATCTGCAACCGTTCGAGAGTTACCGTCGATCGAAGTTTTGGATTTTTCACGCCAACGGCAGTCGTCGGGCAGAAAACCGGCGCCGCCGACGCCGATATCGTTTATAAAATAGCGTCTGCGGCGTCCCTAACGGTATTTTAGCCGGCCGCAATCGATACATTATCGCGTGGAGATTTTTCACGAAATTTTTACAAGGGAAATTTTCAAAAATGAATTTTTTCTGAAAAATTTTTCGGGCAACTATCGGTCTAAGCCTAGAATTTCGAGGGCTTATATTTAAGAAGGTTTAAGACATTTTATGTCGGGTTTAGTAAACGGTGGAAGGCAAATTGTATTTTTAAGGTTCCGTAAGCGTAGCTTAAAATAAACGGTGGAAATGGCCATTAGATGCTAAATTAAAGAATACATTTATTTTATTTATTTATTTATAAGTACGGCAACCCAACATAATGTTAACAAACATTACAATTAACAGCTTGGATGCCCAATTAATACAAAAAACAGATATTTAAGTAAATGTAAGTACAGGGTGTCTCAAACTTGATAGTATGGGTCTACCGTAAGGATACAAAAAAGTTAAATAAAATTTGGAACACGTAGTGTAGTCTGGGATGGTTACCCCATCCCAGTTCCATTTTTAATCGAAACTATTTGCGATTTGACAGAAACGACTAATGACGTCAACAATTATACGAACTTAATTGCCACACCTCGTATTTTTGCCAGAGATACCCATTTTTTTTTTCCTGTTAAAAAGCTCTTTTTTCTAATAAACTGTTATTAGAGAAATTTGTCTGTATTACATTCCGTTTAAAAGTTATAAGCAGAATAGTCCTAAAGAGTATCAAAAGAAACACCACCTAAAAATCACAATAGCGGTGAAAAGATCAAGTAGTCGTTGGAAAATAATTGAATGTTGCTGTCGCTGCTTAAAGTGCATAAATGTCATTATGAATAAATAAAAGGATTAAATTCGATAACTCTTTAATACAGTTAAAACAATAAGGTGATGCTAATAATAATAATAATAATGTCTTTATTAAGATGAAGAAATACATTATGTAATTTTCACAACAAATTAAGATTATCTCAGAGGCAAAGTTTAGTAATTTGCAACCCAAACAACCTGGGCACAAGGTCCTACTCTTCCACTTATCCTCATAACAATTCCTAGTTAAACTAGGAATTTTCAAAAGATGGGTGCATGACAGCAAGTTAGTAAATAATGGTAACTTAACAAATAATAATAAAAGAGAAATATAGTAACTAAATTACAAAAAATATACCCTATATTCATAAATCACTAGAAAAAAAATATAGTAAGGTTTGCATAAAACTAAATAAATTCTATTAGTAAGACTGTCAGACAACAATTTTGTCTCTCAGTAGCATTGTGAATAATTCACTTCTAAACTTTCTAAATGACATATTATTGATATCCATATTCAACGAATTTATTAAACTAAAAGATCTTTTAACCATAAAATTGACACGTTCGTTAAATTTCAGTTTATAATCCAATTGAAGTCCTAAGTTCCGAGAGGAATTTACAATATTTAATTCAGAATCGCTGATTTTAATCTTAATTTGATTCGATACTTTCTCTGTCTTTCTCAGGCCCAAAAAAGAGAATATTGGATTTACTTGATTTAAATTTTAAACATAATTTCTATGACATATTGATTTAAGTTCTTGATATCACTATTTATTAATTGCAAAGCATTATCAAGATTTTCTGGTTTAAAAGAATAGTATATCTGAGTATCATCCGCATAAAAGTGTCATACAATGTTGTATGCATGTTTCTAATAAGTAAGAGTAGAGAAAATAATATCGGACCAAGAATTGATCCTTGTGGTACTCCACACGTAATACCTAGAGGGGTAGATATTGTTCCATTAATTTTGACTACTAAAATAGTTAGATATTAAAGACAAAGAATTTGGACTAAATCCAAAGAAATGTAATATGGCTGACATCATATTATGGTTAATAATGTCAAAGGCTTTAGTATAATCAAGTAACACAAGTACAAGGAGTTTGCCAATTTCCCAAAATTGCAAAATAACGTCGGTAATGTGAAGTAAGGCTGTTGCTGTTGTCAGGATTATCTTTCTTAGGTATTGGATTTATATGCGATATTTTCCATTGATCAGGGAATATGTGTTGCGAAAATAAAATTGGGGTACCCTGTAAAGCCTTGACTATCAGAGCAGATTTTTTTCTCCACACAACTCCTCACTTCTGTCTTGCCAACATCAAAATACCACAGGCCTCTGCCTGGAAGACCGTAGGTATATTCCTGCATCCAAATACTAATCTACCTGAGACTCATCCGTGTAACATACCAAGGATCCCATCGTTCTCTTGAGGGAAAGGTCTCAATCTATCCTTTTCAGTAACCCTTAAAGCAGACCATAGTTTTTATCCAATACTTTCTTTAATTGTCAGAAAGTTGCATTGGTTCTCGAGTGATTCTTTCAATCTGTGGTAACACACAACTTACTGTCTAAGATTACACCCAAGTATTTTACCTCAGAGTCCGGGTCCGGGTCTTTCCATACATAGTTGGAGCCCTGACAGAGAGAGCCGTCTCCTCCCACCATGTCTCTATAATCACAATAACAACTTATTGAACAGAGTGAACAGAATTATATTAGCATCGATTATAGAAGCTTAAAAGGTAAACAGTCTAAAAAGTAAGGCAAAAATCACTACTGCTTGTGCTGAGGAAATCACTACAGAATTGCCCGTTACTTTTTAAAAAAGTAGAAAATATAAATAAATTTTATATAGAAAAAATTAATTAAATCAAATTAAGAGATCTTTTTAGTATCGAAATAAAAAATGTATGTTATCTGGTTTGGCATTAATTATTATTATTATTATTTATTATTACAAATGAAGCTCCGGGCTAAGGAAATTCCTGTACAGCCCTGACAAATATACAAATAATTAAAGTGAAGAAAAAAAATAAAAAGATCAAAAATAAAAAAAAAAACAGCAAAAAGACAATGATAAATAATAGAATGTTAAAATAACAGAATGTTCATCGATCGTATAAGGTGCTCCGCCAAGCATCCAGGCGATTCTTGAAAGCATTGATGGAGGGTGCAGTAACTATGGAAGGAGGAAGAGAATTCCATACTGAGAACACGCGGTTTGGTAGAAACGATTGGCGAACAGATGTCTTGAAGCTCTCTTTTCTCAGTTTCAGGTGATGTCCTCTTAAGCGACTATCCGGGCTCAGGGTATAAAGCGAGGAAGCAACAGAAGTGTTGATAAATAAACCATTAAGCGCTCGAAATGTAAATATTAAATCGCTGCAAAGCTTCCTTTCGGCGAAAGAAGACAAATGGGCAAGACGTAGTCTCTCCTCACAGGATGGTCGAATACGTCCATAAGCGAGACGAGTAACAAGACGTTGCACAGATTCCAATAATTTTTGATCCCTTACTAGATCAGCACTCCACACTGGACCAGCGAATTCAAGCAGCGGTCTGACATAATACTTATATAGTTTCACGAAAGTTTCCAGACTTGCTCCAGTAAACGACTTCCTCAAAAGGTACACTAATGAATTTGCCTTTTTGCACCTGGATTGTATGTGTTCAGACCACGACAAGTTCTGAGAAATTAATACTCCAAGGTCGTTTTGTGAGGTAACGGATTTTAATGTCGTGTTTAATAGTGAGTACTGAAGCAAGGGGTTATTCCTGCCAAGACGGAGAACAGAACATTTATCATCATTCAGAGGTATCATCCAGTCCTGACACCATTTTGAAATGTTCATAAGATCACGCTGAAGGATGTAATGGTCTGTCAAGGGATTGGCATAGAACTTGGTATCGTCCACAAAAAATGCAGATTTAGAATGTATGAGATACGGAAAGTCGGAAGTATATACTAAGAAGAGCAGAGGACCCAATACAGTTCCTTGGGGTACACCACTAAGGACAGGACGTGCTGATGACCGATAGTCACCAACCCTCACACTAAAGGTTCTGTCGCTGAGGAAAGCCTCAAGCCACAGAAGAAGATCACCACGAATGCCACAGTGGTTCAGTTTGTGAAGGAGTCGCTTGTGGGGCACCCGGTCAAACGCCTTGGCGAAGTCCAAATATATAACGTCGATAGGTTTCTTAGCGTCAAGGGACATGGACCAATTATTCGTGCACTGCAGCAGATTCGTAGTTACCGAGCGTCCAGGAACAAAGCCATGCTGTGACTCAGGAATTACTTTATTCGATAAGAGAAAAGAAAACATTTCTTGCTGTATTATTGATTCCATAATTTTGCTTACTATAGGCACCAAGCTAATTGGGCGGTAGTTTTCACTAATCAACTTGTTACCTTTTTTAAATATCGGAGTTACTGAGGCACGTTTCCAAATCGTAGGTAGAGTGTGGTATTTAAGTGAGGCATCCATAATCATTGACAATGGAGAAATAATTTGGGAACAACATTCCTTGAGCAATTTTACCTCGATTTCGTCGACGCCAGGAGAAGATCCATTTTTTAGTTTTTTTATACATTGGGCGATTTTAGAAGGTGGAAAATCGATAGTGATTAGAGAGTCGGTTACACGCGGGTTTAAAATAATTGGGAGGTTGGCACAAGTAGGTTCATTTGTGAAAACACTTGCGAAAAATTCAGATAAAACTTCAGCCGACTCAGTTTCATTTCTGCATAGTTCACCATCGGGTTTCTTTAACAAGGGTGTCGTGACTTTAGAGCTAATGTATTTGAAAAATTTCTTTGGGGATCGACTTTGGGCCAAGGATGCTTCGCAATTACGTCGTAAATTAGTTATTTCGACGGATAGCCTACTGGAGAAGCTTTTATGATTGGTGAAGTCGGTATGACTTGATGATCTTTGAAACTTTTTCCAGAGAGTCTTTTTGCGTTTAATTTTTTTCAAGACAGTGAACGTTACCCAAGGCTTCAATTTGTTGAAATACGTTTTCTTGGTTCTAGTATAATTGCTAGAACATTGGGGACTGTATCTTTTATTTTGGGTTAACCATCAAAACTTTAATACAGGGTGGTTGCTGAAGTTATTTAGTTAAAAAAGTACATATAAATGTAGGTTTAAATTTTATTTATTTTTATTAATTATTTCAAAGAGTTTTAAAGATATTGACTCAAAATTTGAAACACGCTTTGGAGGGATAAATGTGCATTTTTTGCGGTGATCCGAATATTTCTACTTGCACCAGTGACGTTCGTGAGAGAATGCCACAAACTTTTTTAATAAAAAAAATGGTACGCCACTGTCTTAAATAAACTATCAATTCTGAATGAAATTGGTCTCTTCAATTATTTTCGTAGGATGCACCGTTTTTGAGGAAAAAATAAAACATATTTTATTGCAATTTGTGGTATTCTCGCACGAACGTCACTGGTGCAAGTAAAAATATTCGGATCACCCCAAAAAAATGCACATTTATCTCTTCAAGGCGTGTTTCACATTTCGAGTTAATATATTTAAAACTTTGAAATAATTAATAAAAATTAAAATTTCAACGACAAAGCATATTTCAACCTACGTTTATATAAACTTTTTTTCACAAAATAACTTCGGCAACCATCCCCTAAAATATTTCACACATATTTACAAACACCCTGTATAGCGAGGTATAGAAAATGAAACTTACCAATGCTACTGGTGCTATCTTGAAAAAACAGAATAAGGGATACGAAAATGTTAAATTCTGCTATTATTTGATCAAGTTTTTGGCTGGATTGATGCTGTTGACTCTCACTAGTTTTCCTAAATAGATGTTATTCCTTATCACGTAATCATTTACACTGGAAAAATTGTACTTGTAATTTCTAATCAATCAATCCAGGTGGATTTCAACTAAAGGGTATAAGGTAGCCAACAACTAGTTTTTAACACAAGAACGCTCGGTAACTGACATGGGAAAAAATATTTTAACAGCGCAAAAATGCTTTTTAAACTCGACTAACAGCTACATCAACGACTCCTCTTTTCAAATTTTAAATATTGAAAATCAATTGCAGATATCTACTAATATTTTAAAAGGGAAAATTCTAACTCCATAAACATAATTGAAAGAAACATTTTTTGTTGCGACGTCTATCGCCTTAAGAATTTCTACTCTATCTTGCAATGTAATAAAAATTCTAGGATGTTTCCCTTATTACTCCTGTTTAAACAATCACCCTGTACCTTACCTATAGTTTTCCTACATTTTGGCTCTACTATCTGTACTAATACCAGACTCGTAATATTCTGAAGCCGTACTGCAAAAAAGTGATATCTACAATTTAATTAAAAATAGTCTCCTACTTTAATATTTAGAATAAATTTGATTTATACCATCAATAAAACTGCAAAAAGTTATCAGTGGACCAAAATCACTTGGTCGAATTACTTAATTCTAGTAAACTTACCTTGAAAGTTGATGTATTGCGTTTGTTGTATAATACTAAAATTAAAAATTACAGACGTTGTCAAGCATTTTTATAAAATCATACATGCCTGCTTGTTTTTATGCTTTAGGTACTTGAACTAGTGTAATATCAGTACAAGTGTTTGGGCTCTGACTTGTTCCAATCTCAAATTGTCCAGCAACACTGCAAATTCGCCTAGATTTGGTACAGCTATTTTCTTTAAACCTCGTTTCCACGTAAATTTAATAAAATCTTTTCTTTTCAATTTCAAACAGAACTGGGAACAAAATTCAAAAATGACGATAGTGAAATAAGCTTTAGAAAGCAACGGGAACAAACTGAAAAAGTGAGGTTATACTTAGTAATTCTTCTTCTTCTCTTTGTTTGGCTTTCGTCCAAAGCACAATTTGCCAGTTTCTTATGTATCAGTATTATTTGCTGTTCCAATGTGACATACTTTGTAGTGGTTTTCGAGTTCTAGTGTAATTTCCTTTAATTTATTATATATTACACAGCTTTTCTAAGAGAATTTGGAAAATTACTATTAATTCACCTACTGAACTCAAAGCCACACAAAGCAAACGAAACAACACAAACAAAAACAAATTACATGATCATAAAAAGGTATATTGATTTTGTTTTTGTAGGAGTTACTTATAAAAAATACAATTATTATTCCCAGATAGTTCTCAATTTTAGAGTTTCAGACCCAAAACAAAGCTAAATAGTTAGGTATTAGGTATACTGAACAAGTTAAATTAAATTAGTTTACAACTAGTTTTATATTACCTCTTTCATCCCAAGTAAATAAATAAAAAAACATTTATATAGTATAACAAAAATAAATTTACATTAACTGAATTTTAACATTTAAAAATTAAATTGCATTAGTGTAAAATACGATAAGTTTCAAGTTGCAACAAGGAAGAAAGTAGCTCAATCAGACAGTAGGGTTTTACACCTGTTGAACCTAGTTTAAAATAAAAATCATATTAGGTGCATCGTGCATCTGAGCCCTTTGCTATAGATATCCATCAAGGCGTGACTGGCCAGTAGTTAAGCTCGAAATAGTCCAATCGGCTTAAAATACTAAAAACCAACCACAGATAGAAGCAAAAAATCAATAAGGGGAGGAGAAGTAACGGGTGCCCTCAGAGTTTAACTTGGCGAACTTGATAACTACATACAACCAGTATAAGAATTAGTGCAAACAAGGGTATAATCAAATATAAATTGTTTTCTGAACAAAATCCATTGTAATACTGAGACTAACCTCAAAAGGGGGGTGAAATGAGAGTGAAATTATAGTCCTCAATCCCAGTATGAGGCCAAAAGTAGACTCAACTTCACTTTTGTCCCCTTTTGGCCAAGATATATGTATCAGTATTTGTACACTTTATATTAATTTAGAGATTTGAAATTTTGGTTTGACGTACAACTTAAGTTTAGACTTTAATTAGTGCCCTTCATATGTAACTAACTTAAGTGAAAATAAATCGATTTAACCTAACATACCTATATCCCAAGTCGCATAATAAAAAAGATACAGGATGTCAGTTAAAATTTTATTTTCGATATTTATAAATAACTTCTTACTAAATCCAAATATTTACATTTGTAATTTTGGGGTTTTTGCGGGCGAGAAATTCAAATTTGTTTCTAATTTTGACAACACTAGTATAGGGCGCCACTTGTGGCACACCGCGTTTCTTCTAAATCGCAGAACTTTTTTGCAGATTAGTGTATCCATCTGACTATAGAAGCAATCGATTCTCCTACCTGTTTTATTTGAAAAAGGTATACCTTGCTGAAATCGGTAAAAGTAACCATTTTTGAAATAATCCTATTTGAAAGTGCACCGAGTTAAAAATTGTTTTGGTGCCAGGTAAATTGCCTTTTCTGCTGAAAACACAGCAAAATGTTACTCGAAAAAGTTGTTCAGAAAGATAGATTACAAAATTTTAAGAAGATCGGCGAGGTTTAATGAAACTAATTTTCAAAAAAGCACAAAGATTTTATCAAAGCAGGCCGATCTTTTTAAAATTTTGCACGTCTTGATAATTTACCCTTCTGAACAACTTTTTCAAGTAACATTTTGCTGTATTTTCAGTGGAAAAGACACTTTACCTGAAACGATAACAATTTTCAATCGGTGCACATAAAAAAGGTAGCAGAGCCGATTGTTTCAATAGTTAGATGGATACACTAAGCAGCAAAAATGTTCTGCCATTAAAAAAAAAACATAAGCCATAAGTGGCGCCCTATACTAGTGACGTCAAGATTAGAAATAAATTTGAATTTCTCGCCCACAAAAACCCCTGATTTACAAATTTTTTGTAAATATTTGGATTTTTTAAAAAGTTATCAACATATCGAAAACAAAATGTTAACTTTAATACCGTGTATCTTTTTTATTTATGCGACTTGGCGTATAGGTATTGTTAGGTTAAATCGATTTATTTCACCTAAGGAGTCTGTGGTCTCATTTTTGGTACTTCATTTAAAATCACCCTGTATATAATTAACTAGCTAGGTAGGTACTGCAGTTGATTTCTCTCCTTAATATTTAAGAATAATAGAAGATTGGGTAATATATTTATTGTAGGTAACTAGTATGTTTTAATTTTTAAACAGAATTTATTGTCAGTATTCAATTTAATAATACAGTGTCTTTGGTATCGTTGTGACCATATGACGTAATTCGTGCCGTGCCTGCCTGACCACAGATTATCAGACGAAAAAAAATGTTTGACTTCCAAGCTTCCATTTCCATCGCTTCCATATTGCAGTTTTATGTCTGTGGTCTACCAGTGGCTTCAGCTTAAACTGTGGCTCACAATTGCTTTCAGTTTCATATTTCAGTCATTCATTGCGTCCAGTGGTGTTTTATTTTGCTACAATTTGTCTAATTACGTGCTAGCATTTTCATAATAAAGTTACGAATATTTAAGTAAGCGAGATGGCTACTAACGCTCAGCGAACTTATGAACAAAAAGTGGCTAATTGCACTGTCATCGCGAAGCCTATGGCGACAGAGGAATTCGCTAAGGAGTGCTATAATTTAATTAAAAAAGGTAAGTTACAATTTATTTTATCTATTTAAGTAACCACAGTTTTACTATTGCAGTAAAGGAGTTGGGAAGCAACCACCTTCTGATCGGATTAAAAGATGTTCAAAGAGGAATCCGAAGAGGTGTACGAGGTATAGTTTTATTAGCAGGTGATGTGATGCCTATTGAAATCATGTGCCACTTACCTGGTGTATGTGAAGAGGCAGGCATAGCTTATGTGTATGTGCCAAGCAGGGTTGATTTGGGAGCTGCATTAGGGCTGAAACGCAGCTGCATAACTGTTTTGATCAAATCTAATGAGAACTACGAAGACAAATTTAATACATTGGAAGAAATGTTTAAATGCTTGTCAGTTTCATAATATCGATGTATGTAATTCAACATAACAAGTATAAATTGCTGAATATGTAACAAGAACTAATAAATACATCGTTTTTAGTTAAATCTTTTAATTTATATGCTTAAAAAGGTCATTTGACTTGAATATTATGGTAAAAAATTAGTAAAATTGTTTTAATTTTTTAAGTTTTTTTGTGTGTGTTAAAAGAAAATTATGAAAAGCTTTGTAGTAACTTTAGGACCCTATCTTCAAAAAAGTTATGGTAATTAGGTATTTACAATAGTGTAAAACTCACCAATCTTAATTTAAAAATTCCTTAAAAAAAAATGGGGTACATTCCTATTGAAACGTAGTCAACAATCATTTATAAATTTCTTCAATCTTAATTATAGAATTCCTTTTCGAGGGTGCTGAACACGCATCTAAAATTAGTTTGACGCCCGAGTCTAGTTTTCGAAAATGAAAAATTCTAAATTGTAATCTACAACGTATCTGCAATTTTTAATTCATGACGTCATACTATTGTCAAAATAAATAGGCGTTATTTTGCAACTTCAATTAACGAAATGTGTACATAGAGATTACAATTTTGAAATTTTATTTCTTCGAAAACTAGACTCGAGCACACAAAACTAATTTTAGATTCGTGTGAATAGGAAAGTTGTGCCATTTTATTCAACATGGTAGCTGGATGGATTCATCAATCTGTTACTATTGGTCAGTTTAATAAATCCTAATCTTTGATTGGCTGTACAGAATCCAGCACAATACAACATTATCCGAACACGACCGATTGGATTACGACTTACGACATCTTATGCTTGTGTTTGTTGTGGTGGCGTAGTGACCTATTCCTATTTCCTATTATTATTACCACGGTATTTCCATTATTGCAACGGATTCCTTGTGAATAAAGGAAGATAAACAAATAAAGCAATATGATGACTGTATTTATATCAAGTAAGACCTTTTTCTTTTATATGTACATATAGACGATGTACGATGTACTATTTTTCGAATATATCGTATTTCTTTCCGTAAATTAATTTCATTAGATAGGCACCTACTTAATGTTTTCATTATAAACTACTTGTTATTGAGTGATTATTAGTACCCTATGTATTTAAATGATAGATAGATAAATGTATTTAAATGATAGATAGATAAATGTAAATTATGCCTTACATATACTTTTTTTTCTAGTGCTGTTAATTATACCCTGGTTCATATCTGCTGAGGAAATCAGCACAACTAAAAATGAAACTGTTACAATGACTAAGCCTGGTAAGTTATTCCAATACTGTATGTCTCGGATATATAAAAAATTGTTTTTATCATTATTTTAATAATTCCTACCTACCTGTTATATATAAAAATTGTTGCAGGACGTATAAATAAAATTGAAATGGAAAACACCAAACATGTGTCGACAACAGTTATATTAATAATTGTGTATCTTGCTTTATGGATTATCACTCTTGTTTGTTGTGTTTTTGTATACGTTAAATATATTCACAGAAATTATGTCTCAGGTTAGTGTATATAGCAAGTTAGCTACCACGAAAAGTATTGGAATTTAAGTCGTAAATTAAGAGGGTAATTTCTTGGGTTTTTTAGGCCCAAAAGCCTTAAACTAGGGGCCTAAAGTTACTACTTCCAAGGGAAAGGGCGTTGATGTTTTTGAATTATAAGTATCTCATTTTTTCAATTACCTGTCTGAAGTTGATGGACGTAGATTGATGAAACATGGAGAAATGATGTAAGTAACGAAAGGGAATAATAATATTTTTATGTAAATTTATCAACCAGTGGTAGAGATTTGGGGGAGTTTTGTCATTAAAACCTTCTGAAAAGCTACGCTACTGGATTTTCAGAAAAAATGTTAGGCAAGATAACAAGATATACATGTTTTTGATAATTAAGATATGGTTAACTGATACTGTTAGTATTTTTGGAATATTTTTATTTTACTTTTTATTTTAATTTGGACTAAAAAATATGAGGGAATTAAATACACCTATTAATTTTCCTAGAAACCTTCCGAGGGTTTTACAGACACAGCTCTGTTCCTGAATAATGTCTACAATTGCGCTGGTTGACAGATTTATTCTCCAAGTTTTGTTGGGCTTCGAAGATAATTGAAAATATGTAATTTTTCAAAACCATTGGAAACCAATAACTTTAGGCCCCTGGTTTATTAAGGCTTTTGAACCTAAACTGAACCAAGGAACCATCTTCTAAATTTATGATATAGACACACTGTATATTTTTAATTTTTCATAGACTCCTCAACGCAGACTGAAAAATTGGACACGTGCTCAATATCTTGTGCAGAAAAGGGCCATGGACAGTTGAGAGATACATCAGACTGTCAATTTGTAAGTGATACCGAAATAGAGATAATTTTAGTATACTTAAAAAAAATTAAACTTTGATTCATGTTTGCCATTACTAGTTAAATTAAATAGATATATAATTTTCTTTCTTTTAAGTTTGTTCAAGTCGAGCAGCCAGTAATGTTAAATGACCAAAGCATCAACAAGTTAGAGGAGCATCAAGATATACCAAGTAATCCAAATAATAACGGTGTATCTTTCTTTTTATTAACGGAAATCTTTTTTCTAGATAAAAAATATGTTGATAATGGCTTGATAAAACCTGCATATATAGATAAATTACTATTGCAAGGCAACGAAGTGGGTTTGCCTCAGATGTCAAGTAAGTATTGTTGTAAAGAGTCTAATATGTTACACTATTTCTGAAACCGAAAAAGATTCTGCTCCGTTTCATAGATTACTTACAAGTTGATATTCATAATAAAGCAATTTTATGTCTTACAAAAAATCGTTTTCAGTATCTGCTGCATTAACAGAAATAAAGGAGTTGCCTGAAGAAGAAAAACGTTTAAATGAATATAATGAGGACTTCTACATTAAAAATAATGGCAATAGCAATATGCCAGTGTCGTTTGGCAATTGTTCAAAACTTTCAAGAATGGAATGGACAATGGTAACCATTGATGAAGAAGATGAACCAGAACTTTCTCCTGCAGAAACAGTTCACCATGCACCATAAATACAAGACAATACAACTTGTAATGTAGATTTTCTGTCGGGTAATGAAGAAACAGACCTCGATAAGGATGAAATTCTTGCCACGATTGATTTAGTATGAATTTCTGTATTAGATAGTAATTTGGAAGAGGAAAATAATGAAGATATAGAGAAATTCTTTTTGGTTTTACTGAAATGGACCATTTGGGAAAACATCAATTTTGAAAGTATATGATAACAAAGTGCAAATATTTGGCTTTCCAACTTGATTCTATTATCTATTGTTTACCTGTATTATTTTCATTTTCACCAACTAGTGAATATTGTTGGTTTTTTTTTAAGTCTTGAATCTTGATTTGAGGAGTGTATTTCTTATTTTTTTCCTAAAAGAATATAAACCAGTTTACTTTTCTTACTTCAATGTTATTCTATGTTCAATTTTAAGCAAAAAATATCATGAACTTAGGTTTGGAAACGTTTTGTTTAGGATATACAGGATGTCACATTTAAAAAAATTAAAAAATTAATTAAATTCATGAAATTTTGTATGAGGAGGTTTCTAGGGATGGGAAATTCAAATTTTATGCACAATTGGTAGCAGTTCCAAGAGGGCGTCACAAGCCGCCTTTAGGTCAAAAAAGTTTAAGCAATTTAAAAGGATTCTAATGGTCGCTTGTGGCACTCTCTTGGAGATACAGCCATTTGTGCATAAAATTTGAATTTCCCGTCCCAAGAATCCTCTGCATACAAAATTTCATGAATTTAACTCAAAGCAGTCGAGAGTTATTAAAGAAAATGTAATTAATTTTTTTAAATGTGACATCCTGTATATCCTGAACGAAGCTTTTTAGACCTAATAAGTTCATAGGAAATTATTTGATTAAAATTGAACATAGAATAACATACTGAAGGATACATCTCCTGAAACACCCTGTATGTGAAACCTTTTATCCATCTTTAAAATAGAATTATTTTGATTTGTTTGTGATTATATAGGTATTAATTGAAAGCATTTATGCTTGTTTTTGTTTTAAAAAGTGCATCTGTATTGTACTGAACTGTTAAGAAAAAGTTTGAATTGAATTTGTAAAATAAAATTTAAAATTAATAATTGTGGATTGTTTTTTTCTTTTCTTTCAAAGCAATTCCTCTACATAGTAGAATAAAAAAAATGGATATGTATGTAAAAAAACAATATATACTTCATATTTATTATGAAAATAATTGCTACCTATGTAAGTCTCTATAACGCATGTTGCCCTGTATACCTCCAATGCGCAAAGTCTGTTTCTGCGGCAACAAACGGTGGCAAATGATACGACTACTGACTGCGACACCTTAACGAATAGCTGTTGCGGTTGCTTCTACGTTAACGCCCAACGGACGGAACACCAATTGTGAAAAAGTCAAATCACGAGGGCAAGCTCTTGGGACGTTCTCAACCATCCTTATTTGAATATTATCCAGGTAGAATTGCAGATGTTTACCTGGAATTAAAAACCAGTATGTTGCGAATGGTTTGCCGTGTTTTATTTAGGTACCTAACAGGAATCAGTTAACTTTCTTAATTGTCCAATTAGCATTCAGAACAGTATTATTTACTTTTATATTTTATTACATATTGAAAAAACCTATTAAAATACTTTCGCAGAATTTACAAATGAAATAAAACAGAGAAAGTGAATTTATGATTGCTTTGTACAAGTTTAAAATCTAAACGATTAAATACCTATATTTTACTTACTTTTCTATTGTCTACTAAAATTGGCCTGTTTTCTGTGTGTGAAATGTAGAAGAAGAGAAAGAGAAGTTTCTTTAACTGTAATTGTAAAACAATATTGTCTTTAACAAAATATTTGCATAAAATGATGTTTTAATTTTTGCGCGACTAAACAATCATGTTACAGAAAAATCGCATATCCATTCCTAGCTTTAGTCGGGTTCTCATTAGTCGATTTCATTGACAAATATCATTGAATGTACGCTACTGGAAGTGGAATACACAATCCTGAACAAATTTAAAATTCAATTTATATATTTAATGTAGTAGCATGCATAGATTTAATATAATGATCAATGGTAACAGCTAATTTTTCGAAGCTTCTTGATCTTTATTCTGTGATACTATAAGGATGATTCTGTACCAGCAGATGCACACAATAGTTTGATGTTTAAATATACAACAGTCTAAATTTCACTTCATTGACCAATTAGCATTCTGCACAGTTCTGATATCACTTAACTGACCAATCATCATTCAGAACAACCAGTTGTTACGTTACGTATATGTAGTGGTATTGCGTTTTATGTTTGTTTTATGTGGTTGTGGTTTTATTTTTATAAAAACAACCGTTGTAGATGCTCGTGATGAATGTTCGTTTTTTGTTAAAATTTTATTAAATTTTTCCAAAGAATCGATAAAAGGGTAAGTTTATATGTTTATCCATCTTTAGTATTAATTACAATAAAATTTTGACTGTTTAAACAGTTAGGAATTAGGTTCAATTGAATCCAAGTTGAAGAAATTGCAATATGGAGGAGCAGCTCGTGTACGTCGATCTAAATATACCCCTAAACGCAGCAAATAAAGCTCAACATGAAAGTGTGTTGCATAGAAGTTGTAGAAAAAAACTTTTGGTAGATGCCGTAATAATAGTTTGATATTGAGTAACTATAATTTTCTGTTGTAGCCACTGTTCAATTTATCTGAGGAATTAGAAGATCCTGAAATTTCTCAGCAAGGGTATAATGAAAATAACTTGTGGGAACTGTCAATGTTCACAGAGGAGGAAACTTTTGCGAGTAAGTTTTTGCTTTGTAACGATGCATTAAAAAAAACTTACTTTTAATTTTTTGTTAAATATCTGTTCTGTAGCTCCTACAAGGGCAAATGGGTACATTTCTAATAAGTTCAGAACCACAAATAGTACACAGTTATCTCGAACAAGTAAGTTTTACCCCATGTTTTACTTTGTGTTTGCATTGTTACTCATTTTGATCGATTAGAAAAATATTATTTACACTTGCTTTTCTTCTTTTCGTAGTTACGGTAACAAGTACTCATTATCAGCCAATAAGCAGTTCTACTATTTTTAACGCATCTGAGTTCAACGTACAACCGAGAACTGGTAAGTTCTGAATATAATATCTGAATTAAAAACTTCGACTTAAACACAAAAAAAGTTTTTAAACTGACATAAACTTAGATAAACATCCTTTTTTACTTCCTTAATTCATCTCCCATATATACAGTGTCTCCTAAAATGATGGAACAAAATTAGTATTTTTCTTTTACTTGATGGAAAAAAAAATTGATGAATCAAGTCAATTAGTATACAGGTTTGGAAAGTACAAATTCTTTCTCTGGTCTACAAAAAGAAAAAAACTTATTTTCAGTGATTTTTTAAAATCATATTTCCATAATTTTGGGACAAACTATATACAGGGTGAATAAGAAACAATGGGTGAACACTAAGCTGGAGATACTAGGCATCAAAATATTATGTTTGAGCTCATCATGCCTTATACAGGGTGTTCAAAGTTTAAATTTTATTCTGAAATTTCTCAATAATTAAGAAAG
The DNA here is from genome assembly GCA_037114965.1 of Monochamus alternatus. Classification (NCBI taxonomy): domain Eukaryota; kingdom Metazoa; phylum Arthropoda; class Insecta; order Coleoptera; family Cerambycidae; genus Monochamus; species Monochamus alternatus. The sequence continues at coordinate 20,557,081 of CM073432.1, forward strand.
CATATCGGAAAATTGGTAGTGTTGGGTTTTTTGGTGTGAGAATTACGAATTTGAAGCTTATTTTGATGATGTTGCTCCTAGAGGGCGCTAGTTTCACTGTGTTATTTAGGTAAATCAAAACATATTGTTTTTATCTGTTAAGCTATGCTAAAAAAAGTTAAAAATCTAAAGGAATCTTCAATTCTACATAAAAATGTACTCTTGTTTAGGTCGGCTAACTTTATCGGTTTCTGAGTTATTTGCATTTAAAGTTTCAATGTATTGTGTGGTGATTTTCTTTCAGGTGCTGATATTGCTTTTTAATTTTCTTGGTAGGCTTGTATCAAATTTTCATGTCAATAAATATTAACATATTTTGCGTGTATGAGATTTATTATTCGTGCAATTATTGAGAAATTTCATAATAAAATTTAAACCTTGAAAATCCTGTGTAAGGCATGATGAGCTCAAACATAATATTTTAGTCTCCAGCTTAGTGTTCACACATTCTTTCTGACTCACCCTGTATGCAATCAAATATATGTAATGTGGTGTGGAATTTTTTAAAATTTGATTAATAGTCTAGGACGTAGACAGTTAGAAAGAAAAATAATACATTTCTCCTAGAGTATTAATTAATACAATTATTTTAACCATTATAACAAGAATTTAAAGGGTTATCTTTTGATGTGTTACTCAGCTCTACCAATAAAGTTTTAGCAATAGGGTAAAAACCTCATTTGCCCACCCTGTATAATTAAATTTAAAATGTTCTGTGAATTTTTTATCTATTTCTATAAAAAATACTTTTTGTCAATAGTACGTTTGATAAACATTTTAGAGATTTTTTTTTGCTTGTCAATATTTCGTTTTTTTATTTCCAAACTATCGTTTGAAATAAACTTATAGATGTTTTTCAAAGTTCAATAAAAACATGAATTTTACAATGCTCGACTTTAATATTTAAATGCTTTTAGAAATGTATCATACTTGTCGATTTTCATACCAGTGTCCACCGGATGGGTTTGTTGATAATAATGCTTATCCACTGGAATATTTTGAATTGCCGATGAATGACACAGGTAAATTTGCAAATATTAACCTAATGGGATTTATATTATTTTAATGTACGTTTTAGAAATTCCTTCAATTCATGGACCTGTAGTTACTCAATGCTTCATGGAGCCTCTTCATCCAGGTTAGATTTTACAGTATGTACAGCGTATTAGCCATATGTAGGGTGTATTTTAAGTGTAGTCATAGATTCAGGGGGTGATTCCTTGAGTCATTTTAAGCCTAAAGTTACTGGTTTCCAAGAGGCAGGGTTTTCATGAATACTTTTTCAATTATCTCTGACGTTGATTGACAAAGAAACTCGGGCTATGTTAATAGGCACATTCAATGCTCTGTTTCTAACAAAAATAGTCTCTTGCATTTTCTTCGTGGAATAAACCATTGTCGAATATTTTTACTCATCTTAATAGATTCAGATATTCTGTGATTTTAAATAGTGTGCTGTTCTTGCTATTTGATAAACTTCATATTATGTTGGCAAGTGATTAAATTACCCAGTTTACTTTCTGTGTAACTAGTTTTAAAATATGCACCAATTTAGAAATAGCAGATATGCATTTTATTTATGATGAACGGAATGCAAATAGAGCTAAAAATTTATATCAAGAAACATCCAAACCGAGAGTTCCAAATAAACCCATATTTATTGACCCCATGAGGCATCTGTAGGAACAAAATCGATCATCTATGGATCAGAATGTCATAATTGGAAGAGACTGTATTAGAAAATAGTCCTCAGACTAACAGCGACTGAAAATAATCCCCAAGAAACATTGTATGTGATCTTAAAGTGAGTTGGAAATTTGAAAGGCCAATTACTATATCCACCCCCTTAGTATGATTTAAAAAGCACTCTGTATATCTCATTGTTCCATGTACATGGAACTACCATATTCCATGAGGTCAAAATTGAATGGTTTAATTAAACTTGCTAAGTTTGTTTAATGTTTTAAAACGATTTAAACCGAATAGATACATATATTGGATTTGATTCGTTTGATAGAAGAAATCACATAATGCTTTATAGAATTCTTTTAGGAAAAACATTGATTTAGTTAAAAAACATTATCGTTCACATTCTGTAAATCATGTCACTTTATCAAATTTGAATCTTTGATTATTCTAAGATGGATTTCATTTTAATTCCATTTATTCATTAAATATTTTGACCCCAAGAATCTCTTCGTTTCATGTTCATGGAATATTACGACACTATAAATTCGAGATTGTTCCAGAGAGATTCGATCCATCATTTGCACCAAATCCATGGAATATTTCCCAGGAGGACTCGGTTGTCACAACTCCCTCTTACTTGCTAGCTCCGACCTTCAGTCCTCCAACCCCACCAGAAGAGGATACATTTTGTAACTCTCCATTAACATCGAATGGAATTATAATTAATGGAGAGGTAGAGAACATACCAAGACCTCAGCAAGAAGTTTGGGATGAATTCGTTCCCAATTACTCACATGGATCAGACAATGTGAGCGGGAAGACTCCAAGGCCTATTTTGGGGTATAACCCATGCAATCACTCCAAAGATGATTCTTCCGGTATATTTGAAGATATCTCTGAAGATAAGCCTTTCGATTTGTTTGAGGGTACCTCCAATTGGTTCATTTGTAACAGTCCTTTCGATTCTTTGACAGTTAACTCTGATATCTCTTCATATTGTAACATTGATAATAATTCTCATAATGAAGACACTCATGTTTATGGTGGATTGAACCACTAGAACTGTTGAAGTATTCGCAAGTATAAAAAACCTCAATACTTTTTTGATGATTCTTGAATAATTTTTTTCAATAATACTGTTTTAGATGTTGAATGTTTTGTTTTAACGTTTTGTTCACTACTTTTCATATATTATTGGCATTTATGGTATTTACCTGCAGGTATACCTATTTAGATCTAAGGCAAGTGTTTGTAAATGTTTGTTCTTTACCGTTACAAAAAATATATTAGTTATAAATCTTTCAAGTAAATCTTGGTTTTATTTTCTTAGTCATACAATCGTATTTTTATCATTACTGAAGAATTATCGAAGGAGTTCAAATTATGTTATTTTTTTTATTTGCTTTTCTTGTTTCCAACAGTATACACTTTGAAGACATTTTTACTATTGAAAGAAAAGTTGCACCGCTGTAAACAGAACTTATATCTTATTTTACAAATAGATACATTTTTCCCATGTTCTGCGGAGTACCTACATTTGACATTCGGATACACTAGCGTCTGTCTAAATTATTTACAGAAGCTTTTTTTTAACCACATACCTTTGGTAGGTAATGTTTTAAAAGTTATACATGTTAAAATTTGAAATGAAGATTAACATGATAACTTGTTTTGTTATTTCATAAGAAAAATATTTATATGAAAAGAGAATAATGCTTTTTTTATATCAGATGCATTTAATGACAAGTACCAAATCCATTAGTGCTGTTTATTATAGAGATTGTTTTGGTTCCATTTCTGGTCGATTGCTTCCTTTCGTGCCTTTTTATGGTCTTTAATTTTTCGAAGTATAATAATATAGGTTTGTATTCAATTCGTGCAATATTTCCAGATGGAATAGTGAATAGTAGAGCAATGAAATCCTTCTAGGTATAAGTTACGATGGTGGAGAAGGTTGCTATACACGATTTCTTGGCAAGTTTATAACTTTTGGATAGCAAAATGTTGTGAATCATTGACTGGTTGACCTCAGTTGGATGAAAATTTGACAAAGGTTCTGCAAAACATTGGACATGATAGTGTTTATAGTTGTAGCTTAGATAAACTTGTATAGACTGTAGGCTTTCATTCCAGAAATTTACAAAAATTGTGGGTTTTTGAGAATGCAGTGAAAATTGTCTATACAGAAAAAAAAAATTTCTGGCTGAGAAGTTTTAAACATAAGGAAAAAAATTTGGTATTTATTTTTCTGTCTTTTAACAAAATTTCCATGTCTATATAAATTTTCTTAAACATTCCAATGTCTGCATCCTTTTTTAGAACAATGCATAGCTATAACAAGAAATACTGACTTGAGGAACTCTCAAATTTTTTGGTCGTATTTTTTATATTTTTAGGAAAAATCTGATCTCAACAAACAGTAAAGGTATTACCCATATGATTGAAAGGAATTCAACCCTATGGAGGATGTTTGAGGTTCGACGTAGTTTCAATTCAAGTTTTTTTTTTGTTACAATTCTTTTTTTGTATTAAGATTTTATTAAAATTTGTAAACCAAACTTACCTTAACAATTTTCTGTTTTTAACACTTGTAATTGTTTACCTAGTGTTTTTTTTTTGTTCGAAAAGTTCTCTATAAGTGTTTGTCTTTTACCTTATCTTTGGCCGATTTCAAGATCTTGGAAACACAATGTTGATGAGAAAATATTTTTCAAGGGGAACTTACCCTCCCAGTTTGTTTAAATACAAACGGAACACCCTGTGTGTGTATATATATATACGTCATACAGCAAAATAAAGGCACTCAAATTCCGGACACTGTATAAAACTTTAACACCCTGTAACTTCCTTATGAATTTTTGAATCAAAGTGTTAACATGACAAACCCCAATAATTATTTTCATTGATAGAATGCATCGATGTGATATAAATAAAACAAAAGTATAAGAGTATATAAGTATAATGAGAACAGTTTATAACAGGTTTTAAAAATGTGTAGAAAAATATGAAAACATAACACTGTAAAATACAAAAAAAGCAAATGAAACACATTTATTTACCAGAAATGGCACAATTCTGCTCGATTAGTTGAATCGGCGACGAAGTGTTTGAAAACCACCTAAAACGTCATAAAAGTACATTCTCGTCACAGATCGGTTGCATATTGCACAAAAAAAAAAATAATTTATACTAGATCAGTTTTAAAATGTATCAAGTTAAATCTTTAATTTTTCTATTTTGTTTCTTGTTTATTTTATACAGGGTGATTCAGAGCTTCCAGTATTTTCAACCTTTACATTGCTGGGCTACTGTAGTCTAGCCAGGGGATTTTGAATATCTGATTATATCTGATTGGATAACAATTAAACATTATAATAATGTAACTCGATCAATTGTTTTCCACAGAATGTTCGATCAAGTAACCGCTAATGTAACTTTGACGTTGTAATTATTATTTTTAAATAAAACTCGAAAAATACAGGTATGTTCCTGGAAAAAAAATATTTCATAACGTCATAAACACAATTTTCGAAATATCTAAAACTTTTTGGTACAAAATGCACCTCAATCCGTGCCGTTTGAACTACATTCTTCAAATTTTCAGTAACATTTTTCGTTATTTGGACGTCGAGTTTGGGACACCCTGTACTTGTATCGACACTTCTCATTTTAAATTTTTCTTCTTCATGGTAACAGAAAACTAGATTCCCATTGACGATTTCTGATTTTCAACAGATGAGAATCAAAATGGCAGCGACCACGAATACCAACATCGGCGCTCTTCGTTGCATTTCAAATTTTGTGTTCTGTATAGTTATTGGAGGTAAGAAACTTATAATAGGTAAGTGTTTTTGATTGTATTGCAAAAGCAAGAAATCTAAGTACGTAAAAAGGTTTTACTACAAGGCATTTTAGATTTAAAAATTTGGGACACCCTGTACATTCAAAATTTTTCTTTCTGAAGTTCTGAGTCACCCTGTATACTCTTAATGAAAAACTTACTAAGGTGAGGTGGCGGAGCGTGATCAATAAAAGTGCTGTAAACATTCGAAAATGGATTAGTTAGATTCGAATCGAGAGTGTAAGTTCTCACATGCCCTTGGTAGGCGAAACGTGGTCTAGGCACTCTCGGTCTCGGTCTGCGCGCATGCTGCGGTTCGGGAAGTGTAAAAAGGCCTAAAACGAATGGCAATTTGTTTACACTAGGTACTCATAACAGATTAAGAAAACTTGCCTATATAAATTGGAGGTATCTCATCAATATTTTCCTGGACAACTGATGGGAGGGTTGTCCCGGGAAGGTATAAGACACATGGACCTGAATAAAAAAAATAATTATGCCCTGCAAGATTTGTTATACAATTCGCAACTTACGGACATCGTTCTGCCTAATATAGTCCGATGTAGCAAACACTAAGTTGCGGCTCGTGACGATAGCAGGACACTGCGGTATGCAATGCTGCAGAACTGAAAACGAGCAAAACGAAGCTTTAAAAACCAGTACAATTGGATAATCAAGTTAAAACTTACAGATGCTTCTTGGTTCGCCGTTGGGGCTGTACTGGCAAATCATGCAAGGACCAGGAGCCGGACCAACGTTAAAATCTAAAATTTTAAGAAATACAGGGTATTTGTAAATAAGTGCGAAATATTTTAGGAGGTGGTTGCCAAAGTTATTTTGTGAAAAAAAGTTCATATAAACGTACGTCGAAATATGCTTCGTTTTCGAGGTACAGTGTTTAAATTTCAATTTTTTATTTATTTTTATTAGTTATTTCAAAGAGTTTTAAAGATACAAAAAATGCCATAAATTCTGAATGAAATTGAAGCATAATGCATATCTGCCATTTCCACATTTGTAAAATTTTCGTTTTTTTTTTTTGAAGACAAAAATTAATCACCTATAGACATTAATTTTGTAGCAAACAAATAATGAAAAAATGCTAATTTGACAATTGACAAGATGGTTGTATTTTATTTAGAAAGCAACCTACTAGATAATGTATCGATAGAAAATAAAAATGCAGAACTTGCAATAAAACGTGTTATTTTTTTCTCAAAAAACGACGCGTCCTATGAAAAAAATTGAAGAGACCAATTTCATTCAGAATCGATGGCGGATTTCTAAAAAAATATCAAAATGGGAAAAAGTCAGTAGCGTACCATTTTTTTTATTAAAAAAGGTTGTGGCATTGTCGCACGAACGTCACTGGTGCTAGTAGAAATATTCGGATCATCCCAAAAAATACACATTTATCTGAATTATCAAATTTCGAGTCAATTCTTTGAAATTAATATAAATAAATAAAAAATTAAAATTTAAACACTTTGTATGTAGGGAAGCATGTTTTGACCTACGCTTATATGACAACACAAAATAACTTCGGCAACCACCCCCTAAAATATTTCACACTTATTTATACTCTGTATAACAAAGGTCACATTATTCAAAAACTCACAAATAAAACGTGGGTGGGTTGCTGGCAACGGGCGAAAAGCTGACTCCTCACGTGGACGGACTACACGTGTAGGATCTATAAAAAATTGTGCGTTATGAATATTGGGTCCAACGTAAAAATATTAATTACCTCTATATACTACCGGTACAGTAGAAGTTACGGTTGTACTGACCGCAACACCCATGAACTGACCGCTGTGACTGGGATCTGCACACAAAAAAAATTACCTTCAAATAGAAATACTACAAAAGACTAGACTAGAAATTAAAAATGTACATCCATCGAAGAGTATTATTGGTAAAATCGTGCATGCAAACTTACTTATTGGTACTAGTCGATGTGGGCTGATCATCTCAGAAGGCTCTGGCAGAGCGATATCATTTGAACCTGAAGATCCTGAGAAAGGGTGCATGGTGGCTACCAACGAATAGTAATTGTTCAATGCAGGCTGAAAAAACCATCAATAATTGAAATTATAATCGAGTCAATTTTTAGAAATACCTACAGTAGTCGGATTTAGTACTTCAACATTGATTACAAGCATTTTAACTTTCGTATTTTTTCTTTCGTTATACCTCGAAATTTTACAATAATTAATAGTTATACTTAATAACGTGCAGTGGAAATAGTGGAATGTACAAACACAAAACAAAGAGGACGCATACCATAGATACATGATAGACAGAATTCAGAATCCTTGAGCCGAAGTAATAAGTCGCGCATCCGTTTCAGGCTGCAGATACCTTCGCTACCCATCAGTTTGTCTTGAACGTTGGTGTGCGAAGATCGATTATACAGACAAATTAAAGCAAAATTATGAGCCTGAATCGGGGAATGAGTCGCCATGGAGTTGTTACATGTTTAAACACATTTCGTAATAGCAATTTAAGTTTCTTTAAATTTCCTAGACATAAACAGGTAAGAAATCTTTAAACATACTGATATTTTGCTGATATTGCCATATCTATTAATTTATTTCTTAGGTATAACATCGGACTATAAATACTTTTCACGGAAGTGAAGTTTAATATGTGTATAACGTTTATATTTATATTTGACAAATACAAAATTTTATTTTAGAGCAAAGATTTTGGTAGTGGCTTCTAATAGAGAATGTTTATTAGAAAACTATACAGAATTAGTATTTTTAAAGTATGTAATATGTTTTCTAATGATTCACGCTATACAGGATGTCCGGAATATGAGTACCGTAATTTTAAGGGCTTATACATCTAACTAAATGCAATAAAAAACTCTTATGGAAAAAAAATGTCTAAAACGAATAGTTTGTCTACAAATACATTTTGAAAAATAAAAATACAATTGCAATAATATGCAAAACTATTATTGTAACGAAATTACAAACTAAAGTACAATTAAGGTTAAGTAAAAGCGCCTGTGACGTAATTTGTTCATAACTTGATTTTGGATTAGTATTAATGAAGTAAACAATTGAAGTATCCGAGAAATTCTTTAAAACTATTATAACGTACGACAACGTAGCAGTGTTAGGCTGCTGGTGATAACCTAAAAGTAATATAGTAATATTGGTGCGTACAGCTAGTGCGCTTCATTTTTGTCTAATTTTTCTTTGATGTTTGTGAGTGTACATAAACAAAAATGGAACAATTTATAGTAACCATAACCAGCTGCATCGCATGTTAATTTACAGCGAATTTAGGCAAAACTGTCTGGCTACGAGACGTTTCTACAGTAAACGATTCTTGCAAGAAACATGTCATTTTAAACACTAACTATTATTCTGTGTTGTGAAAAGAGTTGTAAGAAAACCATTCACAGTAGGTCGGCTTAGTGCAAAACTATCCATTTTTCTCTAAAAATGGGTTATTGAGTGCTTGCTGTAAAACTATCCTAATTCCAAATTTTTCAATTTACCGTCTTTAAAATTTATAAAATGCAGAGTATCCTAACAGCATCACATGATTTTTTTATTAATATAAACTAGCCTATGTCTCTCTATCACAAGAATTTGAATGCATATTGAAATTAAACATATTGTATCTCTTAAGCACAAATAACTCCTAAAATAATTGTTAAAATTCAGCTTAAAAACAATGTAGTTACAAGGGCCAGAAATCTTTAATTGCTATTTACTCAAATTTTTTCTAAATGGACTAGTTTTGCACCAATGGTTAACTACACTGTACGCCAATGACGTGTTTACAAACAAAATAATGGGAAATTAAGAACACAATTCATATGGTACGTTCAGATGATTGTCTCTCTCGCACCCACATAGTTGAGTTTCACGTGCCTCCTTTTGTTTGTCGCTTTATATGGATGCGCAGTGGAACTAAGAGCATTCACATCGTACATTTCAGTGGTTTTATTTACATCGTCTAGCTAATCTATGTTCTGAATGCTGATTGGTCAATTAAGAAGTGAGATTAACTGACTGTTAGGTAACGCAGGTACTACTGAAATTGACAGATCCAGATCTACAGAGGGCTACTGAAATGTACGATGGGGAATGCTCTTGGTTGCATTGCGCATCCATATAAAGTGACAAACCTAGGAGCAGACAAAAGGAGGCACATGAAACTCAGCAAAGAAATAATACTTCATTGGTTATGTATGTGGGTGCGAGAGAGACAATCATCTGCACGTACGATATGCGTGTGTTCTTAATTTCTCATTATTTTGTTTGTAAACACGCCATTGGCGTACAGTGTGGCTAACCAGTACATTCTTTTAGCTTGTATCTCGTTAGTGTTATTCTTTGTGGGTATTATTATTGGAACATGTCATGTTTTATAAGGGACTGTAAAATTAACCAGCATATAGCACCAAATAATTCTTCATATCCAGAATTCAATTTACAATCAGCTAAATCTTTATTGCTCCGCCATTACTAAGAGGCACAAAACAAATATGACGTTGACCACAAGTAATCCATTCGCGCATCTTGAACATTCGAGTCATCATAATATAAAATTTCATTTCAGTGCAGAGGACACGCCCTGAGTTTAGATTAAAGTCCCTAACCATCCCCATTTTGCCTTTTAAATGTTATTACCCCAATTGGTTTACCGACAGAAAGGGGATCTTTACGATTCTTTTATTGAGAACTGACCAATACACATTTAGGGTCACCAGTTGTGAAACATGTAAAGTATGACAATTGTAACAAAAAAGGATGATTTTCAATAGAAAAGGAGAACATTTTATTTTACTTTATTAGTAACATAAAATATACTTGTAAACACAAGTATCCTTAAAAAATATTGCACTGTATATATTGCGTTAACAAAACATAAAAACTTTATAAAGTTATATAAATGAATTAATAATTATTAACTTTGAACTTATGTATAATACTGTAATATCAAAAAAAAAGAATATGAAATAATAAAAATAAAACATAATATTATAAAATATTAAAGCCAAAATATAAATAGATTTATACTTTTATTCTCATCGGCGTCCTCTTTCGGAGTCGGGTGGTGCTTGAGAACAATATTTTTCAGATGATCCATGATTTCAGATTGATATTATTTTTAAAAAGCCGGACAAAAGGAGGACATGTCCGGCTTTATCCGGACGGATGGTAACCCTACACATTTATTATTTCGATAATAAGCAAGGGCTTTCTATTTAATCCTATCCTTATTTATTTGCATGCTTGACTTTTACGTTTTAAAAATAGGTATAACTATAACAAACCATCTAAGAAATTAAGATATACATAATGCGAATTAAAACTATTAGTGCATCTACATACAAAGCAAATTTTAATCTAAGTACTTACCGCTTTAAAACACGATTGTTAACTTAACTGTTTTTATTATTTTTTATTTTTATTTGCGTTTTTTACTTCTGGTGTTATCTACGGAAAAACTTCTATATGTTTTGTACATTTATTTCAATTATAAAGAATAATGAAACATAACTACACTTTAAAAAGCATAATATGTTAAACAGAATCGTAATTGATATGAATACATCTTGTGAAATTAGTAAATATTAGTTTAATAATCTATATAACTGTAAATTGAATTCTTTAAATCTAAGACTAGGTACCCTATAATTAGGTTCTGGACGAAGTTCCAATAATTAAATTAGCAGTATACAGGGTGTTCAGTAAAGAATGGACCAAACTTCAGATGTAGATAATTTGGATAAAAATAAGCTGAATTAACGTACCTTTATCCAAAAGTTGATACTAACGGAGCTACAGGGTGTGAAAGTTGAAAAAATAAATCACATTTTATTATTTTTCGGTCGTATTGACCGTATATTATGAAATTTGGTATAGGGGGGTTTCTTGGGACTAGAAATTCGAATATGTCGACGAGTTTGGTGTATTTGCTAGAGGGCGCCACCAACGATAGTTTGGACCCCTTTACATCGCTATGACTTTATTGTGCTACACTTACATCTTATTTTGGACTGGAAACATTTTCTTCCCTATCTTTTCTATTTAAAAAAGGTACACCTTGTTGATGTCGCTAGAAGCAATGGTTTCTGCATTGCAATTTATCTAAAAGTAGTCAAATTGTTGCGTAAGTAATGGGTTATACTGTAACAGTATAATACTGCGACCGAAATAAGTCGATTTAGTTTAGCTTATCCTAAAAAAAACCAAAAATGTGATTTATTTCTTTAATTTTGACACCCTATATCTTTGTTATTATTGATTTTGGTGGATTCTTGCACGTCTCCATAATTTACCGTTTTGAACAACTTTTGCACGTAACATTTTGCTGTATTTTCAGTAGAAAAGGCACTTTACCTGAAACGATAAGTTTTCAATCGGTGCACTGAATATTTTCCAATAGGATTATTTCGGAAACTGTTACTCCTAACTTCAACAAGGTATACCAGACCAGATATAACAGGTAGGAGAATCGATTCATTCAATAGTTAGATGGATACAGTAAGCAGCAAAAAAGTTTTGCCATTTAAAAGAAACATGATGTGCCATAAGTGCCGTCCTCTACTAGTGACGTCAAAGTTAGAAACAAATTTGAAATTCTCGCCCGCAAAAACTCTGATTTACTAATTTTATGTAAATATTTGAATTTTTTAAGAAGTTATCTACAAATATCGAAAATAAAATTTTAACTTTGACACCCTGTATCTTTTTTATTATGCGGCTTGGCATATAAGTATGTTAGGTTAAATCGATTTATTTTCACCTGTGGTCTCATTTTTGCTACTTCATTTAAAAACACACTGTACATTAGATACTTATTCATACATCTATATAGGTATTGTTTTAGATACTGTATAAATAAAAATTTAGAATCTATTCTTTAGTGTTTCAGTATTGTTTTTTATTTGGTATTTATATTTATCGGATGATTGAATTTATTCCTATATTCAATTAATAAAAAAATTACAAGTTAAGGGTATCAATTTTGTAAGCAGAAAACAGTGATTTTTTCAACATTTCCACTAATAACTAAAAAATGGGATATATATCAGACATTTCGCTGCTCTTCACTGAGACCATCTTCAGTGATAACTTCGCAAAAGCTTCGCCGACTAACAGGATTAAATGCACTGTATTTATTTTTTCTAATTCCTCAAATGTCTTATTGACCCTACACTGAAATTTCTGTAGGTTTGGGGAATTGGAACACTGAAGTAATATTTTTGTGAGATGGTGGTAGATTCTCCTATGGATTTCAAGTGGCTAATTCATTGAATTTGTGATAATTAGGCTTATTGTCTTTTGTTCTTGAGATGCAGGATCGTTATTCTGACCTGATTAATGTATTTTATGGTATTTGTAATTACTTTGCGTTGCCTAGGTTTCATTAAAGGTGTTTTCAATAAAAAAATCCAATATTGCAAACATATTATGACAGTGCTTAACTTGGAACCCAAAAACATCCTGTATGTAGCACGTTAACAGTTTCTGTCATAATTTAACCTTCGTCATTGCATTTAGCCTGAACACATCAATAGATTTTATCTTAAAAACATACGTAAATACTTCATCATTGTGTGTGAAAACAATCGAATCTTGTTAGATCTCAAGGACTTAATAGAAAACGATGATCTGCGATTACAAGAGTGGCAGGCCCCCAAGTCTTCATTCCTTGATTGATCTAGTAAGCATTTAAATTTAACATTTTTTCACAATATGATGATGGATTTGTAAAGTGCGTTCAATAACTAATAAATAATTCAAATATGGTCGTTTTATTTTCTGTCTTACTGTGCCCAAATTTGAAATACTATCCCAAATATGCCATTGACTCCACATGGCATGTAATTTTAAAAGGATATTTAACCTTGGTATAAAATATTCATATGACCTAGTTTTTTATTTTTGACATTTTATTTAATTGAATGTTTTTCAAATTTGTGAAGAGATATGCACTTCCCTAGCCTTAAATGACCTGTTCACGGATTAGACTCTGTTAGGACTATTATTGGTTGGCTTCTCAGACGTCAGCGGTCTTTTGAGACATCCCGTAGTAACCTGCAAGTAAATTCGTCGTGACAGAGCTAAATTAACTCTGGGACTGGCGGCTATCAGTTACCTAGGCCACGCCATACAATAACCATAAAAACCGTGGTGGATTAAATAACTTTACGATTTGGTAGGAAAAAAATTGAACTGTAAAGTACATTATTCACAACTGCAATACTCTCAGAACCACTTGATGTTAATTTCAATATTGAATGAAGTTGATCAAACAATTACATTTCAAAAATATTGTACTTCGATAAATATCACCACTGTCGTCATAAAATATTGTTTTTAAAGTCGAAGGTCTTTACAATCGTAACGTGATAGGCAAATGTCATCCACTTTCTACTTATTATGATTATAAAAAAACCCCTTGCTGTATACTGGGCATACATCATCGTTATTTTTGTGTGTAGAAGGTAAACCCACTTCCAATTTTGTTTTTATTTCCATTCTAAGATATAATAAATAGAATAAAATAAATACAATATTTTTTTAAAATCATTCGTTTTGTTTAACTTCATGATGTCATTTTTCACTTCCGGTTCCAGTTTACGTACATTTATTTTTTGACTTCCCTTAGCATTAAAAGTTATACCTCGTCTTCAAGGTGTTCAAATAGAAATATCAAATTGCAGGACGATTCAGGAGTTACATAAAGTTATAACTTGTTTCAGAACTGATAGTAATGGGGTCTCTAATTCCTCTTCTGGTAACTGTACTGGCATGCGCAGTTTTTGTGCACTCAGCACCTCAGAATGTCAGTGCTACCTCTTGTACTTTTACCAAGTACAACAAGGATGACATTAAAAGTGCCCAAAAAGAGTGTAGCGAACTGACAATGAATGGTATCGAAGTCCCAGCTGGTGAAACTTTGGATTTGACCCATCTAAAAGACGGTGCTAAGGTTGTATTCAAAGGCACAATCACTTGGGCGTACAAGGAATGGAAAGGTCCTCTAGTCAAAGTAGCAGGCACAGACATTGAAATCATCGGTTCTTCTGGTCACGTTCTCGACGGTAGGGGAAGTCTATGGTGGGACGGTAAAGGTGGAAACGGCGGCAAAACCAAACCAAAATTCTTCGCTGCCAAGTTGAAGAACTCCGAAATCCATAAATTGAACATCAAAAATACACCTGTTCACGTCTTCTCCATAAACGGTTGTGATGGATTGGTAGTTCAGGATCGATAACTCTGCTGGAGACTCTGGTGGTGGCCATAACACTGATGCTTTCGACGTTGGCAACTCCAACGATGTCACCATCAAACACAGCACCATCTACAATCAAGATGATTGCTTGGCTGTTAACTCTGGAACCAAAATCACTTTTACAGACAATTACTGCTCAGGTGGTCACGGTATCTCTATCGGTTCCGTTGGTGGTAGGGACAATAACGTCGTTAAGACTGTTAAGATCAGTGACTGTGAAATCACGAATTCTGACAATGGAGTTAGAATCAAAACTGTCTATGGAGCTACTGGGCCTGTATCTGACATCACCTACCAGAACATCAAGTTGTCTAAGATCCACAAATTCGGTATTGTCATCGAAGGAGACTACGAAAATGGCAGCCCAACTGGTACCCCAACTGGAGGCGTTCCCATCACAGGTTTGACTGTAAAGAATATATCTGGTTCTGTAGATTCGTCAGGTGTAAATGTTTACATCTTGGTGGAAAATGCTAAAGACTGGCACTTCTCTAGCATTAGTGTATCAGGAGGATCGAAGACCAAGACTTGTAAAGGAATTCCATCTGGTGCAGGAATTTCTTGTTAATTCTTTCATGATTTTATATTGTACAAACTGAATAAATAGATTTTACCGCATTTCTTTAAATTTCATTGCATAATTTATGGTATCAAATAATTTATTTGAAAGACATATTTTGACACTTTTGGCGATTGTAATATAATGTTAGGTTTCTATTTACTTTCGATTTCAAGTTGTCTATAACGAAAAAAGTTGATTCACTACTTGGTATATTTCATAAGATATTGTTATACTTACCTATTGTTTACATTATCACAAAGAAACGACTAAGTGATGACATATATTTTGGAAAATATGCAAATTTTTATTTAGCAACCATGCTACTGCAAATTATCTTGGAAAATATACCATAAAAATCATATGTGACGTTTCTATTGTAGAAAACTTGTGACAGCTTCAGCTTTATTATTTCAACGAATCATTTCAAGTACGGTCCTGGATACAGCGGTTACAAGTATTTTTTGAAGTTGCCAGATGGCAGAGATTTTTTATTTTTTGATGATTTTGGAAGGAAAATGCACAAACTGATTAAAATAGAGTTTAAAAAAACGTAATTTTTAATTATTTATTTCGGTAGTAAATTATCTTAATTCTAAAATAAATTCTTCGTAGATTTGATACATAGTGATTTTCCGGGTTGTTTTGCGGTGACCTCGGTAACTGGTAGCTGCCAGAAACAGAGCTAAAATGTACATCCCTAGCATTAGCCGGGATTATTTTACCTGCCCTGGTTGTTCTCGGGCTAGGCTCTGTGGGAACAGACCCGCTATCGGTGTCTTTGGGCCCGTCCATATATTGATTTCGGTTCCTATTGTTGGTATCACAACTGCTACGATCGGAACCGTTCCTCGGATAATGGTGGTCCTCCGAGGCGTTCCGTAGCCGCAGCTGTAACTGGTCGCATCCCATGCTTCCAAACGTTTTGCCGCTCTTCACTGTCGGCATCTTCAGTGGTGACTCTGCAAAAGCTTCGCCGCGAAGTTTTTAATAATAATAATAGCATTGTGATAGATACTTGATAAGTCAATTCTTAAGTGTGCGTTTTGAGTGTTTTGTCTACAAAGATAATAATGTTACTGTAATATGCATTAAGTGAAATCGACTGTCATCGAAAAAAGTATGTTTTTGCTTCTGCCTTCTGATATCCCTATTTTTTAAACATCTTCCTTGGTTGGGCTTTGGTTTATAAATTTTATGTTGCCAAATCCATTATCTGTTTTTTTTTCAATTTTATATCATTACATAAGGCACTACATTTAAAACCTCTATTGCTTGGGTGTTGGTGTTTTTGAGGTCATCTTCATTATGGTTCTTTTTCAAATCTACATGACATAGAGATAAAAATAACTTCCACGAACTATTTACTAACAAAAATATGCTCTTGGACGAATTCAATAAAATTAAGAGCTTTTGTAACAGATTTCAGTTAATCATTACTATTAAAGAGTTTGTAGAGGAACATCATCTATTATATTATTGATTGGAAGTAATTTTGGAGAATTCCAAGTATCGTTACCTATTCAGATGCTCATCGAAAACATATGTCTATAAATGTTTTTTCACTATTCGTGCTTGCACATTAACAAATAAATCAATATGGATTTTAACCGTATAATTGATGACGTCATCAGTCGTTTCTGTCAAATCCCAAAGATAATACTTTCGATTGAAAATGGAGTTTACCTCACCCATTTAACACCACCTGTCCCAAATTTTATTTCATTTTTTTGTATCCTCACACTAGGCCCATACTATTGAGCTTAAAATACCCTGTACGTTCTATTTTTTTTAGATAAGTTCTGAATCACTGCATTTAAAATATGAAATTATAATTAACTGTGCTTTCTTCCTATATTAATGTACTTTTATCAAATCTTGATCTTTATCCCTGAGAATATTTCGAATTAATAATAATAATATCTCTACCCCTCATTCTAATCACAGGGATTAGCCCAGAAGTCGGAGACTTGTGCGGAAGAGGGAGCGGCATATTATTATTAAGCAGGCCGCATTTGCGCCCAGGAACGACTTACGTTGGTAGGCCCTAACCACTATTCAGTGCAGGAATGAGGGAAACCTGGAAAACCTCATTAATTAGGGGGGTAGTCAAATATCAACCGGTATCAATCTCTCACATTGACCCAAGTCAACATTCTTCCACCCTACCATACCCGCAGAGAGGGCGCCAAACCTCTCCACGAATATAGCTTATATAAGGTCTACCGGCAGCTGGGCTCGAACCAACACCGATCTAGTCACCTCGATTCAAGTACTGACGCCTTAAATCGCGCGACCACTGACCGACCGAATTATTAATATAGTCAAAAAAAACGATATGCGCATAATAAACTACTAAATTTGCAATATCACCAAATACATAGTTAAAAAATTATAAACAAAAATAAGATTTCAGTTTTCAATTTTAGAGGCGTCTACAATGTTTGTGTAACTTTATATAACAATTATCGCTGCTTGCTATTTTCTCAAAATTCTCCGTTCTGTTTTTCAGTAGTTTATAAATTATTTTTTCACATTGACACTATACATATCTATTTACATCTTGAGTGAGTATAGTGTTGCCTATAAAAGATGGCATGAATTCGAGCAATCTATCCTTATCAGTTGGGCTTGTGACTCGTTAACAGTATCTAATCAATTATAAAGTAAAATGTATCTACACACAACGTCAAAAGTCTGGGACCCCCCTCATTCTTGTTAAAGAAATTTTTTTGTCAGAAAAACTAAATACATTTATAAAAGTGTATTGTTTTCTGAATCTTTTTTTTGTGAAAAGAATATGTTCGATAAACTGAGTACTTTGAATATTAAAAACCAGCAAATGTGTGACATTTTTGATAACATTTATTAAATCAAAAAGAAGTAACAAAGCACGTTCTCTACTTGACTAATAGTCGGTATGACCTCCACCACGTTCTAATAGCATATTGACACGTCTGTGCATTGAGATAATCAAGCGGTTAACGATCTCTTGCGGAATATTGTTCAATTCCTCTTCTGTCGCCACGACTAACTCATCTGCAGTCTGAGGTGGAGGAATATGATTACGAATGGCTCTAGCAACGAAATCCCACATGTTTTCAATAGGATTCATGTCAAGAGAGTTGGCTGGCCAATCTAATCTATTGATATGTCCTGCTTCGAGAGTCTCTTAAACCCTTCTTGCGCGATATGGTCGAGCGTTGTCGTTTATTTGACTTGGTTAAACATTTCTCGCTGTTGACGACCTGGTTCTCTCCAGACTCTTTGTCGATAACTAGCCCAATTCTAGTTTCGTCTGTAAATAAGACCCACCGCCACTGGCGTAAAAGCCAACCCCTATGCTCTCGCGCCCACTGGAGACAGGCAGCACGATGCTTTGGAAGTAGAGTGGGGACCCGTAATGGTCTTCTAGCACATAAATTTGCGTTGGGGAGTCACCTTCGAATAGTAGGTGTCGATATAACACGGCGAAATGTACTTTGAAAGTGGGCCCTGAGAGCTGAAGCTGAAGATGTGCGGTATCTATCAAATACCGATCCTCCCTTTCATTAGATACTCGAGGACGTACACTAGGTGGTCTGTTT
The DNA here is from genome assembly GCA_037114965.1 of Monochamus alternatus. Lineage (NCBI taxonomy): Eukaryota > Metazoa > Arthropoda > Insecta > Coleoptera > Cerambycidae > Monochamus > Monochamus alternatus. The sequence goes on from CM073432.1 coordinate 20,576,069, forward strand.
TCCACTGTATCAAATGCTTCATATCTGTGTACTATTCGTACAACAGATGATCTAGGAATGCCCAACACGTTTGATATCTGATGATTAGAATGTCCTGCATCATGTAAAGTAGTCATTCTTGCTCGGGTAAACGCAGAAATTTCACGTCCTGGCATTATAATGTACAAAAATTTAAAGGAACACTTGGCTGAATACACTGCCAAACTGACCAGATTTGTAAAAACATTGCTAATAAAGTAAAGGTTCATGGTTTGCAATTTGTTATTGTCTTTTTTGTTCTCTAAGTACTTTTTTACCACATTAAGAACAACCACTAGGTTTAATCGAATCATTTTATATACAGGGCGTCCAAGATTTTTCACGTTGTGTGTATATCATCACAAATAAGTTATGTTCTCGAATAGTTTATCTAATTGTCATTTTAGTTTTTTTACAGGTTGAATAAATCAACTTCCGTTCTATGGTTTTAATAAATAATAATAAAAATAATATCTCTACCCCTCATTCTAATCATGAGGATTAGCCCAGAAGTCGAAGAGTTATGCGGGAGAGGGGAAATAACAGAATACATTGTTTAACTGTTGAAAACAACTATACGAGGTGTGGCAATTAAGTTCCGGGAATTTGTCAATGAAAAAAGAAGCAAATTAAATTTTGCCAAAAATTGTATTATCGACCTTCACAATAGTCTCCCTCTAACTCTGCACAATGATTCTAACGTTGCTTCCACGATTGGAAGCACCCTTGGTAATCCTCCGCAGTTAACCCATTCAGCACCACGGTTACAGCTTCTTTGACCTCCTGTACGCCGCTATGATGAGTTCCCTTGAGGTGCGACTTCATCTTGGGAAATAAAAAAAAATCGCAGGGGGCAATATCGGGGCTATCTTGCACAATGAACCAGGAATGGGCTGGAGCGTTGTCGTGGTGCAAGATCCAGCTGTTCTCGGCGGTTTCGGGTCGCACACGGGAAACGCGGGCCCGCAGCCGTTCCAGGAAGTCAACATAGAACTATCCAGTCACTGTCTGGCCGGCAGGAACCTATTCACGATGAATGATGCCGTGGATATCGAAAAAAACGATCAACATTTCCTTTCCATTTCCTGCACCCTTTGCTGATTTTGTTTACGGGTCTCGGGGTCATACTCAAATATCTAGGTCTCATCTCCAGTGACTGCCCGACTCATCCAGTCTCTACCGTCGCTCCGAATGCGGGACAACAAATCCTCCCAGATCGATGTTCGCATTCTGTTCACGGGTGAGAACTTTTGACACCATCTTTGCGCAAATCTTTCGCATATTCAAATTTTCATGTAACATCTTGCGAATGGTTTCTTTGTTGACGTTTATGTCGGCAGACAACGTACGAATGCTGAGGCGCCGGTCAGACGTGATCAGTGCACGCAAACGGTCAACATTCGCGTCATTACGAGAGGTAACGGGAGCTCTTTCACGTGGATCGTCTTCTATCGATTAATGTCCCTCCTTGAACCGTTTTGCCCATTCAAACACGCGTGTTCTCGACATGCTCTCGTCTCCATACACCACCTGTAATTTTCGAAGGATTTCCGAGGGTTTTTCCCCAGATTTCACTAAAGATTGAATCACAACACGTTGCTTGTAATTTGAGTCACTCATTTTCACAAAAAAGTTATTTCCAAAAAATACACATAAAACACAAACCAAACGTGCTATCGACTTCAACCTTGGACTGAAACTAAAAGGAAGGTCCCCCCTCTCTAGAAAAACTTTGATGAACGATGCAGTGTTGCCAGTTTTTAAGTTATAACTAAATTCCTGGAACTTAATTGTCGCACCTCGTATGTCGGTCAGTGGTCGCGCGGTTTAAGGCGTCAGTACTTGAATCTATATGGCTAGACCGCTGTGAGTTCGATCCCCGCAGCCGGTAAACCGTATATCAGCTATATTCGTGGAGGGACTTCAACCTTGGACTGAAACTAAAAGGAAGGGACCTCTCTAAAAAAAACGTGTTGTCAGTTTCCGAGTTATAACTAAATTCCCGGAATTTAATTACCACACCTCGTATTCATTGGTTAATTAAATAGTTTCCGTAATTATCCACTAATAGGCTAATCTTGTCTAATACTTAAGTATTCCTCTTTAGATAAATCGCCTGAGGATCGAGGGTAATTTTTTAGTAGCTTTAGTATTTGTAAAAGGAAAAACATATACAAATCACGAAATTCTTCCGTGATAGTCAAAAATAGCACAAAGTGGTTGTTGCTTTTAACATAGAATTATCTTGTTATTCGAGTAGATATATAAGATCAGATAAGCATATTATTTAAAGCAAGGCAGAGGCGCAATACTCATTCACCATATTTGTTCTGGTGGTGCAAACAACAAAATGAAATTGCTTTTCTTAACTTGTATATTCGTCGTCGGCATCTGGGTTCCTTCAGTTGTTTCTAAAGACGCAGCACTCGAAACGGTGAGCAAACACGGTAAATTGTCTGTCGATGGTGTCAATCTAGTCAACCAGAATGGAGAAAAGGTTCAATTGAAAGGTATGAGTCTATTCTGGAGTGTATGGATGCCATACTACTATAACAAAACAACTGTTGATGCGGTGAAAGCCAATTGCCATTCCAACATAGTAAGGCCTATGATGGCAATAGATACCAAAGACGGTGGTTACTTGACAGACCCAGACGGCGAAGAAGCTCTTATTTACGCTGTTATAGACGCCGCAATTGAAGACGACATATATGTTCTCATTGATTGGCAAGACTTTGAAGCAGAAAACCACTTGGAACAGTCGTTGTACTTCTTCGATAAGTTGTCGAAGACATACGGAGGCTATCCTAATATTATCTACGAACCTTACAACGAACCTATAAGTCTAGAGTGGTCCGATGTTGTTAAACCTTACCACGAGGCTGTCATCAAGACTATTCGCGCCAATGACCCAGACAACTTGATCGTTGTAGGCACCCCTAATTATTCTCAGCGATTAGACTTGGCTGCTGCCGATCCTATCACAGGATATGACAATATTATGTACTCCTTGCACTTCTACGCTGGTACGCACCAGCAATGGGAGAGAGACGTTACAAAAGACGCTATAGATGCAGGACTTCCCGTGTTCGTTTCGGAATATGGCACCGTTAATGCTGACGCTAGTCCACCAGTAAATGTATCGGAAACCTTGTTGTGGTACGAGTTCATGGAAGAAAGAGGCATGTCTTACGTAAACTTTGCTGTGTCTGACAAAGATGAAGGGGCGGCTGCCATGATTCCAGGCACGCCTCCAGATAAGGTTTGCGTAGAGGAATACTTGACTGAATCCGGAAAAATCGTTGTCGAACACAATAAAGCCTGATTTAAGTAAATACTTTGTTACTTGTTATACATTATAATAAATATTGTTTGTATACACTCCTACTTTTAATTAACTCAAAACATTGATAAATTATAAAAAAAAATAAATGAAACTATTAATTGTTCACCTCTGAGATGATAAAATTGTTCCTAACTCTTAAGAAGGTCAAACTTTGATTGTTTTGTTATCGATATTAGATGAATGAGGTCATGGAAGGTGTGCTAATCGCAACCATATAATAATAATACCTTTTATTGTCCAACAGATGTCTCCAATAACATTCCAACTTAGAATGAACATAACAGAAGAATAATATCTTAAGAGCAAGCACATTGTCAAATTTTGAACAGTTCCTTATAATAAATCCCAACATTTTTAAGGCTGAGCTTGTGCTTTCTCCGATTTTACACTTCTATATGAAATTGATAAATCGTAGGATATATCAATTTTATATAATTCCGTTTCTGTAGTTAACGAACATAACGAATCTTTCTTATTTGTACTTGAATCTGGCTGAAATGGCTACATAGACTCTTTCAGACCTTGCTTTTATGTGCTAAACACAGCAGTATTAAACATATCTATTAGCAGTTATTACTTTGTAAAAATGTGGTCAATGTTTAATTGTTTAGACCTAAATTAAATGTAATATCTGTGTATTAATTACTTATTATGTGGCCTCATATTTCACATTAGATCGCAATGTATCTACAGGGTTTATTAATTCAATGCCAATACTTAAGGGTGTGAATCCTTCGGTCATTCGGTTAATTTTTGAGCTACAGGGTGTTATAGTTACTTTTTTATTATAAGTTTCTTATCACTCCAGATATTTTTATGAAATTTTGTACACATCTATTAATCATTAAGGAGCATTGTTTGATGTACAAAATGTTTTAAAATCTTTGCTAATGACGTTCGTACGAGGTTTGAACTAAAAATTTTTGAAAAAAAAAATGGTGCGCCACTGCTTTATCTAAAAACTAAAATTAATTTTAAAATCTCCATTTATTTTACAGCAAACCAAAAAAGTTTTTTCCCCAAGTTCATTGAGACTGCTTTTGATATTTTGAAGCCATTTTGTAGACAGCCACCAAGCGTAGAAACACTTTTTTTAGGATAAAAATTAATTTTGGATAGAAAAAAACGGTACGACTCTGATTTTTTTTAAATTTTATTTTAAAAATCGCGATTTATTTAGTAAAACGATAAATTCAAAATCTTAAACCTAAAACTAAACGACAAGACAAGAAAATACAAACAAAATAAAGAACCCAAATTATGTATTTACAGTAGTTGTTGAAAGTGTCCTCCACCCACACGTATGCAAGCATCTACTCTTCTTCGCATAGACTGACGTACATTTTCAAAAATTCCTGGGGTGTCTCTTATGGTTTGGCAGCATATACGATTTCGTAACTCTTCTTCGGTTTGAATCGGCACTGCGTACACTAAGCTTTTCAGATAACCCCAGAAAAAGTAGTCTAAACTGTTAAGGTCGGGAGATCTGGGCGGCCATGACTGCGTGCCTCCGCGGCCTATCCACCGATCGAGACAGTTGTGAATTAAAAATTCACGCACCCGTAAGCTAAAATGTGGAGACGCACCATCGTGCATTAGCCACATCTGATTTCTTAATAAAAGAGGAAGGTCTTCAAGCATTGGCGGCAGATATTCTTCAAGAAAGTGTAAATACGAATGTCCATCTAATCTTCTTGGGAGAAAAAATAGGCCTTTCAAATAATCGTCAATAATACCAGCCCAAACATTTAATGAAAACTGTTCTTGATGATTTAATTCAACAATTGCAAAAGGGTTTTCATCCGCCCACAAATGGTTATTATGGAAATGTCGTATTGAGTTTTGAGGGAAACTAGCTTCATCGGTAAAAAGAATGTACTTGTCAAATAACGAATCTTCCAGCAGCTTTTGAAGAAACCATTCACAGAAATTAATGCGCAACGGGAAATCTCTAGGAAGTAATGCCTGGACTCTTTGAATGTGATATGGATATAACAAATTTTCGATAAGAATTTTCCAAACAAGTACGTGTAAAACATTATATGTTGCCGCGATTTTCCTCGCGCTAGTTTAGGGGTTCTGATGTTCTTACTGTTTCAGGGACTCCTTTAGCACTGTGGTCTACTTTTAAATTTCCAGTTTCGTGAAGACGTCTATGAATTCCAGAAAATGTTCTCGGATCGGGTAGTACGCGATTTGGATACCGCTCTTGGTATATCCTCCTGGCTTTGTATGCATTTCCGTCGGCAACCCCATAAGTAAAATACATGTCGGCTAATTCACCTATTGTAAAATTAACTTTTTTTTAATGAAATTTTACCTCCTACTCTAAAAATAATTTTTTAATAACGAAAAATCAATGTCAACTTTATTGCGAAAAAAAGCGTACAAAATCATGACACTTTACCCAGCCTACTAATTTTTATTTCATTTGCTTTAAGGGGACATTTAATGAGCTTACCGTTTTTTCTATTCAAATACTCAATATCATGCCTACGTGAACGTCGTTTGTGAAAGTAGAAAATTAATTTTTGCTCCACAAAAAAAGTTTCCACGCATGGTGGGTGTCTACAAAATAACAACAAAATATCAAACAATGCTCCTTAATGATTAATAGGTGTGTACAAAATTTCATAAAAATATCTGGAGTGATAAGAAAATTATGATAAAAAAGTAAATTTTTTTTTAAAACTGTAACACCCTGTAGCTCAAAAATTAAGAGGTTTAGGACATATGTTGATATTAAGTTTTCTTCTTAAAATGACCGAAGGATTCACACCCTTAAGTATCGGCATTCAATTAATAAACGCCCTGTATAAAATGAACAAGGTCAAACCCGAAAATCCCGGGAACCAAACTGGCGGCATCCTGGAATTTTTGGGACTGAAAATTAGCAGAATCCCGGGATCCTGAATTTTCTGGATCCCTGCATTGACAGCCCTAGTTTCAGCACACCAAAAAACCTATAGAACCGCTGAGAAAAATACTTCCGCAATTTGCTGACAATGGTGGATATTTTCAGCACTTTCTATAAACATATTTTTTTTTTGTGTTTTTAAGATGTAGCTATTTTGTACTGTTACTTTAACGTATGTTTCTGATATTACGAAATAAAAAATAAAGAACTGTAGACTTCTTTTTGAGATATATAAAGTTTGTTGTTATATAAAAAAGACTTCACGTAATTGGTCTCGCGCATGGATTTATCGCAAATACTTCTCTGGAAAAATGAGAAACCGGTGTTAAGTCAAACTGAACTACTATTACTATTCATTTTAATTAGATATTACCACATTATACTAGTTATCAATAATTAACACAGCTGTTTCAAAACATAAGTTGAAAGTGATGACTGGGACGTGATATCAGACAAGAACCCTTGAATCTATTTTCGTTTAAATGTCATTTACTTTCTAGATAGGGAAAATTGACATACTTTGGTTATCAAAATTACAATAAAAAAACGTATTTTAAAATTAAGGAGGTACTTCAAATTCAATAACAGCTACTGTTAATAGAAATGATAGAAGCGATTTAATCAATTTTTTATTAAATCCTTTTTTTTAAATATTAAATAAATATTTATTTATTGGTGTCAATATAGAATAATGTATTTACACAGGCCAAATAAGGAGAAACACAAAATAAAAATTACAAACTACAGTAAAATAGACTAACACTAAGAAAAATAAACACTAAAAATAGTTAAAACTATAAAAAATCTATAAAATATAATAACAGCACGAAAACACATATAGTTAAAACTGAAGTTAAAATTGAAATAAATACAGTATGCGCCAAAAGTATGGAATAAATTCAATAAAAACGAAACAATTATTTTTTGGGAAAAATCCTCGAACAGGTCGATTTTTCATTTAAAAAATACATATTTTAGTGTAAAATGCGATTTTCAAATGTCATTTGTTTTCGAGTAATGACGTCATCGATTTTTTTTAAATGGCAACACCATATTTTTTTCCTTGATTCTGAAAGATCGTTTAATTCTCTATCAGACAGTACTAAAATTTTGCCCTCTTACATAGGAAAGTTTTCGAGTAAATGACGATTGAATGTTAGGAAACGTAAATTTTATCCATAACAAAGTAACAATTCTGAGGTATGTAAAATAAAATACAATTGATTAAATTTTATACTTAAATTAAATGTTCGAATTGCCATCCACCAACTTCTTGACAATGCGCAAGTCTGTGAAGAAATTCTTCTTGCACATTATGAATGATTTCTGGGGTAACTCTGCGTATTCCGTCCCGAATGCGATTTTGAAGTTCTTCTAAATTACGTGGTTTATTAATGTACACTTTTGACTTCAAGTATCTCCATAAAAAATAGTCAAGAGATGTAAGATCTGGCGATCTTGCAGGCCATTCTATCGGTCCGCGTCTGCCGATCCACCTCCCAGGAAAACAAAAAATCTCGTACAGGGCGCGCATAGTGCGGAGGTTTTTATTGAATTTATTCCATACTTTTGGCGCATACTGTATAATAGGATATTACAAATAGAGTAAGTTAAAGCGATAACATGGACAAGGCACTGGTTACAAATTCCTCAGACCTATAAAATGCATTATACAGTATATTGTTTTTATATGCATTAGGTATGGAATATATATGCATGGAACTGTCAATATATTAAGTTTAACAAATTTCAGTTTACAGTCATCTCTATATTTAAGTCCGCCAATTAATCTTATAGCTCTTCTTTGTAAAGCAAATACATCAGAGGCTGAAGTAGAGTGACCCCAAACTAAAATTGATATAGAATGAACAAGACTGTGATAAGTTGTTTTCAAGGTTTGTGAAGGTACAAATTTCTTGATATTTTGTTACATGTATAATCAGTGTGACAATTCCATGACAATTTTGAGTCCAGGTGAACCCCCAGAAATTTAACAGAATTAGGATTTAAAATATCTGTGGTTTCCCTAAGGCTACATATTAATGTATCTGTTTTAAGGGAATTAAAATTTAATTTATTAGACAAAAACCAGTTTTGAATTGTTAATTCAGCTTAACGAGCCTTTTCAATCAAATCGTCAATTATAGGACTGCGGTTAGTAATATTAGTATCATCGGGAAATTGAATGGTTAAAACAGTCATGCACTGAACAAGGTAAATCATTTACATATATTAAGAAGAGAACCGGACCAAGAATAGATCCTTCTGGTACACCGGCATCAATACCGAGATATGAGGATGTTGAATTATTGTGAACAACATATTGCTGCAGCTTTAACTTTTTGACACAAGTCTTTAAATTTATTGAGCGTCCCCTGCATTTTTATAGGCTTTCCAAGCTTTATGTTTTAATTTAATGTTCCTAATCAATTCACTGTCGAACCAAGGCGGATAAATATTTTTCGGACATATACTTTTTGGGATGCAATAGTCAATAATTGAATTACCAAATTTTGTTATTCCAAGTTAAAGTAATTTAGAGAAATTAATTTCTTTCAGAAATATTTAACCTCGCTTTGAAGGCTGGTAACTCCGCCTGTGTGCATGTTTGGTTAAATTGCAATATTTCGGCACCTCTTCTGTGTTGGTTCTTAAACGGAACACCCTGTATCGTATTCAATTTTCTTTGATAACATTAACATTAATGTATATTTATTATCTTTTCCTTAGAGACATTTAAAAGAATTAAAGTTCTTATATATTTTTAGGGCAATTTTTCGTATAATAATTTGTGTGCATAAGTGTTTAGGTTTCGAATTTGTAACCAAATTTGTCGATGCTGGCAACAATGACCCAATGATTAAATTTATCAGTAACGAGTGTGGCCTTAGTGTAAGTATTTACATGTTTTAAACAAACAAAATTGTTATATGAAGTATTTACTTGATTTATATTTAGTGACGATGGTAAAGATAAGTGTATCAGATGGGAGAAATAGTATATAAGACAAATTAGGAAAAGCTGCACACTACTCTGCCTTAGCTATCCATAATATTCAATTCGAAATGAATAAGTTCATTTTGACGATTTTTTCGGTCGTATTGGCCTTATCTATCGAACCTTCGGTATCTAAGGACGCCGGCCAAGAAACAGTTTCCAAGCACGGTCAGCTTTCCGTGAGCGGTGCCAACATAGTTAATCAGAATGGAGAAATAGTTCAACTGAAGGGTATGGCTTTATATTGGAGCCAATGGAAGCCGCAATACTGGAATGCAGAAACGATACAAGGAATTCACGATTCTTGCCACTCCAACGTTGTCCGAGCATCCATGGGAGTCGACACTGTAGACGGTGGCTATCTAACTGACCCAGACGGTCAGATGAAGTTGGTGGAAACCGTCGTCGAAGCGGCAATCGCAAACGACATCTACATCATAGTGGACTGGCATGAGGAACATGCTGATACTCACCAGGAGCAAGCTGTAGACTTCTTCGACAAACTCTCTAAGAAATATGGTAGCTATCCAAATATCATGTACGAAACTTTCAACGAACCCACTACCCAGGATTGGTCTAGCGTGCTTAAGCCATACCACGAAGCTGTGATCAAGGCTATTCGTGCCAATGATCCTGACAACATCATTATATGCGGTACTACACAATGGTCCCAGAGGGTTGACCAAGCAGCTGATGATCCTATTACAGCCTACAACAACATCATGTACACTTTGCACTTCTACGCTGGTACCCATAAGCAGTGGCTTCGTGACCTTACCCAAGGCGCTATCGACAAAGGTCTTCCAATCTTCGTTACGGAATATGGTACCGACAACATAGACGAGGTCAATTGGGTGGATCCCGAAGAATCCCAGCTTTGGTGGGACTTCTGCGATCAAAATAACTTGTCCTATGCCAACTGGGCCATATGTGATGTAGCTGAGGCTTCAGCTGCTTTAATAGCAGACACACCCACCAATAAAGTATGCCAACAAGACTATCTGACAGAATCAGGCCTGCTGGTTGTTGCCCAGAATCAGAAATAAAATGAATGATAACTGTATATGTTACGCATAAAATTTAATATAAGCTTTGAGTACTTTCTTTATTTATTTGTCTCTCTATAACTATTCCACATTTATATTGGCATATCTCTCATTTGAGGTTTTAATGATTTCAGACAGTGTGGAGTTTCTATAAACAAGTTGAACGAGCATATATATATGTATATATATATATACACAGTGTTACAGAATAATGTTAAGAAAATCTAGAATCTTCATAGAGACGCCTTGCTTCATTCGAATTTCCGTTTGCTTCTCCGTACATAAAATGTATGTCGGCCAATTCTTCAAAGGAATAATTCACCATATTATTAATTATTTTTTAAAAAAATGTATTAAAAACTAACTTAAACCCTTCAAAAACAAATCCTTAGACACTTTGTGTTCTCCTTTTTTTGTTTAAGTCTGACATGGAATTTATGACAAACTGACGCATGCCACCTAGATTATTGTCTCTTAATTAACATTCCAAAGCCAGGAGGAAAAAGTTCAAGAGGCACTTTTTAAGCAGAATTAATTTGGCTTAGGCGAGTGATACCAATTTATCCAAAAATCAGTGACGTACAATTTTTTTTTTGTTAAAAATTAGTATTTAAGAAAGAACATTTTTCCGGACCTATGCTTATATAAACTTTTTTTCTTATTTTAAACATAGAACATGCCCCTAGATTGTCTTAATCATTCTGTAACACCTTGTATATACAGGGTGATTGCGGTGGAACTCCCAATATTCGAAAGGGATGTTCAGGGGGCAAAAGTGAACAAAGAAGCCTAATAATTATTGTAATGCATCAGTAGAGAAAAGTGTTCTGTAGGTATTATCAATTATAATGTTGATTAAAGATTTAATAAACCGAAATTAATGAATTAAATTTTCAAATATATCACCGTCCGTCTAGCTAGTTGAAGTGCACGGTGATTTTCTCTTATGAATGCTGCACAATTGACAATCCGATCGAATAGCTCCTCTCTTGTGTCCACTTTTGTTGCATATACTAATGATTTAAACCATCTCCAAAGGTAGCAATCGAGGGGATTCAAATCTGGTGGCCTTGGTGGCCAATTTTGGAAACCACCTCGGCCAATCCAGCGTTGTGGAAATCGATTGTTAAGATGATTGATCACAACACGACTAAAATGAGAAAGGAAACCATCATGCTGAAAGTACATGTTTTGCCTAATATCCAATGGCTAAAGGAAATAAAAAACTGCTGAAATTTGCCCTATACATAAGTGTGGTGTGAATATATCTATCGACAACTACAGACCAATAGCTATTTTGTGTAATTTCAAAAAACTATTTGAGAATTCACTATTTCAACGTGAATTTACCTATATCAAACATATCGCTTATATAATTGTTAATAGGTGTATGTTTGGAAAACTCTGAATGCTGTGACCTAAATAGATATATGCCCTGTATATAACTAATGGGGCATTAAACAATCATTTTTCTTGTTAAATCTAATGGTGGTGTAAGATCTGAACATTTTTTATTCAAAATTCATCTGAGAATAAGAAAAACTACTTCAAACTGAAACCCTGTGCATCTGTAGATGTTCTCTATAGAAATATTGTGGATTTTATTACCATGTTGTACGTTCACATCTGAACATCCTGTATAGTATTTGTTTGTAACATGATGAAGTAAACCTTGAAGTTAATATTAAGGGTTTTATTTACTTAAATATACAGGGTCATACAGTTTATTTCTTGTTTTGGGGAATGACGAGTTTTCCAGATTCAGTCAAGTATTCGTCCTGGCAAGCGTTCTCTGGTGGAGTATCTGCGATCAATACGGAAGCTGCTTCGTTCTTGTCAGAAAGAGCCCAGTTGACGTAAGACATTTGGTTCTGGTCCAACCATTCCCACCACAGTTCAGTTTCGTCTGCTAGGACAGTTCCGTTTCCGGTTCCGGCACAAGTACCGTATTCGGATACGAAAATAGGAATACCGTTGTCCATCACATTTTGAATCCGGTCTCTCAACCACTGCTTGGTGTCGACGGAGTAGAAGTGGAGCGTGTACATGATGTTAGTCTGTCCTTCAATTGGATCGGCTAGTACTTGATCCAATTCCTGATCGTAATGTGGGGAACCCAACAGAATTACGTTGTCGGGGTCATTAGCACGGATAACCTGGATGATTTCCTCGTGGTATGGCTTCACGACACTTGACCATTCGATGTCCAAGGGTTCGTTGTAGGTCTCGTAGATCAGATTGGGGTAACTTCCGTATTTCTGTGAAATTTGTTGGAAGAAGCCTTTGGCCTCTTCCAAATGTTCTTCTGCGTGCCAGTCATGCCAGTCGGCGATGACGTAGATGTCGTCTTCGATAGCCGCTTCGATGATGGTTTCCACTCTTTGCATTTCAACGTCTGGGTTAGTCAAGTAGCCGTCATATTCCACAGCCATGGCAGCTCTGACGATGTTGGAGTGGCAAGCGCTGTGGATCGAATCCACAGTGGCTTTGTTCCAGTATTTTGGCATCCATACGCTCCAGAATAGAGACATACCTTTCAGTTGGACGGCTTCACCATTTTGATTGACCAGTTGAGTACCTTGGACAGAAAGTTGACCGTGCTTGCTTACGGTTTCCTGAGCAGCATCCTTGGATAAACCTTCGTTCACCAAGGTGCCCAGTACAACTAAACAGAGTAGAAGTGACTTCATCTTGAAATGTTTTCAGAATACTTTAGAAAACACTAAAGAAATATGTTATAAGTCGTGGTTTAAATATTAGCCGTGTTATCTTGCTTTGACTTATCTTTGAAAATATACAACATCAAAACATACGTTGTGTTGAATTACTGATAATAAGAATAATGTGAAAAATCCACAAATATTTTAAGCTCTTATCAGGTAATAGTTATTACTAAAGTTTAAGATTCTGAGAGTACTTAAATTGTTCACCTTTCATAGTTTTGATAAATATGAATTGATTTCAAAAATACATTTGCGAGTTCAAGATGTGTGACAACTTATACTTGAAAACGTCAGAGTTTTAAATGGAACCCTCTTGTCATTCCTGTAAGTTTTATGGTTTTGAATTTCAGAATGTATTAATTTACTTTCAAATTAGATTGCTACTACTTAAAGGAAACTTAAAATAAAAAGTATGTTATTTTTTGGGTATCTTGTAATCATATCGGATAAGAGTTTTATTTTTAAACTTGAGAGGACACGAGCGTAATATATACTTTAATTTAATACTCAAGTATCATTATCTTGATGAACACTTGAAAGTACTGTGTAAACAAACAACACATTAAAATATTCAATTGTAAAATATCCGATTTTATCACTGGTGAACATGAGAATGTAATAAAAATGTCTGAAGAAAAGCCATTATATGTATGATATTTGGGGAGTGGGGAAAAATCATTTGATCTTGTCTGTTCTGAAATTGTAGGTGAAGATGTGGAAATATAAGCCGTGTGTTTATTGTGAAAACATTTTGTTGAAGTTACAAGGTGTGTCTAAGTTGCTCGAAAAATTGTAGTGACTGTTAGTTTAAACATATCCTATGATGTATCTTATTCCTTAAAAATTAGATTAGCATGCCTGATAAACTAAAAAAGGTTTTAACCGAAAATTATTTTATCCGTAGATAGAAAAAAAAAATCAATAGATATTTATATGTTAAATATATGGATGGAATCTATTTGTTTAAAGAAATTCTAACCTCATTAATTTACATGACAAACACGGAAATATTTCTTTTATACAGATTAATTAATGTCTGAATTATTTTAACTTCGAATAATCAAATTTGGTACATGATTTAGGTCTATTTTTGATCATCTTTGACTGAGCTCAAGTAAATTAAAACGCTACAAAGATGTTCATTGAGGATGAGCCATTTTTAAAATTATACCAAATTTTTTCCATCGAACTTAAAATACCTTTTTACTTTTGTAAAATTTTAAACAACTTTTAAAGTTTTCAAGAAAAAAAAAGCGTTAATTAATAGTGTTTATTAGAAGAAATCAAATCAGTAGCAGGCTTTGTCTTTCAAATTTGACATATAGTAATGAAACGATTTTATTTCTGCTACTGTTTGTTGTTGAAACATTTACATTCGGCGAACAAGTTGCAATGTTATTTGTTAGATTTCCAAATCGTGTGATTGAAATTTCTGCAAAATATTCTCCCTGAATCGAGGATTTACCGTTGCAACTTAGAATAGAGTTTTGGTTTATGCATGATGGGGACCGCCTCATCTTAGTGCTGCTGTTAGAGACTTTTTAAATTTTAAGCTTCCAGATAAATGGTTAGGACGAGGAAATAATTGTCCTCAAAAATTGGCCACCACGATCGCCAGACTACAACAAATATGATTATGCGAAAGATCGAACTTCAATATTTTAGGCATTATTAGAAAATTCCCTCAACATTAAATAATAGAAATATATGAGTATCTAATGATATAGAACTTTGACCTGAACGCGTGAGGAGTATCTGTCTAATTACAAATTGATTTTTCTATTTGGAATAAAAATCTTAGATACTATTATTAATACTTCAAATACTGGAAACATTTTCCTAATTCTATGTTGCAAACACTTACCTGATTATTTTTATAAAAACAAACAAATTCAATGCCTATCAGGATAAGGACTTCTTGATATACTTTTTCAAAAGTGTAAACACTTATATTTTCTGTTTACTTGTTGAACTTAGCTAACATATGTTTTAAGATCGTTATCTGTTTTTTTAAGAATATTCTGGTTTGTAACTACCAAACAATATCATAATAATAATGTAATAGTTCTTGTCCTTTTAATAATATTTGTCAGTTAAATTTAATCATGTTTAGTTTTCTTGGTTTTTTGTTGAACGAGTACTCACAGTAAGATTTTCTTGTATGGTGTGCTATGGTCGTTGACTTACTCCTTCGCATCTTAGTTGTAATTCTCTGTCCAGAGTTCCTTGTGTCACGTGAACGAAAAGTTGTGAATATGAAAACTTCTCCAGAACGATTTGAAATAACTGACCACTTTATTAATAAGAACTAAGCAATTACAAGCTGAGAATGCGATTGGATGACTATTTAAAACTGTTTTGTAAAACGAAATGGTCCGACATGATTTCTTGGATTATATTCTGAATAAATTTACCTTAAATTTTCATGTAACATGTTAATAAACATAATTTGTTAATTTTAATATTATATCATTATTCTGGGTCCCGTCTTATAAAAACATAGTAAGGATATAGTTCTTTTCAATGCTTTAAAAACTGGTTATGTTTTAACATCAATGTATATCTTCTAATTCAACCCATCAATGTAACGCAAACCACTTTTGGTTATCTTTAGAAGTAATCAGACTGATAAGAGCAATATATAAATAGGCAAAATTTTACATTAGCTAGTAGTGAGCGAAACTGAAAATGAAATACGCAATCTCTTTCGTCCTTTTGGCTGTATTGGGCAGTGCCTTTTCGAAGGATGCCCTGGATGAGTCCGTGAGCAAGCATGGACAACTATCCGTTGTCGGCACCAACTTGGTTGATCAAAATGGCGATCAGGTACAACTGAAAGGTATGTCTTTGGCATGGAGCATCTGGTGGCCTCAATACTACAACGAAGCAACAGTTGAAGGAGTTAAGAACGGATGCCACTCCAACATTGTTCGTGCTCCCATGGCTATCGATACAAACGATGGTGGATACTTAACCGACCCAGAGGGACAGATGCAGCTGATCGTGGACGTCATCGAAGCAGCTATCAAGAACGACATCTACGTCATCGTCGACTGGCACGAAGAACAGGCAAACACTCACCAAGAACAAGCCGTAGACTTCTTCGACAAAATCTCCAAGACGTACGGTAGCTACCCCAATATCATATACGAGACTTTCAACGAACCTACAACTCAGTCGTGGTCTGAAGAACTCAAACCTTACCATGAAGCCGTCATCAAGGCTATCCGAGCCAACGATCCAGACAACCTTATCATTGTAGGCACACCCAGTTGGTCTCAAAATGTAGACCAGGCTGCTGCTGATCCTCTCTCAGACTATAACAATATCATGTACACTATGCACTTCTACGCTGGCACCCACAAGCAGTGGCTTAGGGACATCGGTCAAACCGCTCTTGATAGTGGTATTGGTATTTTCGTTACTGAATATGGAACCGTCAACGCTGACGCAGCTGGTGCGATCGACTACGATGAAATGACCTTGTGGTGGAATTGGTTGGATGAGAACAACATTTCCTATGTAAACTACGACATCGTCGACAAAGACACAGAAACAGCATCTGTGTTGATTCCTGGAACCACCGCCGAAAACGTATGCAAGGCAGATTATCTCACTGAATCTGGAAAACTTGTTGTGGCACACAACGAACAATAAATATATCATCCTTTTATTTACTAATAAACTTGAATACACAATATATTAAATCATATTTCATGTTTTTATTATTTTCAATATTCTGTTCCGACTATTAGAATTTTTGTTACTTATGTCACATATGGATTATATGCATGCTTGAAATCTTGTAATACTGGGTGATTTTAATTCCCCTAATTTTGTCAATCATGAATTATATGATCGGAAATCATTTATAATTAACAGTTTTATGAACTTTTTTTCTATCAATCAGTTTAATCATATATTAAATGTAACTGACAGGTTACTGGATTTATTGTTATCAAATATTAAATGTGAAGTGCTACATGATAACGCTCCACTGTTGCATAAAGATGTGTATCATCTTGCACTTTTAATAAATTTTGTTGAATTATTTGTGAAAGAACTATGCTATAACTTTAAAAAAGCTTATTTGCCATTGCCATTTAATTCATACAAACTGGTCATTTTTATTGGAACTGAATGACATTAACTTTGCCTTACAAGAGTTTTATGTGAAATTATCCATCAAATTTTTGATATGCATATACCCCTTTATAAGTCTTTCAAACGCAAGTATCCCTACTGGTATAATTCTGAAATTATAGCTAACATTAAGAAGAAATCCAAACTATACGAAAAATTAAAAAAACTGGTATTTGTAATTATTTACGGGAAGATTACTAGGGTTAATAAAAGAAGAAGTTAAGTTTGCCTATGACAAATACATTATTGAAGTGCAATCGCAGATTTCCAGCAATTCTAAATTTTTTTTTCTTTTATGCATTCTAAAAATGGAACTAGTAGAATTCCTGGTCATATGTATCATGGCAACATTTGTTTTGATCAGGCTCAAGGCCTTTGGTGCCTTCTTTAGCAGTGTTTTGCTGAAGCTACTGATCAGCTTTGTTCGATGGAAAGTAATAATAATATTGTCGGTATATCTCACAATAATATTGTCATACATTTTGATGCAATAACAGAGGATGAAGTACTTATTGCAGTAAACAAACTTAAAAACAAAATGACATCTGGCCCTGATAATATTTCATCCTAGTTAATGACTGTATACGGGTATTTGCTTCTTCGTTATTTATTCAACTTAGCTGTTAAATGTAAAACATTTTCAAACTCATGGAAAACTGCAAGAATTTGTCCAATTTTTAATAAACGGAGACACAACGATTATTTTTAATTATAGACCTGTTTCTGTTTTATCGAATTTTGCTAAAATATTTGAAATATTGTTACATAATAGCATATACCCCTCTGTACGAAATCTAATTTCTCCCTTCCAACATGGATTTTTAAATAATAGATCAGCTATAATTAATTTGTCAATATTTACCCAATTTATATATCACTGCGTTTTATTAAATAAGTTGAGTAATTTCGGTTTTGGCATTTCATCTTAAATATTCCTGTCCTCTTATTTATCTAAAAGAGAAAAGAGATCCTTTATACCTGTCAACTGCAGGAGTACCGCAGGGATCGAACCTTGGTCCGTTACTGTTTCTCCTATTTGTGACTGATTTATGTGCAGTTCTTAAATGTCGCAAACTGCTTTTTACCGATGATTTAAAGTTATTTCTTAATATTGATTGCTATCAAAATTGCAAGAGCCTACAGTCTGATTTGAACCAGTTGGAAGCTTGGTGTAACAATATTGAATTGTTTCTAAATACTGCAAAATGCAAAGTTATTTATTTCAGTAGAAAACGCACAGAATATTTATATACTACTTGTCCGATACTATACTTAAGACCTAGGTATTCTTTTTGGTCGAAAGTTTTCTTTTAATCAACATATAACATTAAAGATGGCTGAAGGTACTAAGATGTATGGTAGCATATTTACTAATAATGATTATTTTTCGTCACTGCTGCTTTTTGATGAGAAGGAGATGTTAAAAAACATTTTATTTCAAACGCATATATTTTAACAATTTATAAAGAAATGGTTGGAAAACCAACAATATAATAAATATTAATATACCTGCTACGTATCACAACAAAGTTAAAAAAACCAGAACCGAAAATGAGTTCATTAGAAATATACGATGCGCATTTAGATATAACATTTTTTGAGGTGATAATTTCTCAAAATGCATAAATCTTTCGCCATATTTATTCCTCCGGAAATGGTGGATGCGTTATGAAGTTGTGTGAGAAGGGAGTAGTTGAATAATTCTGGCAGCGTTTTGAGAAGATCCGATATAAGTGAAGGCGGAATTACCGCTAGTATCACATCAACGGATTTTAATTTCACTTCAACAAGAGACTTGAGAAGGTAGAAGGCGAAATACGTTTGCTGTGTAATATATCCTTTTTGTATAATGCTTTCAAGTATGTTTAAGAGCTGGCGCAACAAAGAAATAAGTATATATTGCGGTTTCGTTTCCTCTATTGAATAGCCAAGATGAGCTTTCGCATTGTCGTCCTGAAAGTAAGAAAAGATTAATTGGAAATAGTTTATAAATATTAGTTTTAGGGAATGACGAAAGACTCAATCTTTAATTTAATAGTAAATATGACATACACAGGGCGTTCCTTAATAATAAGCGAATATTTAAGGGAGTGATTCTGCATCGAAAATTAATGATAGTTTGCTTTATAAGCTATGTTCCAAAAATACGGGGTGTTAAAGTTTTAGGAAAGAAAAGGAAAACAATTAATATTTTCGAAACCTTTTTAGATATTTTTAGATAAAAATTATTTTTGAATTCCCCGTTCAATTTGAATAGTAAGAGCCCTCTCGAGCTTTTGGACTGCAATGCACTGTTTTTGAGAAAAAAAAACGGTTGGATTGTCCGGGAGAATTATTAAGGAATACAATTTTGATAGAAAACAACAACAACTAACAACATAACATATTAACATAATATTACAACTACCTAAATTAAAACTAATAATTTCTGTAATAATGGTAACAAATCATTATTACAGAAATTGTTGAAAATGGCCCCCATTACTTAATATGCATGCTTCCGCTCTTCTTTGCATGGAATTGCGCACTCGTTCAAATATTCCCGGAGTATATCGTATTCTGTCACATGCTGCAACTATTCCTTCTCTTAATTCCTCTTCACTGTTAATGGGACTTGTGTACATGAGCATCTTAAGGTGTCTCCACAAAAAAAAAAACTAAAATCTCTTGAAGTCGGGGGACATTGGTGGCCCACCGCGCCCAATTCAATGATTTGGATAAATTATTTGCAAATAATTGCGTACTGTTATACTGAAATGTGCTGGTGCACCATCGTGCATGTACCACATTTGATTTCTTATTCCTAAAGGAATATTCTCAAGCAACAAAGGCAACTGTTGTTGAAGGAAATTCAGGTAAGATTGTCCGACAAGTCGTCCCGGCAGGAAGAATAGTCCAATAAAGTAATCACCAATGATACCTGCCCATATGTTAACCGAAAATTGTTGTTGGAAATGGATTTTAGTTAGCATGAGGATTTTCATCCGCCCAAATATGAGTGTTTTGAAAATTTTGAATGTAATTATAATTTGAAATTAAAATTATCTTCGTCAGTGAACAGAATATGCAATCTAAATTGCGGATTTTCGGCAACATTATGAAGATACCGCTGACAAAAGGTCACACGCTTTGGAAAATCTATGGAAGTAACGCCTGCACTCTTAAAATATGATAATATAACAAAAAATCCAAGTTTCTAGCGATCTTCCTCGTACTCGTTTCAGGATTTCAAATCACAAAGCAAGTGACATATTCCAGGCCAACTAGATTTATTACATGAATTCTCTCGAACAATCTAACCGCTTTTTTTTTTCTTAAGAACCGTGCATTGCAGTCCAAAATCTCAAGAGGGCTGTTATTTTTCAAATTTAACGGGGAATTCAAAAATAATTTTTATCTGGGAAAAAAACCATTGGCGTCTCGTGTGCACGCTACTGTTAAAGATAATTATGTTTATATTGCAAAATATGCGTCTTTATTAATAGTCACCACGCACCAAATTTCATGAAAATATCTCAAGCAGTTTCGAAAATATTAATTATTTTTCTTTTTTTCCGAAAACTTTAACACCCCGTATTTTTGTAACGGAACATTTTTGGACCATAGTGTATAAAGCAAACTATAATTAATTTTTGATGTAGAAATATATTAAATATTAAATATTATCATATCATTTAGGAAACCCTGTATATTTATTTTGTATACTCTTTACAGCCTAACAGCCCTAAAAGAAAAGATGGTATCGCTTCTTACCTCTTCCAGCGCATCAAATGCCGTATAAACGCAATAGCTCGCCAGCTTCGCCAATGCCGGCAATTGCGGCTCTGTTAACAAATCATTATAAAGTAACTGAGGCAAGACTTGTGATAGTAGCTGAAAAGTACACCCTACAATATCCACGTGGAAAATTGCTAGCGCTAAATCTACACCCCTCTGCAGCTGATCTTGGAAGTTCAGCTTCAAAAGTTCCTGGATCACGGCAGAAACCAACCATCTAGGCCCGGCAGTTTCGAACAGGCAGTGCAAAGTTTTTGCCGAAAAATGACCCAACCACCCATGAAGCATCCCATCGCTCCAAACTGAGTCCAACTGTTCTATAGCCGGTCGAGCGGATACCAAATCATGCGGTAGTTGAATGTCCCGTTGCATCTTTCTTACGATCTCGTAAGCTAATTGTCGCCTATCGCACAAGCTGTCTTCTTCGGTTACCGCACTAATTAATAAGTGTTCGATCATATTACAAGGCTTCAGCAAGGCGCTCGGGGGTGCGGTTTGCATGTAGGCATACAGCCATGTTGCGCCGCTAACAGAAAAGCAACACATTTTTTCTTTAACCGCATCTAAGATCCGGTTTACATCCGAAGCTGTTAAAACTCCTCGTTCCCAAGCGACCAAAACTTCCCGCATTACACCAGGTATGTTCAGCACTATGTCCTGCCAGCTCAATCCTTTGAAATCGGGTTTCTCGACATTGAATTGTCGTAACAGATACTCTACAATTGTTGGAAGTCCTGAAAATTCATCGTTAATAATTAATAATATTAATATCGCTAATTATAAGCTAAAATACAGGGTGTAAAGTCTATATCATCGATACAAGGGAATAAAAAAACGATTTATAAACTGCCATAAAAAAACATCAAAGAGTTCCGCGTTCATCTGGTCAGAAGCAGACAGACAATTTCGCCAATAATAATTTAAAATATAAAGTATATAATAATAATAATATGGTCTTTATTGCATTACAACAACAGTACACAAATAATTATATCAAAATGAGTTGCGGTATCCAACGAAACGCGAAACTCGACGAGGGCTCCACCCACACTCTCGTGCTCGACCGGTCTCGGACTGTCTCGCCGAGAGTGTGGATGCGGCATAAGAGATTATGGGTGTTTTGAACGCCAGTACAAGAACAAATTCAGAAAGTAAGAATCGAGCATCAAATATTTTAAACGCCGTAGAAAAGGATTATGTATTTATTTTTATTTATTTATTATTGAGGTTTCTGTTAGTTGTTTGCTGTTTTATAGTGCATTATACGTAAAAGAATACATTTTTTGTTTATATGTGATAATAGAAATTCTTTCTGCATCTTCCACTTCAACAATGAAATATGACAACAATGCTGGGGACGCTGCGACTGGATATCCTTAGCGCTAACCTACTCAGTGGCGTACTATGAAAGTTACGAAAAATAGGTAACAAATCAATTTTTATGACGGAATTTAAGAAATCAAGCTTATGCTATGTGTTTGTAAAGGTGACAGGCACCTCCCCTCTAAGCCGAGCCCCCATTCAAAGTTACACCCTGTATTACAAATTACCTAATTTTAATAGCTGTTCTGGTCCTTTAAGTGTATGCTTCTCCATCATGCAAGAGCTCACCCATTGATGGAAGAAAGTTTTCCTCTTGGAATCTAACACTACGGTAGCCCCATAATGTTGCACTATTGCCACAAGCATCAGAAAGGTAATGTCAAACAGCTGAGAGCTAGGTTCATCTTTGCGAAATTTGTAACGCTCGTTGATTTCTATAAGTCTGTTAACGAAGGTGTGAAGTTGTCCTGTAGCCACGGCGAGAATCAACTCGAACTTTTTGCCAGTTAGAATTCGATTGAATATTCCAAGTAACTTGTCCTGTAAAATCCAAATATCTAAATAAGCTAATCTATTTTTTAAAGAGTTCTCTGCAGGTCATACCAAATATCAGCTAAATATAGAAAGGCTGTATCATCTGCGTTTGTTTTGTTAACTAACTTTAAAAAAAATATATTCATGCAACAATTTAGGTTTTGTTTTATTTTGGGACCAATTATCGTCCCTGTGAAGCCTCTACGTAATGTTGCAACAGTAAAGCGACGCAAAATCACAAAAAATCTACTAAAAATACATACATTGATGAAAACTGAAATACACCAGCGATAATCTTATTCTGACTGACTGCACCAATACAGAGTGATTCAGCCATAATGCCATTATTTTTAACCAAGCATTCCGAAACAATTTTTTTTTGAACTTTCAAAAGATAAAGAAATCATCCCATAACAATCGGTAAAACGACGCGTACGAGTATTGAAGCTATATAGAAGTCCAGCAGCGTTGCTATTCAGGACTACATCGCTGTAGTGATAATTTTTTTTCTAATGACAAACCTCTTGTTTGCAATCTAAAATGTATGCATTTTGTATATTCTTTGAGATATCTTTAAAAATTGTACTCATGATCAGTAGGTACCGAATAATACAGACGCACACAGGAATCATACGCAAATGTTTATTAAGATGTCATTTATACATTTTTCCACGGCTCTGTACAGTAGAAGATAACCGCGGTCTTTCACTGCTTTACCCAACTAGAATTGCATATTTATTTTATTAATAATTATAAACTACACTGGCGACACAAACACGCAATTCACCAACCTCTACCACGCGAAAATAATGACTGATAGATGAAGAAGGGAGAGAAGTCGAGCCGCGTGTATCTGTTTCAGATGATTTGAACTGCCAACTTTTTAGCTGTGTCGAGTGTGCCGACATTTATTATAAAATTTTCATGATTTCCTATGGATTACACCAGATGTTTATATAAATGCAAATTTAATTATTGTTTGTTTTTGTTATTATTTAGCGGTTCTGCAGGGCCTGTCATTGAGTAGACATTAAAAACCGGATTGCCGGATTGTTGATCACTGAACAGGTATGTCTCGGACTGTTTTTTCGTTTTCATCATGAGGTTTTTTATTACTGTCTGTATTTAAATACAAAAACGTATCAGCCTCTTTTAATAATTTAACCTAGTTAGTATTGGATTTTATTTTATTATTTATGTAATGAAATGCAAATGGTTTATTTTGATCCGTTGGAGTGTTGTAATTTCAATATTAAATATTTTTTATGTTGAAAGTTAATATGTTAATTGCATACATATAAAAAATAATTTATAGCAATAATTACATATTACAATAAGTAGGTACTATAGGAAAATATTTAAATTTGGCTACGTCGCGTCATGCCGACACCGAATTGAACTGCTGCCAGCGATCAGTTTAAATAATAGTTTGAAAATATTTTTTTTCGTAAATATGCATTTAATTTTTTTTAGTCGGGTATTCGTATTATACTAATTTTTCCCTATCTTCTTTTAAAATTAATGACATTATAACTAAATGACCCTGTATGGTTTTATTCGTAGAACACCAAAACCAGTTTTCAACGGTCAGACGCTGCGCATTGTTTATACGAGGTATGGCAATTAAGTTCCGGGAATTTAGTTATAACTCTGAAACTGGCAACACTGCATCGTTCGTTAACGTTTTACTAGAGAGGGGACCTTCCTTTTAGTTTCACTTCAAGATTGAAGTCGATAGCACGTTTGGTTTGTGTTTTATGTGTATTTTTTAAGTAAGTAACTTTTTTAGTGGCGTCGTGAAAATAAGTGACTCAAATTACAAGCAACGTGTTGTGATTCATTTTTTAGTGAAATGTGGCGAAAAACCCTCGGAAATCTTTCCAAAATTGCAGGTGGTGTATGGAGACGAGTCCATGTTGAAAACACGCGTGTTTGAATGGGCAAAACGGTTCAAGGAGGGGCGTGAATCGGTAAAAGACGATCCACGTGAAGGAGCTCCCGTCACTTCTCGTACTGACGCGAATGTTGACCGTTTGCGTGCACTGATCACGTCTGACCGGCGCCTAAACTTTCGTGCGTCGTCTGACGAGTTAAACGTCAACAAAGAAACCGTTCGCAAGATGTTACACGAAAATTTGAATATGCGAAAGATTTGCGCAAAGATGATGCCAAAAGTTCTCACCCGTGAACAGAAAGACATGCGAAAATGATCTGCGAGGATTTGTTGTCCCGCATTCGCAACGACGGTAGAGAGTGGATGAGTCGTGTAGTCACTGGAGATGAGACCTGGATATTTGAGTATGACCCCGAGACCTGTAAACAAAGTCAGCAGTGGGTAGAAAAGGGTGGAGAGCGGCTAACGAAAGCGAGGATGTCCAAGTGACGACTGAAGGCAATGTTGATCGTTTTTTTCAATATTCACAGCATCATTCATCGTGAATATGTTCCTGCCGGCCAGACAGTGACTGGACAGTTCTATGTTGGCGTTCTGTTCGCGTTTTCCGTGTGGGACCCGAACTCGCCGAGAACGGCTGGACCACGACAACGCGCCAGCCTATTCCTCGTTCATTGTGCAAGAGTGTTTGGTAGAAAAAGGCATTCCAACGTTGCCGCACCTACCCTGTAGCCCCGATATTGCCCCCTGCGATTTTTGTTTATTCCCCAAGATGAAGTCGCACCTCAAGGGAACTCATCATGGCAGCGTACAGGAGGTCAAAGAAGCTGGTGGTGAACTCCGGAGGTTTACCAAGGCTGCTGCCAGTCGTGGGGGCAACGATTGTGAAGGTCGATAATAAAATTTTTGCAAAATTGACAATTTCATTGACAAATTTTCGGAACTTTAGTTGCCACACCTCGTAGAACAATGTATTTAAAACCTTATGTGATCTTTATACAAGCAATATATGTGTCTTTGATGGTGGGAAACAAGTTACAAGTAAACATACAATTGCATTATGGCTTTTATGGTAATTCGTGGAGAATGCCTTCAGAATAGTGCATATAGTAGATTTAGCGAAAATAATAGCCGTGGCCATGCCAGATGAAGCTGCTGCGGTACCTATCTTCACTGAAATGGTAGATTTTCTTTCCTCGAGCAAGTGTTTGACTTGCGGCTTCTCTAAAAGCTTTAGCTTTGCAAGTTCATGTAGAAAACACTTCAGGTTGGAAGAGCTGTCCATGGCATCAAACAGCGGATTATGTTGTAGCATTAACTCCACGGCTTTTACTACGCTCGCTCTCCCAGACTTGCCAGCTAGCTCCAGTAGGATACGTGGGACATTTAGGAAGGTGAAAGCACCCCATTGATACTTGAAGCAGGTTTGTCTCACGTTATACAAAGTCAATAGGCTTCCACGCATTAACTCTGCGTACAGTCTTGAGTTGCTGAACCTTTTCAGTCTTTGCAACACTTGTAGCTGTTGTGCTAGTTCTGACGTCAAAATGCCGGGGTTTCCAACGAGCTTTACTCCTAGCCAACACTGTATCAGACAACCGGGCCATTCCTCGTTGTTTTCTGGCAAATGAGGCATGACTATAGCTATGCTGTGAAGTTTCCGAACGTACCTCAGTAGTTTGTCGGTTCCTGCTAACACAGCTAGTATTTCCATGCATTTTATGTTTGTCTCGTTAAACAACTCTGAAAAAAAATAAGTAAATAATTATGGTTAATTTATATACAGGTGGATTCAGTCATAATGTTATTAATTTTAACTACGTATTCGGAAGGCCTAATAGACAAAATCGAAAAAAAAAATTTTTACTAGACCTTTCAAAAGATAAACAAAACACTGGCGGCACACGAAATTCACCAACCTCTACTATGCGAAAATAACGTCTGATGAGTGAAGAAGGGAGAGAAGTCGGGTCGCGCGCATCTATTCCAGAAGCAGTCGACGGCGGGCTCGCCTGCATAGGAAAACGGACACGAACGATGTTCGACTTCTTCCGCCGGTAACGTATTAAACAAGAATTTGAACTGCCAACTTTTTAGCTGTGCCGAGGGAGTCGATTACAGCCTATCTGACGTCGGCGCTGATTACTGCGGTTGGTATTTATTATAAAATTCTCATGATTTCTTATTGATTACACCAGGTGTTTATTGTTTGTGTTATTATTTAGGCGTTCTGCAGCTCTGCAGCGTCATTGAGTAGGCAATAAAAACAAGGTTATTGACCTAAACACGGTAAGTCGAGTCTCGGATTGCCGGATTGTTGATTACTGATTATCGCGTGTTCGTATTATACTCATTTTTCTCATCATCTTTTAAAATTAATGACATTATGACTGAAGGGTATGTATACGTTACCTGTATCATAACATTTTGCTAAAAATATCATCGCAACATAAAAATCGTCGGTAAGTAGCGTTTGAAACAACTTAAAGGCTTTTTGAATCACCACAGGAGTGGACTGGCACTGCTGCAGTATGTTTAACAGCCACAAAGCTAGTTGAAGCACTGCCGACGCAAGGATTGTTTCTTCTGGTTTTCCGTGGCAGGTTACGGTTATACAGGGCAACATCTCTTCTAAAAACTCCAGTAAACTGCTGATGCAATGTACTTTGCCGAAATGGTTGTACTTGCTCAGGCTTTGTAATACGGCTGTGTGAGAAACCAATCGAGCGTTTAGCGAGTATCGTAGGTAACTTAAGACCAACGGATTTGCTCCAGATCCAATCACGGCTTGTTGCAGGATGCAATCAGCTAAGTTGTATACGTCTCCGCTTACACCCACGGGTAAAACTTCCTTGATATGTATTCCCCACTGTAAATCGGTCCATCTTTGCCGCCAAGCACGAAGAAGCAGAGCTTTCAAGGATCTTGTTTTCCTAGTTGATTTAGTAATCATTGATGATTCGTTTATGAACTCTGTGGCAACAAAAACATAATTTTACTATACATTAATGATTACAGCTAGGTCAGTTTCTTTAGGAATATCGCATACATACGAGTACTAAAGTAAATAAAGCATAATTCACGGGCTGCTTGTCCGATAAAGGCTGTTGATATTCAGCCCAAGTATGTATACCACTTTGGTCATAATAACATTTACGTTATTTCAAAATTAAATGTTATACAGTGCTTTCGAAAAGTAACGAATAGATTCATTATTTTTTAAATTGAGAAGTTTTTCAAAAAATCCCCTGGCACGTCGATTTTGTTTTGTTTTTGTTGTGTTTAATTTTCAGAATACTGAAAATGATAATGATTATGTAAAAAATCGACTAAATTAAATGTTCAAATTGTGCACCGTTGGCTGCCTGACGATTAATAAATTCTTTTTGGACATTATCAGGCGATCTAGTTGGCCACTCAATCGGCCCCCTTCTCCCGATCCAACGATTCGGGACGACGTCCATTAAAATTTTCTTTTGCATAAATACATACCATATCTCGCATTTCTTCATTAGAAAATAAATTATAGCCAGGCATATTTCACCCGATATTATTAATTGTAAACAAAAACTTAAAGGAATACAATATTTAGCATAAGTTACTAGTCAATCAGCTAATTATCAATAGTACAATTTGTTTTCAAATAACTAAAACTTACTATTATAATTTTACGTAAGTAACTACAAACTTTTATTTTATTTACTTGCATCCAATAGGAAAACAAGAAATTAATCGAAAACGGTTAAATGTATCGACATAAAACAAGTATACCTTATTTGGGAAAAATAGATAGAAAAATATTTTTCTATTAAAACTTTCGTACACACACTGATAAAAAAGTTATAACCAGTTTTTATCAACCAATACTACATTTCGTAGCTCCCTCTACCGTCTACAGCAAAATTAAGTATGGACTCGTTTTTCTCGTCCTAGAAAACTCCCTAATTCAAATTTTCAAAAGAATCCTTTGAAAACTTTCTAAGAATTTTAAGAATTTCGAATTCAAAATTTGAAATTTAAACGCCCTGTAACTTTTTTATTAGCCACAAATGTACCAAGGTAAGTTTGGCTTAATCGCATTATTTTGATGTAACGAATCTACTCTTGCTCTGTGTCCCACTAATTTCGGGATACCCTGTATTCATTTCAAAATGTACAAGGTGATCACGCGAAAACGTTAGATTCGGCTATAACTTTGTTACCCTAGATATGAAAGAACTAAAACGTACATTTGATTAATTGTTCACAAAGATTTCAATTTTTTTTATAAAAATGTAATTGTACGTCGCACTACGTTGACATATTGACATTAACTTAGTTGGTTCTTATGAAACATCTTGTATATTATTGTATTTTTGGATTCTCCACTTATTTTCTGATTGCAGTGATATAAACATCATGGGTTATCTTTTACTTTTGCGATATATTGGCAATTAAATAAATAAATTTATGAAGAATACGAATCTATTTCTAATATATAAAATTCTCGTGTCTCAGTTTTGGACGCCATACTCCTCGGAAACGGCTTGACCGATTTTTATGAAATTTTATATGTATATTCGGTAGGTCTGAGAATCGGTCGTAATCTATTTTTCATACCCCTAAGTGATAGGGATGGTCCACCCCCAAACAATTTTTTTTAATTTTTTTGGACAAAATTTTTTATTTTTAATTTTTTTATAATGTGGCATTAAAAAATACATACAACCCTTAATTTTCCTTCTATCACAAGCCCCTATTTTTTAATAACCATTTCAGTAATTTAATCATTTTTAACCCTGGTCGATAACTGATCACTAGATCAGTTATCCCCGCCAGGCATCTACCGGTGTCACTTCTCACCCAGTAAACAGCACGGAGTAGGGATGAGAACGAAGCCGGTCTCCTGTATCTCTCACAATAAGCCTTCTCTCACTCTCTACACAGTTTTCGACCATTATTATTGTGTATGAATCGAGCGTAATAGTGACGTTTACAATTATTATCATTTTACCTTCTAAGTGTAATTCTCAAGTAAATTTATTATTAATTTGCTGGGCCATAATTATTTATTTCCTATTTTATCAATAATTAATAAAATTATTAATTTTAAGTGTAGTTCTCATTATTAGTTAATTAAGTGATCTCCATAACCTCAAAAGTACGCAACACGTGTCAGGAGCTCCCGCCAACAACGGCTATTATTTTACTATATGGCTATTTTTTTGTACAGTGAACAATGCCAACAAGACGTAAAGGGGCTAATTTGGGCCGTCAAACAAGTAAAATTGTATGCACGCGAAATAATTCAAAAAATGAATGTTTCGTGTTTTGTTATTCTTATAGGCCCTCATCGTTCACAGTGCTCCATTCCTCTTTTAGTCATATGCCACATCTCCACACACTTACAATAAGTTAGTTATTTTTTATTTAACTGCCAAAGTATTCACTAGAAATAATTCATATGGAAAAACAACGTTTGCCGGGTCACCTAGTTTTCTTATAAAAATTGATAAAACAATTGAAATCCTTGTGAAAAATTAGTCAAGAACTACACGTTTTAATTTTGCGATATCTCCTAGGATAGCAAAGTGCAGTTGAGTCTAATGTTTTTGCGTGATCATCCTGTACATCATTTAATAATCAATATTTTACTGTTGTAAAAATATAATACTTATTATACAACTTTATAAATGCAATTTATTGTGTTCTTAGTACGTTTGTGCACATACAGTAAAAATAAACTTACCTACCTATAAATAATCTTGGAAATATTAACTAACAAATTTGATAATATCCAAAATAACACAAACAATTATTATAAACCACTAAAGAAATCTGTAAAATGTAGTCACAGTTCACAGTAAATAAATAAATGAAATACGATACAAACTGACAAACTCACTGTTTTTTAGACGTTTTTTTTTTCACTTCAATTATTTTACACGGATATTTTGAATGAAGCTAAGGAATCCATGGAAGTAAGAGCACAGAATGTAAGTTTTTTACCCCAAATAGAACTAGAAAACAAAAATTGTGCAAGTTGGGCTAAACTGGGTTAGACTAGGTATGATTTAAAATACGAATCTATATTTTCATAAGTTTTATTACGATTTTTGTTATTTTTGTCCTCTTTATACACATTATTAATATAAACCATTAATTATATTACCAAAATTAATAGTTTAGTCGTTCTTACACATCAAATTAATGTACCTAAAATTTGATAATTTCCCTGCATAAACTTCCCATCGGTTCCTGAAGATCTGAAACTCTGTAAGCAGTGAAAAATTAAATTGAGAATCAGAAAACCGATAACTAAACATGAAAATATGCAGCAAACTTTTTCTTATAGAGGATTTTATAACAAGGTTATGTTGTGAATTAATTAAGAAGAATGTTTTTAACTTTGTGTTACACATTCCACTGCCAATTTTCCCCATGTAATAAAAGATGGACATTTTATGGGGTAGCTGAACTAAAGCAGACTGTAAACACAGACTTTTGACAACATGGGGCTTCTCGCGTTCTACCCCAGCCCCAGACAAAATTATGTGCCTCACCTTCTTTTAGAGGTCGCATATGATCCCTCAAGTACTTCAACATATCTCGAACCGAACCATTATACATGAATCTGAATTGTTACGAGCGTACTTGGAATTAACGATATACAGGGTGAGTCATTAATAATGGTACATCGCTTAAGGCAGATTGTTCACGTCAAAATAAAGAGATTGAGCTGAACATGCCTTATTCAATTGTTGCTCCTCTTCATTCTACAGGGTGTTAAAGTTGAAAAATAGGTTTCGATTTTTTGCTACATTATAAGAACGTATGGACCGATTGTTTTGAAAATTTGTAGTCTTATGAGAATATCTTGATAAAAAAATGTCCGCACCATTGGATTGGACGCGGCAGCGAAGTTCCTTGGCCTGCACGTAGCCCTGATTTAAATCCGGTGGATTTTTACTTTTGGGGCTATATTAAATCTTTAGTTTACAAAGATATTATTAATAGTCTAGAACAAATGTGGGAAAAGATTTAAGAATCGAATCAAGAACTTTATTCAACGTCAAGCAAAATTTAAGTGGCTAAGAAAGTGTATTGAAGTCGCTGGTAGTCACTTCAAGAATCTTTTATGATCAATAATTTGTTAAGATACGCATAATAAAATTTTCAGTTGTAATGTTCCTCTTATTGTTAATTCAGTTTTGATATTTTAAGACTCCCTAATTTTCTAATTTAATTCCCGCCGAATCTCAATAATTTAAATCGTCTGTTTCTCAAAAACGGTTTATCGATTTGTAACAGGTATACCTTTTCTATTTAGAATTGAAGGTAGTTCAAAAGGTCTTTATTAAAAAATTCAAAAGTATAAAATACAAAAGAGATATATTTTTACATCGACAGTACAGTATAACTAGCGCCCCCTATTCATAACCTCAATACTGTTTGCATATTTATAATTGCCACCTCAAAAAACATAAGAAACAAATTTTCAAAACATAATCGGCATACGTCCTGTAGAATGAAAAGGAGCAAATAAGACATGTTAGGCTCAATCGCTTTATTTTGACGTTACAATCTGCCCTTAAGCTATGTGCCATTATTAATAAGACCCTGAACATGCACTAGGAATTAAATTAAAAGTTATATAAACACAAAGAATTACACCATAAAACATAACATCCCTGGTAATTAAAAGCTTTATAACCTAAGCAGCAATTGTAAACAAATTGTTGATTTCTACATGCGACATCTTGAATTTTACAGCGCCATCTCTATCTACTGGTTCGTGAATTCACTGAAATGTAATATTAATATTTTATATTATGATGACGTGATTTCGCAAATACTGTAAGGCCAGGCCACAATCGGCACAATCAGAAGAAGAAGAAGATAAGAAGAACTAATAACAGTAACAACTCTTATGACAATTACAAAATTATAATAGTAAAATCAAAAATAAGGAGAAAGCATTTTTAAATATTAGAGATGTATAATAATCTCCAAAAACTACGTTAATTATTTATGGATTTGACAAATTAGACCACAGTTGTATTATATTGATTTTTCTTATCAGACTCTAACCTAACTTTTCCTCGTGTATGATAATTTTTGAGAAAGTAGTTGTCTGGTACACAATAAGAAGTCAATTAAAAGTAAATACTGTTTATTTAAGTTCCAGTCTGTTTTTTTTGTATGAAATAACAAGGTCTGCAAGTTTTTAGACCTCTACTTTTACGTGAGAAATTTACTGTTCGAGGTAAGTAAATCGTCGAGTTTTTGTGTCTCAGAGGAAAATATGTATTAGTTACTTCTTGAAATGAATATACGGGAAACATACATGTTTATCTTTGCAGATGGCTGACTTGAACTTAATAAATAACTGCGTAAACAACATCGACCTCGAGGATGGCTTAACAGCAAATGAAATGATCGATAGAGGCAACGGGTTAACTTATAGGTAGGTATGTATAAAATATTTATGCGACGAATCCTCGGAACATTTTTTTTTTATTTCCAGTGATTTCATCATTCTTCCAGGATACATAGATTTTTCCGCAGATAATGTTGTAAGTAATCGAGCAATGTAAGTGACTTCAACTGTACAGTCTGTATTTTAGGACCTATCCAGTCAACTTACCAAGAAGATTAAGCTCAAAGCTCCACTCGTTTCTTCTCCGATGGATACCGTGACTGAAGCCGATATGGCGATCGCTATGGCTGTAAGACTATTATAAATTGTTTTATGCCCTTAAACATATTCCTGTTTTTGTAGCTTTGTGGAGGAATAGGCATAATCCACCATAACTGCCTGCCTAGCTACCAAGCAAACGAAGTTCTCAAGGTGAAAAGATACAAACACGGGTTTATTCACGACCCTGTCGTGCTCTGTCCGTCAAACACTGTTTCCGATGTACTTGCAGTGAAGAAGGAACACAGTTTTTGTGGAATTCCAATAACGGAAAACGGGAAGCTAGGTGGGAAGCTGGTAGGCATCGTGACTAGTCGTGATATCGATTTTCTCGAGGGTAAGGACTACGAGAATATAAAATTGGAGAACCTCATGACGAAACTGGACGATCTAATCACGGCACCCTCGGGAGTAACACTAACAGAAGCAAATGACATCTTGGAGAAGAGCAAGAAAGGCAAACTGCCTATCGTTAACGTTGAAGGAAGTCTTATAGCTTTGATGGCACGAACAGACTTAAAGAAAGCCAAAAGCTATCCGATTGCTTCTAAAGATGACAATAAGCAATTGATAGTAGGTGCAGCTCTGGGGACTCGCGAAGAAGACAAAGCTAGACTAGCTCTTTTAGTGCAATCTGGTGTAGACGTTGTCGTTTTGGACTCGTCACAAGGGAATTCCATTTATCAAATTCAAATGATAAAATATATCAAGAGTCGTTATCCGAACCTTCAAGTAATCGGGGGAAATGGTAAGTGCAAAGAGTTTAATATTCGGATAGGGTGATTCAGTCAAAATGTCAATAATTTTAACCACATATTGGGAAGGCCTAATAAATAGAGAATCGAAAAAAAAAAATTTACTCGACCTTTCAAAAGATAAACAAATCACCCCATAACAATAGAAAACACGCGCTCCTGGTATGTTCAAACAAATTTCTGATGACGCGTACGAGTATTGAAGCTAATAGAAGTCCAGCAGCGTTGCCAGGACCACATGCTTTTTTAAGGTATTCATTATGTGTTTTATCAAGTTCTGACATAAAATTCATTCGTCATGCCCTCGTAATGTAAGTTCAAAAGCTCAGCAAAATTTTATTCAGTAAATAATTCTAGATAAAACATACCTATTTTTTATCACCTTTTCGTTATGTTCTTCAAAGCAAAATCAAGTTTAGCTTGTACGTTGATATTCCCAAATAATGCAAATTGCATTTGATTATGAATATGAATCAGAATCAAATCCATTACTCATGATCAGTAGGTACTAAATAACACAGACATACACGGAATACAGAGATGCATAACAACCGCAGTCTTTCACTACTTCAATTTACCCAACTTGAATTGCATTTTGATTTAGGCAAATAGCAAATTTAATTAATAATTATGAACTACACTGACAACACATACAAACGAAATTCACCAACCTCTACCAAGTGAAAATAATGAGTGATGAATGAAGAAGGGAGAGAAGTCGGGCACCTGCATCTGTTTCATAGCGAAGGCAGGCTCGCATAGCAAAACAGACCCTATGAATTTATTTTTATTAAATATGGCCAAATTAAATACATTTGATTTTCTCGCAGTCGTGACCAAGAAACAGGCGAAGAACCTGATCGACGCAGGTGCCGATGCCTTGAGGGTAGGCATGGGTAGCGGGAGCATTTGTATCACTCAGGAAGTTATGGCTGTTGGTCGCCCTCAGGCTACAGCAGTGTACAAAGTAAGCGAGTACGCTAGAAATTACGGTGTTCCTATTATTGCCGATGGCGGTATCCAATCGATAGGGCACATAATCAAAGCGTTGTCGCTAGGAGCTTCAACGGGTAAGTAAAAAGTAGTTCGTCAAACGATTGGCAGTTTTTAATTGTTTCCGTTTAGTTATGATGGGGTCTTTGTTAGCTGGGACTTCTGAAGCGCCTGGGGAGTATTTCTTTTCTGACGGTGTCCGGCTTAAGAAATACAGGGGGATGGGAAGTATAGAAGCCATGAATCGTAAGGATGCCATGGGCTCAGCCATGGACAGATACTTTCACAGGTAAGCCAACAGAAATAAATATTTATGTGTATGCAGGGTGGTCACTTTCACAACACTTAGTACAGGGATCTCAGATATGGAGATATACAAGTCATAATGTTATTAATTTTTACAACATATTCGAGAGGCTTGATAATGACAGAAAATCGAAAAAAAAAATGTTTATTTGATCTTTCAAAACATAAGAAAACCAACTCATAACAATAGGTAACAGTGCTTCTGGTATGCTACAAATTTTCTGACTTGCCATTCAGGACATAATAACTGTGTTCGTTAATGTTCAATACTGAAATGATATATTTTTTGTTTTACTGACAAACTTCTAGTATGCAATCTAAAATGAATGCATTTTATATATTTTTTGAGATGGTTTTAAAAATTGTTGCATTGTTAAGGTATATATAAAGCGTTTTGTCAAGTGCTAACATAAAATTCACTAATTTGCGAAAAATACGAAAATATTTGGATTCATCATGCCCTCGTAGTGCGAGTTTAAAAACCACAAAATTTTATATAGTAAATAATTTGGAGCCATTTTCAAAAAGTAAAGTTACATTTTGTGTAAAAAAAGCACACTTGATAAAATGTTTTACTTTCATTTAAAATGAGAAGAAAAGTTAAAAATATGTAAATGTAAATTACCTTTTATATTAATTCTAACCGTGGACATACTGTATATAATCTTGCAATAATCTTTTCCTTTGCAGTGAGGTCGATAAATTGAAAGTAGCGCAAGGCGTGAGTGGTAGTATCGTCGATAAAGGTTCCGTATTGAGATTCGTCCCATATCTACAATGTGGAATTAGGCATGGTTGCCAAGATATTGGTACCAAATCGTTGAATGCATTAAGGTACGTGTTAGAATATAACGTTTTAACTAATACTACAATGGACACTAAAATATTAACATCTAAAATAATAAATTATGACATAATAGATAGGATAGTGGATCAAATATAAACCGGAAAAACACACAGTAAAGTAAATTTCATATTTTTCCTACTGTATTGGAAGTTTTTTAATTCCGTAATAGAAAAATCAAGTTGTTTGTGTTTGTACCAGTTGTACACAAATGCTTCCATACCATGATCATAATTTAAACATACAACAGTTGGACCACTCTCCACCCACCACTTGTTCTCCCATCTGCCAACCCACTTCCCCTGCTCCATCAACTGAACATCGTCTGCCGGTCATCGGCTATTTATTGGGTCTGTTTGATACTCAGTGTCTCACGATACTATCAGCAATACTTATAAACTTTTCAATGTTACCAATAATTTTGGTGTGCCACAGGGTGGTGTCTTGGGCCTCTTTTATTTATTTATATTAATGATATGAACTTGGTATTCATAAATCTGTTTGCAGATACTTTATTGGCTTATAGTGGACCCAATTTAAATGAATGCATAGATTTAAGGAAACTGAATAATGTTAACAAATATTTTAAAGTTAATAGATAAAAACTTAATATTGATAACTAAATACATATTCATTAATATAAATTTTAATAAAATCAATTTAATCATCGATTAGGAAAGGATTGCTATTGTTACAGAAATTACATTTAATAACCAAATTAAATATATTTATAATAAAATATCTAAAAAATGTGTCTGTTGCAAAATTTACAAAATGGAGGTATCAGAATTATACTGAGATGTATAATAAATGTACATAAATTAGCTTTATGCTTCCAACACTATAATAGATTTCTGCTGCTAATATTAAATCTTCACGGCTATAGCTGTGTGAAGTCTTTTTATGTCAATAATTTTATATCCATATTTCTTATGAAGTGAACGCCATTTTTGTGCTTTTAAGCTCAACTAGATTTTATTTTTAGGGAAATGATGTATGATGGAGATCTCCGCTTTGAACTGAGGTCCCATTCAGCCCAGTTGGAAGGTAATGTCCACAGCCTTTTTTCCTATGAGAAAAGATTATTTTAACAATCATTCTACTGGGTTGACGAATGCTGATAACATACGATCATTGTGTTCCTTAAAACTTCTGATATAAGTGATTGTTTTACTGATGTAGTTGAAATGACACGGTTTTTGTAGTTGTCAAAATTAAACAGCACCACAAAAAAATGTTCGGTCCGACAGACTACATCTGTATACTCCTATGTGTTTTTAGTGCTTTAATCCGAATCTGGGGTCCGTTTAACTCCATCAGCTAATATTCAAGGTCAAATTGAAGGATAAATATATAAGTAGAATAGAGGATCATACGCACACATATTTGTGGTCTCTGGATCCGAATTAATAGTTTATTTTACTTTATCAGAGCAGCTTCAAGGTTATTCCAAGGTCAAATTGAGGTATGGTTATGTAGATGGACAAAATCATCCTAAATTTATCTTTTTGAGGTCGCTGTACTCAAATCCGGGGTTCATTTGACCCTATCAGTTCAGCTTCAAGGTCATTTCAAGTTCGAACCAAAAATATATGCAAATCAACATAACTATATTACATTTGTTTTTACCTTAAAGTTGATTTGATGGGGTTAAACTAACCTCAGATTCAGATTCAGTGAGTGAAAATACATGGGTCTAGTCCGTCAGACAGACCAGTTTTTTTTTTGTGGTAATGTGTTACTATACCCAACCGTTGAAAATTTAAAGATTGACTCATGTCTATTTATAGCAGTTGGCACAAAGAAATATAATAAGATCGTGTGCCGCTTATCTCTGATAGCATACCCGATTACACAGCTTCTACTGCAGCATATGCGCATGCGCCAGATCTAAAAAGTTAACTTTTTATTGGTTGACACAAATTGACGGATCCACCTGTTCCATGTCCAGCACTATCATGGGCGGGTGTATCTTTCGGGTGGGCAAAATTTCAGGTATATCATTCCGCTAATTTAATTATGAATGTAATTAATTTATTAGTAATTTTGTGTTCTTAAGAATGGAGAATAATTTAAGCTCTACAGCGTATTCTCAAAATTGTAAACATCCTAATTTAACAAGTGAGGAATATCGGATGATGACATGTATAAAGGGTTTAGGGTGCGAGGTAAAAATATGAGTGTAAGAGATGTTGAAATATGTAGTTCATTAACAAGAATGTAAGTAGCATATATGTATACTGCAAAAATCTGTGAATTTCATGTCCATGAGGACAAGGTTTAAGTGTTAAAGTGTGATATCTGCGGAGTGTGCATCACCTCCTGTACTCATCTCTGTATTATGAATTAGGCTTTCAAATTTAGTATGCCTATAAAATGTTGTTCCTAGATTTTCGGCAGTTGGGTATAATAGTACTCGACAATGTGGCGGGTAAATAATAATAATGAATACAAAGAATAATAGAGCAAAAGTGCGACCAATGTGCTATCATTAGATACTTGTTGATAGCCATTAAAGCCTAGCCTAAAGAACAATAAAACATAAAAATATACACAAAAATAATTCGTAATTTGCTGCATCTAGGGTGTAGCCCATAAATGTGATGCTAGCAAAAATTGTATCAATCGATGGTAAGAATATTTCACTCGCACAAGTGTCGAGTGCTAATTGTTAAATATGATTTTTTGATGACTACAATAGCCAAGAATGTGTCGAGAAATCATATTTTGTTCATCAGGCTCCTTTAGTGACAGAATCTTATATCATGGTTAGGACGTTAATTAAAATAGTTTATAATCGGGGAAACTGAAGAATATCCCAAACTGACCAAATAAATACAAATTTTTTTATTAATAAGAATGTTGCTATTTTATAAAATGTTTATATTGAATTGTTATTCTATTGATATTTAAGTATACATAACTTGATTTCACGGCTTTAAATAGGGGTGATATAAAGTATAATATTTGTTAGTTTTCCAACTATTTTTTTTTAAATAATGTGTTAAAATATGTGGATTTGAAATAAAATGTAGTTTTTTTAAACACCTTGTTTCCATCTACCTACTCCTGTCAGAAAGCAGAAGTAACAATAATCTTAATTCATATCAAATTAAGTTGTTTTTCTTAGTAAATGAATACATTCTGAGACATAAAACTAAGAAAAGTTAAAAACATGTAGAACACGGCGAAACAAAATTTTTAGTGCTGACGATAGATCTTTTTTATATTAAAAAATTCATAAAAATTGCAATATTATTTTCTCAGTTACAATCATTTAAAAGATTATACAGGGTTAACTATGACTAAGTACAAATATTTTAAGAGGAAATAGAGAAAATTAAGAATTAATGGAATCACCTAAAAATATTCCAAACTTATTTATAAAGCGACAAAAAATTTTTTTCGAAATTATATTGAATCCTTATTTAACGCCGCCTATGCGACTTGTCCGTCACACGCTTACAGAATTAGAGTCTTTTCACACGGGCCGCTCAGCAACGCTGCACAGTGGCTCGTTTGAAAAGGCTCTAAGAGTAGGTTTTATAAATTAATATTTGTGATAACAATCTTCTTCTTCTTCTTTTATCGGCCTTCAACCGTTAAACATTTAGCCATCATAACCTCAATCATTACACATATTTGAGATAATCTTCTTCTTCTGACTTCTGCGATAAATCAGGAATAGATAATTAACTAAAATGTATGGCAGCTGAGCTGAGGTGGAGTAGACTAATGAACAATGGGAACGTCGCTTTAATGGTCACTAAAGGAATATTATTGGTTATGGTCACTTGAATACAATATTAGGTACGCAATTTGTACTTTTCTCCTCTTATACTTGTATGTATAAAGAAAAGTTGTGCCTAATTCGAAATGTGAATGGTATTTATAAATACCTAATTCCAGGTATAAAAATGCTTCAAGGAATGATATAAATAAATACAAGTACCAAGTCGTTTGCAACAAGTTTCATCAGTTAATATACTTTGAAAGCTGCCTTTGAGTGATGTTTGAACAAATTGGTAGTGGTAAATTTAATTCTTTATTTGACTGAATAAATTTATTTTATGCTATATTCACATTTTAGTAATATCTATTTTATTATAGAATTGCATGAGAAGATTCTACTACAATATTTTTTTTTATAAAAGTGAAATTATACCTATAGCAAATAGCCACGGCCAGCGGTGCCACTGGACATATACCGGTTTCGTGTCAGTTGTCGTTCTTTCCAAATTTTTTAATTTATAAAAATCATTAAGGGATTTTTGTTTATTTCACTAATTTTGTTTTTACTTTTTTTAATGCCAGAAAAGAGAAATTAATGCATTTGTACTTTTTCTGGCAAAAAAATATTATAATTAGTAAACATAGTGAGCAGTATACCATTTCAAGAAAAGTAAAATGAATCATTCTGAAGGAAAAATAAGACTTGCTCTATATTCATCCGATATTCGAACATAAGCATTTGTAAACAAATTTATTTGTTCAACAGTCCACAAGTAATTGACAGCAACAAATTAAGGGATGCATGATACAGATTACGTAAGATATTTTTATGTTTCTTTTGATACAACCAGTTATACAGTTCATTTAGTCGGTTGTTTGCATTGTTTCTTATTTTTGCCCTCCTTGCGTTGAATCTCTTGCTCTGCTCTGACTTCGTTAAAGGAATTAAGCATTTATAGTAGTTAGTGGTTTGTATTATCTACAGAGTACCTCAATATAACCTCAAACATTCTTCTTCTTTTATTGGATTGGCATTCGTCCATAGGAAAAGATAGATATAGAATAAGTTTAGATGTCTGCGCATCCACTTTTTGGGTCATAGTCTGCTGGCAGCCATTTTTAATCATGTTTATTTATGTTTTGCTTATCTTCGTTTATTATAACTTGAATAGTATAGTGTTTGTAGTTATATCTAGTTTTCTTTTATAGTTTATATGTATATTATTTAACCATTATTAGACAGTTTGATACAGTCTGATATTTGACCAAAAAATAGCAATAAGCATTAGAAACAACATATATCACGGAAACGAAGATATTCCGAGGTGTAAGGGGGTGACAGGGGTGTTGAAAAATTAAATAATTCGGGAAATCTAGAGGAGAGTTTGATACAGTCTAATATTTCGCCAAAAATAAATGTAAATTGAAATATTACAAGGTGTTCATTGAGAGTGAGTCACCCCTAAAATTATATCAAACTTTTTTCCATTGATCGAATTTGAAAAGAATGAATATCTCGCACATAATTTAATTGTGTCCTTGTTCCGTGGAGAAAACAGCCGATCATAGTCGAGGAGCCTCAGAAAAAGGGAAATTTAGCGAAAATGCGAAAAAAGTGCTTGGAATAAAGTAACGATCGCTGCTGGACGCTTTGCTGCATTTGACTCGCGAGCTAAGCGAACTTGCGGAGGCGGTCAAACCATTAGAAGCGTCCCGGTGCTTCCTGTTTCCTGTTTATATTTTATTTCAGGGCCAACTTTTCTTGTTTTTTACCCGGAGATTCGTTTTTAACCACTCATTAAGGGTACTCAGATTTGACACCGAATACTGACGGGAGTTCCTCCTAAGTATATATTATGTCCGATCTTGAATCTATGAAGATATATGCGTGTAACCGTTTCCTCTAAACTTAGATAAAAATAGACGTACTTAACAGACCTAGAATTAGCGAGAAAATAAATTTATTCTGGTTTTCTAACTGACTGAGCGAGAAAACATGAAACAGACATATATTTTAATAGTAGTTTAACATTGTTTATATATATTATATTTATCATTGCAGGGTGTGGTGTTCAAAGAGATAGTTTATCGACAATATTTGGAATAAAAAAGTCTTATATGAAAAAATGTCCATCATGTAAATCAAATTCCAATTTTTTTTCAGCAAAAATTTGTCTAGTACGGTTCTGGATCCAGCGGTTATAAGCGCTTTCACTTAAAACATCTACTGATTGTTAGACTGAACAGATATGTGTTGTCAGATGGCAAAAAAATTTAGATTATTTAGTGATTTTTCAAGGACAAGGCACTAACTAAACTAGATATTTAAAAGTAAACGGAATTTTTATTTTGATACATAGTGATTTTCCTGGTTGTTATGCCGTGACCTCGGTAGGTGGTCGCTGCCAGAAACAGAATTAAAGTGCACATCCCTAGCATTAGCCGGGATTCTTTTATCTGCCCTGGTTGTTCTCGGGCTAGGCTCTGTGGGAACAGGCCTGCTATTGGTATCTATGGGCCTGCCCATATATTTGTTTCGGCTCGTATTGTTGGTATTACGACTGATACGGTCGGAACCATTCCTCGGATATAGACCAAAACAAAGCTCCAAATTTCGAAAACAAATAAGAATACCTATTTCTGTAACTAGCGATACATACAATGTTATAAATTGACTATGTGTGTTAAGATCATTTAAGTATTTATTATAAAACGATTATTAGTGGAGACCCATCTTTAACTCCATACGGATGTTATACTGTATTCGACTAAACATTTTGTTACTCTTGCTAAATGAGTCACTCAAATTACAAGCAACGTGTTGTGTTTCAATTTTTAGTGAAATCTGGCGAAAACCCCTCGGAAATCCTCCGAAAATTGCAAGTGGTGTATGGAGACGAGTGCATGTCGAAAACACGCGTGTTTGAATGGGCAAAACGGTTCAAGGAAGGGCGTGGATCGGTACAAGACGATCCACGTGAAGGAGCTCCCATCACCTCTCGTACTGACACGAGTGTTGACCGTTTTCGTGCACTGATCACGTCTGACCGGCGCCTAAGCATTCGTGCGTTGTCTGACGAGTTAAACGTCAAGAAAGAAACCGTTCGCAAGATGTTACACAAAAATTTGAATATGCAAAAGATTTGCGCAAAAATGATGCCAAAAGTTCTCACCCGTGAACAGAAAGACATGCGAAAATCGATCTGCGAGGATTTGTTGTCCCGCATTCGGAGCGACGGTAGAGACTGGATGAGTCGGGTAGTCACTGGAGATGAGACCTGGATAATTGAGTATGACTCCGAGATTCGTAAACAAAGTCAGCAGTGGGTAGAAAAGGGTGGAGAGCGGCCAACGAAAGCGAGGATGTCCAAGTCACGACTGAAGGCAATGTTGATCGTTTTTTCGATATCCACGGCATCATTCATCATGAATATGTCCCTGCCGACTAGACAGTGACTGGACAGTTCTATGTTGGCGTTCTAGAACGGCTGGATCTTGCACCTCGATAACGTGTCAGCCCATTCCTCGTTCATTGTGCAAGAGTTTTTGGCAAAAAAGGCATTCCAGCGTTGCAAGGGAACTCATCATGGCGGCGTACAGGAGGTCAATGAAGCTGTAACCGTGGTGCAGAACGGGTTAACTGCGGAGGAATACCAAGGGTGGTTCCAATCGTGGGAGCAACGTTGGAATCGTTGTGTAGAGTTAGAGGGAGACTATTGTGAAGGTCGATAATAAAATTTTGACGAAATTTAATTTGCTTGTTTTTTCATTGACAAATTCCCGGAACTTAATTGCCACACCTCGTACATAATTATTGGTTCAGGTAAAAAAA
The DNA here is from genome assembly GCA_037114965.1 of Monochamus alternatus. Classification (NCBI taxonomy): domain Eukaryota; kingdom Metazoa; phylum Arthropoda; class Insecta; order Coleoptera; family Cerambycidae; genus Monochamus; species Monochamus alternatus. The sequence continues at coordinate 20,619,926 of CM073432.1, forward strand.
ATTGATAAACAATTTTTGAGGCATACCTACATAATTTTTTCGTTCACAAAATTTACATAATTATTTGAACTTGTTTTTTACTTTCGAAGTTTTCAAGGGCCCTTGTTTATATTTCGAGTTATAACATTCATATTTAACAGTATAATTTTATACCTTGGGATTATTCTAATTCTGTATTACATGTTTATATGTTACTATTATAACTATTATTTTCCTAAATATAACAGAAGAAGCAGATATAAAGACAAAAATAATATAAAGAGATCGAGTTACATACGAATATTTAGCCAACAAAGACAAGTATATCTAGTAAACTTTCTCTGTTCTTCTAGTTTCTTTTTTAGAGGGGGCAACCACATCCCCCTGTTTTCGCCACGTAATCACAACGTTGTTCAAACGTATTTACAGGGTGTCCCTAAAAGGTTGGGACAGCGTCTCGCCACATAAAGTACAGCTGAAAATAAGTCGATTTAACTAAATTTGCCTTAGTCTAAAAGTTGATAATCACGGAGCTACAGGGTGTCAATGGTTAAAAAATAAATCGCGTTTTCTTTAATAGCTTTCGACTATTTCACGTTAATTTCACAATTTTAAGCAAGGTACTGTTTACAGACGAAGCCACATTTACTCGTCGAGGCGTTTTCAACTTCAGAAATAAACATGTTTGGGATAATAATTGGGCTTTTGCCTGTTGGATTTGATGTTTTTGATGTTTTTATGGCAGTTTCTTATGTCGTTTTTTTATTCCCTTATATCGATGATATAGACTATAGTCTAAACAGTTCGCTGTAATATCATGAAGTATTTCAATTAATTTGCAACTGGATGGATCGAGTATATGCGCTAGAACTGTGTAGAAAATTCGAGACACCACCGAAGTTTCGATTTCAAATATTTAAGCAGTATTAGATATTAGAGTATTATAAGCACGTCGTCAAATGCATCACGACTGAGAGTAGTCACTTTCTACGGCTCAAAAAAGGTTTAAACCGACAGGAAATTCCAGTAAATACCCCGTGATATGCGAGAGCACCTGTGCAACGCTTATTATAAGTTTAGATACGCCGCGTCAGTTTTTGAAGCTTCTTATGAATCGTGGATACATCTGGTGCACATATAGATGGATACAGACGTCGTGGCTATGTAAATATCCAGCCGTTAGGGTAAGGTTAATTTAAGCGCTGAATTTATTTTTGAAATTAAATCGGTTTTGAAGCGAGTACGATAATTGGATGTATATTCTAGACTGTGTACAAGGTACAGGGTATTTTGACTTTTGGAATATCAAAATAGAAAGTCAGGGTAAGTCAGGGAACCACAACTAGGTAAACAATTTTCGTAATAATGATTTTCTTTTCTAGATTTTAGTGTTGAGTTGCCTCGAGCCTTTCAAACATGTTCTTTTTTTTTCATAATATATTTTAATGTTTTCAATTGTTTCTCTAAATTGATTATAATATTGCAATATGATTGAAACGTAATACAAGGTGTTACAGAATGATGTTAAGAAAATCTTAGGGCAAGTTCTATGTACAAATAAGAAAAAATTTATTTAGTGTGTTTCAGGAGGAGATTTACATACTTTAGTATGTTAATCTACGTTCAATTTTAAGCAAAAAATTTCCTATGCATTTAGGTCTGGAACGTTTCGTTTAGGATATACAGGATGTCAAATTAATTAAATTTTGTTTAATAACTCTCGACTACTTTGAGTTAAATTCATGAAATTTCACACATTTTGCTGTTCTAACCACACATTTTAACAATTATTTTGACATACATTAACAAAAGTTAACGATATTGTATGTAGAACTATGTGAGTTTATGTTATAACAATATTTGCATTTAGTTAAATTTAAAGAAATACGTATTTTGAAAGATTTCTATACCTAAAAATTTGTTGGTTAGACCACTTTCTGTTGTTATAGTCATTTACTTCGGCACATTAGAATATTCACAGGCATGAGATAATATTCCTGTTATTTGCTAAGCTCTATATTATTCAGTTCTTAAATGTCTAACGTTATTTGTAGAAAAACTATTTCGAATAGAATATCATAGAATATGGCGCTCTTAAGCACCAAATCAGCCTTTTGGAACTATTCCAAAAATCGACAAAAATTAAAAAAATATATATTTTTGTTTATTTTTTCAGATTTTGTACCTAAAAACAATGTTAAAATATAATAGAAATGAATTAATGTGCTCAATTTAATTCGATATTCGACAACAAAAACATCAGTTCGTTTCCGCACATATTTACAAAGTTGTAAATAGTTATTCCCGAAACGAATTAATTTCCGTGTATTTGTTTAAATTACTGTTGTATTAGGAGTTGTTTATTTTGCTCAATTTTGTTTTGATAGATTTATGCCTGCCCTGCAAATTACAAAATTTCGTATATAGTAAATAATTACAGCACGGGATTGACGTTCATGTAAATGTACCGGATGTCACACGAAAATTATTATCCTCTTTCCCATTATCTCTATGTGTATTCTTAGACATGAAAAGAAATGAATTTTATTATTTAGAAATATATCAAAAGTTGATGAAAGCGTAACATAAAAATCAAAGTTTTGGCTTTTGTCACTTTCAAATATTTGAAGTGTCTTTCAAGTCTTTCAAGAACGGTCGTTTTGCTAAATATAGACCAAGTGTTGTTTTCCTTGCCAACCGTGGTTATTGCAAGTTACGTACAAACAGGGACTATTGTTTGGCGAAATATTAGGGCTATTTAAATCTGCTACAAAGTAATAGCAGGTACGGAGAGGGTGAGGGGACTAACAGCAACACCCAGCCGAAGACCTAAAAACGGCAGCACGTGTGAAACACATGCCCTGAAGTCGGGCGTGTAGACGGTAAGGCACTGGTCGCAGGCATGGCTTCAGATATTTCCGTTACTTTACCTTTGCTTTTCATGTTTTTGTGAAGGTACTGTGTCTTGAATATGACTAGGACTGGACCGTTGGGAGGCAAGCCATTGGCGTGCTAGTCTAATATCCGAACTAAGGTCGTCCTGCACCCATCTGCTTACCGAATCAAAAGTATTTTTTTATCAAACATAATATGTAAACAAATATATCGCAAATGGGTTGCCTAATGAAATATGTTCATGGCTACCCTTAATTAAAAATACTCTAATTATTTTTTTACAGAGATCATAAAGAATAAGACCAAATTTCCAAATGTATCGGCGAGATATTTAGAAAAATCATCATCGGGGTGACCCCTTTAAATGATTATAACTTCTTTAGGAAGAATTTTTGGACCTACGTTTATATACAAAAAAAAAAATAATAATCTTTCGACATAGAACACTCTGGAGAAATATTGACCCCTAATTTCAGAACACCCTACATTATTCAACGATGATAACGATGGCTGTAAATCACCCTAGTAAATTTTAACCTTATATGAGTAGAATACTATACTTTGTCGACGATTATTTTTGAATTTGAAGATAATTATAATCGATTTCTGAATTCAGTAATTGAAAAATTGTTTGTATTTCGATTGTTTAATAATAAATAAAGTTTTTTTACGCAATCGTCATTTACTCGAAAACTTTCCTATGTAAGAGGGTAAAATTTTAGTACTGTCTGATAGAGAATTAAACGATCTTTCAGAATCAAGGAAAAAAATATGGTGTTGCCATTTAAAAAAAAATCTATGACGTCATTACTCGAAAACAAATGACATTTGAAAATCGCATTTTACGCTAAAATATGTATTTTTTAAATTAAAAATCGACCTGTTCGAGGATTTTTCCCAAAAAATAATTTTTTCGTTTTTATTGAATTTATTCCATACTTTTGGCGCATACTGTATATTAGATATCATATATTTAAAAGACATTTTTATGTTCAGAGTGATTATAAGTACATTATTATTACAGTACATGCAATACTTCTCCGCGTAATTCATGAACTATTTTTCGCAAGCAACCTTATACCACCGTGTTCACAATAAAATTATTTTTTTTTAATATACAGTGCGTCCCTAAAGTCACGCGCAAACTCATTTTTAGGTAAATAAAAGACATTATTGAAAATTCCAGAAACAGGTCAATTTTTTATTTTAACACATTTTTTTTCAATTTCCGGATTACCCTAGCTGAGCTGTTTCCAAAAATGTATCACAAGTTGTTCCTAATTGTTACAATGTGGGCAACAATACCCAAATTATTTACAGATACCAAAGTTATTTGCAAATGAATAAACGTACTAAAAAATTGATTGAAATTATTACACGTCAGTTTAAAGTGTTTACTGAAATGTACTCAATTTATAAAAACATTGGTGTTACATAGAGAAACGTAGAAACATGATCGATCGTAGGAAAATTTATTGTTCGCTAAAAAAACCTTTAAACACAAAAACCTCAATTAAATTTTCAAATTGTTGACCATTTATTGCCAGACAATGAGCCAGACGAGAAACAAATTCTTGCTGTACATTTCCAATAACTTCAGGCGGGATGGCACGAACTTCTTGTCGAATTCGTTCCTTGATATCGTCAAGATTATTTGGCTTTTGACATAGGTATACTTTTCTTTTTACATATTCCCAAAAGAAAAAATCTAGCGGTGTTAAATCTGGGGATCTGGCGGGTCATTCCTTAGGCTCTCTACTGTCAATCCACTGATGAGGATCTATAAATGATACTGCAGGAAACAACTACTCCGCGGGCTAATGCCCCGACCGGCATTGAATTACACCTGCAGTATCTGTGTGAACAGCCAAGAACTCTTGTCGGCCACTCCACCAGACATAGACCGGTTTCGGTCTTGTTAGCCCTCATCAGTATGTTATAGGTGAGATTACCGACAATTGAACTGGCTGTTCCTTCATATGTAGGTTCACATATAAATCTGATGAGGAAACACGTCATCTAAGTAGCGGCGAACAGCGATGGCATAGTGCGGCGGTGCACCGTCTTGCTGTAACCAAATTATGCCATTGGGCAAATCTGGTTCTTCTTCATTGGGGAACAGTACAACCAAGGAAGGAACTAAATCAAATTGAAGAAAATCTTGCGCCATCTAAATCTCCTTCAAAGAAATACGGCCCCAAAATTCGATTATCAACAATTCCGGCCCAAACATTGACCTTCTGAGTGTGTGCTTCCTTCGTCCAGTGTGGATTGTGATCCATCGTGGAAATCATCGTCGGACAATTTTTGTACTAAGTGAACTTTGTAAGGATGGTACTTGCTCTTGTGAAGAAATCTACCCAATGTGCTTTTACTCACACCTAAATCACCTGCTAAGACTCTCATAGACTGTCATAGTGGAATGCAGGTTTTCATGAAAGGTCAAAAGAGCTTGTAACTGCACATCTTCATTTAGTATATTTGGTTGGCCAGATCTGGGCAGATCTTTAACGTGACCATGGTTTCGAAACTTTGCCTCAGTTCGGCTTACAGTGGATCGATTTATTGGTGGACGGATGTGTTCCATTAAACAAAACACAAACTTCCTCATGAGCTCGAATTCTATTACCATACCCGATCATCATGAGAATTTAAGTGTGATCTATGAATTCCACCCTAAATCCAAAAGATCTAGATATTCGTGTTACTGTTATACAATTTATGAATTTTGAGTTTCTAAATAAATGACGAGAAAATAATTATACTCAAAATTGGCCACCACGGTCGCCAAATCTCAACAAATGTAATCTTTGGGGAACATTGAAGGATTTTGTTTATTCCTCGCCAATTAATATCGGGAAGATTTGTGGAATCGTATTACAAATAAATGTAACGTTCTAAGAAACGATCGTCATTTATTAGACAGTAAATTTCCTTAGTTATAGTTTCCTTATTATCTGTCAAATTTTAAAGACAAAGCATTTTCTTTAATAAACATTATTAAGATTTTAATAGTAACGTTTGACAATTTAGATGATTTAAAAGAACGACTTACAACAGAAATGCGAAATTCTGTTCAAAAATGCAATAAAAATATACTGTTCCAATAAAAAAAGTACATATAGCGTCATACGTAACCAATAACTTGGTGACGTCACAAGCATGTAAAATAAATCAAATTATGTACTATTAAAATTATTAGTTTTCAGTGTTTTTCTGCAATAATTAATATTTATCAAATTACTGCTTGAATACGTTTTTCTGATTTCACAAAAACCTTTTTTGTAGTCGCCATCAGTATGTGAAAATAAGCTAAATATCTAAGTATCAAGAGCTTTGTATGAGATCTCTGTGGAATACTTCATATTTTTTACGCACTAAGTACAAAAAGTAAGAAGTTTAAATTTTATATTTTTATTGGATTTTTTAAGTACTTACCTAATCTTCAGAAATAAATAATTTGATGTCTATAAAATTATTTCGGTGGAATGTCGTAGAAATATATTTTTAAGCATCTGATGTATTTAATTTGAAAGTTATTTATAGTAGTTTATTTGTTTATTTTTTTCAGTGAAATGTTCTTTTTGATGTAGATCGATATTAAATACGATACTATGCGTATTTCAAATTTATAAACATGTACGTAGCATCATAGAGAAAGGGGTTTTTCGCTGTTGTAAAAGCTTTAAAGGATTTCCGTTAAGGATTAAAAGATTGGATTGCAGCTATAAAATGAGCAAATAAAAAATAATATTTATATTTTGGTTGTAGGCTGTAAATTTGTCGATATCCGGTGGTTTGTTAGCTTCGCATGTGAATTATAATGAGTATATTTTTAGTATTCATCACAGAAATACTTACTATCCAGTTCACTTGTAAAATACAGTGCGTTAGATATAAATAGCTTTAGTAAATTTAACAGTACATTTTTTATATTATTCTTACCAAAGAAAAACTTTTCTAGTTTAGTACGAGGATTAATAGAGTTCTCTTGAACGTGTGTTTGAAGTCAGTAAATTTTACAATTTTAGACAATATGCCTAAATAAATTTTGATAATAAAAAGATACAGGTGTCAAAGTTGGAATTTGAAGTGATTATTTTAGTGACAATTACACTGTTTGACTGCGACATTCCAAGATTATTACAAAAAAATCACTTTTTAAATTCCAACTTTGATACTCTGTATATTTTTTTATTATCAATATTTTATTAAGGCAAGTTGGCTTAAATGGCAATATTTTGAAGCGAAAAATCTAGTATAGACCATTATTTATGGTATATGATGAATCGATGGTAAAGATAAAATTGTGAAAATTCTGCATTAAAATTTCGATATGGGGTCAACTACAAAAAAAAAAAAAAATAATAAATAAATATATAAAATTTGTATATACAAAATGTCGACTCAGGTTGGAAAAAGGTTTTAAAATATTACCATTTTACAAAGCTTTCATAATTCTCAAGTTACTGAATTTAAAGTCAGCGCGTAACCTCATGCGAATTTCATTCGCTAAGCTTTAACATCACATAATAGTATTATGGTCAATAATTTACACATAAAAAAATACTGGTTTCGTTCGTTATATGTTAAACAACTGATTGATATTAGAAAAAGTATGTAGGTTCATATATTAGACAGAAGTTTATGACATGTATGCTATTATTTTAGTTATACTTGGAATTTGCTATAATCAGGTACATCGTCTCTTTTTTAAGAGACCAGTTTTACTTGATCAATAAGCTGGCAGTAATACACAGCGTGCACGTGAAGGATATCAATGATCAGTACGCTTCTGTCTTCCAAAAAACAATGGCAAGATGATTGATTGAGAATTTCTGTTGGATTTTCCGACCTCTACAGTTATTTCCCTCATTCTGCGCCAGTGGCCTACAATCAGGTCAGTGATGTGTGTCCGGGGACGAGGTGTATGACTCGTTTTCTACTGACTCTTGACCACTTAATTTGTTTTGCCAGTCATGAACTTTGGCAAAACAACGGGTTTTGTCAGCAAACTGTACAGTGTCTCAATTTCGTTGTAATAGCAGGGTATCTCGGAAACTACAAGAGATAGAAGGATGCGGTTTTAGCAACACAGCACTACTTTTTCGAGAAACTTAAGATGCCATAATCAGAATTTTCATAGACCTTTTCCTTTTTTGAGATACATAGCGAAATCTAAAAAAAAACTAATTTTAAGGAACTTTTAAGATAGGTTTATATTTGATTCTCCCTCGTACATGAACTACCGTATAATATATAACCTATTTTTGTCTGAATTGTAAATAATACGTGGTTTGATTTTTCAAATTTAAATTGCCAGCACGTTTAAAATATAAGGCAAACCAAACGCGTACAGATTAAAGAGACACACAAACACGCCTTTATGTTCCGGAACAGTTAATAACATTTGACAAATTTGGCGAGCAATTATTTATAACGGATTACAAGAGGCACTTGGATTTTAAAAGCAAGTTTTTATATACGACACATCATCTTGGGTGGGTTCAATAAAAAACACTCCTACATTGATGGTACAGGGTGTCTGAAACTCGATAGTATGGTCTCAAAACAAATGCCACCTAAAAATCACATTAGCGGTCTTTAAGAATAAATAAAATATTAAACTCGATAATACAGTTAAAACAGAAGGTGATGACAACAATAACTAAACTTAAAAAATGAGGAACACACCCTCATATTGCATACATATTACCAGTGGCGTACCCAGAAATTTGACAGGGGGGGGGGTTCAGTGAACAAAGTATTTCAAACTAGATTTTTTTAATAAAATAAATAAATAATTTTTAATAAACTGAAACAATAAAAAGTAAATAAAAAAAACAATCTCATCATAAACATGTAAATAATAAACAGGTACGAACAATATTTGTTACAAAAATGACAAAAATAAAATTAGAACTTAGTTGCAGGTGAACCCTAATGTAAGGTTTCCGTAGAAGATCTAGTTCACTGACCGCGTTGCTATATCTTGGAGAATAGAGTGATTGCAGGTTTGTAGTGAGACATTACCTGTATGACTCAACCAACCCAACCCATGGGGGGGTTCTAACCCCCAAACCCAAGTTTGTGCCGAAAAAGGTTGTCATCAACAGTTTCTACATTTACTACAATTTGGGCTATTCAGTTTTCAATATGACGCTCAGGCAAATCCTCCAAATTGTGAATTTTGTAGTCATGATACCCATTGGTCTTTAAAATTCGTTGAACGGTTGACTTTTCCAAATTCAATTCCCGTCTAGCCTGCCGTATAGAATTTCGTGGATTTTGTTCGAAATACAGTAACAGTCTAGCTGTATTAACATTGTTTCTTACTCTTCGGTCAATTATTTGATTCTTCCGAACACAAAATGCATCTTCATTTCGTCGCAATGTCGCCTCCAATCTTGTAAAGGTTCTATGATCAGGAAAGAGGATCTGCTCTGGATATCTGTCTCGATATAACTCTACAGAATTTTTTGTGACTCTCAACCTTTTCCAAATGAAAAAACATTTTATATGCACAATAGTTATACATTTGACGTTCGTATTGAGTAATGACTAGTATTTTGTGACATTTACGCATTTTAAATAACGAACATTCAGTTATTTTCCAACTACTACTTGATCTTTTTTTTTACTGTTTTAGAAAGGTATTTTAAGCTAATATAAATCAAATCTACAATTCCTATCAATGAAGTCATATGTATGTTCTCTGATACCAAACATCTAGGTATGCTAATGAACAATTCCACAGACAAAGCTCTATTCAATAATTATCTAAAGAAAATAATCTAATTTACTCACTCTATAAAAATCTAACTTCACTTTTTTGGCAGTGGGAACACGACAAATTCAACCACAATAGATGAGATCTGACCTATTTCTGCATTTTTAGGATTGCTTCTTCAGGTGGTTTCCTTTAAGTTGAATCAAATATCTAACTATAAAAATTATTATAAAAATTAAAATTATTAGAAGTTAAATATCGACAATGACAAAAAAGTGACATCCTGTCAATGAATTAAATATGACAATACCTACTTGAAAAATGTTCACCTTTTATCTAAAAGTTTTTATATATTTTTAGGTATTAATAATATTGTGTGAAACTAACTACTCAGTGGACAAAAGCCCCAACCTGCGTTGAATTACACCCACAATATCTACCCATATATTCCTTATTATTAGCTTTTGTAACATTTTTTTACTGTTTTAGAAAGGTATTTTAAGCTAATATAAATCAAATCTACAATTCCTATCAATGAAGTCATATGTATGTTCTCTGATACCAAACATCTAGGTATGCTAATGAACAATTCCACAGACAAAGCTCTATTCAATAATTATCTAAAGAAAATAATCTAATTTACTCACTCTATAAAAATCTAACTTCACTTTTTTGGCAGTGGGAACACGACAAATTCAACCACAATAGATGAGATCTGACCTATTTCTGCATTTTTAGGATTGCTTCTTCAGGAAATCCTTCCACCGCTAATGTGATTTTTAGGTGGTATTTATTTTGTGACGATATTGCTTATACTTTTAAACGGGAAGTAATATAGAAACATTTTCTCTACCTCATCTCATTTAACACCAGGTGTCCCAAATTTTATTTAATTTTTTTGTATCCTCATAGTAGGTCCATCGAGTTTGAGACATCCTGTACAATTTTTTTATAATACATAGGGTGATATGATTTATTTAAAAATATGAGGACTGCATTTAAAAAAAATCTATGTCCAAATATATAACTTGGAGAAAATATATTTTTTACATCAAGCAATGCCTTAAAAAGTCACGTATTTAATAATGTTTCAGAAATTTTTTTTTCTTAGGAAATTATGGCTATTTTGCGGAACTTCATCACAACCCTGTATATTTATACGAATAAATTCCGCATCTTGTATTCGATTACATTAAGCACAACTTTCATTCGTTCACAAAAACTGTTTATCGTGAAGAACTGCAATTTGCAATGTCAACATACGCATCCGTTAAATGTTCAAAACATATGTGACTAAGCCACTCCAAATTGTTGAAGTTTTTTTTGAAGAGGTCGTTTACATTTAGATAGGTATATTTTTATATATGTGTTACATTTTTCACAGCACATTAAGCTACACATTTTGTAGTTCAATATACGAAATTTAATAACATTTTTAGATATCGAGAACCTTGCGTTCCTTGTGGTATACCTTTTATTTTTATCTTTGATAAAGATTATACTATTTCGAGACAAAGAAAGGACTATGGCAAATCCTATAAAGAGCAAGTTGGAAGCGGTTTGAATAAAATTAGCGTCAGCTGGAAGAGGACATGATCATCATTTCCACATTCTAGGATCTCTAAGTATGGAACTGCACACGACACTAAATTAGATTCCAAGGCTTAGTAAAGTTCCCTCTTTTTCTGACATTGCACCTGGGACTAGCCAGGTTCAAGTCTGCGAACAATAATGCGCGAGTACTGAATTAGATTTTGTAATTATTAATTATGAAAGGAACCCGACAGAAATAGAAACTGGATAAATGAAGCTCAAATGGTTCTTCGGGGTATTCTTGTGTCAAGTTCACTCATTCATTGCTTTGGATTTGTTCCAGATTTTGTTTTCAAATATTTTTCATCTGTGCAAATATTTAACAAACGAATTTCTACGTATATTTTTTTGTTTAAGTTATCGAAAAATTAGTAACTGAAGAATGCAGCGACATAAAGCATCTAAGTCAAATTTAAGAAATTAACAGTTTAGTGCTGCATATCCCAAGGAACAATTCTCGGTTTTTAAAATATCTATAGGTAGTGATTGTATATCTAAAGAGATTGTCTCTTTAATACTATCTTAAAGCAGTTTTAGTACAAAATACAAAAGAGCCCTCCCTTATGAAGATATTTAAAATCTCTTTTAAATTATGTCTTAAAAAACATAGTCAGTTCCTTTTTAAAACATTTATTTAAATTTATCTAAAGCCAACATGACCTACTTTACAGGGCAAAATTTAAATAAGACAATTGAATAAAGCATGTTGGGCTCAATCGCTTTATTTTGACGTTAACAATCTGCCCTTGAACTCTGTACCATTATTAATGCCTCGTCCTGTATATGAATTTTTAATGATTTTGACAAAGATTAATTAAACAATATAAAGCATAAATAAGGTTAGAAGTTCCTTTATTAAAGAAAATATCATAAACTAAATTACTAGAGCGAACGTAACAAAAATATAATGTTTTAATAGTTCCAATATCTGAGAATTGCTTACAACTGCGAACTATCAATAATTATTAATTAATCAATTGTTAGGTGTCCGTTTTGTTGTTTCGGTTTCGTTTATTTCGTTTTATATAATTACTACTTCATATAATTCGTCAGGGGCGTTTCTACTTATACAGGGCGTGAACCATTGGACGTAACTGATTGTGATTTGTTGCCTTGCAAGTAATACTATAGAACTATGTATAAACAATAACTAAAACACTTACTGAGCTTAGGTCAGGATAGAATTGCCGTCGGAATCGCCCACTGGCATACAGCTCTTACAACAAGCTCAGAACCTTTCAACAAATAAGAGAGAAACACATGAGTACCCAAGCATACCTTCACATTCTCAAAACATCAACATGTACTACTTAGATCAACTAGTAAATATATTCTCCCTCAGACTGCAGCTGGATATCAACAATACAACAATGTACACTGACCAGACCACCTCTGCAGAGATAGTTCATAGCAAGACTAGGTCTTAAACCAGAACCAGACCGCGTCACCGCAGCTAGCGGCCAATAAATAAACAAAACAATAATAGGCCGGCCTCGTCAGTAATACACTATCATTCATAATCTCAATTATTTAATTAATCAACTACTAACTTAGCTAATAAACATATGTTAAGCATGCCAAATAGGTACTCAGTGATGTAACTCACCTAATAATCCAACACAACACAGGTCACTAATACAATTGTCTAGTCCACTATTTAATTACTTAATTTAGTATGCACGCACACATTCACCCTCGAACTGTCTTAAAGAAATAAAGCGACTGTAAAAATCATTTAGGGTCTGACTAAACACTTAAGACAAAGTTCCTATACATTTTTATCAATGTTTATTTTAACATGATCCCTGCTCAAGTCAGGTAGTCGTCCCATCGGTCAAATTGTCTCGCTTCGTAACTATATACTCCTAACATTCGGCCATCCTGTTCATACCTCGCCCCGAGGTATTCTCCTCGTCATCCTCATCTTCACTCGAACTCGAAAGGGTAACACCATCTTCACCACTTTCAGAATCAGTAAAGTCAGATACCCCACCATTTGGTATCCACGGTTTCATCTTGTCCACTACTAGAGTTCTTTGATATTTGGACGATCGCCGTGTTCGGTAAGTTCCATTCATATCAGTCACCACATATCTATCATTTGGTAGTACCTCATGAACCACCAGATTGGCAACGGCGTTTTCCCATGTTCATAATTTCAATTTACCACACAAACAATTAAAAATAAACTACAGTACGTCAATGGCTGTTATCATGATAATCCCACTTCTGATATCTGTTAGGTGTCCGTTTTGTTGTTTCGGTTTCGTTTATTTCGTTTTATATAATTACTACTTCATATAATTCGTCAGGGGCGTTTCTACTTATACAGGGCGTGAACCATTGGACGTAACTGATTGTGATTTGTTGCCTTGCAAGTAATACTATAGAACTATGTATAAACAATAACTAAAACACTTACTGAGCTTAGGTCAGGATAGAATTGCCGTCGGAATCGCCCACTGGCATACAGCTCTTACAACAAGCTCAGAACCTTTCAACAAATAAGAGAGAAACACATGAGTACCCAAGCATACCTTCACATTCTCAAAACATCAACATGTACTACTTAGATCAACTAGTAAATATATTCTCCCTCAGACTGCAGCTGGATATCAACAATACAACAATGTACACTGACCAGACCACCTCTGCAGAGATAGTTCATAGCAAGACTAGGTCTTAAACCAGAACCAGACCGCGTCACCGCAGCTAGCGGCCAATAAATAAACAAAACAATAATAGGCCGGCCTCGTCAGTAATACACTATCATTCATAATCTCAATTATTTAATTAATCAACTACTAACTTAGCTAATAAACATATGTTAAGCATGCCAAATAGGTACTCAGTGATGTAACTCACCTAATAATCCAACACAACACAGGTCACTAATACAATTGTCTAGTCCACTATTTAATTACTTAATTTAGTATGCACGCACACATTCACCCTCGAACTGTCTTAAAGAAATAAAGCGACTGTAAAAATCATTTAGGGTCTGACTAAACACTTAAGACAAAGTTCCTATACATTTTTATCAATGTTTATTTTAACATGATCCCTGCTCAAGTCAGGTAGTCGTCCCATCGGTCAAATTGTCTCGCTTCGTAACTATATACTCCTAACACAATATAATCTGATTAGGTTCATTCTAAGAATATACTTTTTGTGCGTAATCTTAGTCCTCTTAAATTAGGTAATAAGACGTAATTATCAGATACAAATTGTAATTTATGCTTGTACTGTGTGGCTCTTCTACGCTTCAATATAAAAGCCACATACACCTTACCGTATTTCTTTCAGCGCGGATCTAATGTTTCGTCTGGGATTTTGTATATTTTTTTAAAACCCAATCAGTCCAGTACATTATGTTTGACGTTCTATCCCATCAACCAGAGAATTGTTTGTATTTTACTCACATAAACATTTTAATCGAAAGTTAATACATAGAGAAAGGCGGGATAAATTCTAATCCGGTGTCGAAGTTAACTAATATTTTTAATTATCGTGGACAAGACCCGTTATGGGAATTCCGAGACTCATCCAAAAACTAAAAAAATGCCCCTAAGCAGGGTAAACTCTATCCTTAAAATATTAAATGGAAAGTGGCTGTACATCATCTTACCTTTTCAACGCCATCTAGTCTTTTTGCGCAGAAGTATACCAAGTAACAATTTAAAAGTTATTTGGATTTCAGAGAGTTTTAAGAAAACTTTGTTAGGTTATGATGAAATAGTCTTCAGCCTTATACAGGGCGTTTTTCAATGAAGTAGCAAAAATAAATGAATGTAGAGCCAAAAATAAGAGGATGGAAGTAAAAATACCTTATTGCACCCCTGAGGCAATATACCCTCTTAAAGGAGGGGATTGAAATTCGCATTTTAATATTTTTCTTTAACATGGGGAATGCTAAAGACAAGAAACTTGGTATGAGCATCCTACTAATATAGAGACAACTTTTCAATGTTTTTCGATCATTGACGCATATTACAAAGGTGTGAGGCAGTCAAGCCCATTGCATTATTTTATTAGAAATATTTTATATGAAGCAAATTAGTTATTTAAAAATATTTATTGGGAAGACTGATTTAATGCGTAACTTTTTTACCTCTCGTAATTTTTCGCTAACACCGAGTTTTTAATAAAAAAATTAGGTGCGTCATCGTTCACTAAAGGTGTAATTGCGAAAATTTGTAAAAATAAAGTAGGCGGATGTCATAACAAATAAATTGTTATTTATCATATTAATAAATTGCCATTTTCTGTCAATAAGCTGGTAATTTAATAATAACATTAAGAATAATTTGCTATTAATTAATGAAAAGTGTTTGACAACTTATGACTATGGGACGAAAATTGATTGTATTACTTCCTGCTTTAAAGTAAAAAGCAATATCGTCCTAAAGTCTCAAAAGAAATACTACCTAAAATCACAATAGCGGTGGAAGAATCAAGTAGTCGTTGGAAAATAATTGAATAGTCGTTGTTTAAAGTGCATACATATCATTAAGATTAAATAAAATGATTAAACTTTTTTTAATACAGGTAAAACAAAAGGTGAAGATAGTAATAAATAAACTTAAAAAATAAGGCAAATGCCCCCATACTATATACATATTACAATCTATTCTCTATATGATCTCTCATTTCAAGACATATCCAATATTCGCTTGATTTCTTTGTGTGCTGGGTATATTAATATCTCGCCGTTTAACTCATTACAAACGTTTGTGATTTTTTTCTTTCAAATGATTAATATCTCGCGAAGGTGTTTTGTAAACCTTATTTTTTAAAACCCGATATAAAAAATCGAGGGGTATTAGATCTGGTGACTTTCCGGGCCTCTGCATAGATCCATTAATCCCAATCCATATATCTGGGAAAGTGTTATCTAAATATTGCTGCAGAATCCTGGCCTTGTGGGATGGAGCTCCATCGTGCTGAAACCATAGGTTTCCCTTTAGCTGTAAAGGCACATTCTCCAGAAGTGCAGAAAGTCTTGTAGGAAATTTAGGTAATTTACACTGTTCAATGTATGTTCATAAAAATAAGGTCCAATTAAATGCCTACCGATGATGCTGCACCACACATTTACTCCAAAATGGTCTTAGTTTTGGACTGGATTTACAATGTGGGGATTTTCAATGGACCAGTAGTGTTCGTTGCGCCTGTTTGGCAAACCATTACTGACAAACCGACTTTCGTTTGTCCAAAGAAAAAGGTTCTGATCAAAAATTGGGAATTTTGTAGTTATGATACCTATTGATCTTCAGAATTCGTTGAACGATTGATTTATCCAAATTCAATTCCTGTATTAACATTGTTTCTTACCCTTCAGTCAATTATTTGATTCTTCCGAACAGAAAATGCATCTTCATTTCGTCGCAAGATCGCCTCCAATCTTGTAAAGGTTCTATGATCAGTAATGAGGCGCTCTGGATACCTTTCTACAGCTCTTTTTGATTTTTTTTGTGATTCACCGTAAATTAGCAAACATATCAACTTTTTCTGAGAAAACATTTTGTAAGCGCAAAAGTTATACGTTTGACGTTCGTATTGAGTAATGACAAGTATTTTGTGACATTTATGCACTTTAAACAACGAAAGTTAATTATTTGCCAACGACTACTTGATTCTTCCACTGCTAACGTGATTTTTAGGTGGTATTTCTTTTGAGACTCTTTAGGACGATTTTGCTTATAACTTTCAAACGGGAAAAATGTCTTTAATAAAAGTTACTATCTTGTTTGAGACACTCTGTATACATGTACCTATTATATCTAGGATTTATAATATTAGAGAAAATTAGATGTTATTGTTGAAGCATTCATATTATTAGCCAAATTAAAACATCGTCTTAAACTGAAGCTAGTTTCTTTCCATTAAGAAACAAGTGAAAAATATATAATAGGGTGTCAGAAAACTAGGAGTAACGGTATAAATAGAGACAAAAAGATAAAATAGTAATGGTTCCTAAGACCTTTAGGAAAACTACCCACTATGATTTTTTTTCCATTACATCATTAGACATCAAATTTGATCTGCAAATAAATTTGCACATTCAGGCAGGGAATAAGGAGGGCAATTTATTCCCTGGAAGGTCAAATATGACTGATTGGGTGTTTGAAGACGGAGCTATATTAGTGAGAATACTCTCCGTCCGTGGTAGAAAATAGATTTAATGCAACTGAACGTGTATCGTACGCAGAACTGTTGTAGCACTCAGACAAGTAAGTTGTGTTGGCCGCCTACATATAAAGAGGATATAAAGCCCTTAAGGACTACAGACGGGTAATAGTGTGGAGCCGGGTTCATTCATAGACTAGCCTTAAGGAAGACCTTGACTTAACCAGTGTTGTGCTAGTGCCTTAACAGCAAAGGGTGAGTACAGTTTTCCACCAAAATTCGCGCTTCGCTAGTGCAGTTTATTTTTGGATAACGTGGATTATACCTACAGATCACACCAGACAGGCCGAAGTTTTTGCCTTTTGTTTAAAAACAAGGCAGCGTGTAGATTTTACCACACTTTAGAATGTGCTTGTCCGACGATTCTAACGGATACGGGAGTAACATCAACAAAGTAAAAATAATAAATTTGAGAATTTAAAGGTTTTTGCGCTAATAAACATTCTATCTAGCCCAGAGGTTTGTGTATACATCTCCGCTTAAAAATAAGCAAAACTGTGTGCGCTGCTTGGTAATTTTAAATGTATAAATCTCGTCCACCGCGTATGTGGGTATGAGTGTTTTGATATAGGAAAACGTGCTTTCTTGGAAATGCTACTGTGTAAAAGCATTTGTTGAAACTGAAATATGGGATGGTTTTAATCACAAGTAAAGCATCTAGCAGATATCTGCGTTGCTTCAATTTTTTTAGTATAAAATACGTAACACTTGAAACATATACCTTTATTAAAATTAAATAATACTATTAATATTGCGTTGGTAAACAAGAAACTATAGTTGTAACTTATATATTTTTTAAAGTAAAGTTTTCGCAGTAATCTTTTGATTTTTTTATGAACGCCACAGTATATTTTAATACTACCAAAAAAGAGTGAAAAAAGATGAATTCAATCATGTACAACACGTATATTTGGAAAAAAATTCCAATTCATAATTATTTTTTTTTATTTTTGAACAAAATTAAGTTCCCTCAAACAAATAATTTACCATTGCTGTTTTATTTTACTTGCTTTAACTATAAATATTACTGTAACAAATGTAATGTAGACAATCTAAATAAATAAGAAAAATTGAATATCAAAGTAAAATTAGCATGTGAATATCAATAATTATGATTACCATTATTATTGTTGTTGTGATTGCTTCCACAATTCCATTAAACCTATATTGTGTACCAACTGAACAGGTTTTCTTTTTATAGACTGCAATTTTTATGACGTAATTATTTATAATAATTTTATTATTCATAATTTAATTGTGATTATTTGTAAGTCATAATATTATTAATAGTAATAATAATTATAAATATTTATAAAGTAAAAATACAATCCCTAAAAAATAAAACATGTTTAATAAAAATAAAATAAAATAAATAAAAAATAAAACATAGTCATAAAAACTGTGTAAGAACCATCACAGTATAATGAACAATCATCACTATTTTGAGTTTATTACAATATTAAAATTATATAAAGTATCTCATTACTGATCTAAATTGTATACATATTGTGAAAAAATAACGAAATATATTGATAATATAACTGGAAACCCAAAATACATACTTCTATTTACGATATACTGTTATCATGGTTATATTTAAAATCTTTACCAGAGGGAAAATTTAAAGTTCCTAAACATTTTTTCAATATTAAATCATTTTTAACAGTTTTTTAAATAACATTGTCAATTTATATATTTCTTATTAATATTTGTTTATGTTTGTTTGTATTTATTTTCGAATGTTACGCAATTAAATATGTTTATAAATTATTTAAAGCTGTCGTATTCATGAAATTGGGTTTTCTACAAATATAAGTAATTTTATACATTTAAGAACACAATAATATAGAGTTTAGCAAATAACAGGAATGTTATCTCATGCCATCTGCGAATATTCAGGTACCGAAGTAAATCGAATATATAACGAAAGAAAGCGATATAACCAACAAATTTTTACGTACAAACATATTTCAAAATATGTATTTTTTTAAATTTAACTGTAGATGTAAATATTATTCACTTTTATTTATAATTATCTGAAAATAATTGTTAAATGTGGGGTTAGAATTGCAAAATAATGTGTGCCTTACAAACGCATTTTAAAAGTTATCATATTATTTGGGGACAATTTAAATAGCAAAAGTGGATGAAAAAAATGTCAATAATTTTATTTTTGATATTTTGTTTTATTTTTCGAGATTTATATATCTAGACCACTTTGATCATTTTATGGCGAGAAATTCAGCGATATTAATTGGCCAATATAATTATTCTGTTAAAATTATTTTTTGAATTATTAAAGAGAAAACTATTTTGACAATTTTTTAAAGCGAATCAATTCATCAATCCTGTAGAGAAATAACCAGTACGCCACTGAACTCTAGGTAAAAAATTCTATCATAAGTTATTTTCACCATCTTTAAGTTTCAGCTATTTTCTGAGATACGAAGAATCGCTTAAAAGTATTTTTTCTAAATTTCGCCCTGTATCTCAAAAACCCTGTACATTGTATATGTCGTACCATTTCTTATACAGTTTAAAACTGTTCATTAGAAAATAAACAAACAAATAACAAGAGTAATTAACACACGATTCTAGATGTAAGCAAAACTGTAATAATTTTGCTTCGAATAACATCAGAAACCATTGCGAATTATAAATTTTTTAAACCTGCCAATATTAAACCGAAATAGCATTCAAATGACGCCCACTAAAAATTATTTATTTACTGTTCGAATGTACATAAAACCATATTTTATGTTTTTCTCAGATATTCGTCATCTCTGAAAATAACTTAGCTGCTAGTAACTAGGTCGTAGAAAAAATAAAACATGCGTGTACGAATTCTGGATAATAAACTATGAATATGCCCCTAGGGCGTTGTCACATAATTTATTTAAAAGCTAGTATGAGGGCTGCGATAAAGTAGTCTGAGGTTTCAGGAATCGTTTCTAGATTAATTGAGATCAGTCAGTTTAAATTATCGTTATTGATATTACAATACCCGCAGTGATTATTATTTGATGTGGGATAAGTTGTTTTGATGTTTTTAAATGATAGGTATTCGAGGATTTGGGATTTTCGTGAAGTGAAATATTTTCAGAATTATTACTACGTTGAATAAGAAGGTTTTCGAATTAGATGCAGCAGATTTTACACAGCCTGATGCCGTAGACAAGCGCTTTTTAACAGAACCGCACGCTACAAAGACAAAAGATTTTAAACAATTACAGGGCGTTTTTAAATGAAGTAGCAAAAATGAGACCACATATTTCTTAGGTGAAAATAAATCGATTTAACCTAATATACCTATATCCCAAGTCGCATATTAAAAAAGATACAGGGTGTCAAAGTTAAAATTTTATTTTCGACATTTAATAATAATAATAATATCTCTACCCCTCATTCTAATCACGGAGAAGCAGGCCGCATTTGCGCCCAGGAACGACTTACGTTGGTAGGCCCTAACCACCATTCAGTGCAGGAATGAGGGAAACCTGGAAAACCTCATTAATTAGGAGGGTAGTCTAACGTCAACCGGTATCAATCTCTCACATTGACCCAAGCCAACACTCTTCCATCCTACCATATTCGCAGAGAGGGTGCCAACCCTCTCCATGAATATAGCTTATATACGGTCTACCGGCAGCGGGGCGCGAACCCACACCGATCTAGTCATCTCGATTCAAGTACTGACGCCTTAAACCACGCGACCACTGACCGACCCAATTTGTAGATAACTTCTTAAAAATGCAAATATTTACATAAAATTTGTAAATCAGGGGTTTTTGCGGGCGAGAAATTCAAATTTGTTTGTAATTTTGACGTAACTGGCAGAGGGCGCCACTTATGGCACGCCATGTTTCTTTTAAATGGCAGAACTTTTTTGTTGCTTAGTGTATCCATCTGACTATGGAAACAATCGATTCTCCTACTTGTTATATCTGAAAAAGGTATATCTTGTTGAAGTCGTTAGGAGTAACAGTTTTCGAAATAATCCTATTTGAAATATTCAGTGCATCGATTGAAAACTGCTATCGTTTCAGGTAAAATGCATTTTCTACTGACAAATTACAGCAAAATGTTACTTGAAAAAGCTGTTCAGAATGGTAAATTATGGAGGGCAATATAACAGACTATTCAAATCTTACGTTCCAAGAAACTTGGATTGGTCGGGGCTGGCCTACTCCTTGGCCACCTCGATCACCCGACTTAAATCCGTGCGATTTCTACCATTGGGGCATCTAAAGCAATTCTACCCAAATAGCAAATGAAGCTACCTTAGTGGAACGTTTTACCAATGCCTGTAAAACAATACGCCAAACACCTGGGATATTCCGAATAGTTAGAAGACAGATGAGAAGGCAATTTAGACCATGTATTGATGCACAGGATAACCATTTCCAACATTTAATTTAAATTCAAAGTTTAATGCACTTTTCTTCTTAACAAATAAAATAAAAATAAACAATTTGCTATACGTTTAATTGTATCATGTATGTCAAAGACGAATGTTAAAAAAAAGTGTTTCTTGCAGAATTTTGACACCAAATTTAACTAATATTTACAAATGCCAATACTAATTTGTATGTAATTTAATCTAAAATCGACGGGTCTGAGCGTTTTTCTACAATCTTGACGCAGTTCCTGAAAATGGCTCTGTTTCGTTTTCATCTGGCCACCCTGTATAATAATACCGCCTAAATGGGTCTATAAGTCATTGCCTTGCTTAGAATGACTGATAAATATCTATAACTTTCAATAATATTGATTGAACTATATGTAAATATTAAATAATCAATAGGTATGTGATTTATTCAAACAAGTGTTCGAAAATACAAAGCTTTTTCGGTCGACAAAGCCTTGTAGAGACAGATAGTGATACACAAGCGTTCTGAACGAACACCGGATGTCACTTAACAGGCAATTCAAATCTCGTTACTTATTAGGGATTCAACTCATCTCTGTATGCCAAAGTTGAGCCTGTTTAGTATGCGACTAGATAGCTATACCCTACGACAACAATAACCGTATGGAAAAATAAACTATCGACATTCTTCCCGAGTAGTACTTAGTTGGTACCTGCGCGTACGCCAATGTGCGTGTTATATAATCGGTAGTTCACGTGAATAGTAAATGTAGCGTCTAAATAAACATAGAAATCGTCTGTGAGTGATCATGACTATTAAATACCGGGCATTCGTAGTTTTTAACAGGACCGGGCTCAGAAATAATGTAAATATTGTCACGGGCTTCCTAACCCGACTTTTTTTTTACTAGAAAAATAAACAGTTAATTTTTACTGATATTTATTAACAGTCTGTACACTACCGAATACTAATTACAACTCAACTAAACACTATTTAATTAATCTGAATTCTAACTGATCTCTCCGAAATATCCAAATAACTACTCTCTAATTCAAGACTGCCTAACTCGGCCGTTTATTCTTCTTTTATAGACCAAACGAATTTCAGGTATTTTCTAGCAGCTCTAGATCCATTTTTCGAACGATTCTCGTCGATTCTCAATTTTCCAGTCGCGCCTCGATGCACGGCATTATTTGTTTGTTTCCCAGAATCACGTAGGGGCGATCGGGGCATTCTAGCGTTTCGCGATACCACTCTCGTCGAATCGGATGCGAGCAGGGCAAATTCTGTGACAATATGAACACGTTCACAATGTTAATGCTTAAAATAAAATATCGATATAAAAATCATACAAATGGTGACAAGTGATTACTGGTATAGGTTTGCCAAAGTCAGCGGATAAAGCATTTAGAATTGAATATTTTTATCTCATCTGTCATTTTATAAATAGAGCCTGTAGGATACATCTAATTTTTTATATACTGAATAACAAATTATAAAGTAGTCAAACCTGCGAATACTCAGTTGATCACATTTTATACAGAGTGTTAAAGCCAAAGCCTCCTACTGACTTTTTGATTTCTTCTAATAAACACTATTAAAATCTTGTTTTAATTAATGCATTTTGTCTTGAAAACCTTAAAGCTTTTTAAAATTTAAGAAGAGTAAAAAAGTGTTTGAAATTAAATTCTGCGCGGGATATTATCGTTCTTTTAAATTCGATCAATGGAAAATAATTTTGGTATAATTTTAGGGGTGACTCGCCCTCAATGGACACTTTGTAGTGTTTCAATTTACTTGAACTCACAGTCAAAGAAGACCAATATTAAACCTAAATCATGTACCAAGTTTGGTTATTCCAAGTTAAAGTAATTCAGAAATATTTGACCCTACTTTGAAGGCCTGTAAATGTGTATGTAAATAGTGCGGCGTTTGTAATATATGCAAATTACAAGATGCTTCTTGACTATTTTCAAGTAAATTATTATCTACCACATTAAAAAAGGGCCAAAATATGAACGCCGGTACTGTATTATTTTATCAAAATCATAAAACCACACCTGTTAGAATTTGCTAGTTAATGACCATATAATAAAATTCCATATTTGAATGCTTATCACAAACAACAAGTTTTATCATATTTTAGTGTTGCCTATCCGCTTTTTTAATACCCTGTATTTTACATTTTTTGTTACATCGCAGAGTTTCATAATAGCTAGAAGAATGAGTGAAAACCGCTTTTTAAATATTTGGTTCTATTCCTGGCTGTGTAAGTGCCGTTCCAAATGAACTGATCTACCATAAAATATATAGGCAGTATCATGTTTCCATAAACTATTCTGTATTGTTTCTGGGCTTGTGTAAACCACGATAATTACCCAAAACAGCTGCACTAGCATATAAAATGGGCCGTTGTGGGTGAATACAGTAAACGATTATGTTAATTTAACGTCCTTCGCAAGACTTGAAATCGAGACGAGTTGGATGCTTGAGTTTTTCTGTCATCAAAACACATTGTTACGTAAAATAATAATAATTATAACATTTTTTACATTAATTATTATTTAATTTTAAAAAAATTGGGATGTATTGGAATTTTGGAAAATGATACCCTTTTGAATCTAAATAATTGTCTTATTTGAACCTTTTTTTCAGGAATTATCCAGAACTCAAGAAACATGGAGAAATCCATGTATTACAAGCTTTTAGGAGGACTGTGTTGCATAGTACTAAAAGTCTATGCAGGAGATACACCCACAGGTATGCAGAATTATACAGGATGGTTCAGATGTTTTGTATAAATCCTTAGTTTCAAAAAAAATATATATATATTGAAGTTCTAGTAGTTTCAATCTTTACATCGCTGGGCTGCTCTAGTCTCTAGCCAGGCGATTTAAAATATCTGATTACTTATCTAATTAACTTTTTTGTAATGCAAGTATTTACATTAGTTTTTCAAATATCAAAAATGGCTTACGTATAGCACCTCGCAGTTGATGGGTATCGCTTTAATTTATAGTGAAG
This sequence comes from Monochamus alternatus, assembly GCA_037114965.1. Lineage (NCBI taxonomy): Eukaryota > Metazoa > Arthropoda > Insecta > Coleoptera > Cerambycidae > Monochamus > Monochamus alternatus. The sequence goes on from CM073432.1 coordinate 20,644,706, forward strand.
TGGAAATGCTTTAGCAGAACGATTTCCTGGTAAAAATGTATCAAATGCAGCTACTTTTACAACAGTGTGCAGTGAGTGCAAGTGTAGTGCAAACGCAGGTGTGATGCGGGAAATTTGCATTCGAATCGTGGAAGAGATGGAGGTTCAGGGCGTCCACGGCGTATTGCAGCAGTGTGGCGTATCATACACGAGACTCAATTATGTCCGTTCCATGTACAGCGTGTGCATTAATACCAGGAGGTTGAACAAGGAGCACCACAATCTCCTGACTTGTATAAAATGAAGTATATTGCAGAGAAGTGGATACAATTGATGATTTGTACTTGGGAATTTCTATCAATTTTTGTTCGGTCGCCGATTATACGTCTTTCAGTTTCCAGTGCCGTGCGGAAGTGTATTTTTAAATCATTTTTGAACTGCTCTTTTTGATTTTATTTTTACAAAATTGTATTTGTAAGTCCCCTGAACATTAAATTTTTTTTTAGATGAGATCTGAATCACTGTATAAAAACTACTTAAATTTTCAAAATTCATTAGATGTTTAGATATCGTACAATATAGTTAAAGATACTCGAAACGTAAAGCTAAACATGCATTTTTTGTTGAATGAAGTGATTTCTTACTAAAATATATATTTTACAGATACTTTATATTCAGATAAGGATTACCTGTCTGATAATTTCGAAAATATAACTGCAGTCACAAATACAACTATATTGATGCAATGTCCCACAATAAACAAAACCAAAATCCAGTGGAGGTTACTAAGTGATACCAATAGTCCAAAAGGAAAATTATTAAAGGTAAAAACATTTATTATTCGCTTTTATAAATTTATACTACATGGAAATTGTACTTAGTATATTGTCCATAAGAATTTCAATAAACATGTACAATTTCATTCAAAGAATATATATACAGTGTGTTTCAGTTTGATAGAACAAAACTAATTTTTTGCTAGATGGTATTAAAGAAACCTTTAAATCAGATTAGTTAGTATATACAAATTGATACTTTTCTGCAATATTTTGAATGTTCTGAGTGTTTCTCAGGGCTATATTACCAACATTTTTTAAAAATAACACTGATTTTTCTCAATATTTCAAAAAGTTAGATATTTTGTTGAAATTCGGTATAGGAGGTTTTTTTGAGGGGCATATCAGGCATATACCGTGTGTTTTGCCGATATAATCATATTAAACATTTTTGTAGGCAGGTTTGAAATCAATCTGCATTATTTTAACAATTTTTTTAACATTGTTGTATACAGTTTTTTTCTGTTTTTACGGAGATAGCACTCCCTTCTGTTCTGCTTAAAAATAAAAAAAAGTGACCTCCACAGTACTAAAGGCAATAGTTCGACTTATTGTCAGTAAAAATTTGTAATTTTTTTTATCAATGAACAAAAAAATTACAACGATTTTCATTAATAACTAAACATTGGGATAAGGAAACTAACTGAAATTTTAGCACACAATAGAGTAATAGTGAGGCTATACAGAGATGGCCAGAAGTACGGAATAAAATTCATATCTTTTGAATGAGTGATTTTTTTAAAACCGCCGAAACACGTTAACTGATCTTGATTCTTTCGGTTATATAATAATTAATTTTTCTTCAACCCCCTAACCCCCAGCTACCCCTACTTTTTTTCAAATCAAAACATAAGGCATGAGGGAGCTTATAGAAAACCGAATTCAGCCATACCAAATAAACAAGTTTTATGTTTTCAATAGCATGATTTTTAGGGTTGTATAAAACACTTACTTAACAAGTGAAATAAAATTTAATTATCTTTAGTGTTATCCTCCATGAATTTGCACAGAATAAAATAAAGAATTTGAAAGTATACTTATCATTGCTAACGCAAAAAAATATATCTTTTTTATGTTGCGTTTTTTTGGTACCACTTACTTGCCAGGCTTTCTGGTTAATTTTTCGCTTTAGTTGTAAATTTGAGTTCGAAACGTTACTGTTGTGTCAAAATCAAGTTATTTATTGAATCGCAATGCTATTGTCGGAAAGGAAGCGCATTGAAATCTTGATATTGTTTGGATGTGGAGACAAAATAAGAAGTCAGGCTGAAGTGCGCGATTTATTTAATGCGAAATATCCCGAAAACCAAATCTCGCAAGAGACAGTTAGCAAAATATTTCATAAATTTGAGGAACACGGTACAGTACAGACTTTGCCCCAAACTGGACGGGCACGTGCTTTGAATGAAGAGAAGAAATTAGATATTGCATTAGAACTTGTTGAAAATCCTCATACTTCAACTGTTTCATTGGCCCGCAATCACGTTGCTTCTCGAACTGCAATTCGAATGTTTTTCAAATAAGAGAAATACCACTCCTATAAGATATGTCTGGTCCAAGAACTTTTGGAAAACGATTATGGAAATGATAAGACAGTGTGACGACAATAATGGTTTTCAACGACACGTACTTTTTTTTCGGATGAAGCTACATTTTATTTTAATCGAGTGGTTAACAGGCACAACTATAGCTTTTTGGTCCTAGGAAAATCCACACTGGACATGCGAATCGCATAGGCAGCATCCACTGAAAGTCAATGTATGGGCAGGTATCGTCAACAACAGAATCTTGGGCCCATTCTTTTTTGAAGAAAATCTTACTACCGCACGCTACCTGGATTCGCTAACATTTGACCTGATACCTGCTCTAGCTGTGATTTTTCCTCATGAAATTGATTCAGATATACCGAATGAAAGAATTTGGTTCCCACATTTTGGTATTGATGTTCGAAGATACTTAGATTAAATGTTTCCAAATCGTTGGATGGGTAGACGAGGTACAGTTGATCCCCCGACTTGTTGTTTCAATTTCTAAATGAAAAAAACTTGTTATTGAAAACATAAAACTTGTTTATTTGGTAGGGCTGGATTCGGTTTTCTATAAGCTTTTCAACGAGCCCCCTTTTCTATTTGAAAAAAAATTATTGGCAGCTGGGAGTTAGGGGGTTAAAGAAAAAATAATTATTATATAACCGGAAGATGGGAAAAAAATCAAGATCAGTTAACGTGTTTCAGCGTTTTAAAAAAAATAACTCATTCAAAAGATGAATTTTATTCCGTACTTCTGGTCATCCCTGTATATGTTCCAAATGTTTTCACCCCTACTAATAGGGTCTATTTCGTTTATTTCAATAGTAGTTGGGTTAATCAGTATTAAAGAAAAGTACACTCTCATAACGTTTTTTTTACATTCACTGAATTATGTTTCCCTTTCACGTACTGTTGATAAATAAATAAAATAGCGCTTAGCAATTTGTTTTATAGGATTAAATAATCAGTATTATAATTAAATAATTTAAAGTTATGGCGACACTTCAATGTGCGAATTCCGAACCATTAAGATAATGATAGACTGAGCTCATCCTTCTTTAACAAACAAAATATTGATATGTACTTCAAGGTTAGTGGATTTGTTATGCGAATTGTGCACCGATTTGTCATTTCATGCTATGTATACGTCGCAATGAGACCAATGTTCGAATATACAGGGTGATTTGGGGAACCCCCAATATTCGAAAGGGGTGTTCAAGGGGCAAAAGTGAACAAAAAAGGCTAATAAGCATATGGGGGAATATCAACGGTTACTGAGATAGCAAAGAAAATATTTTTAACCGAGCTAATTATTGTAATGCATCAGTAGAGAAAAGTGTTTATTCTGTAGGTATTATAAATTATAACATTGATTAAAGATCTAATAAACCGAAATTAATGAATTAAATTTTCAAATATACCACCGTCCACCTCCATGCATGCATCAGCTCGTTTGTGGATTGCATGGTGATTTTCTCTTATGAGTGTTGCACAACTGACAGTGCGATCGAATAGCGCCTCTCTTGTGTTCACTTTTGTTGCATATACTAATGATTTAAACCATCCACAAAGGCAGCAATCAAGGGGATTCAAATCTGGTGACCTTGGTGGAATTTTGAACCATCTTGGAGAATCCAGCGTTGTGGAAAGCGATTGTTAAGATGATTGATCACAACACGAGTAAAATGGGCAGGGATACCATCATGCTGAAAGTACATGTTTTGCCTAATATCCAGTGGAACATCATCCAGTAGCTTTGCCAAATAGTTTTCTAAAAATTCTACATATCTAACTCCAGTAAGACGACCATCTAGCACAACTGCGCGAAGTAATTAATTATTAATCAAACCACACCACACGTTAATGACGAACCGATGCTGAAAGTTACTTTCCACCGTGGCGTGCGGATTTTTATCTGACCAACGATGTTCATTGTGACAGTTATTTACTCCATCACGAGTGAATTGCGCCTCATCAGTGAACAAAATGTATTCGTAAAATGTATTCCAGTTTCACGTGCATTGTTGAAGACTGTCTGGAATACATTTCTATCTGGCACTCTTCTGTTCGGGAAGCGACGTCGATATTCAGCAACTACCGTTTCAATACCCACAAATAAAAATTATATCAGCATATTCTCGATAACTAAATGTGGCCGGCATTACGAAATTATGTGTGCACAATACCGACTAAACGATCGCACAGGAAAAAATAAATGTGACAGTTATAAAATGAGCGTTTAAATCACAAACGTCAAAATAAATGTGACAATAAGTAATCACTAATGTGAGTTTGGTTTAGAATGCATGACCTACTCAAAATAAAATATCAAATAATAAATAAAAGCTTTCGCAAAAATAGCACTAAAAATATTTTCATTGCTATCTCAGTAACCGTTGATATTCGATCATATGTTTATTAGGCTTTTTTGTTCACTTTTGCCCCCCTAAACACCTCTTTCTCCAATCACTCTGTATACAGCGTGCTCTACTATTTAATAAGTCACTGGAAAATTTAAACTGAGACCATGACATAGTTGCACTTATTACATAGAAATAGTTTATATAAAATTTATTGGAAACGAGATATCCTCTTATAGAACTGGTTTAGAATTATTTTTCCGTTGCAGACTGACTCGAAATCGTACGAATTTCGTTCCATAACGCCACAAGACAAAGGCATCTACGGTTGCTTCGCAAATGATTCCCTAATAAAAAAGTATAATTTAACGATATTCGAACCCCCATACTTTATTAAAAAAATGCAAAGATTAACAGTTAAACCGGCTGGGAATATGATTAAGCTGAACTGTAAAGCTGGGGGGTTCCCCCAACCTACCATCAAGTGGTACAGAGATGACCAATCACCACCCAGAAGAGAACTAGGAGAAATAAAAATCAACCACTGGTCTCTAACTCTCGAAGATTCTGTGACTAATGATAAAGGAAACTACACTTGTGTCGTGTGCAACGTTGTTAAATGCATCAACTTTACATTTACAGTGGATGTTGTTGGTAAGTAACGATTAAGGTGGTCTCACACCGTACGTCTCTCAAAAGTTAGAGGGATCTCCAATATTACAATATTCTCAAGTAGTAAGTCATTTTATATATTTTTTTGGATAATAGAACGCTATCCGTCAAAACCATATATAAAAGATGGGTATCCACAAAACCTGACCGTACTGGAAAATCGAACAGCCACTTTTAAATGCCCTCAAATAATAGTAGATTTAGAACCTTATATACAGTGGGTTCGACTTCGTAACTACTCAGAACAAACTGGCAACTACACCAATGCAACGGTTTTAAAGGTATTTCACGATTTTCAAAAGTCGAAACTCAGAACAACAGTGCCATAAATTCATTGGCAATACATATTGTTCTGGTTTTCAGATAATTTTGGTGGAGGTACTGCTTTATTTAGGTGGCTGGTTTTTCGGGTTTAGGTTCTCACTGTTAATAATACGTATGTGGTGATGGTACTTTTTGTGTCCTTTTTAGAGAGATATCACAACAAGCCAATCATAACAAGTGAATTGGAGAACACGACTGTATCAGCGGGTGCTAACTTTAGTATGAAATGCAAGTTTGTATCAGACTTACACCCTCACATATTATGGGCTAAGTTTATCAATGAAACTACGCCTGTAACTCTTAAGGTATCAATACTTTCCACATTTTTACTGTTAATTTATTATTTGATAATTCGCATGTAGTGTTCATAATTCAAAGTGTCTTGCATGTATTTTATAGCTTCATCTAAAGCTTCTGCAATTAATTTTTTCGTCTTTAGAAAAGCGATACTGGAAATGTGGAACCTGAAGTATTCGAAATTTTCAATGTAACACATGAAGATGAAGGATGGTACGCCTGTTTTGCTTCCAACAGCCTTGGCACTACCATGTCTAAGGCCTATCTACAAGTTGTAGATGTGGAACTAGGTAAGTAATGTCTTTCTTTAAGGACGCCGTTTTTAAACGCAATTTTCAACAAAATAAAAAATTAATTTTCCAGAGATATCAACCCCGAATGATGAGCCTACAAACTTTTTTATCATTGGAATAGTAGCTGCTATTGGAGCTGTGGTAGTAATATCCGTTTTAACATGTATGTGTATACACTTTAGACAGAAAATTAAACGGTAGGAACTTCATGAATTTTGAAATCAAAGCTACATTTCAATACTTTTAGAGAGAAGATAGCAAAGCTGATAGCTGTCGAGACAGCTAGAGCTGCTATTACAACAACACAATGGACCAAGAAAGTTATCATTGAGAAAATGACCAACGCATCCGAAAACGTATCTGAACCATTGGTAAATAAACTGCTAATTCCTTTAAACTACCAACTACTACATTGGTTTTCAGTTGATGCCAGTTGTGAAGATAGAGAAGCGAAAAACCCAAGCAAACAACAGAGGCGATAGCATGATCTCAGAGTACGAACTCCCAATGGACTCTGATTGGGAAATACCAAGAGATATGCTTTGTCTGGGGAAGAATCTTGGCGAAGGAGCCTTTGGCAAGGTTGTCAAAGCTGAAGCAGTCAACTTACTCAAACCTGGAAATACCAGCGTGGTAGCGGTCAAAATGTTAAAAGGTACGTCTACGAACATGTCAAAGCCTATTCCAATTTGTTGCTTTTAGAAGGCCATACTGACAATGAAATGATGGACTTGGTGTCGGAAATGGAGATGATGAAGATGATAGGCAAACACATAAACATAATAAACCTGTTAGGTTGTTGTACGCAAGGTGGACCTCTCTACGTCGTAGTTGAATATGCGCCATATGGAAACCTTAGAGACTTCTTGCGGCAGCACAGAGCTTCTTCTGGATATGAACAAGCGCTTGGAGAGAATAAAGAGAAAAAAACTCTTACTCAGAAGGATCTGGTGTCTTTCGCTTACCAAGTGGCAAAAGGCATGGAATATTTAGCTTCAAGAAGAGTACGTAAATTGAGTTGTTTCTATATTTTACTGTTACTCATTTTTGTTTTTAGTGTATTCACAGAGATTTGGCAGCTAGAAATGTGTTGGTTAGCGATAACTACATACTGAAAATTGCTGATTTCGGACTAGCTCGAGATGTTCATTGTAATGACTATTACAGGAAAACTACTGATGGGAGGTTACCAGTGAAATGGATGGCACCTGAAGCTCTTTTCCATAGAGTCTATACCACTCAGTCTGACGTCTGGTCTTACGGAATACTACTGTGGGAGATCATGACTTTGGGAGGTGAGCTTTTTATAATTATGTAACTTTTTTTAGAATCGCGTGACAGAGCGAGGCTTTTATGTAAATTCGTGAAATAAAACATGCTATGATTAGCGTTGATTATTCATTCTTTCACTGATATATCATCCCAGTATGGTCTTTAATATAACTTATTAAACAAAGTGCCATGACGTTAAATCAGGCCCATTATATGTCAAATGGTTACATTACTCGATCATCTGGGTTATTCATCTTATACAGTCGTGGACAATAAAATGTTCTCATCCGGAAATAAGCTAAGTTTAATTCGCATTGCGTTTCTCTTACAGGTACACCATACCCTTCTGTACCAAGCGTGGAAAAACTGTTCCACCTGTTAAGGAATGGACATAGAATGGAGAAGCCTCCATGCTGTTCCTTGGACATTTATATGCTGATGAGGGAGTGCTGGAGTTACCAACCAAACGAACGTCCAGTTTTCTCCGAACTGGTGGAGGATCTAGATAGGATCCTCACCATCACAGCCAATGAGGAATATTTGGATTTGGGTTTGCCACAGCTAGACACTCCACCTTCCAGTCAGGATTCGAGTTGTGACGAGGATTTCCCTTTTCCTCAAATAAGCTAATCGATGTTTAAGTTAACTTTGCGCTAGCAGCTTCTTGTGCACGTCAAATTGTCAATACTAAGTGTTATCCTCGATGAGTGAAATGTCAAGTGCGCTTCACAAGAACTGACGATTCAGTGACATTTTTGTACTTACATAGTAGATACAACTTTAATCATGGTGGTGTGTAATTTATACGATTTTTGGAAGGGATTTGGTTTGGAGACTGCGACATCATTTGTCCCATTTATTGAAGTGCATCATGTACATGAATAGTAAGTTGTGTAGGAGTGAAGTGAAAACTTCAGTAACAATTATTTATATGAAATCAATTTGAAATCATATTTTTTGGACTGCTGCGAGGCATAGCATGAAATGCAACTTTCTGTGCTATTCACAGCTGCATGCGATTACGCATAATGATGTACAAACCTATCCATATTATACCTCATCTGTTAATGGTGGTTTTTGCATGTCTGGACTGTATATTAATATTTGCAAAGGCAATGTTTTTAAACCGTTATAACCAAAGTTATTTCACTAGAGACAAAACTGTTATGCAATTGTATTAAACAGTGCTTAACTGTTTTGGAGAACAATAATATTGCGGCAATGATGGTTGATCACGGCACTTTGTCAATCTACGGACTTTAATATATTACGTGCCTGTTATCTTGTGGCATTGGTGTGAATAATTATAAATAGCTGTCTATATGTGGATAAATTACTATCTCATATAGATATAGTGAAATCAGGCAGAAGTATTCAAGCAATTTGCAAAGCTTGTCTCAAGATTCCAGAAACTCTCCAACTAATATTGACAAGATCAGATCACATCACATTTCGCAACCGTACGCAGTTGTGAATAGCATGTTAGAAAGTTATTTATTTTGTATCAATCATGTCCCGCCGTGTACACACCGATGGCTTACCTCGTTGTAGCCTTATTCATACAAACTTTTTACTTATTTCGACACTTAGAAATTGTTTTTTTTTATAGTTGATGCCAGTTGAGGAAAATCCAAAACTATGAATTTAATTACGAAGAATTTGAAACTGCCAATAGTTTCAAAGAATCCGGTCCAGAATATTTTATTTAATAAATGTCCAAGAATATGGAGTAGTTAATTTGAGGAAGAGTAAGTAACTCCTTTAGTGTTATTTATTCCGACAGGGTGAGTCAGTCATAATGTCATTAATTTTAACCACGTATTCGGAAGACCTAATAAAGGCAGAAAATCGAAAAGAAAATTTTTACTCGATCTTTAAAAATAAAAAATCACCCTATAAAAATCGGTAAAACGACGCTCCTGGTACGCTACAAACTTTCTGATGCAACCATATGGCATTCGAATGTCGAAGGAAACCTCGTTGCCGCATCAATATTACATACATAATATCGTCTAACACTTCAGCGTGTTATTCAAATTTGCTACCATTTAGTCGCACTTTCTGCATTTCTCAAATTTCTTTCCTACCAAATTTAAACACGAAACATTTTCAGCTTCTCTTAATAATTTACCCATTGGGTATAAGTTTTCTATGTAATATACGTAAATGATTTATTACTCGGTTTATTATTAGATACGTTGGAATTTTGTAATTTCAATGTTAAATATTTTTTAAACTGTAACCAAGCTAATTTATTTGCAGTCATAACTGCCACATTTGGTCGGACGAAAATCCACACGCTACTCGTCGGTTTATCTTTCAGAGGCTCATCTATTGTCAACGTATAGGCAGGAGTATACGAGGAACGTATATTCTACCGGAAAACCTGAACGGACCGCGTTACTTGCATTTTTTAATAGAATTATTTAATTATTATTATTTGATTTCATTGGACATTTTAAATTATTATTGGCTGAACTGAGCAATAAAAAATATGAGATTCTAAAATAGTCAGTACACCCGTTTTTTTGTGATGTCTAATACCTAGGTAGGTACTAGGAAAATATTTCAATTTGGCAACATTGCATCAAGTCGACATCGAGTTGAACTGTGAGCTGTATACGACCAAGGCTGTGAGCGGTCAGTGACAGTCTGAAAAGGGGGTTTAAATAATGATTTGAAAATATTTTTTTCGGCGTAAATATGCATTTAGTTTTTTTTTTAAATCGCATATTCGTATTATACTCATTATTCCCTATCTCCTCTTAAAATTAATGACATTATGACTGACTCACCCTGTATACAGTGTGCGTCATGAACTTACCACACGTTTTCTTCGTTTTTTTTCTTCTAAAAAACGCGGACTCGTCAACTTTTGTTTTGAGAAAGGTCCGAGCGTTTTTGCATCGAAACGAAAAAACTTGGGTGGTAAGTTTTCAGTGGTTTACACAGTATAATTTTTTCGTTATTTTTCAGTGTATGCAAGATTTGACAAGCACCACAGACATACTCTAGTCGCTGTGTGATAGATAGTTTAAGAATGGAGAAAGAGAGATATGCGATTCCCAATTAGAAAATCATCAGTGGGATATTCTAAGATGGGTGGTCCAAGAAGTACGGAATAATACCCAATATGCTTTAAATAATGATCTCTGGTATAATAGTTTTATTTTAAGGAGTAAGTGCTGCATTTATAATAGTAATAAGAGTACCTGAGAACCTAGATTTATGTTTAGGTGCAAGTTATTTAATATTGGTTTGTACCAGAGATTTTACTAAAATAGAACATAATATAAACCCACAACTGTATATATTGCAATTGTTTATTGTATTGAATAAATTTTTATTATTTCTTCTGTAGATTTTTTTATGCACATAAATTAACTTCTATTCTAACCTGAAATTCATTTTAAGGCTATATTTTGGAAAAAATATTACATCCAAATAATAATATCTCTATCCATTATTCTGGTCATGAGAATTAGCCTAGAAGTCGAAGACTGTTGCGGGATAGGGAGCGAAACCTCATTAATTAGTGGGATGGTCAAACGTCGACCGGTATCAATATCTTACATTTAAACTATCATTTTTTTCTAAATTACCATTTAAAGAATAATTGAGTACTAGCGAATTCTGTGTCCTATGAAATTAAAGCAGTTTAGATTTAAATATATTAAGTTCCACCAGTATTTAAAATATTTTGTAACTAATGCAATCATTTAACGTGCTTATTTCCATGCAAATTTTTAAATCATCAACAAAGAACAAGTGGAACGAGTTTAATAATAGAGACAAATAATAATTGATGAATATCAAGAATAAAAGTGGCCCAAGATTGGACTCCTGCGGGACACCCGATGTGGGCAAATAATCCACAGATCTGAATTCATCATATTCCACAAATTGCCGATGAAAACCCTATAACTATTATCTAATTCAGTTAATAATAGAACATGATCAACAAGAAGTCAAAAACATAATTTACCTAGATACACCCTCAAGTTACAAGGGTTCAAATAATAAAAAAGGAAAAATGCAAATGTCTCCCAAACTCCCAAGATATTTTTTTATATTTGGCACACGGGGTACAAATTGGTCAGATTTATCACACTGCACTTTGACACAAGTTCAGAATTTTCTTATCATTTATACTTTTCCAGATTCTATATTGAACAGTGTCAACATGTTGAAGAAAGAAAATTAAATGAATTCATGGAATCAAATGATAAATTAAAAACGAAAACATATCAGTTATATTTGCAAAACACAAACACATTAAAATTAAATTTATCACTAAATTATTCTGTCGTAGTTTTTATAATTTTAAAATTGGTCGACTACTGTAATCTTGGAAAGAAACTTTCGATTTGAATAAACATGCAGAAATCCATGTATTACAAGTTTTTAGGAGGACTGTGTTGTATAGTACTTAATGTATATGCAGATACACCAACAGGTATGTAGAATTATACACAAAAATAATGAGGACAGTTTTTAGCACACTGTATAATTGTTTTTGCATTAAAGGATAAATCTTGTAAATTACTTACTTAAATTTTCAAAATTCAATAGCTTTCTAGATATCGTATACTCAAGTTAAATATATTAAAATCGCGTGGTTAAAAAATAATTTTTGGTAAAGTAATTCTACTAGAGCATTTATTTTATAGATACTTTACATTCACACGAGGATTACATTACTGGTAATTTCGAAAATATAACTGCCGTCACAAATACAACTGTATTATTGCAATGTCCCACAATAAACAAAACCAAAATCCAGTGGAAGTTACTGGGTGATGCCAATAGTCCAGACGCAGAGTTGTTAAAGGTAAAAACACTTATTCCTTGCTTTTAGGAAATCATGCTGCGTGGTGGTAAAGATGCATAAAATGATCCACAAGAATTTCAATAAATATTAATTATTACAATTTCAAGAATGTATATATGTATATTCAGTGTGTCTCAATTTGGTGCAACGCAATTTATGTTTTTTGAGTTAGTTGATATTAAAGAATTCGCTGGAACAGATTAATTAGTATATAGAAACTGACACTTTTCTGCAATATTATCTGTTTTTTTAGCCAAACTAGACAGAGCTATAAAGAACATCTTTCTTAAATAGCATGCTCTATATTTCATCGTACAAATAAATAACTCTTCTAAAGAGGAATTTTGCGATATGAGGTTATACATACTTTTTTGTCATAGTCATAAAGAAATGGAGGATTTAGAAAAAAATATTTTTGTACCAGTAGATATTAGTTTTCATTTTATTACAACAAATATTCAAAGGAATTAACCACTATCCAATTCGCTGTCCAAATTTAGTTACATTTTGAATTATACCTGTCATATTTCAAACTTCTTCTCCGATACGATTTTTCAATCCTTCGATAGGGCTGGCTGTTCACATGCACTTTACCTTTGAGATAATACCACAAAAAAAACGAATGGGGTTAAATCATCGATTTTTGATTGTCCAGCCATTCTTAACAAAGACAAAGAAAGCGCCTGGGTAAATTTAAACAATCCAAATCTGAATTTAAATGAACGTTGTCAACGAAGAAAGGTTTCCTTGGAATGTATGGGTGGGTATTATTGGAAATTTTCTTGTTGGGGCTTACTTTTCCCAAGAACTTTAACCCTTATTTTGACCACAGAATTTTTGACCTCTACTTAAGAACACCCTGTATATAAATAAAAAAAACCTTAGAAAATTAAATCTTACAATTAGAAAATATGTCAAATCCAGCATATGAGAACTGAATTTCACTAAACTTATTTACGGTTGGATGAAAGAACAACTAAATGTCGCCTGTCAAAATGCCTTCAAAGAAATAAGATCCCAGTATTCCAGCTCCAATGTTATCCGATCGTTGCGTATATTTTTGTTGTGTATATTGTGTATGGCATCTAGTGCGGATATCCTCCAAAACCTAATAATTTGCCTGTTCATGGTTCCGTTTAGACAAAAAATTACTTCGACAGTGAAAATTATTTTTTAAAGTTGGGTTGTCTTAAATAAGTTTCTATTTTTTCCGCAAAAATGTAATCTTTGTCTGTCATCTGCCCATACGACTTCGACAAGTTGAAATTCGTTGAGATTGAGGTAAATCTAATGAATGAGTAAGAACTTTCTTTCAGTAAAGATGAGAGGCACATTTTGGTAGTTATTTTGGCTTACCGTTCTTCGTCTTATATCTTATTGCTCCGGTTTCTTCAAACTTTTTGTGCAATTATGGTAGCTCATTTTTTCGATATTACCAATCTTAAATATACTTACTATTTTTATCAAAATTTACGATAGTACAGTAGATTGCTCAAAGGTTCCCAAAATAAGCAACAAGTTTATCGACCGAATTATCTTCCCTTTTCAAGTACTAATTAAAATATAAATTTGATTTATAGCATTAAATAATCAGTATTGTAATTAAATAATTTAAAGTTATGGGGACACTTCAATCTGCGAATTGTAAACTATTAAGATAATGAATGATAGACTTGTCTTGACTAGGAAGTTACTGGGTGATGCCAATAGTCTAGATGCAGAGTTGTTAAAGGTAAAAACACTTATTCCTTGCTTTTAGGAAATCATGCTGCGTGGTGGTAAAGATAAATGGTCCACAAGAGTGGAATAAATATATACAATTTCAAGAATGTATATACGTATATTCAGTGTGTCCCAGTTTGATGCAGCAAAATTTATGTTTTTTGTGTTAGTTGATATTAAAAAATTGGCTGAAACAGATCAATTAGTATATAGAAATTGACACTTTTCTGCAATATTATCTATTTTTTAGCCAAACTAGACAGATCTATAAGTTTTTTATCATTCTTAAATAGCACTCTCTATCTTTCATCGTATAATATGAGGTTATACACACTTTTTTGTCATAGTAATTCAGAAATGGAGGAATTGGAAAAAAAATATATTTTTGTACCAGTAGATACTAGTCATTTTATTACAACAAATATTCAAAGGATTAACCACTGTACAAAAGCTACAAAATGCATATATTAGATTTGCTTATGCGGCCTGTGTAAATTTAAACAATCCAAATCTGAATTTAAATGAACGTTATCAACGAAGATAGATTGCAAACAAGAAGTTTGTCATTAAAAAAGAAATCTATCACTTCAGTTACCCAACATGCTGTTATTATATGTATGTGGTCCTAAGTGGCAGCGTTTTTGGACTTTTATATAGCTTCAATACTCGAACGCGTCATCAGAAAATGTGCAGCGTACCAGGAGCGTCGTGTTACCGATTGTTATGGAGTGATTTGTCTTTCGGGTGAGTAATAATTTTTTTCAGATTTTCTGTATTCATAGATCTTCCAAATACGTGGTTAAATTAATGAGATTATGACTGAATCACTCTGTATACAAGATGTTCTGCTTTTAAGCAAGTCACTGACAATAGTGGTTTTTAGGATTTCACGGTCGGTGCTATCATTTGATATATAGTGATTTTCCGAGTTTTTTGCCAGAAATAGAGTTAAAATGCCCTGCCCTGGTTGTTCTCGGACTAGGCTCTGTGGGGACAAACCCGCTATCGGTCTCTGAACTCGCCCATATATCGATTCTGGTTTCTACTGTTGGTATTACGACTGCTACGGTCGCAACTGTTCCTCGGGTAATGGTGGTCCTCCGAGGCGTTCCGTAGCCGCCGCTGTAACTGGTCGCATTCCATGCTTCCAAACGTTTCGCCACTCTTCACCGTCGGCATCTTCTGTGCGGTCTGTTTCTGGCAGCTACCAGTTACCGAGGTCACGGCATAACAACCCGGAAAATCACTATGTATCAAGTTACTGACAAATTTAAGGTGACTGTCTACATAGTTCCGTTTATTGTACATCCAGATGTGCTGGAAACGAGATATTCGCATGTAGCACTCGTTAAGGATAATTTTTCTGTTGCAGGCTGACTCGAATTCGTACGAATTTAATCCCATAACGACACACGACAAAGGCATCTACGGTTGCTTCGCAAACGAGTCCCTAATAAAAAAGTACAATATAATGGTATTCCAACCGCCACGCTTTCGTAGAAGAATGTATAGATTAATAGTTAAACCGACTAGGAATAATATTAAGTTGAACTGCAAAGCTAAAGGGTTCCCACAACCAACCATCATGTGGTACAGAGATGGTCAATCACCACCCAGAAGAGAACTAGGGAAAATAGAAATCGACCAGTGGTCCCTAACTATGAAAAATTCTCAGACAAATGATGATGGAAACTACACTTGTGTCGTGTGTAACGTTGTTGGCTGCATCAACTTTACGTATACAGTGAATGTTGTTAGTAAGTAACGCTTATGGTGGCCTCACACCGTATTGTAACTTTTGTCGCTGAAAAATTTGATGGGATTTCCGATATTACAATATTCTCAAGTAGTAAATTATTTTTATTTTATTTTGGATAACAGAACGTTTTCCGTCAAAATCATATAAGAAGTGTCGTTTAGTGTGTAATTGGAGGATTACAGCCTTCTGAACTAAGTGCAGGGTTGCCAAATAGAATAAAAATATCACATTTTAAAAATATTGTCATTAATATAGGGCGATTCAGAAATAAGTCGGGCTATAATTTATTAAATGGAATACTATGTATATTTTTACATATTTGAATTCCTCGTGAAATTTTCAGTAAATCTGATATTTATTATTCTAGCTTCAACCGTTTTCGAGTTATTCGCAATTTTTGGCAAAGATGTATCACAAAAATTAAATGTAGGTGGCCTTAGGTTCTCATACCTAGGGAAACTATATTTGGATATATTATAAATACAGTTCTTCTGGAAATCATTCACTACATATAAACATCGTATGCAAGGTGTCCTAAAAATATGTTCGACAACTTTTCTCTGAATCGTAATGTATTAATGAAAATATTTTTAAAATTTGCTATTTTTATTCTATTTGACAACCCTGCACTTAGTTTTAGTCAAAATCAGTTCAGTATGCTGTAAGCCACCAGTTGCACCCTAAATGGACACCCGGTATAAAAGATGGGTAACTATAAATTCTGAGCGTACTGCAAAATCGAACAGCCACTTTTAAATGTCCTCAAATAATAGATTAACGTAAAAAAAATTGTAAAATCCTTATAGACTCCAAGAAAAAAATTATTGAAGTTCTAGTAGTTTCAACCTTTACATCGCTGCGCTACTGTCTCTAGCCACGCGATTTCAAATATCCAATTACTTCGTATTAACTTTTCTGTGATTTACATTTAGTTTTTCAAATATAAAAAATTGCTGATGGATATAGCAACTCACAGTTGACGGACATCGTTTTAATTTATGGTGAAGTCAAAATGCTTTAGCAGTACGATTTCCCTGTAAACATGTTCCAAATGGAGCTACTTTTACAACGGTGCACGAGAGCAAGTGTACTGCAAACGCAGGGGTGACGTATAGTAATACGTATGTGGTTATGGTAACTTTTGTGTCCTTTTTAGAGAGATATGACAGCAAGCCAATCATAACAAGTGAATTGGAGAACAAGACAGTATCGGTGGGTGCTAATTTTAGTATGAAATGCAAGTTTGAATCAGACTTATACCCTTACCTATTATGGGTTAAGATTATCCGTGAACATACGCATGTAGCTCTTAAGGTATTAATACTTTCCACCTTTTTTTTTACTGTTAATTTGTTTGATAAATCGCATGTAGTGTTCATAATTCAAAGACATGCATGATTTTTTTATCGCTTAGTCTTTGCAATTATTTAATTTTTTCGTCTTTAGAGTAGTGGCTATTGGAATCCTGAAGTGCTAGAAATTTTCAATGCGACACATGAAGATGAAGGATGGTACGCCTGTTTGGTTTCCAACAGCCTTGGCAATACCATGTCTAAGGCATATGTACAAGTTGTAGATGAGGAACCGGTAAGAAATACATACTATATTTCTGCGTCGCAATTATACATAGTAGTATCATATCAACGTGTGGCAAATTTTTAAATCTAAAATGCCTTTGTAGTAAAACCTATTTACGTACTTAGATTTAATTCTTTTGCTAATAAACACAACTAATAACTCTTTATACAAAACACAAAATTTGAAACGCAACGAAAAGTGACGAAGACTCTCGTGGTTGGCATTCGCGGTCGTCTTCATTTTGATGCTCATCTGTCGAGAATAACAAATCGCCGATGCAAATCTAATTCCCTAAGAAGAAAAAATTTAAATGAGAAGTGCCGATACAAGTATAAGTAGTATATTGCAACTTCAACCAAGTTATAAGTACTCAAATAAACACAAGCAGTAAGAAAATAAGGGAAATTATTCATGTAGACCATATCTAAAGCCTTATTTCTTTTGTGACCAAAGGAACCATGTAAAGAAGGATTGCTATTGTTATAAGCAGTATTTGAAAAGGCAAGAAAAGTGCAGATATGGGGGCTGTCCTGAAATTATAACTACCACAGTACGTTCTCAAGAAAAAGAAAACAATTTTTCTTTCGTGATAAATATTAAATATAGATAGAATTACATTTCCCCGGTTAAATTTCTGTACCCAATCGCCAAAAATCTAGTGACTCATTCCTAGCTTGTAGAGAAGCGTGATGGGCGAAGCGTACAAGGAGCAACATTTCATAGGCGTACTAAATTTGAAAGCGATCAGATATAAAAAATATGCAAAAATGACAAACATAATTGCATTACATAACATTCATTGTTTTTAGAGTGGAAACAATGATAGAGGTATTTCCAAATTTAAAGTTATTATCTTGTATTATCAATTACCCAAGGTCGAAAATAATAGAGAGTGACTAATTTACAGCACATAGATGATTACGTGAGGTGAGGGTTGCATGATTACTTACGCATGCCATTTGAGAAGGGTTTAAAGCACACAAAATTATCAAAAAAAGTTGACGTCAAGTGAACCTAGCACATTAACAGTTTACTTTAAATGTCCTCCCTGTGTCATCCTCTCTACAAATTAGAATGATGTCCTTTTGGACGGCGATGGTCCACCACCTTTGACTTGGCCTTATCCTCATGGACACGAAATTCACGGATATTTGCACGAATTTTGCAACTTCTGTTTTAATTATTTATGGTGGGAAAATCTCAACTTTGACAAAATTTGCAAAACAGTACAAATATTATTGCTACTTTCACTATTATGTGGTGTTAATAAGTTTGTTTTGAACTTCTGACAATCTACCTGAAAGTTTCATGATGAAAATGATAGAAAATGTTGTAGCTGATAAAATTCGTTACAAGTAGAAATTTTCCCCACCTTTAAATAAATCTCGCAAATATTCGTGAATTTTGCATTCGTAAGAACAAAGGGCTTTAAAATATATTGCACTGTATATACACACTATTGGTTAATAGCACTGGCACTATAACGGTCACACATTAACACTTATTATATCATATCGTACCGCCTTCCGTATGACATTCGTTATCCATGTTTCGTCGAAATTTAATATATTCTTCGGTCCAGATTCCCACCTTTTAATATTTATTTTTAACAGTTTCTTTGCCATATCACTATTTCGTCTTTTTCTGTCAGTATACCCTTTTCGATTTCTTTTATACGGAAATTCACATACTATAATTTATGTCAGGCATAATTCGCAAAAGCAGTCTTGTATATATTCTAGGTAAAGTTTCATCTTGTAAGATATAACAACCCAATGTTTTTTACCGAAATGTACATTCTTGCTAATGAAATGCATATTTCACATCACTTACACTCATATTTTGACCTCGCGCCCTAAACCCTTCATACATGCCATCGTGCGATATTCCTCACTTGTAACACTAGGTTGTAACTTCTTCGATCTGGTGCCTGCGTAATTGCTGCAGCAGAAGCTGTGTAATCGGGTATGCTTTCAGAAATATGCGGCACACGATTTTATAGGAAAAATATACGAGCTGCTCTATAGATTTTTGGCGATTGGGTATAGTTAAAGAAATGGACCAACAATGCAATCTTCAAATATCCCTACCCAAACAACGAGTTTTTCTGGATGAAATATTCTTGGATTTTAGCATGTTAAAAAGGCACTCGTCAGAAAAGCAAACATTAAAACGAAAATTTAAATCGCACGCAAATTATTACACGGCTTGAAACGAGCATCAGTTCCTCTACTGATAATTGTTTATATTTTCCTAGATTAAGTTCAGGTAAATCAAAATATCTGTGTTCTTTTACGCAAGTGGCGTAATAATTGCAAAGCAAGAAATTAGGTACCATGAACGTTTTTAATAAATTATTAATATGCAAATTTCAAATGCTTCATCATTCAAGTCTTAGATCCAATAACTTTAGTTAAAAATAACCAAAGCTGTATAGCCATAGTCATTAACCATACAGGTCACAATCACTTAAACACATAAATATCATATGCATACATCATTTTACTCCTCGAAGGCAAGTAGAGAGTAAAAGTAATCTGTCATAAACTTATTTCCACAGCAGTCTAACCTATTAACCAAGTTGTTGCCAGATCTTTCAAGAATTGCGCTACAATCTAGGTCCATTCTTGGATGAGTAGCAATAACAATGCGTTTGTTTTAATTTTAAGTTTTATTATGTTTTTAATGTTCAATGATGTAATCGTTAAAAGTAAAATTAAGAAATAGTTTGACTAGGTTTTTGAATTGTCCTTGTTAAAATCCCTGTAAAATGTAGTAATTAGTAGGTCTTGAAAAGCTATATGTCTTGGGGTTGTTTCTGTCATTACTGCAAGAACAATGTGTGTTATTCTTCAGAAAAAGAAGACATCGTGCGATTCCATAGAACATTTATAAACTTTTAAAGAATGTATTTTCTCATTGTAAAAAGAAAAGGATAATGCTCTAGTTCCCTCAAACATTAACTGTGAAATATAACAAGGTACTTGCCACACATAGGTTATCGAACATGGGTATTATACAACGGTAGATAGCTAAAGTCTATCAAGTTGATTAATCCATACCAAGGCCCAGACTGTAAAAAAGAAAATGTAGCAAAATTTTTAATCTTGGACGAACAGACTGAATTAGAGAACATCAATCCAAGAAACTCAGCACACATTACTGTCTGAAGTAGTGCCACAAATGGTGCACATACTGGAATATTTTCGACAATAATAATTAATGCTTGGAGGCACAGGTTGAAAAATTTCATAACTGGAAAGCTTAAGATGCCAAAAAGGTCAATTTGAAATTTGTAAATTATATTATAGGGTTCCAGATCCAGATCTTGGAACCAGAACATACTCCGTCTATAATTTCATTGTAAATTAAGAAAATCCTTTTTACATATTTCCTTCTGATTGTAACGAAATTATATGGATATATATTAAAGAACGACTCAGTATTAAATTCTGAAAAAATAATAAATAGGTTACCGAAAAGCATTTCTAATTTTTGCCCTCCAAATCTTAAATAACCATTTATCTGAAATCCATTGAAACCTTGATTGTAAATTTGGATTTTGAAATTGGATGCACTCATGGTCACAATTACTTCCTATTCTTAATTCAGAAGGATAATCATTACTGAGCGTTTGTGTTCTTCCCTCCTTTATTGGTAAATATTTACTTAATCTAAAGTTAATAATATTGTAACAATATTGTCTAGCAGCATATATCCACACATAAATTATTAAAACGACTATAAATTCAAATATAACGACACTGAGTTGGATGGTGAAAATCAAATTACAATACCAGTGACGTCATCCTGTCGCAGAAACGCTGCAATGCCATTGGACCAAAGTTTGTAGGCGGCCTAGTAATATGCCGCCCTCTTCCACACAAGTATCCGATTCTGGGGTAATCCTAGTGATCAGAATAAGTGGTAGATAATATTATAATGCCATATCAACATAGGGAATTGTGGTAAAACTGTTTACGTACTTATACTTTTTCTTTTGCTACCAAACACGACCAAAAATTAAAAAAAACACCTGTTTTATTTTCCTTTCTTCAATAACTCTTTATATAGAAAACAAAACTTGAAGCACTAAGAGTATACTTTTTGAAAAAGTGAAAACGTTGTACACTGCCGATAAAAATAAAAATTTCAAACTCATCTGCAGTTCTAAAGGCTCTCCTGAAATTATGACAGTCGCAGTAGGTACCCTTTCAATAAACGAAGGTTAATTTTGTGTTCATGGACGAAAATTGCATTTTGTATTGGATTTTGGAGCTACAAATTTATTAACCATCTAAAAGGAGTACACACAGCTGAAGGGATGCTTAAAATGTTACGAAATAGAAATCTGCATTTGGACAACACACGTGGACGACATCGAAGAAGACAATTTGGGTCATGTTGGAATCATACATAATGATCTTTATTTTCTTTATTTATACACAAACTCAACGAGACTATAAACCCAGTCACAAAGTCGAAAAAATAAAACAAAATAAAACACAGGTTGATCTAACCAATAAAAGCACGTTTAACATCTGTAATTGAACAATACAGTATGAGACTTTTTATCCTCAAATTTATCATGGAAACGAGTTGATATGCAAGGTACTCGAAAGTTAATCGTTTGTAATATATCAGGGCAGTTCACTCTGTATATTAACAATTTATATAAAAACAAAATTCCTTGCATATTTCTTCGATTTTAAAGTGAATTATAAGAAAGAAAGAAAGAAAAAGAGTAAATAATTGTGATCTATCCCTACCTCTGGATATTTTCTAGGGTATTTATGTGAGAGGTATAGTATGGAGACCATACTGCACCTACATATTTCAGTTGACTTCTGACAAAGCTTGGTTAAACAAAACTTGCAAAGTACAGGAATTACGTAAATCGCTGGAGTTTCTAAGGACAAACTCCAAACATTTAAAAGCAGAAGTAGTAATACCATCGATGTGTTGGACCAAACTTAATTTACTGTCAAATTGACCTAGGTGTTTGAAACGATTAGCACGTTCCAATATATTGTTGTTTAGCAGAAATACGTAATGTTCCTGCTCATGTTTACGTGTATAAGTTAATGTTACATTTTCCAACATTTATGGATAAGTCGTTGTTATAACACCACGTAGATTTTATTCAAATCCGTCTGCAATCTTTGACCCCAGACAGTATGGTCAATGTCAACTGTTATATTGGGATCCAAATTAAGATTAAGTTCTTTGTACCTAACACAGTTCACACATATGGCAGAAGTAGACACTTCATGCAGTTCGGAACAACGAAGACCAGCAATGCTGTATTTACAGTTAGCAAAGGAGTGATTAGAACTGCAATATTTGTAACCAAATAACGATCATCACTATTCGAAGTCCGCCTGTACTAACCCCTGCGCCTGCCAAATATCCGGTTTCTTCTTGGTCTTCCAAATTCTGATGGTGAAACAGATACACCAAATAGTTTTGATTCTTTATGTTCAAGAGGTTCTATTAAATCAACCATTAGTAAAAAAATGTAAGATGTGCAATTTTCTAGGATTTTTAGTCACAATGATGACTGAACTAATTGCCAAAGTCGTACTGAGATTTCAGTAACAAAGATGCAGGTAAAAAATCCGTGAATAAATTCCTTCCGGGTAAAACCAATACAGTAATAAATGAATGTAATCAAATTCTGCATAATAAAGGTCTCACTAATGACTGTAATCTAACTAAAATGGGTACTCTTGTAATAATAATAATAATATCTCAACCCATCATTCTAATCACAGGGATTAGCAGAAGTCGGAGACTTGTGCGAGAGAGGGGGCGGCATATTATTATTAAGCATTTGTACCCAGGAACGACTTACGTTGGTAGACCCTAACCACTATTCAGTGCAGGAATGAGGGAAACCTGGAAAACCTCATTAATTAGGGGGGTAGTCAAATATTAACCGGTATCAATCTCTTAAATTGACCCAAGCAAACATTCTTCCACCCTACCATACCCGCAGAGAGGGCGCCAAACCTCTCTACGAATATAGCTTATATACGGTCTACCGGCAGCTGGGCTCGAACCAACACCGATCTAGCCACCTCGATTCAAGTACTGACGCCTTAAACTGCGCGACCACTGACCGACCCGATGTGTTAAAAATGTTTTAAACATTCTAATTTGGATGATGTAATTCTTACCTATTGTGAAGATATAATAAAAACATAAGTGGGAAAAGCAATTAGAGCTGAACTCTAAACGAAAACAACACTTTGACGTTTATACAAAAGCCAAAGAAAGAATGATAGGTTTGATAGTAAATGGAGCTCGAGGTTTCAATCAATTGTATCAAAGTTAGATTACGATGAAACATTCGCATCTGTAGCACGAATTAGTACTTTTCCATGTCAATTAACTTCGATCAGTTATCGAGAAATTAAAGGTGAATAGTTTAGATCATCAAATTCACCTACCACCAATTTTTCTTCAATAGATGTTTAGAATGTTCAATGTTTAATTCGCGACAGCTATAACGTCACTCGACTTCCCGCTCGGTCGTCAAATTCGCGACGGCCTCCGAACTACGGATTTGAGCGGTTAGTCGTGACCGTCAGTTTTCCAAAATTAGATGTGGGAGGAACTCCTCGTTAACTTATCCCTTTGAAGACAGAGTACTCGGGCAGCTAAAGTCGAGAAAAATAAATTCTAGGAGTCTGTCGTACTTCGTTTTGTTTTATCCGATGAAGCAGTTTTCTCGTGTATATTTAATTTAAACCAACATAATCTTTATTTAAACAAATAAATACAATAATTCTTAATGTTTTAATAGTCGGTGTTGAAACATACATTCAAATAAATAAATACGACAAATTTGAATAAAAATAAAATCGTAAATAGTCAGTTTAAAAAAGTTTAAATAAAAGTAAATTTGGAAACAGTTAATTTAAAGTCTAACATTTTTCGTCCTGAAAAATAAGAAAAATTTGTTAATGCTAAAGCTCCACACACAATTAGATGTGTTTTTCCGTGTTTTCCCCATAGAAATCATAAAATATATAGAACGCCAAAAGTGGTACCGAAAATAGCCAACCTATGGAGAAAACGCGAGTCTGGTAATATTCCAGTAACTTAACTTTTATGAGTTGGTTGCTCTAACGTGGTAGCTTCAGATTAATGGGCGGGAATTTCAAAATATGAAAATTTTACGTGCAATTCGTAGAAACATGATTTGTATGGTCCAATTACAAACATTCCGTTTTGGTTTCAATTGTATGCTGGGATTAAAATCAAGTGATCAACCAACAGCTTACATTAAGTTTTCCCAAGATGGCTGCTTTCTAAGCTCCTCCATAGTCTGACTATTTTTGAGTGCCCAATGTAAAGGTTTCTGGCGTTCTATATAGTTTATGTTTTCTCTGATATCCCCTCACACAAGGTGGTGTTTATACAACCACTCCAGATATTCGCCTTGTATATACAGAAGGCGATCTAGGATGTGGTGTTTACTTGAACAGTGGACTTAATACGAATCTGATGAACTGGTACGACGACAGGAAGATAGAAAAGGTTGGAAAGCGGGTTTTTCTTGGCGTTCGTTTTGGTAGCTTCTCCTGGTCCTAGTACTCCGAGCCTTGGGCTGAGACTCGTTGTGTCTTCGATCTTCAACTAGGAGGTTCTTCGAGTCCTTTACCGGGACGAGCGAAAGTATCAAAAAATTAAGTAAGACAAGAAACATATTTATATTACAAAATATTTCATTAGGAAAATAAACACCTTTCCGAATTGAACTTGGTACCTTAGCTCCTCAAAGGATGTATTTTAAGCAGTTTTCGCATATTTCTCGCCATAAAAATACCATAAAAGGTAGAAAAAATACTGCCAATATTAGCGTCCGTAAACAAATAAAAACTGTATCCTGAAATAAACTTAATAGATACTTTTATTTATTTATACGGTCTATTTACATTTATTATGGGATTTAGAGGTGACCTATAAAACAATACGGTAAGAATAATAAATTAATTTATTATAATATCAACAATAAAAATCATATCGACGCAAATATATTAACAAAGTCGAAAATCTATACACATTTGGTAATAATACCTACAGGAAAATAGTATAATATCCTTTAATATTATACAAGAGGAATACGAATCCCAAAGTCTACATCAAAGAATAAATATTTTAATTATGAATATACATCAATAACGTATTCACGTATTGTAGACTTGTTGCCTTACATACTGAAAATAATAAATTAATCAGAACTTATTCAACACGGAAATTTCATAAACATATATTTAAATTGTTTTGTGAGAAATTATATGATTAAATTGATCATATTCGTAATGCAGGAAAATTTTGCAAAATCTTTTTATCTATTATCTCGTATACAGAAATATCCGTGTTGAACAGAAAGACCTTAAAAATTAGTTCAAAGGCACCATTCAGATATAAAAATAACCTTAATTAAAATATATTTAAGACTTAGGTAAAATTGAGCTGGAAGTCGTAAGGAGAAATAATTTAAAATGCCCTTATTTTCATTCTAATGCGAATACCTACCTTTCAAGACATTTGTTCATATGGAAACTTTCAAGGTCGTCTGTTTCTCGAAAATTATGCCTGAAATCTCGTATAAGTTGCGCTGATTTAATTGATTAACCATATTTATTCCGTTTGTGAACGGTTTACTTTCTATTCTGCCGTACAAAATTATATAATTTAGTATTTATTCTGTTACAATTGCCTCTGTAAGTGGCTTGAGGAGAAGGAAGCACTTTCTCCAACAATTTGACGAATATATCGATAAAACCAAAGCTTCGCGTCGCAACTAAATCCCCTCACAACTACATAAATAAAGGTTAAAAAGTCTATTTTCCACGAGGATATCATCAGTCTTTGTCCTTTGTTTTCGGACTGGTTGACGTGCTGTCCTTTTTATATGCGGAAAAGAACGTGAGGGCTTTCATGAGCTGGTAGCTCTTGGAGATTGGGATGTTGGAGTCGTATAACTTTTTGGAGTTTTTACAATCGACATAGAACCACCAGTTGCACTTTAGGATCGTCTGGTCGAACAATGTGGACTCTGGACAGAGGAAGCTTTTCATGATGAGGCCGTCGTCTGTCAAAGCGCAAACATGGAACACCTGAAATGTATTTATTTATTTATTCAAAACATACCCAATCGGCAAATACCCAATTAAAAGGGAAGGTACAAAATAGTACAATGACAAATATGTATACATACAAAGTGAGTAAATAATAACCAACGCGGTTATCTATGATGAAAAATATTACTATAACTTTTTTTATTTATCTGTATAGCAAACATTTAAAAAAATATATAATATGTAATTTGGACTTCTTCAGTAAAAAATGTCATACTTTGTGAAAACTCATACTTTTAACCATTTTCGAGATGTGTGTAAAATACAAACTACTTTTCATTCTATGAAATTTGTATCAATTGAACTAAAAACTACTCAGCTTGATTCACAACATATCTACAAAAATTTGGGAATAAATTCGTGTTTACATTAGTTTTTCCAGTGTCAAAATTGGCTTACGTGGTGAAGTGGAAATGCTTTAGCAGAACGATTTCCCGGTAAATATGTGCCAAATGCAGCTACTTTTACTGCGGTGTGCAGTGAGTGCAATGCGGACGTGACACAGTGTGGCGTATCATACACGAGGCTCAATTATATCCGTACCATATACAGCGTGTCCAAGCATTAATACCAGGGGATTGGACGAGGAGGACCGGTACCATGGCCACCACGATCTCCTGATTTGAAATCATTTGGTCTTCTTTTTGTAGAGATATTTAAAAAATGAAGTGTATCGC
The DNA here is from genome assembly GCA_037114965.1 of Monochamus alternatus. NCBI lineage: Eukaryota > Metazoa > Arthropoda > Insecta > Coleoptera > Cerambycidae > Monochamus > Monochamus alternatus. The sequence continues at coordinate 20,671,987 of CM073432.1, forward strand.
ACTATTGATGATTTACACAAACATATCATAGCTGCTGCTAATAATTTATGAATTTATAACGGACAAAAAGCAGAAACATTTGTGTTAGTTTGTAGAAAGTGGGTAAGACGGGCCCAAAATTTTGTTGTAACATCAGGTATGTGAAACTATTTTATTAATTGAAACCACCAATTAATTTTACTAATAATTAATAACAATAACGTCAAAAACAGTTGAATAGATGTTATAAAATGTTATTTATTTTTTCCATGTTTTTTTCAATTTTGCTTTTCATGCTTTACCTTGTTGGGTTTTACAGTGGACCAGTTTCCAGTGCCGTGCAGAAATGTATTTTTAAATCATTGTCGAACTGCTCTTTTTCATTTTTTTCCAACGTGGATTTCTTCAGATGGAACATATACAAATCAAATCACCTGGTGATAGACGAGATACATAAAGTAATGGTAAGAAGTGTTAAATCTTTTTCTGATTACTCTCTGGTAAGAACAGAACTTAAAGAAAAAAAGACAAAAAGAAGAAACAAAATGCAAAAAAGAAGAAAATGGAATATGGGTGAATTACAAAATGAAAAAGCAATATGAACATGCAATTACAAAAGAACATGAGGAAAAAAGTGCCAAAAAAATAATACCAGAAAAACATAAAAAAGAAGAAATGGTGAGATAAGGAATGTGAATTAGAAACGAAGAAATGAATAAAAACATCACAATTAAGACGAAAAGAAAAATAATTATACAGAGAGCAGAGAAATACGGCAAAACGACATATAATAAACAGAAAATAAAGGAAATAGGAAATTCATCTAATAAAAAGTAGTTAACGAATTTTTATAGAGAGATAAAAAAGAGGAGACGGAAAACAAACCAAGTAATTTATGTTAAAGACAAAAATGGAGATTTGATTGGCAAAAACAGCAAAATAACAAAAAAGATATAATAAGATAAAGGTGGAAAGAATATTTAGAGCGGACGTGGAAGAAATATATGGAATCCTAAAAAAGTCCGGGACAAAATGGAATAACGAATATCGAGTATAGGGACTCAAAGTTAAAGCAAAAGGTATATGAACTGAAGATATGGAAACTTGAGAGGATGCCGACAAGTTGGATATAATATATACCACAATTATACCCATTTTTAAAAAAGGTGACTCGCCAGATTGCAATAATGACAGAGGTATATCGCTACTGGATGCAATGTATAAAGTATTGGCAACATTAATAAAAGTAAAATGGAACATTTTATAGAAGAGCAGATAGGGGATTATCAAGTAGGTTTTAGAAAAGGAAGATCAATAACGGATCAGATTTTTACTAAGAAGGAAGTTTTAACAACATGTTACGAGTATAAGATACCAGCAATTGTATTAATTATAGATTTCAAGAAAACCTACGACTCAATAAGGTTATAGTATCAAAAAGACTACAGTGGTTGGGGTATTTGGAAAGGATGACAGGGTAGTGAAAGAGATTGCTTGGAGGGAACCAGATTTTAAGAAAAGAAAAGGAAGACCAAGAAAAAGATGGAAAGAAGCTGCTGTGGCAGATTTGAGAGAAAAAATATATTGAATTGGAAAAGCAGGGCAAGATATAAAAAAAATTGGACTGTAACTACACTCTAGGCATAAACGGATTGTATTAGTTTGTATACATAAGTTCAAAATAATGAAAAACATGATGTTTTGAATCTCTTCGCAAATAAACTTTCAAATCCACGAAAAAATGTTGCATAGGTTCGTAATTAAATAACGCAGTAGAGCGAATTTTAATGAAACTGTAATTAAAAATGAAAATTAACAAAAGTTATTTCGCTTTCGCAATTTTCAGTAATGTAGGTCAATATTAATCATTGGTTGATTTGTTACACATTTAATAAAAACATAAACAAAATACATATCTATTCATTGCCATAATAATGAATAACAGCATAATCACGTGTCAATTATCGCGGCAAATAATACTAATAGAATACCGCTTTCCCCTCGCACATATTTTGCCGTACATGATGTTGTCATTGTCGTACGGTTAATGAGAATTTAAATCATTTTTTTTTAAATATATTTTTTTCATATTCATGATCGCCTATTAAGCTTATTCTGTGGGCACAAAGAACCTTTTATGGTGATTGTAATAAAAAATATTATTTTCATATACATTTTTTAGCAGTACTTAAACGCTCTGTAAACCATTTTTCGCCTGTGCAGATCTCCCAAATCAACGCAAAACATTTCCAGTCGTGAATGACTCGCCTCGAAATGCTACCTATGAAATTTATGGAGTATATGCAGGCTGTTGCAGGTTCTATATTTAATAATAAGAAAAAAATTGAGTATGTTTCTGAAAAAAATATAATTGATGACGTCATTAGTCGTTTCAGTCAAATTCCAAAGATAATATTTTCGATTGAAAATGGAGTTTACCTCAGCCCATTTAAAACCACGTGTCCCAAATGTTATTTAAACTTGTTGTATCCTCACATTAGGCTCATACTCGATTACAACACCCTGTACACGCATCCATTGTGAGAAAACCGTTGGTCGATGAAAAAAAAATGTTTTGTTTAGTACACCCTGTATATTATTAATTAATAATAGTTAAAGAGAAAATTGATATAGTTTATAGATGAAGAAAGCAAGACTGCACCTTTGTCCCTAAAAGTCATCTGTCGTAACAACTGATCATACATTACAAAATATTGCTTCCCATTACCTAATGTGTGTATTTTCTATTTGCCCAAAGCGTTTATATTGGGGACAAAATTTTTAAGAATCTCTATTCACACCTGTTAAAAACAGTTATTCGTATAACGACGCACTCAAAGTGTCAATATAACTGCAATTGTTACACGAACATCTTTCAACTGTACTATTATTTAAATTTTTTAATTCTGACCTTTTCGTTCAGTAACCTAGATGTTTTCAAACGCTTGGGAATTTATCATAGTTCCATTTTTCATGTGAATAAAAGACCTTTTTTTAATCTTCGAATCAATGTTCGTTACTGGAAATATGTAAACTAAGCATTGTACAAGTATAAAATTAATTCAACTTACTATAGATGATAATATTATCGCTCTTTGTTGTCTTTCTTCTTTTTCATACACAACGTCAAAAGTCTTGGACTCCCCCTTATTCTTGTTAAAGAAATATTTTTGTTAGAAAAACCAAATACATTTATAAAAGTATATTGTTTTCTGAATCTTTTTGTGAAAAGAATATGTTCGAGTACTTAGAAAATTAAAAACCAGCAAATGTGTAACATTTTTGACAAAATTTATTAAATCAAAAAGAAGTAACAATGTAAGTTCTCTACTTGACTAATAGTCGGTATGACCTCCACCACGTTCCAATAGCATATTGACACGTCTGTTCATTGAGATAATCAAGCGGTTAACGATCTCTTGCTGAATATTGTTCCATTCCCCTTCTGCCGCCACAACTAACTCATATGCAGTCTGAAGTGGAGGAATATGATTATGAATGGCTCTAGCAACGAAATCCCACGTTTTCAATAGGATTCATGTCAGGAGAGTTAGCTGGCCAATCTAATCTATTGATATATCCTGCTTCGAGTGTCTCTTGAACCCTTCTTGCGCGATGTGGTCGAGCGTTGTCGTCCATAAACACAAAATTTTCAACTAATTCATTACGTAGGGGGTAGATAATGAGCGTAATAACTTATTCGATGTAAATTTGACTGATCATATTCTGTGGTATGCGAATTAATGGGGTGCGGCGGTTGAACATTATTCCACCCCAAAACATTACGGTACCCCTTCATACGGAACAACTTCACGGGGAAAATAAAGTCGCTGTTGACAACCTGGTTCTCTCCAGACACTTTGGCGATTGTCATCAGTAACCAGCCCAATTCTGGTTTCGTCTGTAAATAAAACCCATCGCCACTGACGTAAAAGCCAACACCTATGTTCTCGCGCCCACCGGAGACGGGCAGCACGATGCCTTGGAAGTAGAATGGGGATCCGTAATATTCTTCTAACACGTAAATTTGCGTTGTGGAGTCGTCTTCGATTAGTAGGTGACGATATAACACGGCGAAACGTACCTTGAAAGTGGGCCCTGAGAACTGAAGCTGAAGATGTGCGGTGTCTACGAACATATTGCACCAAATACCGATCCTCCCTTTCTTTAGATACTACGTGGTCTGTTTTCCACTGTATCAAATTCTTTAAATATGTGTACTATGCGTACAACAGATGATCTAGGAATGCCCAACATGTTCGATATCTGATGATTAGTATGTTCTGCATCAAGTAAAACAGTCATTCTTGCTCAGGTAAACGCAGAAATTCAACGTCCTGGCATTATAATGTACAAAAATTCAAAGGATCACTTGGCTGAATACACTGCCAAACAGACCAGATTTGTAAAAACATTGTTAATAAAGTAAAGGCGGTCTGTAATTTTTCTTGTACTTTTTTCTCCTGAGCCACCGTTTTCGATATAAAAATTACTTTAAACAAACATTGTATTATTATCCAACGACTATTTGATTCTTCCGCCGCTAATGTGATTTTTTGGCGGTAGGTGGGGGGTAGACTCTTTAGGACGATATTACTTATAACTTTTAAACGCGAAGTAATACAGAAAAAAATCTCTAATAAGAGTTTATTAGAAAAAAAGACAGCTTTTTAACAGGAAAAAAATTTGGTATGTTCCTAGAAAGAATATAATTTATGATGTCATAAGTCGTTTCTGATAAATCTCTAAGATAATACTTTATTGATAGGAATTGTAGGAGATTTGATTTATATTAGCTTAAAATACCTTTCTAAAACAGTAAAAAAATAATACTTTCGATTGAAAATTTAACACCACTTGTCCCAAATTTGCGTTGCTGCTATATTATTTTAATAAATTACGGAATTCAGCAAAATTTATTTAAAAAAACTTGAGATTTTTGTTAAAACACCAAGTCAAAAATGACTGCACTTGATCATGCATTTTGGAAAATATCTGTCTTGTCAGCAATTGGACGCTATATTTTGTTTATGGATTTTTCAATTGCATTGGCAATGGCAGTACTATAACTTTACCTACTTTTTCTAGGAAATTCACTCTCAAATAAAAAAGATGCAGTAGGTATACTTTTACGTTCAGAATGTACGCTAGAAAAAAATGTTGGAAAAAATTTTTTTTTTAAAAACTAAATATTTTTAGGAGATATTTGCAAATAACTATATTGTAGGCTCGATCCAAGGAGCTATTTCTAGGGACCTTAGAGCTAAAAATTAGAATTCGTGAGAACAAAAAAATACGGATACAACAATACCTAAAATTTACTATCTGTGTCTATCTTTCCTAGTATTTCTAAATCACTCTGTATAAGAAGGAAATGTTTAGCTTTAGAGTCCCTAACCATGTTCCATAATTTTAGAATACACTGTATATTGTGGGATTTTTATCAATAATAACGCAATTTCCGAAATCATTTAAATATTTCTTAAGTTATTAGTTCTTATTTTTATAAACGGCGCTTATTAAATTTCTCAAATTGTAGTGGGATCTGTGTTGAAATTTTAGACTATTTAATAAAGTATATAACGCAACATCAATTAAATATATTAGAGTGTCGAAACTACGATCGCCAAATAAATATTCAATAACACCGTGGCGTTTTATATATTGTATACAGAGTGTTAACGTCAAAATAAAGCGAGTGGGCTGTATATATACTTATATTTAATACTATATCACAAAAACTTTTACATTTCAAAGTGGTTTAAATAAAAAATGTGTTTTTTTTATAAATTAGTACCAATAAAACTATTCGCGCGCCGCCGAACATATTCGGTATAATAACTGTACGTATTAGAAAATTTGAGCCATACATTTAATAAAAATGTAGGTTATCAACACCTCCAAAATTGTGAAATGCATCTTTAGAATAAATTTGTATTTGTAATCGAAAAAATCGTGTAGCTTATTCAAATTAATAGACACAGTAATACCATGTTAAGCTACATTGACATCTGACACGGAATACAATTGTAAATAACTGTTTTCACTTATAGAGGTTAGAAGTTAAATTATCTTTAAATTATTAAGTCACGTAAGAGGTGTTACCAAAGTAATAAACTGCAAACCGCAAATGGCTTGGTTTTTTCAGGGCACGTTCTTTAGAAATCGCTTGTAGGCATCGCCAAGAACTCTCGATAAAGCATTCCGAAAATTCACAAAAGATGACTACCTACTTTACTTTTTCCGTTACTACAATCGTGAATGTGGAAATGGTTGAAAAGTTGCACCTGTATTAGTTGATATGAGTAAAATTTGATACTTATACCTTCTTATACTCAACGGCCCAAAAACCTAGAGAGTGACTCATGTTATAAATCCGCTCACAATTTATAGCAGTCGACACAAAGAAACATACATGCAACCCGTATATGTTTCCTATAAAATCGTGTGGCACATATCTCTGAGAGCATACCGGATTATACAGCTTCTCCTGCAGCAAATACGCATGCGCCAAATCGAAGAAGTTAGCCCTCTATTGGTTGTGACGAATTGACGGAGCCACCTGTTCCATTTCCAGTGCTATCATGGGCGAGTATCTTTCGGGCGAGCAAAATTTCAGGTATATCTTTCCTCTAATTTAATTATGAATGTAATTAATTTACTAATGATTTAGTTCTTAGGAATGGAGAATAATTCAAGCTCTACAGCGTATTCTCAAAACTATAAACGGCCTAATTTAACAAGTGAGGAATATCAAATGATGACATGTATGAAGGGTTTAGGACGCGAGGTCAAACTATGAGTGTAAGTAATGTTGAAATACGTAGTTAAGTAACAATAGTGTGCGTGAGTATTGTATATGTGTGCAATAAAGAGTGGCAAAGAAATACTTTGCCTAAAATATATAGAAGGGTTCTTTTGCGAATTATGCGTGATATATGAATTATGATATGTAAATTTCCGTATAAATGAAATCAAAAGAGTATACTGATAGACGAGCCGAGATAGTGATATCACGAAGACACTATTTAAAATAAATATTAAAAGGTAGGAATCTAATAACATTTTCTATCATTTTCATCATGAAACTGTCATGGTAGATCGTCAGAAACTCAAAACAACGTATTAATATCACATAATAATGAAAGTAGCAACAATATTTGTACTGCTTTACTGTTTTGCAAAATTTGTCAAAAGTTGAGATTTTCCCGCCATAAATAATTAAAACAGAAGCTGCAAAATCCGTGCAAAAATCCGTGAATTTCGCGTCCATGAGAACAAGGCTTAAGTGTGATATCCGCCGAGTTCTCATCAGTTAGGTGTAAGTGGGTGGTGGTGGACCATCGCTGGCAAAAAGGACATCATTCCAATCTGTAGAGAGGATGGCACAGGGGGCATATTTAAAGTAAATTGTTAATGTGCTAGGTTCACTCAACGTCAACTTATTTTTGATAATTTTGTGTGTTTTGAACCCTTCTCAAGTGGCACGCTTAGGTAATCATGCCACCCTCATCTTCCGTACTCATTTTTGTGCTGTCAATTAGTCACTCTTTATTATTTTCAACCTTGGGTAATTGATACTACAAGATAACTTCTATCATTTTTATTATCTAACGCCGCGAATTGGCAAAACCTATTATATCACTGTTTCTACTAAAATAATGGATGGATAACTGATCGCCTTCAAATTTAGTACGCCTGTGAAATGTTGCTCCTCGCACGCTTGTCTACAAGCTAGCGATTAGTCACTCGCTAGATTTTCGATATTTTGTTAAGAGGTTTGTGGTGAACGTTTTACTATGGTCACTTCTATGAAAACATTCTTTCTTCATTCTTTTTAGCTATAGATTCACCGATACAATTTATCCTACTGCTTTTGAAAACACTCCACTTAACTTTTAAATTATGCCAGTTGTCGAAACAGAGTCACTTATATCAGTTGTTCCGATTATGCATATCTAAAAATTAATAAAAAACCACTTACCATGCAACCGAGATCTTCATCTGCATAAAGTCCAGGGAAATGTTTTTGATCCCCACAATAGAAGGACGTCTCTGGCAATTCCACCCTCGAAGCGAAATTGTCGTCAAAATTCTTATCGTACCCTACAGGATAATACTCCTTAGGCGCATTCATGACCTTCCCAACACTATTAGCATACTTAGAAGTAGGTCTATACGTAGTGGTAGTCGTAGAAGTCGTCGTCTTCATCTTCGCTAACATCTGCTGCCTCTGCAACAGGGCTAGCTCTAACATTTCCTCAGTCACGTTGTTAGCAGCTAGAATGGCTTGAATGGAATTAGAAGAGTGTTGTGGTATGGATGCAGGGAGATCATTGGTACTGGGTAGAGTTCTAACAGCGAAGTTAGTACTACTTATTTTGTCTTGAGCTTGCGTTTGAGTCTTTGGTACTGCTACTACAGCCATCACCTTAGCATCAGAAGGGCTAACTGGGAGGTTACCTACGGAAAAACGAGAAATAGAGGAAGGCATAGCAGAAAAGGCTGGGATAGCAATACCCATGACAGCAGGTTGACTAGAACTAGATTTAGAGATAGTAGGTCGTTCGTCTGCGGGTGGTATGGGTTTGAATGGAGGTATTACGGAAGGAGTCGAAGAGGATGACTTTTTCTTCGTTGCCTGCACTGCTCCAGATGCTAGAGGTGCCACTAATTGCGCTGTGGAGACGGGAACTGCTTCCACTGACGCTACTGGAGTTGGCGAGCGCACTGTCAATGAGTTAGCCTAAAAATAAAAGAAACCGTTTACTTATCGTAAAACAAACTTTGAATTTAATAAAATAAGACCTTGTACAGTGGTTTTAATGTAAGTTCAATGAATGACAACTATGATAGCATATGCACCTTTAGTGCTACATACAGGGTGTTCCGTTGTGAACATGCACAAATTTACTGGGATATAGATCCGGCTAAAATAGAAGAGTAGAATTTTCTTCTATCACGTATTAAAAAAAAACTGTTTTAAGTCATATCTTTGAAGTCCTTCAAAAGATTTTTGGCTTTTACAGAGTGAAGTGTGAAATGCGGTTTTCTTGTAAACGACTGAAACTTAAAAATTAAGGTAAATTTTTTTGTGGAACTATTTAAAGACAACCTGAAACATCACAAGGCTTGTGGCAACACATCGTGCATCTAGTATAACCTTATTACCTCCACAAATGTTCCATAATGGAGAAAATTTTGAGCAATATCTCTACTTCTGCAAGGAGATTGGAGGTGGACATTTTCAATATCTAATAAAGTAAAATTAAGTGAATTTGATAATCTAGACTTTTCATCTTTAATTTCTCGACAACTGATCATCCAAGTTTAAAAACTAGACCGCGTTGAAAAGATAACAAAGTGCCACAAAAAAGTGCTGTCCGACGGACCAGACCTATATATGTCTCCGTACTCGTTAAATTCGAATCTGGAGTTCGTTTAAGCCCACCATTTAATATTCAAGGTCATTCTGATATCGGGTCAATTTTAAGATCATTTCAAAGTCAAATCAAAAGGCAGATATGCATATGATCAAAACTATGGTACCTTTATGTTTTTTGGGATTGCTGGATTCAAATCCAGGATTCATTTAATCATATCAGGTTATCTCCAAGGTTATTTTAAGGTCAAATCAAAACCATCATACATTTATATTTTTGGGGTCCCTGAATCCGAATTCGAGGTTCAATTTAACTCCATCTGGTCAGCTTCATCTAATAATCTCAAAATTATAAGACCCAATATCGCTCATAACCTCATAACTCTGTAACCGATGCATAGTAGCGCCAAAACCCATATAATTCTTAAGGATAAGGAATAATATGCAGCAACATTAATTTTAAGTTTGAGGTTTCTAAATCTTGTGGGTGGGTATCTGGGGGATTTGTCTTTTTTCTGGTCAATCTCTGCCACCATCTGACAATAATCAGCCATTAGTTTATTCTGCCGCTCTGTATCCTTCAAGTCTTGATGAAACCTTTCACTTTGTTATTTACTGAAATCGCCAAGACTTTGTTGGAAGTAGTCAATATGGGAATCCATGAAATGCAATTTTGCATTCATTAAGAAATCCTGCTTTTTGGATTTGAGATGAAAGATTTCATCAATATTTGAAGGATGCAGAGCCCCATTACCAAGGCACGTGCAATAGATATATACTGGCTGATTGCTGCTGCGAGAAATATACCACAAAAATGACAAAAACTTAAAACACTCATTGCACACATCTTTTGAATATAAAAGAGCTAGATATCATAAAGGATATTGAATCGCACACTTTATCCACTTGCAAACTTCAAACTTAATGAATTAATCTTACTTTCCCTTTTCTCAAATGTTTTGTGTTTTCCGAACGTTTCTTTACTTTTTACATCAAAATAAAGAAAAACTGGGTGGAAAGTTTTCTATGGGCCATACTGTATGTAAATGGCTACACGTTCAACACGTTTCCAAGCTGATAAAAAACGGTATAGTAATACAGCATACTACGTTCCCCAAGGGCGTTTATAACTCATGTTCGAAACTACGGTGATTGTAGAAAACAATGCAACAAAGAATGTCTTGTTCATTGGAAACCAGAATATTTATTTTTAACTAGTTTATGTACTAATTAGCAAAACATCTGTAGCAATTATTTAAAACCTGTCTATTTTTATTATTGATAACAATAAACATACAAGGCTAGTTTTTTATAATCTAAATACTCAAGGACTGAAAGGATATCGATTTATGATGACTCATTATGAATAAAAAAAATAAACCATTATTGTTTGGACCAAATTACCAACCTTCAAAGTCCTATTTTTTTATAATATTCTGTGCGGAAAACCATAAAAATTTGAGTAGTAGTTTTAAGATATTTTTAGGGTGATTAAACCCGTCTGATTTCTGTATATGGTGGTTATATGAGAAATTTGGTATCTACGATTGAAATTAACACAGTGGAAGATGAGCGAACGGACAGAACACGGAAATATTCGATGAGAGATCCTTTTTAAGAGCATGTACAGAGTCGAAATAAAAAATATGTAAATGTATGTATGTAAATTTTTAGCTATAGTTTCCATAACAATAAAAATTATTTAATTTAGTATTAAATATTTTAAATCCGCATTGTAAATCAAATATTTAGGCATAATTATTAGGTTTTGTGACAAATAAATTTTGTATTTTATTAAAACTTTTTTAATTTAAATCTTTTGCAAGAGAATAAGTAACTATGTCGTGAAAATTAAATTATATCCAATGGAAAAACAGCAAATAAATCGAAAACAATTAAAATTAGCGACATATACCTTGTTTGTGTGAAAAGGCTGAGAGAATAATGGGTATTACTCCATTACAACTTTTGTTATACAGGGTGTTTGGAACAGTTGGTGCAAAACTTCAAAGGAGTCTTATCATTTAGATATTTTTTAAAATAACTTTCTGATTAACATAATGGAATGAAAATGGTAGGTAATAATCATACAATAAAGGTTTTTAACTATCATAAGTCTCATCAAAATTGGTTAGAAATAAGGGTAACTACCCTTAAACAGTTACTAATTAAGCTCTATCTTGTAAAAAACCATGTTTGTTCGTAGTTCAAGATGAATATCGTAGGTCTGGAAGATCATTTTAAAAAAATCTTAGATATTCAACACCTCCCAATCGATTCGGAAGAGAGAATAGTGCCAGAAGGTGATTGTCAACAATTTTGGTCCAAACATTTACTGAAAATTCCCGTTGATGGCGAGTTTCAAAAGTGGCATAAGAATTTTCATCACACCACTTATGAAGATTGTGCAAATTGATAACGCCATTCTTTGTAAAACAAGCCTCATCGGTAATAAAATATTTGTAACGAATGTGTAATTATTTTGTTGGTGACCAAAAATTGTGAGATAAAATCAAAGGCAGATGGCATGATCTTCTTGAATCATACCATGAACTCTTTGAAAATGGTAAGGATATAATCCATTTTCCTTAAGCAACTGCCATACATAAGTATTGTTTGTTCTAAAGCGAGCAGATCCTATTTTTTCACTCGTAGTAGGATTACGTCTAAATCTATTCGCCTAAATCATGCCTATGCCTCCTTGGAAGGCCACATTCACAATATCTTTGACTTAGGACCCCTGTTTCTATCGCTCTTGCATGAATTTCCCTAAATAATTTTGCAGAAGGTTGGCTTCTATCGGGGAAACGTTGCCGATACTCTCTTTGAGCTGCCAGATTATTTCCATTACAGAAACAATAAATAAAATGCATATTGGCATATTCACGGTTAGTAAAAGCATGATGGTGTACGGTTGTAAAAAAATCACAACTAAGAAAATAAAGAATTGAAATGATAGAACGCGGAAATCATTACAATGAAACTGTCACCTTGGCAGATGCCTATGTGAAAATGTTAAAAAAAAATTACTGTTCTGAACCATACATTATTTAAAAAATAATTATTTCTGACTAAACTACGCAGAATACGAACCAATTATAACCAATTTTTATCCACTAAGAGTATATTTTATAGCGTGCTCTAGCGTTTAGAACAATTTAAATACTGATTCGTTCTGCTTGTTCCAGAAAACCTCCGAATCCAAATTTTCCAAGCAATTCATTAAGGACTTTCTAAAAATGTTGATAATTTTTAATTCAAAACTTTGACACCCTGTATATTTTTAACCATCCACTATTGGACTAATTTTTTTGTCAGGAATCCTCTGTGTCCCATTACACCCGGTAAACATATTTATTATACCTATTTTACAAATGTATTGTTCTACTGACAATCGGCTTTATTTACTTTACAAATGTGTCAAAATACTAAGCACTTCATTGCAAGTGTTATTAAAAATACTATCATTGAAATAATAGAATGTAGTTACATTAAACCTACTAACATACAACATTATCCGTCATTGTTGTTTACATAACTTAATTAAGCATCTATATTTCGTAATGTAGCATCGTACTAAAAAAATATCTATTTTGCAATTTGTTTTGAACATGCCGATGTACTGTTTGTCAATTGTTAGATAAAAAAATGTGTTTTCAATTACTTTGTGAAGTACCCAACGAGAATGGAATATTTTTTTGAATTTGCAGTTGTTTTACTTTACGTAATATTACGGTTACAATCGTGCATCATCCAAGTGTAAAATAAAACAATTTTTCTTAAATAATATGTGCCAAGCATTAATTAATACTAATATAATAAAATATTAATTCTGATTCGTCCTTCAGTGTTGAGTTTTTAAGACAAAAAGAGAACTGTGTAATGTAATATTTTATGTTTATACTAATACAAAATGGTATAAGAATTTTAATATATCTATGGAGTGTTAGAGTGGATAATATCGCTTTTTTGTGAATCACGCTGTATACCTTGAACGTAATAGTCTCATTTTGGGCCAAAAGTATATTTCCAAAATTTGACTAAAAATATACACATTACTCATTTTATACATGTTTTTTCTTCATCATATTCAAGGCAAATTAGCAACACCCTGTACAGAGTGTCTTAACTTCGGTAGTATGGGCCTACTGTGAGGATACCAAAAAAATAAATACAATTTGAAACACATGGTGTTAAATGGGATTGACAGAAATTTCAATCAATCATCAATTATATTTTTTCCAGAAACATATCCAATTTTTTTTTCCTGTTACAAAACTCTTTTTTATAATAAACTTTTATTAGAGGCATTATCGTCCTAAAGAGTCTCGAAAGAAATACCACCTAAAAATCACATTAACCGTGGAAGGATCAAGTAGTCGTTGGAAAATAATTGAATGTTCGTTGTTTAAAGTGCATAAATGTCACAAAATACTTGTCATTACTCAATATGAACGTCAAACTTATAACTTTTATACTTACAAGATGTTTTCTCGTTCAGAAAGAGTTGATATGTTGCTAATTTCCAGCGAATCACAAAAAAATTCAAGAAGAGCTGTATCGAGAAAGGTATCCAGAGCGCCTCATTCATAGAACAACCTTACGACGAAATGAAGATGCATTTTCTGTTAGGAAGAATCAAATAATTGATCGAAAGGTAAGAAACAATGTTAATACAGCTAGACTGTTACAGTACGAAATTCTATACGACGCTTGCCGGGAATTTAATTTGGATAAATCAACCATGCAACGAATTTTAAAGACCAATGGATATCATGACTACAAAACCCACAATTTGGAGTATTTGCCTGAACGTCACATTGAAAACAGACTTTGCAGTTAAGGTGCAAACCTATGGTTTCAATACGACTGAGCTCCACCCACAAGGTCAGGATTGTGCAGCAATATTTAGATAACATTTTCCCAGATAAATAAATTTGGATTAATGGATGTATTCAGTGGCCGGGAAAGTCACCAGATCTAACACCGATCACTGAGTTTTGTTTTCATGGATTGCTATAACGTTAAATGAAATTTACGCGGCTAGTGCGTTACACTGTCACCAATTTCTTTGAATATCTCAGAAAGAAGACCAAACGTCGAAAAAAAAAACAAGAGACGAAAAAGTTTCGAAATTAATCAGGTCAAAGTGGTGTTTAGATGTTTTATTGAAATTAATTATTTTTTTTGAAGTTTTGAAATAAAGTAAAAGGGGGGTAGCATACAAAATACACTTCTAAGAGGGGTAGGTAGTGCAAACTTAAGGAGTGTTTGTGTTCCGAATTTCACTTAAATCGGATAAGTGGTTCAAAAGTTATGAGGGAAAAACGAGAAAAAAATTCCTACTTCAACGCCCTCGGAAACGATGCGTTTTAGGAAATACGTAATAAAAGTTTATTAGAAAAAAAGAGAGCTTTTTAACAGGAACAAAATTTGGGTATGTTTCTGGAAAAAAGTATAATTAATGACGTCATTAGTCGTTTCTGTCGAATCCCAAAGATAATATTTCGACTGAAAATGGAGCTTACCGCATCCCATTCAACACCACGTGTCCAAAATTTTATTAAAACTTTTTGTATCCTCACAGTAGACCCATACCATAGAGTTTGAGACATCCTGTACAATCGAGCAAACCTTTCGTTCCAAACCAGAAACAGCAATTAATTAGATTGCCTACCCAAAACAATTGAGCTGGACAATTCAACACGTCTGGGTAAAATACGGATGATGATGACCTTGAAAGTATAACAATACTAGATTTCACGCCACACATTGACTTCTCCCACCCATGTCACATTATCCGCCCTTCTAATAGGCCAGCATGACTGTCATTTCTTTTATATTAACACCTACATACCGATCGCATTTTATTGCAGTTATAGTATTATAGAAAATTATGGTAAGTGGGTGGCACCTCTCTATACAGGGAAATACAATCACACCCAGTATAAAAAACGTCTAATTAGGTGCAAATATAAAATTCTGCGCTTTTTAAATATACGTATGTTGCATTTATCAGAATATATTTAAATGCATTTGCAATCGATTTTTTCAACCTTTGAAGTTTTAAGTAGAAAAGCCTAAGAAAGTTAATAAAATCAGAAACACAAAAAATATATTCACAATGAAAGATAAACTGTAGTAAGTATTTAAAGAAATCTCTAAAACCTGGACTACCTACTCTAAAAAAAACAGAACAGTTATGGCAGATTATACGTAGATTGTTTAAACCACTGTGTATCTGAAGTCTTTTATACAGGATGGTCTGTAAGTAATGAACCATGGACATACTGGATATTTTACATAAAAATGTTACGATTGTAGACAATAAGAAAGATGGAGTGTCAAAAGTATAATTTAAAAATTGAATTTTCATAGTAATTATAGTCTTTGAATATATTAACTTAAAATGTGGCAATACATGTTTTTCTATACAAGAATTCATAATATGTTATTTATTATAATGTATTTTGTAAAGTGCGACATAAGTCATGTTTATAATGCAAATATGGGTAACTATAAAAAATTATTTATTTTCGCAAAAAGTATGTTTGTCACAATGCACTGCATAATTCTTTACACGAAATTTTTTCATAGTATGCGAAAATGCCAAGACAATGTCGACATTTCTCGCATTTTTAAATTAATACACTCAAAAACTTTATAATTAGAAAAATTTAATTTTTAAATTACAACTTTGACACTCTGTATCTTTTTATTATCGACATTTTCTAAAGGCACCTTGACTCCAATCGTCATATTTTGAAGTAAAAAATCTATTATGTTTCCATGGACCATCCTGTATAGCGGGAAAGTAAATAATACTTACTTTTTTGGCTTTTTGTTGTGCCTGAATTAACTGTGCTTGAAACGGTGAAGCAGGTGCTGACCTTCTTCGATTTTGTTCTGTATTCGACAAGGATTCTTTAAATCCCAACTCATCTCCAACGCTAAATCCTAAAATAATGCCAATTTTAGATTAAAGGTTATAAATTTGTAGGAATGTTTAAGGTCTATACGTAGCTTAAATTACCAATTACCTATTTATTTAGAAAAAATTGTTAGATAAAAACGTTTGTATTAAAACCGCGATTTTACCGACTAGTAACGATAGTTAGCAGCTTCCATCTCCTATGATGTATTAATATCAAGATCGAACAGTATAAGGTTTGGATTAGTCATAGTAACATTTTTCTCTATTACGTAGTTAATATAAATGTTACAATCTCTTTGGCTCCGGGTTAGATAAATTAAGTGAAGGAAATAATAAAAATATGGAAGGTATACTTGTCTAAATTCAACAGAAATAAATTTTGTCATATACATGATGATCTCTAATGAATGAATCATAAAATAACTGCATATTGCATTACTTGCCTTAGTAAAATGTTGATTGGTTCCGATGTACAGGGTGTCTCAAACTCGATAGTATGAGCCTACAGTGAGGAGACAAAAAATTTAAATAAAAATCGTAAGTATTTTCTTTGGAATTTGACAGAAACGGCTAATGACGTCATCAATAATATTTTTCCAGAAACAGAACCAATTTTTTTCCTGTTAAAAAGCTTTCTTTTTTCTAATAAACTTTATTAGATACATTTTTCTGTATTACTTCGAGACGAATTGTAGAGTTATATCGAGAAAGGTATCCAGTGCTTCATTCCTGATCATAGAACCTTTACAACATTGGAGGCAACCTTGCGACGAAATGAAGAGCTTATCCCATTTGACACCACGTGTTCCAAATTTTATTTAAATTTTTTGTATCCTCACAGTAGGCCCATAGTATCAAGTTCGAGACACCCTGTACAGGGCGGTAAAGTTTGATTTAAGATTTTAAATTTTTATTTTATTTTTTTTGCTGATGACTATGTTACAGTGCGTAACTAGCGCCCTCTAGAAGATATCCAAATATTTAGTTCAGATTCGATTCGCACTACCAAGAAGCCCTTCAAGTTTTTACGCCATTTTCAGAAGAGGCGTCCAAATTATGGAATAAACTTGAAATCCTTCTAATTGATGTCTACAATCAGTAACTCCATGACCCATTCATTACAGTCTACACTGTACATATTGTTTAAGAAAAA
This sequence comes from Monochamus alternatus, assembly GCA_037114965.1. NCBI lineage: Eukaryota > Metazoa > Arthropoda > Insecta > Coleoptera > Cerambycidae > Monochamus > Monochamus alternatus. Next base: position 20,689,435 of record CM073432.1, read on the forward strand.
TTCCAATTTAAAAGATTCTAAAATATATAAAATATCAAATACGCTTTCATATTACAGAGAACAATTGTTGTCAAACATTTTTGTGTTGAAAATTTGGTAACAACGGCAACGATGTAGTTCCCTTCGAACACCCCGTATAGAAATGTTAACATGTAAAAATCGCAATCGCCTTTATTTAAATTAATTCAACACTGGAACAATTACTAAGTCCGCTTTCACTTGCATGAAAAATACAATTACTTAAAAAGGAATGATTAAATTAACGACGATATTATTTTAGAAGACTAACCTATTTCAACATTATACATGTTTGATTTTCCAATGTCATCCACTTTTACAAATTTCATAACGAATATTAGCAGCATCGTTCGTTAGGCAATTCGTGGCGATTTTTGTAATTTCCAAACATTTAGTTACTACACATATTGAATAACAAGCTTTGTGCTCATGAAAACGGTGTAAGGCGTTTGAGAAAATGCCCCACTCTGAGCGCCAGGTGGACTGATTCCTACGGTCATTGTGAAGGTGATTCTGACTTGAGAGAACGTAAAGTCATTCGTTTTAAAAAGCCTTCAGCTGAGCACAATCACTTACGTATGTGACTATCTAGTATCATATTTTTTACCCCCTTATTTTAATTTCAGTAAGCCATGTAAGGAGATGGAATACGAATTGAGTTTGCAAAATTTATACTGAAACTGGTTGCTAAAACTAATAGGTCTGTTCCGTTATATTTTGAATAAAAGATACTTCTTGCATATTTTTCTTAAGAACAGTGTTTTGAATTACTTTTTTATACCAAAAATACCTAACAGAAATAGTACAAGCTCGATAGTATATTTAGGACAATATAGCTTTTAAACGGGAAGTTATACAGACAAATTTCTCTAATAAAAGTTTATTAGAAAAAAGAGAGTTTTTTAACAGGAAAAAAAATTGGGCAAGTTCCTGGAAAATATACAGGATGTTTATTAATTGAATGTCGATACTTAAGGGTGTGAATCCTTCGGTCATTTTAAGAAGAAAACTTAATATCAACATATGTCCTAAACCTCTTAATTTTTGAGCTACAGGGTGTTACAGTTTTAAGAAAAAATTTACTTTGTTATTATAATTTTCTTATCACTCCAGATATTTTTATGAAATTTTGTACACACCTATTAATCATTAAGGAGCATTGTTTGATGTAAAAAATGTTTTAAAATGTTTGCCAATGACGTCCGTACGAGGTTTGAACTAAACATTTTTGAAAAAAAAAAAATGATACGCACACTGCCTTTTCTAAAAACTAAAATTACTTTTAAAATCTCCATTTATTTTACAGCAAATTCGGTCCCTAGACTTACTCTCGTACGACGCACCATTTTCACGTGAAAAAATTAAAACCAAAAAAGTTTTTTTCCCCAAGTTCATTGAGACTGCTTTTGATATTTTGTTGCCATTTTGTAGACACCCACCATGCGTGAAAACACTTTTTTAGGACAAAAATTAATTTTCTACTTTCACAAATGACGTTCACGTAGGCACGATATTGAATATTTGAATAGAAAAAACGGTAAGCTCATTAAATGCCCCCTTAAAGCAAATGAAATAAAAATTAGTAGGCTGGGTAAAGTGTCATAATTTTTGACGCTTCTTTTCGCAATAATGTTGACATTGATTTTTCATTATTAAAAAATTATTATTAGAGTAGGAGGTAAAATTTCATAAAAAATGGTAAATTTTACAATCGGTGAATTAGCTAACATGCATTTTACTGATGGGGTTGCCTACGGAAATGCATACAAAGCTAGGAGGATATACCAAGAGCGGTATCCAAATCGCGTACTGGGATTTTCTGGGATTCATAGTCTTCACGAAACCGGAAATTTAAAAGTAGACCACAGTGCTAAAGGAGTGCCTGAACACCGGAACTTGAAGGAATTTTACATAAAATTGAGGGGAACCCCGAAACTAGCACGAGGAAAATCGCGGCAACATTTAATGTTTCACATGTACTTGTTTGGAAAATTCTTATCGAAAATTTGTTATATCCATATCACATTCAAAGAGTCCAGGCATTACTCCCTAGACATTTCCCGTTGCGCATTAATTTCTGTGAGTGGTTTCTTCAAAAGCTACTGGAAAATCCGTTATTTGATAAGTACATTCTTTTTACCGATGAAGCTAGTTTCTCTCGAAACTCAATACGACATTTCCATAATAACCATTTGTGGGCGGATGAAAACTCTTTTGCAATTGTTGAATAAAATCATCAAGAACAGTTTTCATTAAATGTTTGGGCTGGTATTATTGATGATTATTTGATAGGCCCATCTTTTTCTCCCAAGAAGATTAGATGGACAATCGTATTTACACTTTCTTGAAGAAGATCTGCCGCCAATGCTTGAGAACCTTCTTCTTTTATTAAGAAACCAGATGGGGCTAATGCACGATGGTGCGCCTGCACATTTTAGCTTACGCGTGCGTGAATTTTTAAATCACAACTATCGCGATCGGTGGATAGGCCGCGGAGGAACGCAATCATGGCCGCCCAGATCTCCCGACCTTAATAGTTTAGACTACTTTTTCTAGGGTCATCTGAAAAGTTTAGTGTACGCAGTGCCGATTCAAGCCGAGAAGAAGAGTTACGAAATCGTATAATAGTATGCTGCCAAACCATAAGAGACACCCCAGGAATTTTTGAAAATGTACGTCAGTCTATGCGAAGAATAGTAGATGCTTACATACGTGTGGGTGGAGGACACTTTCAACAACTACTGTAAATACATAATTTGGGTTCTTTATTTTGTTTGTATTTTCTTGTCTTGTCGTTTAGTTTTAGGTTTAAGATTTTGAATTTATCGTTTTACTAAATAAATTGCGATTTTTAAAATAAAATTTAAAAAGATTAGAGGCGTACCGTTTTTTTCTATCCAAACATTTAATATTATGCCTACGTGGAGGTCACTGGTTAAAGTAGAAAATTAATGTTTGTCCTAAAAAAAGTGTTTCCACGCATGGTGGGTGTCTACAAAATGGCTTCAAAATATCAAAAGCAGTCTCAATGAACTTGGGGAAAAAACTTTTTTGGTTTTAATATTTTTACGTGAAAATGGTGCGTCGTACGAGAGTAAGTCTAGGGACCGAATTTGCTGTAAAATAGTTTTAAAAATAATTTTAGATTTTAGAAAAAGTAGTGGCGTAGCACTTTTTTCTTCAAAAATGTTTAGTTCAAACCTCGTACAGACGTCATTGGTAAAGATTTTAAAACATTTTTTACATCAAACAATGCTCCTTAATGATTAATAGATGTGTACAAAATTTCATAAAAATATCTGGAGTGATAAGAAACTTATAATACAAAAGTAACTATAACACCCTGTAGCTCAAAAATTAAGAGGTTTAGGACATATGTTGATATTAAGTTTTCTTCTTAAAATGACCGAAAGATTCACACTCTTAAGTATCGGCATTCAATTAATAAACACTCTGTATAATTGATGATGTCATTGGTCGTTTCTGTCAAATCCCAAATTTTATTTAAATTTTTTGTATCCTCACAGTAGGTCCATACTATCGAGTTTGAGACACCCTGTACAAGTTAACAATATCATAATTATCAGAAAGGCTGTATATTCTTTTAGTTGTAGATTCATTGGTACAATTTGTGCCGCTCCTCCTGAAAACACTCTGTACAATAGTTATTGTACAAATAATAACAACGGAAATAAACCTAATCGTCCAAGGATTGCAGAAAAATATCCACTTGATTCGACCTCTATCGTCGAAACAAATCGTATCGACAGGTTTCGGAACGTTACTATAACGAAATTCGACTAATCCTTTGATTTGACGTGATAAATTCCAAGGCCTTTTATTCGCTCAAATTCTAGTTTTGATGAATGACGGATGAGTAATCAAATCTAGCACGCGCTCAGAATTAGTTTATCTATGTCGTTGATTAAGCGGGTTGGTTTCTTTTAGTGTTGAGCAACATTGGCAAATAAACACTATTCACCGTTTTGTATTCGGTGCGAATTGGTAAATTACTGTTTCCTCAACTGTGACGGTGTCGATTAACTTAATATTAAAACTTAAGTATCTCCTTAATATAAAATGCAAATGGTAACACGAAATATATTATATTTCCCTTGTATGTGTGTGCAAAAAAATTGTTCCTACAAAATACATTTTTATTTTACAAGTATATTATACAGATTGTTCCGCATAAGAACGGACACACAGCAGGTGCATGTAGGGGGTCCCAAAATATTGCAATTTAACTAAAAATATCTATACACAGACGGATTTAAAGACCTTCAAAGTGAGGCCAAATATTTCGAAGAAAATTAATATCTGATTTAATCGAAGATTACCGTTGCAACTTAGACTAGAGTTTTGGTTTATGCATGTTGGAGCACCGCCTCATTTTAGCGCTACTATTAGAACCTTTTTGAATTTTAAGTTTCTAAATAAATGGTTAGGACGAGGAAATAATTGTCCTCAAAACTGGCCACCACGATCGCCAGACCTCAACAAATGTGATTATTTTCTTTGGGGGACATTGAAGGATTTTGTTTATTCCTCGCCAATTGGATTGGATTTATGGAATAGTGTTACGAATAAAAGTAATGTTATAAGAAACGATCATCGTTCAATTTTCAGCAAAGAGTAAATTTATATTGCAATGGAAATGGTGCCTATTTTGAACAATTTCTTTGGTTTTACTTTTTTATTTTATTTTTTAGTTTTATTACTAACTGTTAAATTTTAAAGATAACGCCTACTATCGACTTTTTGATTTCTTCTAATAAACACTATCAAAATCTTGTTTAATTAATGCATTTTTCCTTGAACACATTAAAGTTTTTAAAATTAAACGAGCAAAAAATTGTTCTAAACTAAATTCTGCGCGCGATATTATCATTATTTTTAAATTCGATCAATGGGAAAAAAAGTTTGGTATAATTTTAAGGGTGACTCACCCTCAATGAACTTCAATCAATTCAATTTACTTAAACTCATAGTAAAAGAGGACCAATAATATACCTAAATCATGTACAAAATTTGGTTAAAGTAATTCAAAAATACTTTTTTTTTCGAAAGATTTGGCCCCACTTTGAAGACCTGTAACTCCGTCTGTGTGCAATTTTGTATACAGGGTGTCCCAAAATTAGTCTGCCAAAAATTAACTGTAGATTCTACGATCAAAAATAAGAAAAAAAAGTTATATAATTATAAGTCCGTTGACGCCCCCTAACAGAGATATGGCCTCTTAAATGGGGATCTCAAAATTTGATTTTTCCCAAATATTTCCAAAACGGACGATGATAAAGTAATCAAATTTGAAACTGAGAATCACATTTAGATTGCGAATCTAATGTTTTGAAAATAATTCCTCATAATTGGTCATATGCGTGCCAAACTGGGGGGTCAGTGGGTAAATATTGCTGTAACTTTCTTGTATCTCAAGATTTTCGCCGTCAGTTCCAAAAATTAAAAATGTTGGTCTATTTTACATGAAAAAGATGCTCCTATTTCAATCCGATCTTAATTAAAAATGTTGTGACATAAATTAATATTACTCGTAAACGGAATAATTTATCGAAGTAAACAAGAGTACCTTTTTTGCATAATTTGTCAACATTTTTATTTTTGATCTGATGGCAAAAACCTCGAGACACGAAAAAGTTAGAGCAATATATCAAATAATCCCCCCAGTTTGGCACGCCTATGACTAATTATGGTATTGTTTTTAGAACATTAAATTCGCAATTTAATTGCGTTTCTTGATTTCAAAGATTACTTTATCTCGATCCGTTTTGAAAATATTTGGAGAAACTCAAATTTTGAGGTCTCCCTTTAAAGAGCAATAGCTCCGTTAGGAGGCATTTACGGAACTGTTTTTTCTTATTTTTGATCGTAGAATCCACAGTTAATTTTTGGCAGGCTACTATTGGGACACCCTGTATAGATGTGTTTGGTTAAATTGCAATATTTTGGATCCTCTATTTTTGAGAGTGACTGATAAATAGAGCTGGACCGTTGTGATCTATTGGTATGAGTTAGAGGGACTTACGATCGATATAACGCACTTCCCGTGCTGTTCACAACTGCATATACTGCAGGGCATTCAAGATGTTCCAAAGATAACTACGTCGATCATTATCTGGAAATATGCTGATTCGAAAAATTTGACAACATGGCAAAGTCTCTGGTGCGAACACTGTTTGGATTTGTCGAAATGTAATAACAAGAAAAAGAACACTTAGTGCAATGTTTTTAAGTTTTCGCATATACAGAAAATCTATAATTTCTAGCTGTAAGGCATGTTATACAAAGAGAACCTAAAATTACCCGTAGAAATCAAAAATTTAATAATATGCAGGACGACCCATTTAAAATAGCGAGATTGGTATCGACTTCCGGTATAGCCTGAAGTGTTGGGGGTCTTAGATATTTTCTCTCCAGGGACTTTCGCCATGTTGCCAAATTTGTGCATCAGTATTTTTCCAGAAAACGATCGACGCAGTTTCACTGAATTATTTTAAAAAAAAATTATAGACAAAAAGTTTGCTACATCATAACCTGATGGCCTTCTGAAAAATGTCCTTAGATATTACTAAAAACGACACAATCTTACAATATCCATAACGTTTTTAGTACTTGTTTTCAGATGTTTCACATCGATCAAACAGTTGTCCGTAATTGACTTATTTTACATAACAAAAGAGATATCAAAAGCAATGTGACAAAACTGACAAATGTTACTTTTATTAGACATCTAATATCTGAATTACATGACTTTAACAAATCGTTTGTGAAATATCAGGAATGTTAATAGATCTTTCAATCATAGCGACGAAAACCGGTCTTGGGAAAAGTAGGTACCTACTAGAACAATTGATTGTATCAGTGCGAAAAGAATGTGTAGAGAATGTTTATTTATATCCTTCTTCCGGACTGAATTGTTACTGTTTTCAAACCAATAGCCTAATAGATTTAGGTTAACCCTTGTACGCAAGTGAGATTATTAAAATCATAGACAGTTTATAATACAGGGTGTCCGGAAATTATGCGTCAAGACTTCAGGAGGTGATTCCTCAAAAGAAATTAGGGTCACGAAGTCCTATAACAATTTTTCGAAAACTCAATATTAACGGAGATACAGGGTGTTAAAGTTAAAATTTTATTTTCGATATTTGTAAATAACTTCTTAAGAGATCCAAATATTTACATAAAATTTGTAAATCGGAGGCTTTTGCGGACGAGAAATTCAAATATGTTTCTAATTTTGACCTCACTAGTAGAGGGCGCCACTTATGGCACATCATGTTTCTTTCAAATGACAGAACTTTTTTGCTGCTTAGTGTATCCATCTGGCTGTTGAAACAATCGATTCTCCTACCTGTTATATCTGAAAAAGGTATACCTTATTGAAGTCGTTAGGAGTAACAGTTTTCGAAATAATCTTATTTGAAATATTCAGTGCACCGAGTAAAAACTGTTTTGGTTTCAGTTAAAGTGCCTTTTCTACTGAAAATACACAAAATGTTACTTGAAAAAGATTTCAGAACGGTAAATTATGGAGATGTGCATAATTTTTAAAAACTCGGCCTGCTTTGACTACCTTTTTCAGATATAACAGGTAGGAGAATCGATTGTTTCAATAGTCAGATGGATACACTAAGCAGCAAAAAAGTTCTGTCTTTTGAAAGAAACATGATGTGCCATAAGTGGTGTCCTCTACTAGTGACGTCAAAATTAGAAACATATTTGAATTTCTAGTCCGCAAAAACCCCCGATTTACAAATTTTATGTAAATATTTGATTTTCTTAAGAAGTTATTTACAAATATCGAAAATAAAATTTTAACTTTAACCTTGTATCTCCGTTAATATTGAGTTTTCGAAAAATTGTTATAAGACTTCGTGACTCTAATTTCTTGTGAGAAATCACCTCCTGAAGTCTTGAAGCATAATTCCGGACACCCTGTATAAGAATAAATTCGTACTTAAATCGTACCAAATATAGACTTTTGAAAAAGTATCTAATGAAACCATTACCTTAATTTAGTTTGGCAACACTAATCCACAATTCTCAATTTGCTTTGAATAATTTAAATCTGCAATGTATCTGTTATATCCATTTTATAAAAAACTTCCGTAACACTTGCATGTTGCAAGACAACTTTTACCTCAACATAGACATACGAGTTTGCGTGAACGGAAAATCGAGATTCATTACTTGGTAATAGAAATAGAAAATATTAACTAAAGTATAACGTAACACGAGGAAGACTGATACATAAAAAGTGTGTCCATTGTTTTTATTGCACCAATTTATTAACAAAAGTGCTCTGACACTAGTAATATATATTATCATTATCTAACTGAACACATTGCATAATTTAGTTTTCGGCATGGTAACGAAAGTCTTACTCAAGATATTAATATAAGAGTTCAAGGGACACTCGAAGCAGGACATATCAATTAAAATTAAATTGGCCAGCCAACTCTCCTGACATGGATCCTATTGAAAACATGTGGGATTTCGTTGCTAGAGCCATTCATAATCATATTCCTCTACCTCAGACTACAGATGAGTTAGTCGTGGCGGCAGAAGAGGAATAAAACAATATTCCGCAAAAGATCGCTAACCTGCGCTCAATGCACAGATGTGTCAATATACTATTGGAACGTGGCGGAGGTCATACCAACTATTAGTCAAGTAGAGAACTTGCTTTGTTACTTCTTTTTGATTTAATAAATTTAGTCAAAAGTGTCACACATTTGCTGGTTTTTAATTTTCTAAGTACTCGGATTATCGAACATATTCTTTTCACAAAAAAAGATTCAGAAAACAATATGCTTTTATAAATGTATTTGGTTTTTCTGACAAAAAGATTACTTTAACAAGAACGAGGGAGAGTCCAAGACTTTTGACGTTGTGTGTATTAATACTATAATATCATGTAATTATAGAACGGCTAGCTTTTGTTTTCTTCGAGCGATTGTACGTGAAACACCTAAGATATCTGTTTTCTTGTACTCATAGTAGGTTTCATCACAATGTGGACCAAAACAACTGCTTCATTTCTTACCGGATTATTCCAAAACAAAAGATACATTATTTTAACCCTACCTTTGACAGTATGTCACTTTGGTAACAGACGATAATGTAGAAAAACAATTGGATGATGATATGGAATGATTTCTTTGATGTTTTGGATGGAACAACTTAATCGTACACAAAAATTAAAAATTGGTAATTATTTACAAAACACGAACATTATAATTTGGAAATTCAGTGTTTATATAGTTAAAATCTCAAGATACAACGCATTTATTAGTACAAAATTCGTGAGTCATAGGTGCTAGAAGTTACAAAATTATGGTTACTCTCAAATTCATTTGAGTTCTAGCAAGGACATTTAACCGAATTAACAACCAAAATTTTCGTAACATACATACTTGTAAATTATTTGCATACAATAAAATAACACAAATAGAAAGCCAATGACAATGTTCATCTGTAATATATTTAAGTTAATTAATTAATTCTTGTTCGCAAAAAAAAATAGTTACGAAATATATGTATCAAGTATTTGTATATATACTTAAAAACTAGGGTTAAATAAAAAAAATACTAAAGAGGGAAGAACATTAATAAGATATTTTTATAAGAAGAATTGAAAAAGATTAGTTCAAATTAAATACAATAAGTTAGTGAGTTGATGATACTGCAATTAAAATAATATATACATTTATTTTAGGGTAGTCTAACTTTTAATTTTAACAGTCGAAAATTTTTCATTATTAAAATCTGTTTCTCATTTAATTTCAGTAATTCAGGTTCTGTTATTTTCTGTCGATAACTTTTGATGTCATAAAAAGATGAGTTGTCTTTATGAAATTCTATAGTGACGACAGTGTTTCTATACCTTTAAGTAGGGGTCATTCTTTTAACACGATATAAACCTCTAAAACATTTAACAAATTCTTCAAACAACATTTTTTCGAAACTCAAAAGCAATCGTAATATGTACGTAAACTTTTCATGTATAATCCCACAGATAAAAATCACATAAGTTTAGGTCTGGCGAGCTCGCAGGCCATCTTATTGGTTCATAACGACCTGTTGCGAAATCGGGTTAAAAGGTCCCACACTTCTCGTCTAAAAAGAGGTGGAGCACCGTCGTGAACTGTCTTTTAACATTTAACATCAAAGAATGGAGATGTTTTATGCCATTCAGTCTAGAAGGAAAAAGTTCCAATAATTATTTTGTATAGGTATGTATTTTTAGTTTTTTTTATTAATAATTTCATACGCCCATATTTCGATTGGTTTTTGAGATTTCCAAAAAACGATACTTGAAGAATTTGTTTGTTTAGTTTGTGGAGGTTTATATCGTGTTAGAAGGAAAACTCCTACTTCAGATTCACAATTTGAAAACTAAAATCTTATCTGAACTTTCCCTTAAATTAGATCTTAAAGTCCGAAATTACCCACGCCTGCTGCAATGCAAAGTCTGGTTTTAACAACAAGTTAATAACTATTGTTGACATGTCGGTACTAGTAATGCCAATTGATCTCTCTCGTTCAACTCATTGGTATATGCCCTCACACATATATAAGTGTCTACAACGGATTTAGATCAGGATCTCTAAGAGGCCATTCTTATAAATTCCACTTAAAATCAGACATACAATGATAAAAACAGTTTGTACCCTTGGTAATGAATTATTATCAATGTTTCTACCCTTTTTAGTTGTTAAGTCGTAGTTATTTAAACTAAATGAAGGTGTTAAATGGATAATGATCAAACTAGCTACATTACAACTACATGCGAAGGATGAGATGAAGTCCTGTTAAACCAAAACGATCCACAGGATCGTTTACGTTTAAAAGGACGTTTTAAGCAAAGATAGATAGGATTTACCCAGGCCTATGTGAGCTTTCACACCACCAAGATTTCTAACTCGAAACAGCCCAGATTTCTTAAAAGCACAGTTGAGGATAAATCCGAAATCTGATTCCAAAACGCAGGTCGGTTGGCCTGACCGCCATGTCCCGCCTGCAAGTAAAACTTATTTTAATGGGAACCATGCTGGATTACATACACTTCTGTTAGTCCAGGACATATCAGGCTGGTTTCTACGATGTCGATGATATCAACGGTCACGGTAATTAAGAAGAAATCTGGTTTAAAAACATTGGAAAAAGGTATTGAGAGTCTAAATTATAGAAAGTGACGTCATTTCAACATGTGGAAACATACGACTATACAGGGTGTCCCATAATTTATGGGCCATAGAGCAACCGCAGATAGTAGACATAAAAATATGTATTTCGAGCCAAACTTGCCTAAGTAATATGTTACTATTTAAAGAATTACAGAGTGTTGAAAATTAAAATAAATTTTCGAAAAATGATAACTTTAAAGCAGTTGAAGATATCGAATTCAAAATTGATATAATTAGGTTTTTGGGAGCGACAAATACGAATTTGGCATTAGTTTCAAGATATTTTCTAGAGGGCGCTTGCTACGTGCTTTGTGTTGAGTTAATTCACTAAAACTTCTTTTACTTGTACAGTTAATAGAATTTATAAATTAAACTATAAAAGAGCCAACATTTTTACGTAAAAAAGAGACAACACAAAAATTCTTGTACTTGAATATAAAAAATATTTTTTAAGCAACTAAGCTATCACATGAAAAGGTAGATAACACAGACAGTTGTCACTGTAACAAATTTTGTTAACATTCAAGGCACACTTGTAAATTAAATACTTTTCAGCCATCGACATAATGTGCAATGACACATTCAATCGTGAAAATCTGGAAAACGGCATGAGATATCGAGATCGACCAATAGTCCCTTTTTTACGTAAAAATGTTGGCTCTTTTATAGTTTAATTTATAAATTATATTAACTGTATAGGTAAAAAAAGTATTAGTGAACTAACTCCACACAAAGCACGCCCTCTAGGAAATATCCTGAAACTAATGCCAAATTCCTATTTTTCGCTCCCAAAAACCTAATTATACCAATTTTGAATTCGATATCTTCAACTGTTTTAAAGTTATCATCATTTTTCGAACATTTATTTTTATTTTCAACGCCCTGTAATTCTTAAGTCAGTTAATTATGGGACACTCTGTATATAATATAGTTAGTGAACTAGTCAAACTTAGGAGTGAAATGAATAGATGTCTATAGTGTAAATAAGGATGACATGGATTTTAAAAGAGTATCGCCATCTGTTGTTTTTACTCCTAAGTTTGACTATATTATATTATAAACAAGAGTGCAGGTAATGTGATTCATTGTTATAAATATTGTAAAATTATTAACTACTGTTGTCACTACCACTAACGATATCATTGCTGTCGTCTAAAGCTATGATAACTGGTTCTATTATAACTTCAATTCTTGTATCTAGGCGTTTTTCCTTTTGTAGATGCATAATGCACCACTCGATGTCCCGCAGTAAAAGTTGCGTTATTTCGTGTCATATACATTTTTATATTTGCCCAGCTTAATTCAATACGGTTCAGCTTACAATGGTAAGAATGCAATCGAATAACTAATATTGAGAGCTTTATCCATTTCATCTATAACTAACCGCCGAAAATCTAGATAGTGACTCATATTATAAATGCATTCACAATGTATAGCAGTCGACACAAAGAAACATACATGCAGTACATATATTTTTCCTATAAAATCGCGCGCCGTATATCTCTGAGAGCATACCCGATTACACAGTTTCTGCTGCAGCAGATACGCATGCGCCAGATCGAAAGGTTAGCCTTCTATTAGTTGTGACGAGTTGACGGATCCACCTTTTCCATCTTCAGCGCTATCATGGGCGGGTATATCTTCGGGGCTTACAAAGTTTTTCTTTCCGCTAATTAATTATGAATATAATTAATTTATTAGTGATTTTGTGTTAAGAATGGAGAACTCAAGCTCTACAACGTATTGTCTAATTCGTAAACGCCCTAATTCAACAAGTGAGGAATATGGGATGATGACATGTATGAAGGGTTTGGGGCGCGAGGTCAAAATATGAGTGTAAGTGATGCTGAAATATGTAGTTCATTAACAAGAATGTACATGAGTAGTAAACAGTGCCTTCGAAAAGTAACGAATATATACGTTCATTATTTTTGAAATTGACACTGACATACGACCCACATTTGTGACGTCATCGTTGTTTGAGATATGACGTCATCGACAATTTTTTTAAATAGCAACTCCCAATTTCGACCATGCCATTTGAAAGACCTTGTCATTCTACATACATACATTATGAAAAATTATGGTGTTACATAACAAAAATGTCAAGAAAATAATGTTTGAATATTTTTAAATTTAATTTTCACAATACTGAAATGTTCAAATTGTGCATCGTCATTAATAAATTCTTCTTGGACATTATCAATAACTTCAGGAGGTATACGATGTATCGTGTGACAAATTCTTGCTTTTAAATCTTCTAAATTAACCGGTCTAGTATACGTTACTTTTTAAGTATGCCCACAAGAAATAATCTAAAGGTGTCAAATCAGGTGATCTAGTTGGCCACTCAATCGGTCCCCTTCTCCTATCCAACTATTCGGGAACAGCTCATCTAAATAAGCACGGACAGGTGTTGCATAATGGGGAGGTGCACAGTATTGTAAAAATTAAATTTTAAAATCTTCAAACATTATTTTCTTGAAATTTTTGTTATGTAACACCATAATTTTTCATGATGTATGTATGTAAAATGACACGCTCTTTCAAATGGCATGGTCAAAATTGGGGGTTGCTATTTAAACAAATCGTCTATGACGTCATATCTCGAACAACGATGACGTCACAAATATGGATCATATGTCAAAAAGTGCCTTTTTTTAAAACAAAATCGACGTGCCAGAGGATTTTTTCGAAAACTTCTCAATTTAAAAAATAATGAATTTATTCGTTACATTTCGAAAGCACTGTATATTATTTTATCACTGTGTAATATTTTCCCGTTTATATAAAATGCTAGTCGTCTGACTAAAAATGCTTAACCTGAATACGTGATGACCAATCATTTGGAGAAAGTTTCATTATCAGAATTGAAGACAAATTTCAATTTTTTTATAAATCATCCTTTTACATCGACACAATATCAGATATGTATTTATTAATTAGAATGCAAAGTTTTGTGATTCGAAAAATTAACAAATTATTTTAGTTTATGTTTTAGGTTTTTTTCTTCTGAAGATGAAGTCTTCTATAATTAACGCTTACAGAACTAATATCATGAGGAAGACAGTTGAAGATCAACACGCCATGCAGAAAATTCGGTTTTAACGTACTTTAATTCTTTGCCTTGTATTTTAAATGCTTAAACGTTCCAGAGATTCCAATGGTTAGTCCAGGGCATTTAGATCAAAATCGACCGGAATAACGGAAATTTTTATGCACAGTAGATATCGAGATGCGGTTTTCTGCATTGTGTTCAGGAAGGTCCCAGGATCGTCTGGTTTAACCATTTTTTGAAAAATGCCTTCTGGGCCAGAAAATGCATTACACCATTATAGGAACGACTAGAAACTCGGATAAATCGCTCGGAAATTGTTACTCGGGGGTTTTCGGGACTGCCGAACTTGATTTTGGCATTAGAATTACCCGGGGATGCACGGGGGTGGCTCTGTGGGGGTGCGCGAGGGGAGAAATGGCAGACGTGCATGAAAATCGCTCCAAAGTCGTTACTCGGGGGTTTTCGGAGATGCTGAATTCAATTCTGGCATTAGAATTACCCGGGGCGGCTCTGCGCGGGTATCAGGAGGGTCATTCTGGGGGGGGGGGGGGTAATTGCATAGTCCATGGGAAGCGCTCCAAACTCGTTACTCGGGGGTTTTCGAGGATGTCGAATTCAATTCTAGCATTAGATTTCCCCGGGGGCGCTCGGAGGTCCCTCTGTGGGGTTGTCTGGGAGTTATTAGGGAGGGAAATGGCAGCGTCCATGAAAATCACTCCAAAATCGATACTCGGGGGTTTTCGGGGATGCCGAATTCAATTCTGGCATTAGAATTACCCGGGGGTAGAATAATAAAAATTTTGATTGAATATTAAATAAATAAATATTACATATATTATAAAAGCAATTGCTTTGGAAGTCTTTTGTGCCTCGAAACTGTATTTGAAAAAGGTGCGAAAGCTATAAAGAGAGTAGAGTATTGTTGAATTCAGCATCCCCGAAACCCCCGAGTATCGATTTTGGAGTGATTTTCATGGACGCTGCCATTTCCCCCCCCCCCTCAATCACCTCCAGACAACCCCACAGAATGACCCCCGCAGAGCCGCTCCCGGGTAATTCCAATGCCAGAATTGAATTCGGCATACCCCAAAACCCCCGAGTATCGATTTCCGAACGATTTTTGCGAGTTTCCAGTCGTTCCTATAATGGTGTAATGCATTTTCTGGCCCAGAAGGCATTTTGCAAAAAATGGCTAAATAGACGATATAGACTTTTTTCCTGGGACCTTCCCTGGACTAGGTCACACTTGCCGTACCATAAAGTTGCGCAAATATCAAATCGCCTGGTAATTGAGATTGCTATTGCAATTTCTTCTCTTTAAATTTAATAGAAGCAACATTTTTAACCTTTTTACATATTAATTTCGATATTGCAATTACTTATATAACCATCCTTCAAGTTTGTTTGTAATTCGGTACCTGATCTTTATATAATAACCAAAACCAGTTACAAGTTCCTCATTTTATTCAAAAAGAACTGCAAAGTTTGACCGGACTTGAGATATTAGTGAATTGTGATACATACCCACTGACCCAAATTTCCCTTAATTTTATTCCGTCATTGATATCATCTTGCTTAAATTAACAAACAAATAAATTCTACTGAAAGAAATAAATAAAATTAGCAAAAGAAACTAACTTACATATTTTACATACAATTAGTGTAGACGTAGAATACGCTTGAAGCATAGTTTTACATGCTAATATTTTACAGGTGAAACGAATGAGGTTATTTTAATATGGTTGTAGAATTGTAATGTACCTTCATAAAAAAATGTGTGGTTTTATTGGTTCATGAACTGTTAAAATGACAGGGTGTTGAGAAACCGAATCAATATGTACAAGATGGCATTAACATACATCTAAAATAGTGAAAAAAACATACTTTGCAAGTTGAATACAATAGTGGCCGCAACATAAAGGTTTCCAGACACGTACACTACTCTTAAAGGAGTTATCCGGTTCTAAGCACGTGTGTGACGGACAAGCTGGAAACCTTTATGTTGCGACGACTCGGTACCTATCTAACTATAAAAAATATTGTTCATAGTAATGTTTTCTCATTCAGAAAAATTGATATGTTACTAATTTATGGCGAATCAAAAAATTCAAGAAAAGCTGTAGAGTTATGTCGAGAAAGGTATCCAGAGCACCTCATTCCTGATCATAGAATCTTTACAAGATTGGAGGCGACCTTGCGTCGAAATGAAGATGCATTTTCTGTTCGGAAGAATCAAATAATTGACCGAATGGTAAGAAACAATGTTAATACAGTTAGACTGTTACAGTGTTTCGAACAAAATTCACGAAATTCTATAGGGCAGGCTAGCCTGGAATTGAATTTGGATAAATCAACCGCTCAACGAATTTTAAAAACGAATGGGTATGACGACTACAAAATTCACAATTTGGAGTATTTGCCTGAGCGTCAAATTGAAAGCAGACTTAATTTTGTAGCTCAAATTGTAGTAAATGTAGAAACTGTTGATCGGAACCTTTTTTCGGCACGTCTTTGGACGGACGAAAGTCGGTTTATCAGTAAAGGTTTGCCAAACAGGTGCAACGATCACTACTGGTCTATTGAAAATCCCCATATTATAAATCCAGTTCAAAACCAAGGCTATTTTGGGGTAAATGTATGGTGTGGCATCATCGGTAGGCATCGGGCCTTATTTTTATGAACATACATTGAACAGCGCGAGTTTCCTAAATTTCCTGCAAGAGGAACTTCCTAAACTTCTGGATAATGTGCCACAAGGCTAGGATTGTACAGCAATATTTAGATAACAGCTTCCCAGGAAAATGGAATGAGCTTAATGGACCTATTCAGTGACACGGATTGCTTATAACTGATAAACGGGAATACAGAAAAATTTCTCTAATAAAAGTTTATTAGAGTGTCTCAAATTATATTTAATTTTTTTTATCCTCACAGTAGGCCTACACTATCGAATTTGAGACACCCTGTGCCAAGGTATTCCACAAATTTCGACCCCTAAGGAAGGGGGTAACCTACCCCCTTAAAATCCTAAATGAGTGGTATTGTGACGTCTTAAATATTAAACCAATTCAATTTCAATCTTTTTGTATAATATTATAACATTAATATTCCCATCCCTATATTGAATTAATTACTGAGTTATTATCATACTTATTAGAAATAAGTTATTTAAATAACCACATTAAGATATAACGTTTCTGTAATAGTTAGCTCAAGGTTACTTGTAATTATTTAATGAATGTATTATAATATCATTTTCTATAGGCATGACTTTGCTGTAATTGATCATTTGAAAATCAAATACGCTAACAAGAAATCTTTACTTTTTGCATACATTTTTGAATCTGATAACACATTATTTTATTGAGTGACCTTCGCAACTTTTTCTGAAATGACTAAACAATTCTGACAAATATATTGTAGATAGTTTTGTACTTTTTGGCTATACTTTCGAATAATATCATCATTGAATTTTATTAAAGGACATACAGTGGATCTTATACCGGATTTTGGTAACAAGACCAAGAAAATCATTTTCCTTATTTTAACTATAAGTAAATCGTTCTTTTCATTCACTTTAACCATGGACATACTGTATTATTATCCAAATTTAAGAATTTGTTGTAAATTCGATCGTAAATACTACTCAATGACGTTATTGAGGCTATTTCTTTTAAGCAACACCGGAATAATTTGAAAAGTTTACTACAAGGATTTCCATTACACTATATAAATCTCTCTGTTCTGTATATATTTTCAGAAACACGCGCTGTGTGAAATGAACATTTAAAATAAGAAACTCCTCTTTACAAAATTTTCAGTAGCATTATTTTCGACTTAAATGAAGGAAAAGAAAGGAATATCGTTGAATATCAGTGACAATTTAATAATGACAACATTTATGACGTATAAAACATATAAAAACCATATAACTAACAAATTAGATTGAATATATATGAATTTTTCGTAGTCTCTATTCGTCATTCAAGGTTAGACATGCCTTTCCCGAGGTTGAAAACCAAGAACAATAATTCTGTTTTTATGTATTTTTAATCCATTCTAATTTAAATCTAACGAAATATATTTCCACATCTACTTCATCAATACCATCACACATCAAGTACCTCAGTATATTCCGCCAATACAAGACATATCTATATAAATCCAAAATCATGTTCGTACGAGTTCAATTTTCCAGATAATTCAAAAACAGTTTAATTTGCCTGGAATTTTAAAGTAAAAATTTTGAAAACTTCTATTCAACGAATGTCTTTCTGAACGACACGCTACCTTTTTGTCGATATACCATATTATTTTATATACATAATAATATAAAAAATATACAAGGTTACACAGGACACAGTCAAGGTTAAAATCGAACTTATTCTGCTAGATTGGAGGTGTAGCTATATCATATTCTTATGTGGTAAATGTACTTTAGTAATTTTTTCCCAGTTGAAATTTAAAACGTGAACAGGCAAAATACTAGACTCTCGGGCCCAGAAAAATCGCATTGGATACAAGAAATACAGAACGGTCGGAAATGTTTGGGCTGTAATAGTAGAAAACGTAAACTGGGGCTTTATTTCTTTGAGGACAATTTGGCAGCCGACATTTATTTGAATCTTTTGCAATTTTTTCAAGCTCTGGAATCTGTAACTAATTTTTCCTAACCCTAATGCCTACTGGTGATGTTTGATTCCAAAAGGATGGGATTTACTTAATGGAATTTTTCCAAATCTATGGATAAGAAGAATAGGGCCGTCTGAATGGCAACCACGCTTCCCTGACTTAACCTCACTAGACTATTTTTTGTAGGGTTATCTAAAAAGCAAAGTGTATGTGAATAGACCAGACATTATCTAAGATTGAAACATTGTATCAGATGAAGAGTTCGAAACTTAACATCAGGTACTTTTCGACATGTGAATTTTAACACCGAATTAGGCATTGCTGTCGCTAATGGATGCCACTTTGAACTTTTGCTGAAACAAGATATAAAGTGGTACTAATACAAAAAAACCTTTTATTCCTCCATTTTTTATGAACTATGATAAAAATAGGTATATCCTTATATCGTTGAATATATTTAAGCTATGAAATATACCGCGTCTTATTTAAAAAAATGCCGGTAATGTTATATCTTTGTCAAACATGGCATGACAAATAAAAAATATAAAATATTGCAGAAAAGTTTCAATTTTTGTATACTAATTCAGGATTTTTTTTAATCATAACTAGCAAAGTGATGATTTACACTAATAGTTAGAAGAAACCTGTAAGCCACTGTCAGGCCTAATATGGTGTCCGATCAAAAAGTAATGGTATCAATATAACAGTATAAGAAAGTGTTCTTCAGTCTGAAATATTCTTAGTTCCTGTTCAAAAAAACGAAATTGTTGGGTGACCTTGAACAATTTTTACATAAAAAAAGTTCTTTAAAATAACAGTGATTTGGATTTTAACGGAAAAATATATTTTTGGCCATTTTTAGTGACACATAGATTGCTTGACAAGGCTTCAACAATTTTCAAGGGCCTTGTGTTGAAAACATTACATTAATATATCAAATCTATACTTAAACATGTAGTATCGTTTTCGATGCTACGACCATAACATACTTTCTTCAATACAACTTTGGCACAGGTCAGTGCATATCTGTAATATTTTATTTAGATAGGAGCACAGCAAATGAAAGTTTGGAAAGTTCTATTATTTATAGAATGCGACTATTCTGATTGCGCTAATGTTCCGAATTATGCTCAGGAAATTATTCATTAAGTAAATAACAGTTATAATGGCGTTTAAATTGCACGCCAAAGCCTTAATTTCAAACAAATGGTATAGTTTTCTAAGCGGGAATATTGCTTTGCTTAAATATTTTGTAGTTATTTGTAACGATTTAAATGTAACCGGACCTTGAAGAAATACCGTTTTACTCAGTTTCTCTTGTACGCTACATTTTGTCAAATATTAAGTTTGGAATATCATTAAAATAACCTCATTCGTTGGAAAATTTTATCAAGAAAAACAAGACAAGATACTATATCAACCTGAAACCAAACTGATATTAATATGTACAAATGTCCAAATCCTTACGAAACTCACCGAATATCGTTAAAAATAAGAAAACACTAATACACTTCATCATACACTTATATAAACAACCACAGTAGCACTCAAAACAAAACAAATGCGAACTGCGTTCGAATTAGAACGTGCCCGCCAAGTCGATCTCGACTTCTTGACTAGTCGGTAGTGTCTGTTGTTAACACTAAAGACTGGACTGAAGGAAATGTGACCCAGTGTTTCTTCTCACTGACTAACGGTATCGATGATAAAGCGCGAGGTGGGTTTTACCTCTTCGCGACGATATGAGGTCAAAACCAAAGTAGATACATCAATATGCACTTGCAGGAGCAATTTGGGGACTAATCTAAGAAAAAATGTGTCGTGTTCCGCTTTTTAAGAAATAAATGTTCACATAGGGTTTTGAAGGTTTACACTTTTAGGTTTGATTAGGGTTGCCACATGTCATTATTTCGGAAGGACAGTCCTCTGTGTCCTTCCGTCCTTACTTTTAATAGAAATGTGCTTGCATATTAAAATTGGGTACATATTAAAATGAAATAAATAATTAGATCAGGAAGAGACAAAATATAATGAGAATACAGTGGTAGAACTTGGATTGTTGTTCGACCAATAGAAAGAAAATTGGGGTGGCAAGTTTTCCATGATCCAAAAAACGAGGTTCAGTTGTTTCAAAGACGCGCAAACCAGTTTACAAACTCTAATAAATGAAAAATTGTCAAAATTAACATTGGAAATTAAATTCATGACTTTCTCAGATCTTGACAATGACCGCATGAAACAATAAAGCCATTCTAAGCATTATTGTAGATCTGGGAAAAAAGGAGCTGTTACACAATTTCAATTATAATCTGAAGTAGGCACTAATAGGTGCCATCCAATATACAGGGTGTTTCTTAAGTAGAGGTCAAAAATCTAAGGGTGTATTTTGTGTTATATAAATGTGGGGATTAAAAAATATATATTTTTAATTTTTATTTCTTGTTGGGCTTTACTTTTTACCCGGTGCCTCCTACAGACTTCAGATTTTCTTGAAATTTTATCTGGACTACTTGGCGATGTTTCCTATGCGCTAAGAATGTGGTTTATGCACGACGGGGCTTCCTCGCATTTTAGTTTGACTGGTCATGAATTTTTAAATGAAAGATTCGGTAATAACGTGATTGAACGAGGCACAAACCAGATTAACCTTGGCCACCCAGATCACCCGATATGAACCCTATTGATTTGTTTGTTTGGGAATATCTCAAGACATTAATTTACAAGGTTCACACTAAATCTGTGGAGCATTTACATCAACAAATTATAGCTGGTTGTGATGTGATAAGTTACTCCTGGAATTTTTGCACGTGTTCGAGCTGCAGTTTCAAGAAGATTTGAAGCATATATTTTGGTTGAAGATGGCGACTTACAACATTTGTTATAATAAGTCATAGTAAAGTAATTCTATTGTTACTTACTTATTTTGTTATTATTTTAAATTTTGTTATTATTTTATTTTAATGTAATGAGTACCGTAAAAATGCACATGATCAAATAAATCAATTTTGTTGTTAATCGGTTTGGAATACAACCATACATAAAGAAACAAAAAGTGAAGATAAATATTCAGAAAACCAAAATTCGATCAATCATGTTGCATAACATTACAAATTTTTTAGTCCAAAATAATTCAACAATCCTTTCTCTTTTACGCAAATCAAAAACTACATCCTCCTTCATGAATATTATAGTATGATATTTTGAAGTAAGCAAATTTTTATTTTTTCAATTAATTTGAAGTACTTTCAAACTGTTATCAATGTCACGATGAATCAATTAATTGTCGTAAAACGATAAAAAAAAGAGGCTAGAAGCGTGTGCTTAATAGGACATTATCTTTAATATTATCATTAATTTATCAAATGAGCAGGGTCAACGAAAGTTTGTATTTGACAATTAACCAAACCGAATTATCGTGTATTTTCACATCGCAACACCTTGCAAAATAATTAAGAGACGTTGGGAAACACTGCTAGACATCCGATACGACGGACATTTAATTTTATGCATCTTGAAATTTTCGTTTTACATTTTAATAATATATGCATATACGAGCACAGATGTTCTGATGTAACCACCTGTCATTTTTTTCTAAATTACTAAACACTAAAATATCGTAAAAGTTTCACAACCAATTTAATTAATAGAATTAATGAATAATGAGTTCGTTGAAGCTTCGATAGTAAATACGGAAGTACTTAACCATGTAGACCATTTTTTAAATTTCAAACTATTTTCTAAAATCACTGCTTTAAAATGCTACCTATTCTTTGCAATGAAAATAGGCGTAAGCTGATTGAATTTGCAGAAGACGAGAAAATGAAAATAATGAGCACATTCTTTAAGAGAAAAGGCATACATACGGTTACTTGGACCTCTCCAAATGAAGCATATACGAATCAAATTGATTATGTTTGCATAGATGAAAAGCACAGAAGCATAATAAAAAAACGTTAAGTCATGCAGAGGTGCAGACAGACTCGGTTCACCATCTAGTGAAAATAGATTTGAAGATAAAAAACCTATAGAAAGGAAATAATTACAAAGAAAAAAAAAGACAACCAAATATGACGGCATTACGAAATCAGAGAATCCAAAAAAGTATGAAAAATAGATAAGGAAAGGTTTGGTTTGCAAGAAAACAGACAGTTAGTGGAAGCAAATATAAATGAGGATGATGGATAAACATCGAAAATGTCATACAAACAGCAAGGGAGAAAGTAATACCAAAAAGAGTTTGTAGGGAAGAAAGGATGGTGGGATGAGGAGTGTATCAGAGAGGCGGAGAAGAGAAATAAGCTAAGGATTAAAGCACTTCAATCAGTACAAGAGGAAGATACGGAAATATACAGGGAACAAAGAGAGTATGTTTAGACAAAAGAAGAGAGCAGAACAGGTTAAGAAAATAGATGAAATAGAACGTCATTATAAGAAGAAAGAAATACGTAACTTTTACAGGGATAAAAAATGGAAAAAAAAAGAAAGGAGGAAGTAATACATGTGAGGGATGAAAATAGCAATTTAATTGGAGAGGAAACAGAAGTGAGTGAAAGATGGAGACAATATTTTGCAGATATATGTTGAATGAAGAGAGCGAAAGGGAAGGAGAGGATCAGGAGGAGATGATACTGTTAGGAAGAGGAAGTGGAAGTAGAAGAACCTACAAAAAAGGAAATAATTAATAATTATAGAAGCTTTAAAGAATAACAAAAATTCCGGGAAAAACGGAATAACGGCAGAGAACATTAAGTACGCAGGAGAGGATTTAAGCCAAAGAATATACTAATGATCCAAAAGATTTGGAGAAGAGAATGCATGCCTGAAGACTGGAGAGATGCTATGATTATACCAATTTTTAAAAAAGGGAGATGCAACAGACTGCAGAAACTATTGGGTATATAGGGCAATCATAAAACAGAGAATAGAACCTATAGCAGAACTACAGATAGGGGAGTGTCAAACAGGTTTTAGAAAGGGGAGGTCAACAACGGACCAAATCTTCATGGTAAAGGAAATTTTGACTACATCCTATGAATATGGGATTAAAATAATGGTCTTATTCGTGGACTTCAGGAAAGCATATGATTCGGTCAAAAGAAATAAACTAAGTAAAATATTGAAACAATTTGGGATACCAACCAAACTGATTAGGCTATTGAAAATTACCTTAGAAAGTACTAAAAACAAAGTACGATGGACCACTTTTTCGAGAAATTTAATATGCTACAATCAGATTTTTCATAAACCTCTTCGTTTTCGAGGGCGAAATAAAAAAAAACACTTCAGGGATTCTTTGTATCTCAGAAAATATATGACCCAAATATACCTTTTTTAAATGGAACACTGTATATTTTTATTCAACTGCATTATTTTATTCTTATTATACGGTGTGGCAAAAGTCTTGCCCCCGCTTGAAACTGGTAAACAGTTGGTAGGATGCCTTTGGGAAAAATCAGGTCGATTTTTATTTTCTAAATAGCCACCTCTCATATTTTAAATGGAACACTAAATTTTTTGTTACAGACATCGAATCTAAGGTAAATTCTGAGTCAGATGACATGGCACAATACCTGTCAAACTTTGATAGATCGTTCTAAAACGATGAAAAACCTCTCCTTAGACTGAATAAAATATTTATCAATACGTATGAATGAATAACAAGTGCAAAAACAGATTTTATTATTCTCAGAAGGTTCAGGGAGCAGATTTCGAATATTTACTCCATTAAATTAGTATTATTATTGTTATTAAAGAAAAATTAAATTATATGTATTGTTAAATATTTTATTCAGTCTAACGAGAGGCTTTTCTTCTTTTAAACGATCTGTTAAGGTTTGACAGGCATTGTGCCGTATCATCTGACTCAGAACTTGCCTTAGATTCAATATCTATAACAAAAATATTAGTGTTCCATTTAAATTAAGAGAGGTGACGTCATTTCCGGGAAAACCGGAAGTACCAGGGAGGTTATTTCGAAAACAAAAATTGACCTGTTTTTCCCAAAGACATTCTAATAACCGTTTACCCGTTTCAAGGGGGAGCAAGACTTTATCGTTGCACTGCATAATAGTTTATATTTTGTCAAAAAGACGTTAAATTGATAAAACTGATTAAGTGGTGCATAGTTGGCAATGCATTTTTATATAGTTATACAAAATTGGTTCATGAACTCTTAGCTACGTAAACAAAAATATATACAATGTGAGTTAGGAATAATACATTCATTAATATTGTTACTGTTAACTAAAATGCATACTTCTCTTTATACCTATTTTATAGTTTGCTGATTATTGTCATGTTTATATTTAAAATTTTTTATTTGAATAAGGCATTTTAAATAAAATACTCAAATCATTCTGCAGTCACCGTGAAGAACTATAAATATACAGTGTCCACGGATGGACCTAACCTAAACTTTGAATATTTTTATTTCACATTTTCTCGAAAAGTAATTCTTTAGAAATAGTTTCGTTTGTCTAGAAATGTACATAGCAACTGTGAAAATTGCGTTGAAAAATACAGGGTGTTAAAAATATTAGGTCAAGGTTGTGTCAAGAGTAAAGTTGTTTACTTCTTAGTTTTTATAAACAAAAATTTTTACCAAAGTAGCATTGCTCCAGGTCCCTTAAAACCCTAAAACCCAAATTTGATAAAATTATCTTCACTAACAACTTTTTTGCAAAACATTGGTGTTGTTGAAGGAAAAAAATGCTTTGGTGCAGTCATGTAGGAGGCCATGAAGAAACAAAAAAAACCATTGACAGACATTCATACCCCCCTAATTAATGAGGTTTTCCAGGTTTCCCTCGTTCCTGCACTGAGTAGTGGTTAGGGCCTACCAACATAAGTCGTTCCTGGGCGCAAATGCGGCCTGCTTAATAATAATATGCCGCCCCCTCTCCCGCACAAGTCTTCAACTTCTGGGCTAATCCTCATGATTAGAATGAGGGGTAGAGATATTATTATTATTAATATAAAGAAACGTTTCAAAAGCCTGAATGTGTTACTAATGACGTCAGGCAATATCTTTTTTTTGTTCATAGCCGCCAACATGACCGAACCAAAGCATTTTTCCCCCATTTTAGCAACTTCAATGTTTTGCCAAAAATTATTAGTGAAGATAATTTTATAAAATTTGAGCTTTTAGGGTGTTAAGGTTCTTGGAGCAATGCTACATTGTCAGATTTGCATTAAAAAAAATAATAACATATAAATTTTGTAAAAATTAATTTAAAAAAAATCATAGTACGCTATTGACTAGGAATATGGTGAGCGTAATACGTTCTCTAACTACATCTAGGAGGCTCCTACTTGCAAAAAAAATTCACGCATACCGCACAATCCAGTCAAATGTTACAGAGCTGCTCCAGGTCACATCTGAACACACTGTATATTGTTTTTATGAACATCATCAGTAGTATCTTGGTTTATCATATTATCAAGAATTTTTAGACAAAAGTTTCTTTTGAATTTTTGTTTTATCACCTTATATGAACTAAAACTATTACTTTTTTTATTTAATCGATTATTCATGCCAGTGAAATTAAAATTAACAAATATCATTTTGTGCATAATGGATCAGTGAAGGAGTTAATTTTGTATTACTTAAAAAACAAATATTCACACTGAGAAAGTAGATAGTCCCACTAATACTAAACGCATATAGTTAACGTTTCGAAAATTGGTCTATTTTTGTTGTCAAAAATTATAAAAGTCAAATATAGCGTTTTAATGATTTTGTTTGTTGATCTACATTCCATAATAATATAAGATAGGTACCATATAACGTTTATTCTGTTGACACAACTGTCACTATTTTATAAAATAAATGCAGATTTCTTCAATTCCGTTTTACTGAATGATTTGTGTTATTTCACTCAATAACATGATCTTTTTCACACGACAAATTTTTTACTTCTAATTCTCCCTTTCTAATGCAATCCCTATGTTCTCCAATTCTAACATTTAAACGTCTAGGAATCTCCCCAATATTTACCGTATTCACAATGCATACTATAGATGCAGTTTTTTAAATTTTATATTTCATTATTTGATCTAGTTTTTGACTAAATTGTTCGCAATGTATTATTAGTTTGAAAAACTGTCCTAATATTAAGCCTATTACCAATTTTTTTTAAAAACTATCGTTATTCAGTGGAATAACAAAAATTTTGAAAAAGAAAATAATTCAGTGAAAAGGAAATTAAAAGAATACTATTTTATTAAATAGTAACAGGTTGCATATTCGTAACGACAAGGTATGTAACAACAGAATATATATTATATATCACTATGGAATGCAGATAAACAAAATCATTAAAACGTCATATTTGACTTCTATAAGTTTTGAAGAACAAAAATAGAGCTATTTTCGAAACATTAACTACATGTGTTTAGTGTTAGTGGAACTATCTGCTTTCTCAGAGGGAGATATTTTGTTCTTAGGCAAAACAAAATTTATAAAATCAACTCCAAGACTGATCCATTTGTTAATATTTTTATATTTCAATAGCAGGAATACCCAATTAAACAAAAAATGCCACAAATATATAATTACAGACAATATCTTAACTAAAAATATAGTCAAATTCCGCTACTAACTAAATTAAACATTAGTTTATATCTAATCAATTTTTTCTATCGAATACCGCTGCATATTAAGCTTATGGTAGTCTATCGCAATAACAATGGCACTCTCTCACAGTTTTTCAACTACCGGAAGTTTTGAGTACAAGTATCATTAGATATTTATCGTTTTATTAAATCTTTCAGCCCTTTTTACGATAGTTATGAATATTAATAAGTGTTAATATAAGAATGTACAATATTATTGCAATAGATTGTGATTTGGCATCAATTGCCAGAATTAAGTGGACTGTATATCTGGGTAAAAATTATCAAACCTTTTATCAAGTGTGGGATAAAATATGAAACTTACCTAATGGTTGCTATCTTGAAGAACATGACGCGGGAGAGGAAAATAGGGAAATTCTGTTATCAGTCAAGGTTTCGGGTGATTCTTGGCTCTTACTAGTTTTCCAAAATAGATGTTATTCTTTATCACTTAACCACTTGCACTGAACAAATTGTATTTAGGAATTTAAGGAAAAACCGATCCTTAAGTTCACCTTAAACTAATTTGGACGAATCTCGACTGATTCTAGGTAACCGACAAATAGTTGGTATTGCGTATCGTTTACTCGGTAACTAGCTTAATTTAGAAAGTTTAGTCTGGCAATAATCAAAATGATTGAAAATTGCAGTACACATTTTTATTCAAGAACCGAGTAAAGGTATTCTGGTCAAGTTTATAATTGATACATTTGTTTTAAATTATGATTCGTCTTAAAAGTTCCATACATCATTAAAGCCCAATAACTTTGCAATTTTTAATATTAAAAACTTCAAATTCGCATCATATATCAATAAAATGCTATTATATGGCCATGGCTGATTGGGCAAACATTATAGTTGTGTTCACATACAACTAAAAAAATTTAAATTTACAAACCGATATATCTCCCCAAAAAGTTATAAAATGTGAAAATTTAATACCTAAGGCAAAAATGAGCATTGTCAACCAGATAGTTAAATCATAATTCGTTATTTTTGACGCTGATCTTTGGACAGGTCAGTATTAACTTTGCCCAACCTATAAAAGCCGAAGTTGACTTTTATAAACTGAATACCTGGGAGTTTTAATTAAATTAAAGTACAGGAAAATTTCTCTTACAAAAATGCAATTTTTTACCAATAAGAGACTAAAAGACAATTTTGAATAATCAATGAGACTGAGTTAGGAAAGTGGTTGGGAACTGGACCAAATACACAAAATAGTGTTAAACACTTTTTATTATAAACTTTCAAAGAACATTAGAACAGTGAAGATGAGAAATATAATTTTTGTTCCAACAGTAACTGCATATACATGAGAATTTAAAAACAAGACATTTTTAAATTGCATAACTGCGATTTACTTTAATCAGCACATTCATATTAATTCTTACCAATTGGATCAAATTTTAGGTTATCTAAAAAATGTATGAATAAACACATACGCCAAATAGCGTTTTTTTAGTGGTTATGTATCAAATAATACGCCAAATAATTTGACGTTTCCATTTGAGACAGTTTTCATCCCTCAGCTAGTAACTGTGTGTGTATTTCTATGCGTACTGTTGGAAAACATACTGAAAAAACATATCTAAACAAAAAACGATGAACAAATAAACAAACAAAATGAACACGAAGTTCTGGTCTCAAAAGTAGACTACTCTTTTTTAATCTCAGTCTTTCCCTCAGATTCCTTTAAATTGATTGTAGCTGAGGAGGACTTGGTGTCCTCGGATGCAGTAGTTTGCTCCCCTGCAAAAATTAAATCACACTCATCTCGCATTCAATAATCCAAATTTTCTTTTCAAATTTAATTATTTGCGTCAAACTTCATCTCGAGTTTAATTGTTAAAATGAAAATTTATTGGCATTGATAATTTAAAAACTATTAAAACTAAAAACTGCAACGTTCGATTTAGTATTTATAGTGCCAAAAGGTGGTGAAAACATACAGTCATTTACATTCATTCTTAAATTTAACCACAATCAAATTTAGTGTCAGTCAGTACAAAAAAAAATTGTCTGTTAGATCACTTCTTGTTCATTATGAAGTAAGTCAGTTGTAACATTAAACTTGTCAATATGAGAGAAAAGGGTATCAGCCAAGACCAGTATTTTATAAGGAATGGAAAGAATTGTAGAAGATGAAATATTGTTGAGGTGGAAAGAATATTTTGAAGAATTAGTAAATGAAATCAATGAAACAGAACGAGAAGAAAGCAAAAGCAATACAGAAGGCAATATAGTTCCAACGTCAAGTAAAGAATTTAAAGATATAATTTTAAAATTAAAAAAAATTACTGACGTATAATAGTAATGAAGATTTTATAAAGTAATTCTGCTACAAGTAAGCTAGAGTAGTAAAATGAGCTCTTATATAAAAAAACCTGGCTGTGAAACCATGAAAAATTTATCAGTGTAGACACAGTTTATTATACAGTTCGTCGAGTGAAGGTTCCAGAGGGTGTGGCTAAATCACGACTAAATGCGCAATGAACACCAATGAAATTCATATGTACACGACGAAGTGGGAGAAATTCTATTTCTTGACAAATCACCGTGCCCCTTGAGCGCGCAAATGTGCGCGGCTAAATGCGCAGTCGTCTTTTGGTCGTCTAAAAAAAAACGAAATCTGGGACCTCGACATCAAAGGAGCCGACGTGAAGACGCCAGACTGTATAATAGACTGTAGTGTAAAGGGGAATGGCACAACTACAGGGTAATAGCTTTGCAGAATGTGGCATATTTAGGAACTATATTGCCAGAAAATTGGAAATGAGGGAAGAAATTGAAGCCAGAATAATGTCAGCAAATAAATGTGTAGCAGGACTGCTGAGAATACTGAGAAATAAAAACATTTCTAGGCAAAGACAGATAGATTATACAAGACAGTAATAAGACCAGTAGTGATATAAACCAGTGAAATGTGGATTTTGAATAATGCAGAACAAACAAGACTAGAAATGTGGGAGAGGACAATATTGAGGAAATTTTTTGGAGGAAGAAGAGCAGAAGATGGATGGGTTAGAAGAACAGATAAGGAAATAAAAAGCTTATACTAAGAGGCGAGTATAATACACGAGGTAAAAGCCCAAAGGGAATGTGAAGAAGGCATACTAAGACAATGTTAGAGATAAGGACATGAAAAATAATAATGGCACAAACAATTGGTGGTAAAAAGAGGACAACCGAAAATAAGATGGAAAACAGGTGGGGAAAGACTAATGTGTCAAATTTTGATCTCTAGTTTAATATCAAAATCATTTTTTATGATTTCATGTTAATTCAATATAAATTATTATAATATGGAACTCAATTTTGTTAGTGAATTATGATCTTCAATTTAGGTATTAAAGTCAAATTTTGATATTAAACTTAATGTTAAAATCAAATTTAGTATCGTAAAGTTTTGTTCCGTTTAGTACTCAAATACACTAATAAATATGATACCACCCAACCAAATTTTTATACGAATACTTATCAGTTAAAAATATAATTTTTCAGGTATCATTCTCGTCAGAAATTTAATTCTGTCAAGCTTTGGTCTTCACGTCACATTCAATTTCAGTTCCAGCTAAATTTTAATTTCGAATTTGCTTTTTAAAACAAAATGTATTGCCAAATTGTAGCTTTCAGTTCAAAACTAACATCAAATGTAACATCACCGAGTCAAATTTTGATCCCAAATTTTTAACAACTCAACCACAACTTGTCACTCAATTATTTG
This sequence comes from Monochamus alternatus, assembly GCA_037114965.1. Classification (NCBI taxonomy): domain Eukaryota; kingdom Metazoa; phylum Arthropoda; class Insecta; order Coleoptera; family Cerambycidae; genus Monochamus; species Monochamus alternatus. The sequence goes on from CM073432.1 coordinate 20,720,693, forward strand.
AAAAAAGTATTATCCAGAAACATTTATTAATTTAAAACATACCTGGATCCTCGTCAGTAGCTTCCAACGGCTCCAAAATGTTAGTACGAGCTTCAGACTCCTTCACAAGTGTAACATGGCCCCCTTGAGTGGGAACGTCAGTAACAGCTGCCGGCTTATACAAAGGAAGAGTTTCCAAACTCAGTTCCTCCTCCAAGTCTCCAGATTCTGCATGCAAGTCTCCAGATTCAGCATTTAAGTCCCCAGAGGAAGAAGAAGGCTCCTCGAGTTCACCGTCAATGATTGCCTGATGATCCTTCTTAGTGACAGGGACGCTTCTAGCTTCTCTAACCAATATTTCACTGCTAGAGGAAGCACCCTGCAGATCAATAACGGTTTCATCAGGATTCTCGCCCGGTTCGGTATCGCTCTCGAAGTCCAGCTGAGGAAGTGATTCATCCCCAGCTGCGTCTAGTTCCAGGTGTGAGAAATCCAAAACACTAGGATTCACGCCGGCTAGTGCGGAAATCACAATGGAGGGATCAAGCAATTGAATCAACTGTTCCCGGGAATCTTCATCTTCCGAGTCTGAAGAGATGAGCCGTTCGTTTTCATCGTATTCTTCGCCCTGTGGAGGGAAAATATGAAAAATAACTGAAGCATAATGATCCTTTTTCTAAACTATAGAAAATTTTAGTAAGGGAATTACATCGATAACTCAAAAAACAATATGGAGGTAGCATGAAATATTTATGCCATGTAACATAAAAAAAAATATTGTACTTTTACATCAACTAGAATATTACGAAAAAATATATTTAAAAAAAATCACAAAAATACTACACTATTATCGTTAAACTAAATTTTTATCTCAACGGGTTATTTTTAAATTGAAATTTAATTGTCAAATTACAATTTTTGTTTCAATATCAATATGTTAAATTTAATATTTCAAATTCAGCTTTGGTTTTAATTAAATTTCAATCTTGAGGAATAAAGTGATAAAAAAAACAAAAAATTATAATAAGTACGTAAAAAGCAAGATGAAATCAATAGATATAAACTTATGGAACACTAAAATTATTAAAAAAATAAAATTAGTTATAGAAACGATTAAAAAATTATTATGTTGTAGATTTTACAAATAAATTCAAACATATAGTTTGCTAAAAATTGAAGAATAACAGACAAAATAATTGTGTAATGTGTAATTAATTGCAAATAGTACAAAAATATTAAACCAACTTTTGAACTCAAATTGATCAAATTTAAGTCTATTATTTAATGTCTCAAGTCAAGAATTTAATATTAAAAACAAATTTTAAACACTAATTAAAGTTTGGCGTGTATTAATTTTTAGTTTAATATTTCACGTCAATATAACCTCTAATTCAGCTTTCATTTTAGTTTAATTTTGATCTTTGGTTTAAAATAAATTGACGATAAATGTAAAAAATAAATAAACAAACGTCAAAACATTAAAAAAAGGAAAAATAAAATGAAAAACTTTGTTTGATTGACTATGAAAAAAATATAAAATTCACGAAGATTTAAAATTATTGTTAAATAAAATTTTGATCCTAATACGTCAATTTTAATCTTTAGTTAAACAGTTTTAATTTTAGTCAACCTATCTAATAGTCAACTTTTGTTCTTTGATATAAAATAAACTAAAGAATAAAACAAGGAACAAAAACAAATACAGTGTAACCTCCATAATCTGGACGCTCGCCAAGAGTGGCATAATTTTTACTTGTTTAAGCCTGTCAGAGCGTCTTTGGCAGCTGGACTCTACGCTGCGCGCTGTCTTATATGATTTAAATATGCGTCAAGTGCTTTCGGGAATTCCTTTATTCCTGTATCTTACAAAGGACAAAAAAAAGCTTGGATAACAAAGGATTTATTTCGTGAATGGTTCCATACGGAATTTGTACCAGCAGTAAGATAAAAACTAAAAGAATTAAATTTACCACCAAAAGCTCTGTTATTATTAGACAATGCCCCAGGACACCCAGTTGATCTTAAAAGTGATGACAATCAAATCTGCGTCATGTACCTACCACTAATCTGTACACCATTAATACAGACCATGGATCAACATGTTATCCAAGTTGTAAAACTGTTTTACAGAAAGGGCCTATTTAAAAAAATTGTTGCAGCCCAGACTGACATTCCTACAACCTTGGAGAATATTAATCTTAAAAACGTAGTTTTTTCGTTATAAGAGGCATGATACCAAGTTCATCAAGACCTAATAAAAAAAGTCATGGAAGCCATGTTGTCCAGGAGGTGGCTTTAGACGAAGATGAAGAAGATACATTTCTTTGGCAACTTTAGCTAAGAAAATTATAAAATCAAAAGAACTTCAGAATGAATTAAACGAGGTAAAAATTCTTGGTGAACAAGAAGGCAAAGTTATTTCAATTGAAGATTTAGAAGCATCGATCACAGGGAGTGGGTCCGGGACTGACATGTTACTAACAGACAACGATATTGTTGTTCAAACAAATGATGAAACAAATGATGTAGATAACGATTCTTCTTCTAGCAACGATGTTCAAATTGTGGAAAAAGTTAAACACCAAGATGCTGTAAAATCCTTCAACAATTGCATCGAATGGGCATCACAAAACGATATACCAGACAACCAACTTTAGTTACTTTTCGAACTGAAGAATATTGCTGTAAAAAAAGATATCGAGTCAAAAAAACAAAAAAATATTACTGAAAGTTATATTTGTTTGTTTAGGGTTTTAATTACAGTAGAATATGTACAAACTGTTGAGGTTTTTGTATTTAAGGTTTTAAGATATCTTTTATTGTTATTTTTTTTATAAATTTATAAATTAGTCCAGATTATACAGGTTCCACTGTATACGAAAAAATTTATATAACACTACAAAATATACGTTTTTTTTTTTTTTTTAATTTCAAGACTTCTACAACACACCGTCACCCCACTTACCTTTCCCGTGCACTTATGTTAGCAAATAGCGTGTGCAAAGCATGCAAAAAAACGTTAAACAACGAAAAGAAAATAGATTAGTAAAACAAATGTTAACATTACGTTAATACAGTAAAAGCTGTGCAGAAACCAAAATTGTTACCCCGAGACGACGCATTGATGTAGCGTCTCCATTTAATGATTCTTTCGATTTATTTTTACTTTGAACTTTTTTAGGTGCTGCTTCTTGCACGGTTGGTTTAGGAGTATCAACGCTGACGTTTGCCTCCTCGACATGAGAAGCAACTGGTTCAATTTTATCTTGCAATTGCTTGTGCAAATTAGTTCGTTCAGCTTGCAACTGCCGACAGAGCTTTTCGAGGGTTGACACTTTCTTTTCGCTCATTTCTAATTTTTTCGCAAGCTGTTGGTTCTTCTCCGATATTTCGACAACCGAATTATGACACGATTGCCACTTTGTTATGTATTCGCCTCTTTCTTTCTCTAAGATAGTGTTTGATTTTTGTAATTTGTTAATTTCTCCGTGAAATGTTTTGAAAACTTCATTACTCCTTGACATAGTCTGCTCGAAGTCACTATATTGGTTTTTATAAACGTCTAGATTCGCTTGCATACTTTTAATATTCTCTTCTAAAAGGCGGTTGGTCTCATTGCTTTTTAACAAATTAGACAACAAAGCTTTACTCTCTTCCTCCCAAGCTCTTCGATCCGCCTTATGCTCCAACTCCATTTTTTTTATTTTAGATTCAAATAGATCTTTCTGTGTGTCCAACTGTCGGTTCACGTCCGCCAAATGACCTTCACGTTCTTGAAATTTATTATAAAGTTCTGTCAGTTTAAGGGTCATGTTCATGTTCTCCTCTCTCAATCGGACACTTTTATCTTTATTTTCGTCCATCATCGAACTTAAAGAGTTTAGTCTTTCTGTGAAATTCGTCGCTACTTCACGACGTTTTTCTTCTTCTTCCTTCACACGAGTTATATTCTCATCCTTAAAACATAAAATAAGAAAATGGAACACCTGTATGCAAACGCGGCTTCAAATTAAGACTAAGGGAACTGAAGATGGAAATAAAATGACCAAAACATCAGGAGTTGGGTGAAGTGATAACAAATTGGAATATGGGACTGGAGAGAACCAATAAATCAGGATGAATGGGAATGACAGACTGAAAATAGGTACGAAACGATAAAAGAAAATTTAAAAAAAAACCTAAAAATGATGACAATTTTGAATTGGCAAACCACAAGAATTTAAACAAGTATAAGCAAAACACGAGATCTTCACAAAGTTAATCTTGTCCAGTTTTGGTTTTATTTTAAATTTAATATCCGCATTCAATTTTGGTTTCAGTCAAATTTTCATCTCTCAAATTTAATAACTTAAACTTAATTCACAATAAATATGAATCGATGACATTTTGATCTAAAATTTTTTTCTTGAATTTATAATTAAAAAATTATTCCCTTGTTAATTATATAATGCTTGAAACTTTGTATAAAAAAATTATTCTGTGTTGTTAAAATAAAATGTTTATTATTTTGAAAGAAATTCTTTGAAAATCGAAATGGTGTCGGAATACTGTTTCTCAAGTTACCGAAGTCCTTCCCGATGAAATAATGAAACAATGTACATTTATATATATATAAAAAAAACATTTAAGTACTAACCTTAATAGCTTTATTCTGCTTCTGCAATTCGCGGCAAAGGCTCTCCAACTTGGCCTTGGCTAAAATATTCTTGTTCAGCTCAGCTCGAGCCTGATCACGCTCTCTCTGGAGACTAATGTACCTCTTCTCCAAGTGCTGATAACACGAAGCCGTTTGTCTCAGGTCGTTGTAGAGCGAAACATATCTCTGTTGGATAACACCAATTCTTTCCACTTCAGGCATGTCACCCATACTCTTTAACACATTGTCCCAAGAGCGCTGGTCCTTCTTCCTAGCCTTTTCCTCCTTCTTCTTTGAGGTACCGCTTGTGCTTGGAGTTGGAGGATTTTCTTCAGCCATTTCGATCTACAACACATAATAAAAGATAGTAACAATACTTACTATATTCCAGTTCTTTCCCAACATTTTAAATGCAATAATTTGTTATTTACTTTCAAACAATCACCAACCTAACCTATAAGCGCGACGAAACAAAAATATATATATAGCATTTAAAAACTACAATTTCACATCATTTAGTAGTTGGTGCCATAAAAGAATTGTTCAGATGCTTTTGATTTTTTCTTTGAATGCGTATAATCTGCCGGTTTCTAGGGCAGTTGTAGAACAATCATAAACAAAATGTACAATCGAGCACAAAAGTAATGCCACGATTACAAGATTAAAATATGCACTATGATGTTATTTTAAGCAAAAATACCTTTTAAGAAGACGCATTTATATTTTCTCAAGGAATAAGTAGAGTTAAACACATACAATTTTAAAAAATTAATAAATAAATACGATATATTTGAAACCGGCGATTGGTAAAGCAGAAATCTTTTGTGCCGACATTGTTCTCTTTATCAAACGTGTGACGCATGCTCACAGATATTTTTATAGTTAAATAAATTCCGGTAAATTACAAAGATAAAATATTTTATAATTTAAGTTTGCATATTAATTTAGTTATTTGGCAAATTACCTACCTGATACCTGTGGTGTGTACCAAAGTTTTAACCAAAAAATCCGTAATATATATATATATTTCAAGGCAATTTGAAAAATATTCAGTTACAGAAATTTAAACTATACATTTTTTTAATCAATATTGACAACGCAAAATTTTTGGAAGGTATATTTCAAGAGATCGTCATAAATTTTGTATTAAAATACTTTTAAATTTTTATGATTTAAAAAATATACCAATAATTTTATTTTCTCATTACCTAAATATACTGAGGGATTTCAGTTTAGGAGAAAATTACATTATCGTAATCAACTAAAGTATAAAAAACAACTTTAACACCCTGTATTTTTTTAACCATCAATTTTTGACTAATATAAGTTTGGCTCTCTATTTGGCTACATCGCATTTTTTTGCCTCCTGCTCAATGTTGGATAAATTTCGAAGTACCCTGTATACCACTATAAAAAATATTAAGTGTGCAAATAATCTGCTGGGAATTTTGCTAGCATTACTTTTATATTATTAAATATAAATTTTGTTCCCGCAAACTTTATTTACCGGCGCCTATGATCTAGTGGTATAAACCCGCGCAAATTCATTCATAAACATATTGAACTATATATTGTAATACTAACTAGAAGTATTCACACATTCAATATTGAGAATAAACAAATGTGATTTTAAAAGATACGTCTCGTCTATTTAAGACAATTTATTGTAAGGTTATGTTATCCGTCGTCACGTGCAAAACTGACGAATGTTAAGATAAAATTACAGGGAAACCTATTAAAGATAAAAATGTATGTCGACTCACCGCAGTTTCGAAAATTTCACTCAACTTTAAGGAGGAATAGCCCTTAACAAAATTTTAAACCATTTGTGTTAGAAATGTAACGGCTGCGTGAAGACTATAATATCTACTACATTCATTATAGTACATATTTATTTTTGGATTCGGTTGCTAAGTTTAGAAATTTGTGTTACATCTATACACGAATTGTGTGAGGACGTGTTTTGATTTTTTAGCGCCACATCTTTGATCGACATTTACAATAGAAATGGGAATCGATATACACCCCGGCACAATTATGCCAAAAAAAACTACTCAAACCCCGTTATAATGTCTTGGACAGGTACTTGCAGAAGCAGTACGGGTTTAGTTTAAAATTTAATCCTGATATACTAGTAAATAATGAAAATCAAATTGCATGAGCCAAAATTGTTTTCAAAATAAAAAAGAAAGTTTCCATTAACAAATATGGAGAACTGTTTAGTTTCCGAGATACAAAATTGACATGAAACATGTTAAATTGAAAGTAATAAAAATGTATCTGCCTGCAAAAACACAAATTAAAACTTAGTAAAACATACATTACCTAAATAGGTATAATTTTTTACATGAAATATCCTTTATATTTTTATGTAATTTAATTGTATTATGTTTTCCTTCATAATGATATAACAGTTTACAGCTACTTTATATGTTGTAAATTGTAAAAAAAGTTGAATTAATAAAACTGATGGGTTATATATGTAATTATCAAGGTTAATTACACAAAATGATTAATAAATTCTACCCGTCATTTAAAGAAAAATGTATACAAAATAAACAGTTGTTTAATTCTGAAAAATGGAAACCCAAAATAGGTACTATCCCTATTTTATAATTTGCTGATTATATTTAACTCATCACTAAAGGGGAAAATTAAATAATTTCTAAATAATGTTTTCAATAATAAATTATGTACTATTGGCTAATAAAGTTTTTTTTTAAATTATTATTATTTTTTTAATTCTTAGTGAATTAATTGATGAACCAATTTTGTATAATTTTTGTAGACATGCATGGCCAACTATGCACCACTCGACATCAGTTTTATTAATTTAACCTGTTTTTTCACAATTCCCAAAACATGAAGTAGCAACTGTTATTATATTTCATTACAAAGAAAAATATATAAGGCAATTAAATTGCATAAAAGTATACAGAATGTTCCATTTAAAAAAATTATATGTTTGGATGTTTCTAAAAGAAACACCCTGTAGATAAATTACAACTACGCCACCGAATTTTACATAAAAAAGTCTATGAAAGACAATGTTCAATATGTTACCTATTCTTTGAGATACCTAGAAATCCGTAAGTGTTTTTTTTTATTTCGCCCTGTACCTCAAAAATGAGGTCTATGAAAATTTTGATTATGGCATCTTAAATTTGTTGTGAAAACTGCTACTATCTTATGTAGTTTCCAAGATACCTTGCAATTACACCAAAATTGAGACACTGCAAATGCGATTTTTAAATATAAAATGGTTTTCAAATAGAACTCTATACTGAGTGTCTGGATAACTTTTTCAAGTAACATTTTGCTGTATTTTCAGCGGAAAAAGAACTTTACCTGAAACTGAAACAGTTTTTACTCGGTGGATTGAATATTTCAAATAGGGATTATTCTGAAAACGGTTACTGCTAACGACATCCAACAAGGTATACCTTTTTCACATATAAAAGGTAGGAGAATCGATTGTTTCAATAGTCACAAAAAAGTTCAAGTATGATGTCAGCCCTTTACTAGTAATATAAAAAATTAGAAACAAATTTGAATATTTCAGCCCCAAAAACCCTCGATTTCCAAAACTTATGCAAATATTTAATTTTTTAAATATTTACAAATGTCGAAAATAAAATTTTAACTTTGACATCCTATATCTTTTTAACCAACAAATTTTTACTAAGGTAAGTTTGGCTACAACTCTGTTGCATTAATTTCGACACTCTGTATATTTTTTCCTTGTGACAGAATATTTCAATATACACCTGCATTATGTCATGTTACTACTAAATTCAAGTTAAATTGTAATAACAGGAAATAGATAATGCTTAAATTAAAATACATAATATAACAATGAGTGTTGGTTATATTTTCCTCTACTTATACATGCTGTATGTCGAAAACAATGCATTTTTGAATGAATTTTAATTGAACTACCCCTGAATTATGACCGTAGTATCTAATGGAATTTTTTTTTTTACAATAATAACAGGATATTTTATCAGTGCCGAATATCTGAAATGACTTGTGGTCAAAAAATTTACGAAGACACAAATAAATTAACAGTTTTCTAAAGGGATATCTTACCTATATAATAAAGAAACGATAACAGTTTTCAATTGGTGCACTGAATATTTCAAATAGGATTATTTCGAAAACTGTTCCTCCTAACGACTTCAACAAGGTATACCTTTTTCAAATATAACAGATAGGAGAATAGATTGTTTCAATAGTCAGATGGATACACTAAGCAACAAAAAAGTTCTGCTATTTAAAAGAAACATGATGTGCCATAGGTGGCGCCCTCTACTAGTGACGTCAAAATTAGAAACAAATTTGAATTTCTCACCTGAAAAAACCTCTGATTTACAAATTTTAAGTAAATATTTGGATTTTTTTAAGAAGTTATCTACAAATATCGAAAATAAAATTTTAACTTTGACACCCTGTATCTTTTTTATCAAGTAACTTGAGATATAGATATGTTAGGTTAAATTGATTTATTTTCACCTAGGGAATCTGTGGTCTCATTTTTGCTACTTCATTTAAAATGACCCTGTATAGTTAAAAAAACCAAATTTGTATGCAACCTCTGCAAGTGAAAGTAAGACATGTTACTATAAAATTACAAGTTATATTAGTGTCCCAATGACTCTATACTATTTTTTTATCAAAGTTCTTTTATTAATTTATATAACAATTATACTATATATTTTATTATGCATGTTCAGCTAAAAATTATAATTATATTAACACACTTGCATTTACTATAACCAGTTCAGAGCAATAAACAATCAAGTAAACATCTCCAAGTGCTTCATTGTGTTCTGTTCCAACCTCCCACATCACTTACATGTATTCCAATAAAACATGGAAGTTATACGGCTACGTGAACCTGGCACTCAACATTACAAAATTCAATTGTTTGAGATTCCTATCGATTATCGTTTATAGTAACATTTTTCATTATTTCAACTTGAAAAAAATCATCCTCTGACTTTTACAGTTTGTAGTGATAACATTTTTGTTTGTAGTAGCAAGGGAAAAGTTATAGCTATTTTAAATGTTTTGCATATGGAAAATAGTAGACTAGTTTTAACGTAGAGAAAATATACTTCAAGCCGAGCTTCAAGCGGAAGTTAAGAAATCGTTTGTGGTAACATTCATTTCATTTGTAACTATGTAAAGTAGAGCCATTATATTTCCAGCGGAAGCTAAAGAATCATTTGTAATAACTTTTATTATTTAAATCACAATACTACAAATGAAGGCTTAAAAATCGTTTGTAGTAACTTTTATTTTGTATGTAGTTCCTCAAAATCTAAAAATAGTCACTACACTTTAAACGGAGGTTTGAAAATAGTTATAGTAACCTTCATTTTGTTTGTAGTTCCTCGAAATCTAAAGTAGAGTTACTGTACTTTAAGCAGAGGCTAAAGAATCGTTTGTAGTTGGAGTATAAAAACTCTAGATTTCGAGGAACTACAAACAAAATGAATTACTACAGATCTTTAACCTCAGCTTGAAGTATGGTGGCTACTTTAGATTTTGAGGAACTACAAACAAAATGATAGTTACTACAAATAACTATTATAATAATTTGAATAAGTTGTAATATTTAATAACATAAACTGTTCCGTCTACACTATTCGTATGACTTTTTGTAAGGTAAAATATATAGAACAAGTTTGAAGAAACAGAGAAAGTTACACATTTGCAAAATAACATTTGACCTACTTATACAGTAGAAGATAAAAAATTGTTACAGAAAAATAAATACCTATGCAAGTAAAACTGGCACGTTATAAAAATATCCGAGCATTCCAATAAAATATGGAGGTTCGATAATAGTTTGCTCATTAATATAATAAAATTTTCATCTAATTTGTGAATCGTTTATAATATTTAATAAGATAAACTGTTCCGTCTACACTTACTTTGAGCTTATGTAGTGAAAAAAATAAAAAGTTTTTATAAAAATTAAAGAACATTCCTATCAATGATAATCGTATAAGACTTTCGAGAAAGGTGAATAACTAACTGACTTAGTTGTATGCCCTGTAAATAATTTGTGAATAACTTGTAATGAAATAATGTTTTACAAAATTAACCCCATAATTAGAGGAATTAAAGAAGAAACAAAGAAATGTACAGATTTGCAAAAGGAAATTTTTACTTAAGTATACAGTAGAAGATCAAAAATTGTTATATAAAAATAAATACATACACAAGCAGAAAGCAGACATGTTATAAATATACGCGTCTTCCAATAAAATATGGAGGTTCAATAATAATATGCTTGAATGGTGTACACTTTCTGGGCTGATATGCCGTGATACTTAACTGCAGACGTTTCGCTATATGTAACCGACAGCATCTTCAGTGCTTTTCATATCTTCAGCGATTGCTAAAATGATTGATACGAGAAGCACTGAAGATGCCATCTGCTAACTATGACAAAACGTTAGCAGTTAATTATCGACCATAGCAGAACAGTCCAGAAAGTGTACATTCAATTGACACCAGCTGTGAAAACCTACAAACTATAATAATATGCTTATTAATATAATCAAATTTTCATCTTAAAATGACTGATTTGTATACCTTGTAAATAATTTGTGAACCATTTACAATATTTACTATAATCGTAACGCTTGTTACAATGAAAATTTAGATTTTTTTTACAGAAGTAGAAGTACAATTATTTTATCCATGATTATTGTACAAGACTTAACTGAAATGACTGATTTGTATGCTCGGTAGGTGTGTTACCGTGGGTTATTTAAAAGGACATTTTTATCAACCAACTATAATCGTAAAAGATTTTAGAAGAAACTGAACAACTGACATGAATCATCGATAAATAATTTGAGAATTATTTATAATATTTGCTGAACGCAAAAGAGTATTTGTTCGCTATTCGTATCACTTTTTATAATGGAAAATATGAAATGGTTTTTTATTAAAATAAAAGGATACTTTTACTAATGATGATCGTACAAGATTTTCGAACAAAATTAATAATGAGAACGAAACAAATTAAGACATTCTTACAATATCGGAAGGAAATTTTATCTATTACGTAGACAATGTTTTTTAATATGCTATTTGAAGGAAAAACTAATTAAAAGATCAGCCCAATTTCAACCGAACTATACAAGCCTAAATATTCTGAAAATTTATATGAATTCTATTTGGTATTGTATGTTTAATAATTAGGTTTGTTCTTCGTTACGCTCTTTTTTTTATGTAGATCTCTCTGGAGTGCTCCGGATATAGTTTTAATAACGTTATTAAATGAGAAAATGATCTATACCAAAAAACAGCAAATTGTACTCCGATCAGAAAATCTTGACGAAGAAACAAACCTATATGTACTTACATAGGTACGTATATGAATGAAAAATATTAAACAGTTAAATCAAAATTGTTACTGCAACAAGAATATAACTAGCAAGATATGAAATTAAAGAAAAATATGCAAAATGAACGAAATAGGTTTTTATAAACTATTAGCTATTAAACTGGAAAAGTCGATTCTAGAAAAATCGAGCGCCATGTAAGCATTTACAAAATGGCTGCAAATCATTTCATCGGCAATAAAATTGAATATTCACTGAAAATAAGACATTGCGTTTTTGGCTGATGTTAATTAATTAATTAAACGATTAGATATAGATAACTTACCACTTTTCCAGGCAGTAAGGAAGTACGAAATAAATATTTCCGCGTGTAAGCTTTGAACAGCAGCTCCAACTGGCCCGCGCCTAGTACCAAGAACCAAAAACCTCTCCAAAGGGAATCCCCCGAGATTCAACAACCGGTATTTACTGAAATATCACTCGCACAGGCGCACAGAATATTTCTGAGACGTTTATGGACAATTTTCCCACTTAAAAATCAATAAAAATCGATGCTACGGAAAGAGCGTTACCACACCGCGGCGGTTTTCAAAGTACTAAGAACTGCCGCTAGTCTGTGGAGGCGCTGTTGTAAGAGTGCCGAAAAAATGCACCAATAGGAAGCAACTTGGCTTACGACGGTAAATTCTGAATGTCAATCAAATATGAATTCAATTAAATAATTTATTCGACAAAAATCACAAATAAGTTTGTTTTAACTACTACAAATATAACAAATTCTTCAAACTTCAAATTTTATCAACAAACATATACCCATTTGTTAAAGAATTATGTGTGAATTTCCGTACAACTTTTACGTAAAGGAAAGCGATATTTGTGTACAATATAGATACGCAAAATTGAAAAAAGTAACTTGATCTTGAGAAACATAACTGTGTTGAAATACTTACATTTGAACAAGCAAAATCGTTTCAATAAACAATCGTGGTGGTATTCCAAGAACTCAACTATTGCTCTTCAAAAACCTCTTAAATAGAATCTGGCGAGTATGTCAACAACCGTTTTTTAACGAAAATATCAGTCGCACACACGCACTGAATGTTTCTGATATATTTTCAGATATTGTATACACTTTAAAATCAATTAAATCAATTGACATGTGAAAAGCTCTACTTCGCTTAGATCTTGTTTAATCTGTGGCTTAGATTAAAATCAAAGTACTGAAAATTGCCGCTAGTTCCTAGGACTAAGAAGCGCTGCTGTAAGTGCACCGAAAAAATGCACCAATAGAGAGCAACTTGACTATAGCGGTAAATTATGATTGTTAATTAAGTGAAAATTCAATGTACTAATTTATATGGCAAAAGTCACAAATAAGTTGGTTTGAACTACTGCAAATATATGAAATCCTTCAACCTACAAATTTTATCAATAACAACAAGCGTATTTGTTAAAGAATTATGTGTGAACTTCAGTACACCCTTTTACGTAAAAAAGTGATATTTGTGTACAATATAGATATGCAAAATTAAAAAAGAAGTAAATCTTAAAAAATAAACATAATTGTATTGAAATACTTACATTTGAAGAAGCAAAACCGTTTCAATAAACAATGGTGGTTTTTCCAAGAACTTAGAATGCTGTCCAAAAACTTCTTGAGAGTTGCCAAGTATGTCAACTGCGGTTTCTCCCGAAATATCAGTCACACACGCGCACAAAATGTTTCTAATATATTTTCAGAGATTTTTACCCACTTTAAATCAATTATTAAATCGATTGCTGTCAAGAACTCTTTCCGAATTCGCAAAGTAATGCAAATGGCCGCTAGCGCTTGGAGGCGCTGTTGTAAGAGTCCCGAAAAAATGCACCAATAGGAAAAAAGTTGGCTTGGCGGTGTTGCGTCCGCACCTTAAAAGTGTTTTGTAAATGTTTTTTTATTTAATTGATAATTATAAAATATTTAGTAAATGATTCCACTGAGAAATGTGTTGTGTCGGCAATTTTATGGCGTTTTTTTTGTAATACATTTTGTGTTCTGTGTTTTTTCGCGAATAAAAGTTGCAAGTGGCACTTCGAAAAACCAATTCGCGACTATATACACATATCGTTAGTGATTATCGTTGTAATTCAAGAAGGAAGACTGAAGAAGACTACAAACCTTTTTGCCACCATCTATTGCACCAACAGAACTGCATCGGTAAGTCGATTTGCAACAAATCTTTTTTTCTTTCGTTATTTAACCGATCTTTTTTGTTCTATTACATACAACATACAATTTACTAATATTCATATCAAGCAGCATCAGTAAATTCAATCTGAGTGCTCTTACGGTATTTACAGGTATAAAAAAATTTACTTTTATCAATATACGTTATAAATTTTATACTTTTTTGTATAACGTTTCTGTACAATGTAGATACTCAGAGTTTAAGGAAAGCGAGTTGGTTCCGACATACATGCTTACATGTCTAATAAATGATAATTCTTATTATATATAGTTTTAACATGTTAACTGCTGAAGCGATCATACTAATTTTCATATTGATTCTACGGTAAATAAAGTTATCTCAGGCCAAGGTGCGCAGAGATAGCTTTTGTATATAGGAAAGCGTTATGTAAGAAATTTTCCAAAAAATTCTTTAAATTGTGCACTGTATCATAGACTAAATAAAATATATATATTGTACTGAGCCAACATGGTCATATGGTGAAAACTGTATCCCAAAAACAGCGCTCGGTAAATCTATGTTTATAAATGCAAGGCAGGTCGAGAAGCTAGCATATAAAACTCTAAAAACCTGCCAAAAAACAGTACCGTGAACAAAATAAAGTTATCGGTCAAACAGACCGTGTTGGTCTGCAAGCAATTTTTTTCCTTAGTCATATAGATTGAGACGGCAGTTAACGTGTTAATTTGGATTAATTGGATGTCTAAAATGTTTATTGGCATTAAATAATAAATACAGGGTGTCCGAAAAATGAGTGCTTTAATTTTGTTGTATAAATTGTACCAAACAAGACATATTTTACTTAAAATTTGTTTTCTCTGACCAACGGTAGCGGAATTATGACAGCAAATAGGTTGAATATACAAATAGGTACACCTAAACGTAGGTACTTACTGTGAATAGTTTTCTTAGAGCTCACAGCACAGAATAATAATTACAAGTGTTCAGAATGACATGTTGCTTGCAAAGTGTTTACTATACAATCGTCTTGTAGTCAGAGTTTTGCCTATATTTGCCATAAATTAACGTCATGCAACTGGTCACGGTTACTCTAAATTGTTCCATATTTGTTTATGTACACTCACAAGTATTGAAAGAAAAACTAGAAAAAAATGAAACGCGCTAGCTACAATACTATGACTAATATTACTTTTAAGTTATCAACAGCAGCCCGACACATTGCAATGTTGTTGAACGAGTTTTTCAGAAACTTCAATTGTTTACTACATTAATACTGATACAAAAACAAGAGCTTTTACCTAACTTTAGTTGTACCTTAGTTTGTAATTTCGTAACAGTTTTTTATGCTGTTATATTTTTATATTTGACATGCATTTGTAGACAAACTATTCGTTTTAGACTTTTTTTCATAATAGTTTCTTTGTTGCTTTTCAAAATATGCTTCGTTTCCAAGATACAGTATTTAAATTTTTATTTATTTAAATTTGAATCACGCTTTAGAGGGATAAATTTGCATTTTTTGAGGTGATCCGAATATTTCTATTTGCACCAGTGCCGTTCATGCGAGAATGCCAAAAAAAAAATAGTACGCCGACTTTCCCATTTCGATATTTTTTTTGAAATTTGCCATCAGTTCTGAATGAAATTGGTTGTTGCACCGTTTTTGAGGAAAAACTAAAACATATTTCATTGCAAGTTCTGCATTTTTAATTTCTATTGGTGTCAATATCTAAATAAAAGATAACCAATCTTGTCAAAATGTCTGAAATAATTAATAAAAATAAATAAAAAATTAAAATTTAAACACTGTATCTCCGAAATGAAGCATATTTCGACCTATGTTTATAATGAACTCTTTTTCAGAAAATAACTTCAGCAATGAACGTAAACAATTTCGCACTTATTTACAAACACCCTGTATAGACCTTAAAATTACGGCACTCATATTTCAGACCTCCTGTATAATAAAGCAACCTATAAAAATTAGCACAAAAATAATACTAAACTTTTTTCAATGAACACTTAATGAAATAAATTTTTAAGTGCTCCTTTTTTACTAAGATTGTACATAGTATGGTTGAATAGTAATAAAAATCTGTTATGCCTATTTTTTAAATTCTCTTTAACTAAAATACGTTTAAATGTCTAAGTGTAAAATTAAAGAAAAAACTATTTCACAATAAAATTTTCTGAAAAAATAGTTTTTGATAGTAATTGAATTTTAATCACAAAAACTTTTTTACTGTAGTTTTTGGAAGTAAAAATATTTTGTTCTAAAGGAATATTCTTTCAATTTCCACAAATAAAAAACTTAATTTATAGAACGCCTTTATTAAATTTTACAGAATTGGAACACAAGCAATTATATTAACTTTAAAAAATTGTACTAATAAGAAACAATGGTGTTTTTAAAATATAAAATTATAAAACTTTTAAGAACAATTAGTCACTAAGTATTAAGGAACAATGGTATTTTTAATATATAAAGTTATAACTAACTAAAAAATAGGCGACGAACTAGAAATAGTTCACTCGGAGTCTTCCGAATTGTTGTTGTTTCTGGGTGCCATAGTACGATGGGCTGAAATTAGAAAAATTATTCAAATTTAATACTTGATTTCAGGAAAATGTCTGAAAGTATCAACATTCAGTGAAAATCATGAATGAAAGTACAACTGCAAACTCAAATCAGATCATATCAAATTTAAATGGACTCATGTTTAATATTTATTTAGAGTAGAGATTTGCGACAAGACAACACACATTTTAATCTGGGTCGTATTTTTCCCAAATCAAAATTTGACAAATGATATATTTTTTATTCTTTTAGAAAATGAGACATTAGAAAATCCTTTGTGGATTATTTGTTCTCTAGTACATGGACGTTTAGTCTCCTTACTTTTGAACTTTGTAACCTTATTGAATATTTTAAATATTTTCTAATATTGTGGGTGCAATTTTATTGAGGTAAGGGCTATGGCAGGTATTCCTCAGGGTTCAAGCAAAAATGGTCGTTACTCAAATGAAGACAAATACAATTTAATAAAATGTTTTAATCATAGAAATGAGTCGATTTACTTTAGTTTATCCCAAAAAAATCCAAGAATCCACCAAAATCAATAATAACAAAGATATAGGGTGTCAAAATTGAAGAAATAAATCACATTTTCTTTCTTATCTTTCGATCGCTTGAAGCAAATTTCACGAATTTTGCTTATTTTGATCACAGTATTATGCTGTTACAGTATGGCCCATTATTTACGCAACAATTTGACTTTACTTTTAGATAAATTGCATGCATCATGAGATTTAGATGCGTTTTTCTCAGAAACAATTACTTCTAGCGAAATCAACAAGGTGTACCTTTTTTAACTAGAAAAGATAGCGAAGAAAATTTTTCCGGTCCAAAATGAGATACAGTGTAGCACAAAAAAGTCATAGCCAAAGTAAAGGGGTTCAAACCATCGTTGGTGGCGCCCTCTAGCAGATACACCAAAATCGTTGACATATTCGAATTTCTAGTATCAAGAAACCCCTCTATACCAAATATCATAAAATACGGTCGATGCGATCGAAAAATAATAAAGAAAATGTGATTTATTTTTTCAACTTTGACACCCTGTAGATCGAAAAGGAGCAACATTCGGATAAGGCATATTTGGCTTAATCGCTCTATTTTGAGGTCAAGCAACATGCCCTTAAGCTCTGTTCCATTATTAATGAATCACCCTGTATATTACATTAGTAAAGTTGCAATACCTATCTCTCTCTAAGTAAATGTATTAAAATGTAGTTAGTTAATATACAGGGTGTTTATTAATTGAATGCCGATACTTAAGGGTGTGAATCCTTCGGTCATTTTAAGAAGAAAACTTAATATCAACATATGTCCTAAACCTCTTAATTTTTGAGTTATAGGGTGTTACAGTTTTAAGAAAAAATGACTATTTTATTACAATTTTCTTATCACTCCAGATATTTTTATGAAATTTTGTACACACCTATTAACCATTAAGGAGCATTGTTTGATGTTTAAAATTTTTGCCAATGACGTCCATAGAAGGTTTGAACTACACATTTTTGAAGAAAAAAATGTGTACGCCACTGCTTTTTCTAAAAACTAAAAGTATTTTTAAAATCTCCATTTATTTTACAGCAAATTCGGTCCCTCTCGTACAATGCACCATTTTTACGTAAAAAAATTAAAACCAAAAAAGTTTTTTTCCCCAAGTTCATTAAGACTGCTTCTGATATTTTGTTTCCATTTTGTAAACACCCACCATGCGTGGAAACACTTAAATTTCAGCTTGGAATAGAGCAAGAAACATAAAATTTGTTTTTAAACTTGACAAAAAAGGAAGTCGATTAAACGATTTTCAGAAGTTTCATTAACGAAAAGAGATCAGAGCAATAACGAATAAAATTCCCCTAACATTTCTGTTTTCTACAACTGCACTAACCATAAAATATAAAAGTGTTAACTCACCGAATTGCAGTGCTTCCATGACCATCCTAGCATTTGGCATCATGTTCTCTGTAAATAAGAAATTAAAATATATTTATTGTTGTACTACAATAACAGACTTCTCTTTAATATATTTTTTCAATGTATTGTCTCACCTCTTATACCAGATGATGAGTTTATCTGTTCCTCTTCCGCCACATTAGATACAACTGTAAAACATACGAAGAAATTAATATAGCAAACTAACACCTAACTCAAATCTTGCTACTAATATCATAACTTTCATTTCATTAAGTAGCAAGAAATAAAGCTTTTAGTAGAAATGGAAAAATTTACAATATTCTTCAAATCCCACTAAAACGTTCTGCAACTCGAACTTTCCCAAATCAGTTTCCCTAAATATCTTTCTCAGTGTAGTAGAAGTCCCAAAATTTTTTCAAAAAGGAAAAAATACTTTCTTCGTGGGAGCAACGTTGTAATTGTTGTGTAGGGTTAGAGGGAGACTATTGTGAAGGTCGATAATAAAATTTTGGCGAAATTTAATTTGTTTGTTTTTTTATCGACAAATTCCCGGAACTTAATTACCACACCTCGTAGATATTTATTACTTTCTTACATCCTGGTAAATTTTTGTACCTCTAGATAGAATTAATATCCATGAAACTTTAACAAATTACAGATATTTTATTATTCTTTGAAATATTCAACGCTTTTTAATTAATATTGATTTGTCATCTTACCTCGAAGTGTCTTTTGGCTTTTGGGATCCATGTATTCAACTGTAACAACATAAATAAATGTATAATTGTTTGTTTGCACTCCAAACGTGATAAATAAATAAATAAAATAAAAGTTCACCTTACCTGCAAACTGTGCCCTGCGCTTACGGGATCGGGAGATATCTGGAAAAATTCCGAGCAAATTAATATCAAACTAACATAAATTTGCAAAAAAATAAATGTGAATATAAACAATTGTAAAATGCGTTTTCAAAGCCTCCATATTACTTACTCATTCCACCATTCTTTGGTTTCTCCTTTTTCGGTTCTTTTTTGACCGGCGCTGCCTCTTCTTCTGTTTCTTCACCAGAAGAATCACTGGACGATTCAATGACAATTTTCTGAAAAAGAAAACATGATGTAAAGGAAGGTAGACAGAGTGTTCTTTAACGATATGTGAATATTTAAGGGGGTAGGATAGTTTGCTTTATAAACTATGGTCCAAAAATGTTCCGTTACAAGAATACGGGGTGTTAACATTTTTAATAGTTTCTGTAATAATGGTAACAAATCATTACAGAAATTGTTGAGAATGGCCCCAATATGTATGCTTTGGCTCTTCATTGCATAAAATTGCGAACAAGTTCAAATATTCTCGGAGTATATTGTATTCTATCACATGCTGCAACTATTCTTTCTCTTAATTCCTCTGCAGTGTTAATGGGACTTGTGTACACAAGCGTCTTAAGGCTCCACAAAAAAATCTAAAAATCTCTCGAGGTCGGGGGACATTAGTGGCCATTCTTGAGGCCCACCGTGCCCAATCCAATGATTTGGATAAATTATTTGCAAATAATTGCATACTGTTATACTCAAATGTGCTGTGTGAAATGTCTAAAGCGGTTTCAAAAATATTAATTATTTTCCCTTTTTTCCCTAAAATTGTAACACCCCTTACTTAACGGAACATTTTTGGACCATAGTTTATAAAGCAAACTATCATTAATTTTCGACGTAGAATCACCCCCTTAAATATTCGCATATCATTAAGGAACACCCTGTATATGGATCACTTCAAACTTACTTCTCTGGGTTTAACGGCCATACGAGATTTCTTCAGCTCCGACTGCAAATTATTCTTCTCCTTTTCAACGGATGCACATTTTTCTTTGAGCTGCTGGTACTGCACTTTCATTTTCTTCACTTTCTCAAGCAATAAGTTGTAATTGTCCTCTAGTACAGCCATTCCCACTTCTGGATCGGTGTTATTAAAAATTCTAATAATGCGAGGCCAGGACATAACGTCCGGATCCTGGGCATCGCGTCTCAAGCTAACGAGTCCGCTAGTGCTAGTGCTAGGCAAATCCCAGTGCTTGTCACTCATTTTTGCTACCTACAATTAAAAGAACCTTAAAAGTTTGGGACACAGTATAAAACACACTTGACATCTTTTTAAATAAATCTTTTTTATTTGTTTAAGTACATAAGTAATAATTTATTTCACAGACAAAGTGGATAAAAAACATCTGAAAACCAAGTCAAAAAACAAGGCGTATTATATCAACATGAATTCAATTCATTTATTGAATATGAAGAACAAACCAGTTGATTTATCCTTTTGCATTTTAATGTGTAGCGGTAAATGATTGTATATGTATATTTACACATTGATAAAATAGTATTTTCAAATAATTTTTTCTTATGAATTGGACCAGCATAATCATATCTGAACTTTGAATGGTAATCAAGTGGTCAATATAACTTGTCCATGAAAAAGCTGCATTTATAGTAAAGCTCGGTTACAACGTACACGCTTATTACGTACTTATGGTTATAACGTACTGAATAAACAAGTCCCAGCATTATTATTGGGCTTATTCTGTTGCTGCTTTTTGTTAACTGTTTGTATTTTTGTTAAGAATTAATAGAAATTTTAAAAATTTAATATATTTTTTTTAAAACGTACTTCTGATATAACGTACCGATTTTTTAAGTCCCCGCCGGTACGTTATAACCGAGCCTTACTG
The DNA here is from genome assembly GCA_037114965.1 of Monochamus alternatus. Lineage (NCBI taxonomy): Eukaryota > Metazoa > Arthropoda > Insecta > Coleoptera > Cerambycidae > Monochamus > Monochamus alternatus. Next base: position 20,742,072 of record CM073432.1, read on the forward strand.
TATATGTAATTCTAAAAATTTTACATTACTACAACATCTCTTTTCATTGTATAGTATAACGATATCTGTAACCAGATTTTAATTTTTGGTTCTGAATATAATATTTACAATTTGTTTTTTCTTCATTTAGTATTCATTTGTTCTCGGAGAACCATTATGCACATACAAAATTTATGGTATGGAAAAAGAATAAAAAAAATCTATCAAAATGTGAAAAAAAATACAATGCTGTTTAAAAAATATATTGATGACGTCACCACACATCTAGTGACAAAAAAAAAATGTGCTGAATTTATAGAAAACACCATTTAAAAAATATATATACAGAGTGCCCCAAAATTAGCCTGCCAAAAATTAACTGAATTCTACGATCAAAAATAAGAAAAAAGGGATTAAGATAAAGTAATCAATTTTAAAATTGAGATCAAAAAATTAAACATTTTGGTCTATTCTACATGAAAAAGGTACTCCTATTTACATACCACAAAAGTTTAAGATGGCAAAAAAAATTGGCAAAATATTCCTAGTAGACCTGAGAAAATACTGTCAATTTATTTAATACATATCAGTAATGTAATTGTTTGTAAATTTTTGAATTTTAATATAGCCTATTAATGCTTCAAAAATGTTTAAAAACATGTAATATGTGTCGAATAAACTGACAAATAACTTTTCAAAGCCTACTAGAGACAATTTGACCGCTTGCATATCATCCAATATTTTTGCGGTATGTCACAAAATTTTTACATTAATATTACTTCTAAACGGAATAATTTATTGAAGTAAAACAAGACTACTTTTTTTTGTAAACTTATTCAACTTCGTATTCTTCATAAAATTATTGAACGACTTGCAAGACACCCTGTATAATGATAAAAATATTAAAAGAAAATAGTTCTACGTATACAATACAGAAAAGTAAAACATATGAAACTGTCGTAAGAGTAAACTACCTTTATTTTTACTCTTTCAAAAAAGTGTTATTAGTAAAAGTAGTTCGGAATTAAAAGTTACGAAAATTTCCATATGCGACAAAATTTTATTTAAAAAATATATCCACGGTAAGACTGAACAGAGCGTAAAAATGTGAAAGAACCGGAAATGTTATTATTTTTATAAGAAAGTTATGGCAAAATTGATACACTTTATTTATAAAAAATAACGGATAAACTGACATGATAAGATATAAGAGTAACTATTTCTCTGTTATGGGCAGAAACAGAAAATTTTGCATGTGATTAAAATAAGTTATTTTATCTTTGACGTTATTTCATTTTACCTTAGGTAGGTTCTTACTAATTTTACATTTAATCTTCACTTGTCACTGTAGTTTGTTTAAAAATATCCGGAAAAAATTATAATAAAAATATTAACTTTACAGCAAAAAAATTATCTAATACAGTGTTAATGTAAGGGTGGATTCACTTAGGACAATATTATCGGTGTCGATATTTCAGTCGGATCGGAGACTTTCGTAAAATGTATTGTATACCTACTAAAATACATAAAAAAAGAAAAATAAATAATTTACTTGCATATGTATATGCTTTTGCAATAATAATGACATTCAAAAATTTCATTAAATCTCTAATGAGTGAAACAACTAAGAATTAATGTTAAAGTTGAAAGTAGATTTAATTAGAAATACGTCAGCAGTTCAAATAAAATCGCACAATTTATTTTAAAGAGTGCCGTTATTATTGCAAACAATTGTACATCATATTTCTGGAACAACATTTCAGAAGGCAGAACAATTACTCTTGTTCGATATCAACAATTTTTATCATTTTCAAATACTTTATTATAATATTTAAACCCTTTGAAATTAGAAAGGGAAGGAATAGGTTTAAGAACCAATATTTTTCATGTTTTATTCCTTATTTTAATTGGTATAACATGATTTTCTCGTAAACAAAGCAGATTAATCGAATATCAAACAAAAGAAAAATCGCCTCAAAAATCATATTGTATTATAACCATATAATTTTGTTCCAGACGTACACAAAAATGTACTACAGGGTGTTCCAGAATGATGGTAAAATATTTTACCAGTATATTCCACAAGTCATTTCAGGGGGGATCTTTATATGAAATTTTTCAATTTGAGTCCTTCCTGTTGAGATATTCGAGTCTCAAAATGGCGGAAAAAATAGTTTTTCCTTAAAAACGATTACACTTAGAAATTTCAATTTTGGTACACATTATCAGCTAGTCAAAAGCTATTTTGTGGTGGTGTTTATTCCTTGGCTCATGTTTCTGGAGGGCGGGAATAAGCAACCCCTAGATTTATCTCTTTAAATACAACATCTAATTTTATAACTTGTTTCCCTCTTGTAATTTTTTCATACAACCAACAGTTTGCGTGGGAAAAATAAAAATAGTTTTCCTTACTCTAAACATCTTTTCGTTACCGGTTACTGATAACCTCAGTAGGCGGTTGCTATGTTGATGTTACTCTGTTGTCTCGTCAAATAAATCGCCACTATGTCTATAATTTACAGTTTTTGCAAATATTTCTAAACGAAGGTATTCCTATAACTGTTGCCAATCCTGCCGTATGCATATTCCGTCAATTTATTAGCTAATATCTGTACGGGAGAGTCAGTTTACAAATATTTGCAAAATGTCAAGACTGATATGTTTGACAAGACAACAAAGAAACATCAACATAGTAACCGCCTACTGCGGTTATCAGTAACCGGTGACGAAAAGATGTTTAGAGTAAGGAAAACAATTTTTATTTTTTACCAGAAAAACTGTTATTTGTTCGAAAAAATTTGAAGAAGGAAAAAAGTTGTATAATTAGGTGTAATATTTAAAAAAAAGGCCATTTTAGAAAAAAATTCTGAAAGGAATAAATCTAGGGGCTGCTTATTGCCGTCCTCCAGAAACAAGAGCTAAGGAATAAACACCACCACAAAATAGCTTTTGACTAGCTGATAATGTGTACCAAAATTGAAATTGTTACATGTAACCGTTTTTAAGGGAAAAAAAAAACTATTTTTTTCCGCCATTTTGAGACTCGAATATCTCAACAGGAAGGACCCCAATTGAAAAATTTTATATGAAGTTCCCCCCTGAAATAGCTTGTGGTACACTGGTAAAATATTTGACCATCATTCTGGAACACCCTGTATTTAATAAATAAAATTATTGTTTGAAAACCAAAAAAAAAAACATGCAGTTTGCCAATTCTAGGATTTTTTTCTCCATTTTGAACTAGACTTGTGTTACAGCTTTATAAAATTATAAAAACTGTTAAAAATATTTTTTTAACACTGAACCTACTAAAATGAGCAAAGCTGTAAAATATTTTTTTAAAGAAAACCTATTTCAAAGAAAGAACAAAAACAACAGAACTCGTTCGTTACTTGAACATTGCTTTCTTAGAGGGGTACCCTGAATAGCAAACAACTTTTTGGGGTATATTAATTTCGAATATCTTTTGACAATAATTACTAGATAGGTACAAAATTTTACACGTTGACATAATTAAAAGTCGTTTAAATTAAGTAAAATAGGAATGTTTTTGAGGTTGGTACAATGGCTGTTTAAATCGAAAGAAATCCATAACCTGAATCTAAATTCAAGGTAAGTACTTACAGCATGACATGACAATAAAAAATTGGCGGAAATGTAATATACGTTACAAAAAACATGTTGACGTTGTACAATGCAATTTATATGACTTACGTCTTTGGACATTTATAAAACGTGCAATTACTACAATTCGAAACTTTCAACTTTGCGTGACTACCGCAAAAAAGACAAAACGCTTATGCTTAACCAAGAAACTGTAAATTATTTTAAGAAATTTGTGAAATCTCACCTCAAAATATTAACAAAATTGACAAACGAGAATACTGCTGCTATAATATATCTAATCACTACTGTAATATATTTAATAAAACTAAAAACGCTTAGCAACGCGGAAGCATCTGAACCGCACTAAAGAGAAAATCAAAATGGCGGTTTGAGGCGTTTGTGCGTTTGTAATGCTGCACTGCTTGACGGTAATTGTGCTACCTGTAATACCGACCCATTGGAAACAGTATGGCAAATTTAAATACATGTAACTTTATTATTACCATTCGAAATTAATAATAATAATACGATTACATGCTGGCAATAATTTTGAGACTCATTTTGCTGTGCATAATATACAGGGTGTCCGGCAAAATGTGGGAAATCTCGGGTGCAGATAGAACATGAAAAATAAGATCCTATAATTTTTTTTCCTACCAGAAAAAAAATAATAAACGAATTCATGTTTTATATTTAATGAAAAGGGCCAAGGATTTTTATTTTCTTTTCTCGTCAACAAAGTCTGATAGTCATTCAAACAACAAGAAACTTTCATTTTAAGATGTTTAATCCGTAAAAATACAAAATTAACGAAATTATTGAAAAACTTCATAAGAGGGTTCAATATGTCAACTTTTTTTCGTAAACGGTTCATTTTAGCGACAATAAACAAGAGTAGCTTTTTTAGTCTAAGGTTGAAGCTACCCAGATTTATTATTTATTATAAAGCCTTTATCATGCAGGGGGCTAAAAATTTAGGCATCAAGTTGTAAATCCCGCCCACCCTTGGTAAACTAAAAAAACTAAATATGTTTCAAGGACACTATTTTAAGAGGTCATTACTAGTGTTCATCATATTAAATTTTTATTAAATTGTATTAAGTTATTCAAGAAAATCTGATTTCCAGCGGCGTCTTTCAGGGATACATATCTCCGTAGAGAGAGCCTGTAGGAAAATTTTTTATAGGAACTTGTCATCTTATTTTTTCATGTTCTATCTGTACCCGAGAGATTTTCCTCCCTCATTTTCTCAGACACTTTGTATAGAGTGACCCATTTCAAATGGAAACAGGTCTCTAAAAATGGTAATTATTATCCGATGTAGTTCGATTTTTTTTTAATCGAGCAGGAAAATAAACTGTTTAGCGATTTTTTTTCTTCAAATCTAACTACAGCACTGAATTCAGTATCCCCTGAAACGATTTTATCTAAATTTAGTAAAAATAATGATAAATGATTATTTATTTAAAAAGGTATCTAATAACTGTTAAGTAATTTCTCACTTTTCTAATTCTTTTTTCATGGCCAATTTTTTTTTTAAATTACGTATTTAAAAAAAAATAAACGTATTTAATCAAATGACGCCTACATTAGAGTTGCTATAAATACAGTATACAAAAGTTATTTAACCTGTATCACTGATATACCTAGTTTAAAACTGTATTTGTTATTTGATATCAGCATATCAAATTTCTATGGGTTAAAAATAGGCATCCTGCAATGCTAATATGTGTAGAACTTTGCCTAACATATTACAATCAGCGTGTCTATGAAACAAAATAACGCTATGTTCTCAAAATACCAAATTTTCACGAGTTCAAAAGTCGATGCCGCTTTATAGAAGTTTGCCTAATATCCATCTGAATGTATAAGCTTTCACACTCCTCTTAAAAACTGATAGATTACAATATATTATAATAAATTCAGAATTAAAAGTATAGAGAGTTAAGTTTAACATAATTCAAACTAATCTAATTTATAATTTATTAAATTATTTTGTTTCAGATCTGATTGCATATTTGTATTTACAGAAATAGTTCTAATGTGCAATTTGAGTATTTCATGACTGAATATTTACAACGTAAATATTCCATAATAGGCTTGCTTCACGTTTTCCACTTAATTATGGTCAAAATATTTCGGTTTACTTTAATAGCAAAATATCAAATGTTCGTCAGTTCAAACATAAGCAGTCATACTAAAATTAAGCACAAAAGTAATATTAATGCCGATTAATGTTACTTAATTCGTTCTATAAAATAGTGTAGTAAAATAATTAAACATTTTCTTCGAGGTTAATAGTGAAAACAATAAAATTTGCATAGATTCAAAAACATGCAATCCTTCAACGCAACTGTGTACAGAAGTTTGCCTAAACAGAGGAACAAACAGCTGATTTCTTGTTATCGATAGTCAATGCCATTGAATAATAGAAAAATATTTCAATCTTATTCAACATACAATTCTTTTATAATTGATTTGTGTACTGATGGATTACAAATTTATTATTAGTGCTATTAATAGTAAAATAAATCTTTATGTTTAATAAGAAAAAACGTTTTACACAAGCAGGCAACTGCTCAATGCAACTCTGTACAGAGGGTTGCCTAATATTCACGACAATCGGCTCATTCTGGGAAGCCGACCATGCAATATAAATGTGTAAAGAGGTTTGCCTGTTGTAACAGCTGACTTTTTTACGACATACATATGTTACGCATTGTTGTCTAACAGCACTAATGAAAATGTAACCTATTATATGGCGAAAAATAAAATGTGTGACATATTTTTTCTTGATAATAGAAAATTTTATCATATCAAAAGGGTTGTATAAAATTGTTTAAAATTTCATACACGTTCTCGTTGTACAGTATCTAATAATACGTTAAAATTCATTAAAGAACAAATATTTTAATATCCTTGTAACACGAACTGTTTAATTTTTTTCGACTTTGTAATAAGGAAAGTACATATTTCCTGCATGACTAGAGGTTGTGACCCTTAAACCACTGTATAATTAGTACACACATCAGATCAAACTGTCCACCTTCTGCAAAGTACTGTTTCATTATTGGCATTTGTTAATATATCTTATAAATTATTAATGATTGCTATAAATACCCATATAATATATTAGCGCAAAATATGAATGACACAGTACTTACAGGATATTTTTAAATTCTAATATAGAGTGTTGCCTAACATACTTTACCTTATTTTTGATATAGGAAACTATTTTGTGACATAGTATTTTGTGTTGCATACTAGCGATTACAAGAAGTGTTATACTTAGCGCCAAGTACTAACTGACTAATTTTAAATGTAGCGTATAGGGTGTTTCAAAATTAAGGGACGTCCGTTTAGGATGTTATTCTTTTCATTAAAATAAGTCGAAAAGTTTCTTTAAACATGGATACATCTATTTCTTAGCTTAAAAGTTACGAGACGAGGACTCTTGAAATATAAATTGGCTTCGAAAATCCAGAGGTTTACTTTTTGTCATTTCCTTACTAATATGCAGCCAGCATGATTTTCTAATAAGAAAAATATCACAATGTATGGTAATTTTTTTGTTATGTACTTTACTTACTAAATGACTTAAAAGCTTCTGATTTAAAAACGATAAAAAATACGAAACAAAATTCTAGAGACAATATTTGTTGTTAATAGAGTAAGGTAAGGTAAGATATGTGTGCCAAAATGTAAAAGTCAGTAGTGTATCACCATTTTTTCACATTTTCAATTACAGCAATGCCTGCAACAAATTTTAAAATTTTTATTAGTTTTTTTTTGTTCAGAAAATTCGATTTTTTTTTTTTTTGACTTTTTACGATCCTGTATTTTGGTAATGAAAGTATTATCTTTGGGGTTTGACAGAAACGGCTAATGACGTCATCAATTCCAGCACCCAATTTTTTGGGGTATGTTTGGGAGGATCAAGTAGTCGTTGGAAAATAATTGAATGTTCATTGTCTAAAGTGCATAAATGTCACTAAATACTTGTCATTACTCAATACGAACGTCAAACGTATAACTTTTGTGCTTACAAAATGTTTTCTCACTCAGAAAATGTTGATATGTTCCTCATTCCTGATCATAGAACCGTTACAAGATTAGAGGCGACCTTACGACGAAATGAAGATGCATCTTCTGTTCGGAAGAATCAAGTAATTCACCGAAGGGTAAGAAACAATGTTAATACATCTAGACTGTTATAGTATTTCAAACAAAATCCACGAAATTCTATACGGCAGGCTAGCCGGGAATTGAATTTATGACTATAAAATCAAACTCAAATTGTAGTAAATGTAGAAACGGTTGATTAAAACCTTTTTCGGGACGTTGTTTGGGCGGACGAAAGTCGGTTTGTCAGTAATGGTTTGCCAAACAGGCGCAACGAACGCTACTGGTCCATTGAAAATCACCACATTGTAAATCCAGTCTTAACCAGTCCAGTTTAATTGGACTTTATTTTTTTGAACATACAGCGTGAATTACCTAAATTTCTTACAAGAACTTCCTGTGCCTTTGCAGCTAGGGAGAAACCTATTGTTTCAGAATGACGGAGTTCCACCCCACAAGGCCAGGACTGTCCAGGAATAGTTAGATAACACTTTCCCAGAAAAATGGATTGGTATTAATGGACCTATTCAGTGGCCCGGAATGTTACCATATCTAACACCCCTCGATTTTTTTTATAGAGGGTTTTAAAAAATTTACAAAACACCTTCGTGAGATATTAATCATTTGAAAGAAAAACGCTTGTAATGAGTTAAACGACGAAATGTTAATAAACGCATTCCACAAAGAAGTCAGGCGAATACTGGATATGTGTCTTGAAATGGGAATAGGTCATATAGAGAACAGATTGTAATATGTACGCAGTATGAGAGCGTGTGTCTCATTATTTAAATTAATTATTGTTATCATCACCTTTTGTTTTAACTGTATTAAAGAATTATCAAGTTTAATCCTTTTATTTGTTCTTAAAGGACATTTATGCATTTTAAACAACGAACATTCAATTATTTTCCAACGACTACATGATCCTTCCACCGTTAAGGTGATTTTTAGGTGGTATTTCTTTTGAGACTCATTAGGACGATGTTGCTTATAACCATGGGCGAAGGCTAATTCGCCCCCAAAAATATTTATAAATAACTCACACACATTTCAGAACCGAAACTTCATAAGATTTTCTTTAAAAATATTTTCAGTTTCCAGTAGTTATTTCAGAAAAATAAAAAGCACAAAAATGCGCAATGTTTTGTTTATGTTATGCCATCCTGTATATAACAATGTTTCAAAGTCTTTGTACTGGGTATTGTAAAAGTTACCATCCTGTATTTATAAAGGATATCTACAATAGAGTTTGTCTTGTACATGTTCATTTTATTGCAACTAAAACTAATATTTCATTAAAACAATCTGGCTTTATACAGTGCTTTCCAAAAGTAACGCATAAATTTATTATTTTTGAAATTGAGAAGTTTTCGAAAAAATCCCCTGGCACGTCGATATTGTTATTAAAAAAAGCAACTTTTTGACATACGACCCATATTTGTGACGTCATCGTTGTTCGAGATATGACGTCATCGACAATTGTTTTAAATAGCAACCCCCAATTTTGACCATGCCATTTGAAAGAGCGTACCATTCTACATACATACATACTGAAGAATTATGGTGTTACATAACAAAAATTTCAAGAAAATAGTGTTTGAAGATTTTAAAATTTAATTTTCACAATACTGTGCACCTGTCCGTGCTTATTTAGATGAGCTGTTCCCGAATCGTTGGATAGGGAGAAGGGGGCCGATTGAGCGGCCAGCCAGATCGCCTGATTTGACACCTCAAGATTATTTCTTGCGGGGATACTTAAAAAGCAAAGTACACGTTACTAGATCGGTTAATTTACAAGATTTAAATGCAAGAATTCGTCACGAGATACATCGTATACATACTGAAGTTATTGATATTGATGTCCAAAAAGAATTTATTAATCCTTGGATAGGGAGAAGGGGGCCGATTGAGTGGCCAGCCAGTTCGCCTGATTTGACACCCCAAGATTATTTCTTGTGGGGATACTTAAAAAGCAAAGTACACGTTACTAGACCGGTTAATTTAGAAGATTTAAATGCAAGAATTCGTCACGAGATACATCGTATACATCCTGAAGTTATTGATATTGATGTCCAAAAAGAATTTATTAATCGTCTTGGCTACTGTCAGGCAGCAAACGGTGCACAATTTGAACATTTAATTTAGTCGATTTTTTACATAATCATTATCATTTTCAGTATCGTAAAAATTAAATTTTAAAATCTTCAAACATTATTTTCTTGAAATTTTTGTTATGTAACACCATAATTTTTCATGATGTATGTATGTAGAATGACACGCTCTTTCAAATGGCATGGTCAAAATTGGGGGTTGCAATTTAAAAAAATTGTCGATGACGTCATATCTCGAACAACGATGACGTCACAAATGTGGGTCGTATGTCAAAAAGTGCCTTTTTTAATAACAATATCGACGTGACAGGGGATTTTTTCGAAAACTGTATGTAGAATGACACGCTCTTTCAAATGGCATGGTCAAAATTGGGGGTTGCAATTTAAAAAAATTGTCGATGACGTTATATCTCGAACAACGATGATGTCACAAATGTGGGTCGTATGTCAAAAAGTGCCTTTTTTAAAAACAAAATCGACGTACCGGGTGATTTTTTATCAATACTTAACATCCCTTTATTTGAATGACCGTTTTTAATATGACTAATCTTTAAACTAAATTTTATTAAAATTATATAATACTTATATAAGAAAATAATAACAAATTGTTTGTAAATTCATTTGTAAATCTTATGAGCAGCGCGTAAATATATAGTTACTATTGTTCTCTAACATATGCCAATTTCATGAAAAATGTATGAATTAGTTAAAATTTTACTATTTGAGGTATGAGAATGAAAACAATTATGCACTATTAGACAATATTTCTAATACATTTTGTGAGTTGTAATAGAAGAATCAGATGAAACCTTTATTGCTTAGTTACCTTGATATAAAAAATAGGAATCGTTGAATCTACATTGCTATAAACTAGTGAAAAATACTTGCAATTTCATGAACAGTTGTATGTTTTACCTTATTGATATTTCAAGAATGTGCTGCCAATTTTGCTTTAATTTTAATTATAATTATTACTGAACGTCGATACGTCACTACCTATGGAAGTTGTGGTCACCATCTAGATTATTCTAATTATCTCTAGTCGGTGTTGTAGATATCAAGATAGTTCACCACACATCTCAGGTGTGATCACTTGCTTTTTATTTTAAACGAATAAGTACCTACCTGGGGTTGAAACTTGAAGTTTTTCATCGCCAACTTGATTGTTAGCTGAAGAATATTGAGTTCAGGTATGTACCCGTAGTCTTACCACTCCATGCTTTATTTGCACTGCAGCTCAATACTCATACTAAATAAACTAAAGTACTTAGGTAATTAAATATCTTAAATTTGCTTGTTTACGAGGCTGTTTATAATTTTTTTATATTTTCCAATTTTTTCAAATAAAAAAAATCAAGAACAAATATCAGAACGATTCATCAGATACTAACACTTATTTTTGGTTATCTATAAGTCCCACACACTGCATTAAAATATATATTATTAAAATGAAAAACATTTTTAGCATTTTTCTAAAAATACACGCGGGATTCTTATTCAAAGTATTTTATAGTACAACAATTTATTTATAACTACGTTAAGAAAAACTGATTTCGAAAAATTTGAAAACTTGGCAACTTTCATCAATATTCCGATGTAACCCTCCGATGCAATAACTCGTAGACATTTTCAACGCGAGTTTAAGATAAACGCTTGGACCAGTATTATTGATCGTTATTTGATTGGACCAGTTATTTTGCCAAAGCGATTAAATGGCGAAAGTTATTTGGAATTTCTGCAAAATACTCTCCCTGATTTTTGGTTTTTAGGCTTTCACGTCCAGTGCTGTAATTTGATACATGGTGATTTTCCGGGTTGTTGTGCCGTGACCTCGGTAACTGGTAGCTGCCAGAAACAGAGTTAAAACGCACATCCCAAGCATTAGCCGGGATTCGTTTACCTGCCCTGGTTGTTCTCGGGCTAGGCTCTGTGGCGACAGACCCGTTTAGGGGTAACTCACCCTCAACGAACACCTTGTTGTGTTTCAATTTACTTATTACTCATAGCCAAAGAAGACCAATAATAAACCTAAATCATATACCAAATTTGGTTATTCCAAGTTAAAGTAACTCAGAGATATTAATTTTTTTCAAAATATTTGGCTCCACTTTGAAGACTATGTATGTAGGTATATTTGGTTAAATTGCAATAGTTTGCATATGTAAAAATAAAAAACAAAGTTTATATAAACATGGGCGCGGAAGTACATCGTCTTATATACTGCAGTCTTCAAAACCGATCGAGATATTGACATGAGATTTGGTGCACAACAATGTATAGTGAAGGGTTACTTTTACGTGTATATATTTTTAATATACTAGCATCAGTGGCTTTCGTGCCGTTAAATACTTATTTTTAGCAAACAAAATTGTTCGCCACTTGATACCTTAGACCATACAGTCCTGCTTGCTATTTTAAAATCTTCTGGATTTGGTATTAATAGTTTAAAGCTAGTTGAGTCATATCTTCAAGGTCGTTCACAAATTGTATGAATATCTGATAAGTTCTCTCAAAGCAGAAGTGTTTTAAAAGGAGTTCCTCAAGGCTCTGTCTTAGGTCCATTATTATTTTCAATTTATACTTCACAGCTAATAAAGTTTATTAAATTTTGTTCACTTCATATGTACGCAGATGATACTCAGCTATATTATTGATTTTTCCCGAAGGATCATCAATCTGCTTTACAAAAAATTAATGTTGATTTGAAGAGCCTGTTTGAAATATCTAGTCAGCATTCGCTCAATTTAAACCCATTCAAATCAGCTTTGCTTCTATTTGGAAAGAAATCGGATACTGTAAATTTACAGAATTTAATTAACATTGAAATTAATAGTTGTCGCTTAAAATATTCCAACAGTGCTAAAAATCTTGGGCTAATTTTTGATAAAATTTTAAGGTTCAGGGAGCAAGTAAGTAAAATGATTCAGAGAGCCTACGCGGCTTTAAGGATTTTATATCCCCATCGTCAGTATTTAAATATTAATACAAAAAAATGCTTTGTGAGGCTCTAGTTTTGTCTCAGTTTGCGTACTGTGCTCCTGTATATGGACCATGCCTAGATTTTGATTCTAGTGCTCGTATCCAACGTGTCCAAAATTCCTGTGTACGTTTTATTTATAAAATACGTAAATATGATCATGTCTCACATAAGTTATCTGAATTATGCTGGTTAAATATGTCTCAAAGAAGAAAACTTTATTCTCTTTGTTTATTTCACAAAATTATTTTATCCAAAACTCCACCTTATTTGTATAATAAAATAACATTTCGAAGTGATGTACATAATGTTAATATTAGATCAAAAGGATTACTTAGCCCCCCCATACATAGAACTACTTTTTTTGAGAGATGTTTTAAATATTGTATTTATAAGTTGTACAATGATGTTCCACCTGGTGCAAAGTCTCTTAATCTTATAAACTTTAAACGACATATTAAAGCAGTTTTGCTGAAGAGTAAATAATGTGCAGTGTGAATCTGGAAAATATATGTATATTTTTTTTTGTATTTGGTAACATAGATATTTTATTTGTTAATTATTTTACATTTTTGTTTTCGTCTACATCTGTGAGTCTTTTGATAAAATATATTCAAGGGTTAAGTGGTAGAGCACACATTAGTTGTGAACTTCCCCTTGAGATTTCCTCTTTTTGCGTACTATTTAATATATATATTTTTGTCTTTCATTGTAATTGTAGAAATTGGAAAAAAAGGCATTTATTATTATTATTATTATTATTATTTCTGGATAAATTGGTATCTGTTTAAAAAGTGTCTCTTGGACTTTTTCCTTTCCATCTCAGGTTTAAACAAAAAAAGATAACTCAAAGTATCAAGTGACTTGTTTTGGAAGTGTTTAAGTTAGTTTTTAATATATTTTTTTACAAAATTAGTAAATATGGTAAATTATTCTTTTGAAGAATTGGCCGATATATGTTTTATGCATTGAAAAACAAACGGATATTCGAATGAAGCAAGGCGTCTCTATGAAGATCCGTTCCCTGACCGCCAATTATAGACATTTGAGGTAGACGTGAAAAGGAAAAAGGACATTTTGTAGAATGCTGGACGCAAAGAGTTGCACGAACAGTGGAAAATCAGGAAAATGTTTTACAAGCGGTTGAACAAAATCCTGCAGTAAGTACAAGGCGTTTGGCAGATGAATTAGGGAACATGAATTCTCCAAAAGTAGCAGCTATAATCATCTGCAGAGATTTCAAGCCCTCTCTGAAGCTGATTTTCCAGTCAGACTGCAGTATTGTCAATGGCTAAGCCAAAAATGCAGAAGATTGGCAATTTATTTCTTTGATTTAGCCTTTGATTTAGCTTAATTTACAAAAAACGATGTTTTTAATTTGTCACAATGAATATTTTTGGCGGATGAAAATCCATACATTATTTATGAATCACGACAGCAGTAGCAGTTTTCAGTCAATGTGTGGGTAGGAATTATTGAAAATTAGAGGCATCTAAAGCAACTGATATATTCTACCTACATTGCGAATGAAGCTGCATATTTATAGACGCCAACTATTTTTTGTGCAAGTTTCTAAAGATCATTTCTACGAGGTGTGGCAATTAAGTTCCGGGAATTTATCAATGAAAAAACAAGCAAATTAAATTTCGTCAATCGACCTTCACAAAAGTCTCCCTCTAACTCTACGTTGCTCCCACGATTGGAAGCACCTTTGGTAATCTTCCGCAGTTAACCCGTTCAGCACCACGGTTACAGCTTCTTTGACTTCCTTTACACCGCTATGATGAGTTCCCTTGAGGTGTGACTACATCTTGGGGAATAAAAAAAACAGTGGGAACAATATCGGAGCTATAGGGTGGGTGCGACAACGTTGGAATGCCTTTTTTGCCAAAAACTCTTGTACAATGAACGAGGAATGAGCTAGCGCGTTGTCGTGGTGCAAGATCCAGCCGTTGCTTGGCGAGTTCGGGTCGCACACGGAAAACGCGAGCCCGTAGCCGTTCCAGGACACCAACATAGAACTGTGCAGTCATTGTCTGGCCGGCAGGAACATATTCACGATGAATTATGCCGTGGATATCGAAAAAAACGATCAACATTGCCTTCAGTCGTGACTTGGACATCCTCGCTTTCGTTGACCGCTCTCCACTCTTTTCCACCCACTGCTGACTTTGTTTACGTGTCTCGGGTTATACTCAAATATCCAGGTCTCATCTCCAGTGATTACCCAACTCATCCATTCTCTACCGTCGCTCCGAATGCGGAGTAACAAATCCTCGCAGATAGATTTTCGCATGTCTTTCTGTTCACGGGTGAGAACTTTTGGCACCATCTTTGCGCAAATATTTCGCATATTCAAATATTCCTGTAACATCTTGCGAACGGTTCCTTTGTTGACGTTTAACTCGTCAGACAACGCACGAATGCTTAGGCGCCGGTCAGACGTGATCAGTGCACGCAAACAGGTAACATTCGCATCTTCTACCGATTCACGCCCCTCCTTGAACCGTTTTGCCCATTCAAACACGGGTTTTCGACATGTACTCGTCTCCATACACCACTTGCAATTTTCGAAGGATTTCCGAGGGTTTTTTGCCAGATTTCTCTAATAGCTGAATCACAACACGTTGCTTGTAATTTGAGTCACTCATTTTCACGATGCTACTAAAAAAGTTACTTCCAAAAAATACATATAAAGCTCAAACCAAACGTGCTATCGACTCCAACTTTGGACTGAAACTAAAAGGAAGATCCCTCCTCTCTAGAAAAACGTTGACGAACGACTCAATGTTGCCAGTTTCCGAGTTATAACTAAATTCGCGGAACTTAATTGCCACACCTCGTATATTGTAATAGTTAATAAATTAATTTTGATATAGAAAACGGAGCGTCAGGAGAGAAAAGTCCAACAGGCAGTTTTTAAGAAGAATTAACTTGGCTTTAAACCAGCGATACCAATTTGTTCAAAAATCAGTGACGTACAATTATTTTGCTAAATATGAGTATTTAACGGCACGAACGTCACTGATGTTAGTATATTACAAGCCCTTCATTATACACTGTTGTGTACCAAATCTCATCTCAATATCTCGATCGGTTTTGGAGAAATGAAGGCTATAGCAGTTAAGACAGATAATTTTAAACAACCTGTACTTATTTCGAAAACGAGGCATTTTCGGATCCATGTTTATATAAACTGTTTTTCTCATTTTTGAACATAAAACTTGCACCATCATTTTGTAGCACCCTGTATACAGGGTCCATTTTATAACCGTTCAAATACAAACCACTTTTTGTACAACAGGAATTTTTCGTTCTCTCTGCACATGCACAAAAAAAATCATTTTAATATTGAACACTCCGTGTAGTGTGTGTATTAGCATGCCATGAATTGATTAAATTTTGAAAACCACGGAAAGTGGTTTTTAATTATTACAACACAGTCGGGTATTTGTCTCGTTCGCAAGGTATCGAAAATGATTTAGTAATTGTTAATTAATAGTTAAACATTTAGTAGAGACAATTTATTGTAGGAAAAAATTATAGCACCAACTAAACTGTTGATGTATAGGCAGTCAGATTGATATTTGAAAGGTTGTAGAATTGCACCAGTATTCTAAATAGTTTAACGACTTAAGGATGTGATTAAGATTAATTCGAGTGTCATTTTTAGTA
The DNA here is from genome assembly GCA_037114965.1 of Monochamus alternatus. Taxonomy (NCBI): domain Eukaryota; kingdom Metazoa; phylum Arthropoda; class Insecta; order Coleoptera; family Cerambycidae; genus Monochamus; species Monochamus alternatus. Next base: position 20,758,542 of record CM073432.1, read on the forward strand.
ATGTTTCAGTCGTGATTGGCGAACCAACTGTAAGTACTTCATTGATTGCTAAATCATAGCTGAGTAAGTATGAAAAATAATAAAGGCAATGCTTAAAATATCAATAATCTGTTCTGATTTCCGTTTCAAAAAATCAAATCAGGTTTCTTGGAACCGTGCGATTTATCATCAAATTGGTAACATTTGGGCGATTTTTTTTAAATGTATTTATTTCTGGAAAGTATTTTTAGAATTACGGGCATATTTAATAAATTATTTATCAAATCTGCGCTTCTGTGGCAAATTAATGCTAAATATATGTTAGACATATTGTAATAAACAAAAATAAACCGCAAACAAATTAATAAGCAACTACAATTGTTGGCATTTGGCAATGGTTGTTTGTACACAATGAATTAATAATATTGATATTGTAAAAAGAACTTAAGTAAAAATATTTTTTATTAAATAAACTCTATGCCAGTTTTTTTTTTTTTTGGAAAAATGTTCAAAAATTAAGCTAACGATGTCCGTATTCGAAATTTAAATTCTTTTTCTATCCACAGTCTAAATTTTTCCATCAGTTAACGAAATAAAAACATTTGGTGTAAAAAAGCTGTAATTTTAAAATGTAAATTTTTAAATATAGCTTCAACACCCTCCTATGGGTTTTATTTAAAAATTCATGTCATTAAATCCAAACGTTTATTTTTTTACCATCATATATAAACAAAGTTATGTAGGAAATGAAAACAATATATTTTTTACGGTTTTTAGATAGTTTTGGAATATCAATATCAAGTTATTTTTGGCTCAATAATTTTTACACACATTCAGATCTATTCCTATATACAGGGGGGGCATAAATAATGAGCCACGCAGCAACAGGATATAGGAGACGCCAAAATAAGCCGTTTATGCTTAATTTGTTATAATAGAATATTTACGGTTAATATCACCATATTTCTCGTCCTAAAATGATCAAATTTATGGTGTTTTTAGGCGCAGAAAAATAGAACACGTAGAACAAAAACAACATCAGAAATAAATTTCTTAATGTTTTGTTTATCCACTTTTACTATTTAAATTATCGTCAAATAATATATTAACTTTTAAAAACACACACGTTATTTTGCCGTTCTAACCCCACATTTTAACAATTATTTTCACATATTTATTAACAAAAGTGAGATATCTTATATGCAGAACTGTGTAAGTTTATGTTATAACAATATTTGCATCTACATTTAAATTTGAAGAAATACGTATTTTGAAAGATTTGTGTACCTAAAAATTTGTTGGTTAAGCTGCTTTCTGTCGTATATTCGTTTTACTTCGGTACCTTTGAACATTCGCAGGTGGCATGAAATAACATTCCTATTATTTTTTGAATAATATAATTCAGTTCAGTAAATGTCTATAATTATTTGTATTTGTAGAAAACACTATTTCAAGAATACGGTGCCCTTAAGATGGCAAGCCAAGCCTATGGTTTTTTTTATACCACCGAATTTCAACAGAAACGTTTAGCGGTTATTTTATTTAAAATTTGAAAAGTTGGTGTGAATCAGGATCCCAAAGCCCTTTTTGTAAAATTTGAACAAAAACTATACAGAGCGTTTTCATTTATACGACCTCAAAGTTGAGAAAAATTCTAAATCTGAAAGACATTAGACGAGCCAAGTGTGTGTCATGTTAAAACAGTATGAATAAATATGAAAGCAGTGCATCCTGCACTAAATTTTTGAAAGAAAATTGATGTGGTCTGTTAAGAAAAATTCTTTCTTCTTCTTCTTTAAATTATTTTAAATTATTTGTGTCAAATACTTGAGAAATACTAGTATTTGATAATTTTTCAAATAAACAATTAAAGTTAAGCAAAAGTTCTAGCCAGATTAGAAAAGATTTAAGGGCAAAAGACAGGAATATTTTTTTCTGGATCCGAAATACTCAAAATTAAATCTGGTTTCGTACCATTCAAATTTAGTATTTTGCTTAACTTTGAAATTGTTATATTAACACTAAAAAAATCGTTAAGCGCTTATTGAATTTCGGAGATATAAAGAACCATAGCAGGCCTTGGATCGCCATCTTAAAAGCCGTGGTAGGAATTTGTATACAAATAAACTTTGAGATCGTGTAAAAGAAGACACTCTGTATAGTTTTTGCTTAAATTTCAAACATAGGGGTTTGAAGGGGTCCTGATTCACAAGATCCTATCAGATTTTAAATAAAAAAATTGCTAAACATTCTCATTGAAAGCTGTGGTAGGACCAGAAGAAACGGTTGTAGATGTCATTTAAAACAAAAAAAATATTTGTTGGATTATCTCGAGGAACAAAGTTTTTACGGATTTGTACACATATAAAAGTAGACACACTTAATATGTATATTTTTTCCATAACTTATTAATTTATTCAATGCAGCTGCATGATTATTATCTTAATAAATAGATATGTCATTTTGTTTCTAACTAGTTTTAGCACCTTGAATGATTTACAAACATTGTAGAGAGACCCACCATTGAGCAGTCAAATTACAAATTAGGCAGAACAGCAGAATGTAAGCCGAAAATATTTTTTTTGCTTTCGAAAATATTTTGAATTTAAATTATATTACTAATAAAAATATAAAAGAATACGAATTTGTCACTGTATAAATCTATGATATAGTTTGCCAACAGCGTAGAGCTTTAAATATACATCGATAAATATGTCAGTAGTTACAGTGTCTTCTTTTGAAAACCAACGCTCCTATAAATATCCCAAAATTTATCGTAAGGTACAAAGTTTTAGTAATAATTTAGATATATCAGAAAGGGTAAAGAATATATATGTCGCAAAATACAAGGTGTTCCGCATATAAACCCACGCAGAGTAGGTGCATACAGGGAGACTCAAAATATTACAAACTATATGCGGAGTTGCAGGCCTTCAAAGTGGGGTCAAATATTTCGAAAAAAAATAATATCTCATATCTCTTTTACTTGGAATAACCAAATTTGGTACAGGTTTATTATAGGCCTTCCTTGATTACGAATTCAAGTAGATTGAAACACTACAAGGTGTTCATTTAAAAAGAACTCTTTTTAACTCGTTAAATTTTAAAACAAAATAAAAATAAAAAAAATAAGAAATTCTTCAAAATGGGACCTGTGCGGGAGAGGGGGCGGCATATTATTATTAAACAGGCCGTATTTGCGCCCAGAAACGAAACGACGACGTTGGTAGGCTCTAACCACCATTCAGACCTGATAAACCTCATTAATTAGAAGGGTAGTCAAATGTCGAGCGGTATCAATATCTCGCATTGACCCAAGCCAACATTCTTCAACCCTATCATACCCGCAGAGAGGATGCCAATCCCCTCCACGAATATAGCTGATATACGGTTTACCGGCTGCGGGGATCGAACTCACAGCGGTCTAGCCATATAGATTCAAGTACTGACGCCTTAAACCGCGCGACCACTAACCGACATACGAGGTGCGACAATTAAGTTCCAGGAATTTAGTTATAACTTAAAAACTGGCAACACTGCATCGTTCATCAAAGTTTTTCTAGAGAGGGGGGACCTTCCTTTTAGTTTCAGTCCAAGGTTGAAGTCGATAGCACCTGTGGTTTGTGTTTTATGTGTATTTTTTGGAAGTAATTTTTTTAGTGGCGTCGTGAAAATGAGTGATTCAAATTACAAGCAACGTGTTGTGATTTAATTTTTAGTGAAATCTGGAGAAAAACCCTTGGAAATCTTTCGAAAATTACAGGTGGTGTATGGAGACGAGTGCATGTCGAAAACACGTATGTTTGAATGGCCAAAACGGTTCAAGGAGGGGCGTGAATCGGTAGAAGACGATCCACGTGAAGGAACTCTCGTCACCCCTCGCCCTGACGCGAATTTTGATCACGTCTGACCGGCGCCTAAGCATTCTTGCGTTGTCTGACGAGTTAAACGTCAACAAAGAAACCGTTCGCGTCGGGTAGTCACTGAAGATGAGACTAGATATTTGAGTATGATCCCGAGCGGCCAATGAAAGCGAGGATGTCCAAGTCACGACTGAAGGCAATGTTAATCGTTTTTTCGATATTCACGGCATCATTCATCGTGAATATGTCCCTGCCGGCCAGACACTGACTGAACCACGACAACGCGCCAGCCCATTCCTCGTTCATTGTGCAAGAATTTTTGGCATAAAAGGCATTCCACGTTGCCGCACCCATCCTATAGCCCCGATATGGTCCCCTGCAATTTTTTTTATTCCCCAAGATGAAGTCGCACCTCAAGGGAACTCATCATGGCGGTGTAGAGGAGGTCAAAGAATCTGTAACCGTGGCGATAAACGGGTTAACTGCGGAGGATTACCAAGGGTGCTTCCAATCGCGGGAGCAACGTTGGAATCGTTGTCGATAATAAAATTTTGGCGAAATTTAATTTGCTTGTTTTTTCATTGACAAATTCCCGTAATTCAATTACCACACCTCGTAGGTGTTTACATCGGAATATTCATGAAAGTTGTGAACATTTGTAATTCCTCTGAAAATAATTTTATTGATGCATTATTCTGATGCAAGATAAATTATCAAAAGGTCACTAGTCGATCCAAATCTTGAGGCAAGTTGTTCGCTGAATGTATTTTTTTGTGCCATTTTTAACAACAAGCAGTAGCAGAAATAAAATAGTTTTATTACTAACTGTCAAATTTTAAAGACAAAGTCTACTATTTATTAGTTGATTTCTTCTAATAAACACTATTAAAATGTTGTTTTAATTAATGCAGTTTTTTAAAATTTAACAATAGTATAAAAGTGTTTTAAATTAAATTCTGTGAGGTATATTATCAGTCTTTTTAAATTCGATCAATAGAAAAAAAATCGTATAATTTTAGGGGTGACTCACCCTCAATGAACACCTTGTAGTGTTTCTATTTACTTGAACTCATATTCAAGGAAGACCAATAATAAACCTAAATCATGTAGGTACCACATTTGATTATTCCAAGTTAAAGCAATTCAGAAATATTAAGGTTTGTAACTCTACCTGTGTGCAACTTTGTATACAGGGGGTCTGTGAAAGGTTGGGAAATCTCGGAGCTGGAGTTACTTGTGACCAAAATAAGTCGATTGAGCCAAATATGCCTTATGCCTTGTCGGAGTATTAAAAAAATGCCACAATTTTGTTTTTTGGCACGGCAAATAAGAATTTTTAACTAATTTTGGTGTTGCATATACAGGGCGTCAGTTATGCCCTGTTACTTTGATAAAAAAGAGGATTTTTTTTTCTATTTAGAAATACGTACATCATGTATTGAAAATAGGAAAGAACGTGCTTTGTTTCATAAAAAAATTGCTCTTGTTCGATTTCAACATCTCGCTTGGTTATTGAGATATTTGCACATACAAATTTCAATGCATTTCGTTTTTTAAAGTGTATTAGTGTATAACAGCTTCGTTGTTAGCAATTCTTAAATTAATGCGTCTTAACGGCTAGTATGAAGCAAATTATCTCTGTGTCGGTTCTTATGCAGAACACCCTGTATAATTTGTTGTTTTAATGTCATACTGTTATTAAATTTGTCTAAAAAAAGTACGGATATGTAACATGTTACATTTTGTTGGGTTGAGTTACATTTTTAAAAAACATTTTAGTGAAAACGCATCAATTCAGTAGCTTCGCCGAAGAGAGGGCGGTGCCTAGTGAAATTTTAATACTTTTACATGATATGTCAACTCGTCCGTACGAAAAAAAAAGTTGATTCCAAGTAAGGATAGAAAATAGTACGATACAATTTAAAAAGAAAGCAAAATTACTCGCTCTCGAACAAACTAAAGGTTAACAAAAGATGCACAATAGCAACAATAATTGTTGTTTTCAAAAAGTTATAATCATTATTCCATACATATTGGCACTCTGTAGATACAAGTACCAATACTGTTACATTATTTGGAATTAATAATGTAAAAAAACAATGCGAATATTTCTTGTACATTTTTAAACGAAGGGATAGCATATTAATTGTTACATTGTCTGCAGTTATCATCAATAATCGCGTACCAATATATTCAATCGTTTTCAACGCTTGGCATCTTGTCAAAAATGTAGATATTCTACATATAATGGAGCGGGCTGGAAGTTTAATTAATATAAAATATGTTTTCTATAAAATCACGAAACGTGCGACATTATATCTTTTAAAAAATGCTTAAATGATTATCCTTTGTCACTTCGTGCATTTTAAGTGATATGTAGGTACTTCTTTGTTAGCGTCTGGTTGAATACAATTTTCTTTAATCAACGGAGTGGACGAAATAGGTTCTTGGCTTGCACTATCTCCTGACTTAAATCTGCTTCATTTGAAGAAATCAACCAAAGTCTTAAATAACGGGTTTTCAGAAAAAACGTTGTTTTATGTCCATTTTCAAGAGAAAGCCATATAATTTTATTAGCATATTTAATAAATTATACAGTTTCATAGCCGCCTACACTTTACATATTATCAAATTTTGCCTGATTTGTAATTTTACGTCTCGTTAACAAGTGTTTTATATACGTATTTTGAAAAATTTCTGTACCGAAAAATTTGTTGGTTAGTCTTCTTTCTGTATTTATGCAAAAGAAAATTTTAATGTACGTCGTGCGCGTCGTAGGTATTTAGAAAGTTTCCCAAATAGATTACAACCAAATTATTTAAAAATCTTTATGACCGGTTATGAGATACGTCGTTTCGTCCTAAAAGACGAGATGCTGGCCGTCCAACAACTGTTACTCCAGAACAAGATGAGGATATTTTGCTTCGTGCAACAGAAAATCCTGAAATAAGTTTACGACGAATGTCTGCGGCTGTAGTGGTACCTAAATCATATATTCATAGATTAGTTCATAATGAAAAACTGTACCCGTGCAGAATTTACTACCTGCAGATTTTCCAGATAGGGAACAATTTTGTTTTCGATTCTTAGACCGGCACAATGATGTTCTATACTTTTTAAGCAAGGTGATGTTTACAGACGAAGCTACATTTACTCGCTGGGGCGTCTTCAACTTCAGAAATAGACATGTTTAGGATAATGAAAACTCACATGTATTAAGAGAACGTCATTTCCAACATGAATTTAAGATAAACATTTGGTGTGGTATTGTTATATAAACATGTGTTGGGCCTTGTTGAATTGCCATATAATCTGAATGGCCGTTCGTACTTATATTTATAAGAACATGATTTTGAGGAACTTATTGATGATTTACCATTAAATATGAGACACGATATGTTTTTTATGCAAGACGGTGCCCCTGCCCATTTTTCTGTACTGGTGCGAAACTAACTTGCGAAAGGTGTTATACACTAATACACTCTTAAAATTGTGTATGTTATGTTTAAGACCCCTTAAAATACTATTCACTCTAATTTTATACAAGATGAAAACGAATATTAACGCAATTTTTAAATATTTCAGCAAATTTTGCCGGCCGATATTGATCCACATCTAAAAATATAAGATATATATATATATATAAGATTTTTTGTAATTACGGAGTTTCAAAACTTTTTTTAGGACATTCATGTTCATTTGCAATAAATCCTGTAAATAAATTTTATAAATTCCTTTGTTATTAAAAGCAACAACCCTTAATGTCACTGAACTTTTTAGCGCCAATAAGCTGACTAATACCATGGATATACCTTGTGTGATAAATATTTATGGACACGAAAGAAAGGCGAAATTGATAAAGGACCGTAATAAGGGGTTAAAAAACTCAATTTTCATATAAGAATATCTCGAAATGTATCACATTAGTTATGCAAAAGTAAGTTCCTACTTATATAACAGTTTGTCGCATGTGGTTTTAAATACGGTTTTTTTAGCGCGGTTATACAATGCATAGAGGTTTTACTTCTGTGTTAATATACCAATTTACTTCAAACAGTTAAATATTGTTCATCTAAAAGGATCAAATTATTTTATTATTCAATTCTGAAAGTTTGGGTTTGGTCACTTCCAAACATGAGTAAAACTTTTCCAAACATCAGTGATATTTTTAGAACGTAAAATTCAGTCTAATATTAAAAAATAAAAAGTAGTGTTTCTATTTTATATTGATGATTGAGAGAGTAGTTAGGGTTAAATAAAAGCAATAATGGTGCTACATATAATAAGTATAAGCATTGCCTGCACAATATAACTGTTTTGTTAATATATTTGCTCTAGACAGTTGCATCGGTTGTATTAATGTTTAGAATGCCATCTAAAAAGATCGAATTATCTTATTATTCAATTGAATGAGGAATATTAGACGTTTCACTGAAACTGAATTACTAATTTAGGTTTCATATCTTTTCCAAACATCAGTAATACTTTACGAAATAACAGTGAAATTTTTGGAAACGTCAATAAAATTCTTGAAAGCATCAGCGACGTTTTGGAAATTTCAGTGAACGTTAAGTATTCGAGAGAGTTTGGAGCTGTGCTCTTGGCAATTTTGAATCACCTTATTTGACAGAGTAGTCAGGATTAAATAAAATCAATAATATTGCTACATATAAGAAGTATAAGCGTTACCTGCACAATATAACTGTGTTGTTAATATATTTGCTCTAGACAGTTGTATTAATGTTTAGAATGTCATCTAAATGGATCGAATTATATTATTATTCAATTAAATGAGGAATATTAGACGTTTTACTGAAACTGACTTATTAACTTAGGTTTTATGTCTTTTCCAAACATCAGTAAAACCTTTCGAAATATCAGTGAAATTATTGGAAACGTCTATAAAATTCTTCGAAGCATCAGTGACATTTTGGAAATTTCAGTGAACTTTAGTAGAACATTAAACTATATAGACTAAAGCATCTTATTTGTATTGATTATCCCAATTTCGAAGAAATTTAAGTATTCGAGAGAGTTTGGAGCTGTGCTCTTGGCAATTTTGAATCACCTTATTTTAGAGAGTAGTTAGGGTTAAATAAAAGCAATAATGGTCCTACATATAATAAATATAAGCATTGCCTGCACAATATAACTGTTTTGTTAATATATTTGCTCTAGACTGTTGCATGAGTTAATGTTTAGAATTTCATCTAAAAGGATCGAATTATATTATTATTCGATTGAATGAGGAATATTAGACGATTCACTAAAACTGATTTATTAACTTAGGTTTGGTGCCTTTTCCAAACATCAGTAAAACCTTTCGAAATATCAGTGAAAATTTTGGAAACGTCTATAAAATGTTTCGCATCATCATCATTATTTTGGAAACTTCAGTGAAGTTCAGTAGAATATACAGACTAAAGCATTTATATTTGTATAGATTTTCCCAATATCGAAGAAATTGAAGTATTTGAGAGAGTTTGGAGATGTCTTGGGAATTCTAGATCACCTTTTCTAAAGCAGTAATTAGCATTCAATAAAAGCAATAATTGACCTACATATAATAAGTATAAGCATACTAATATATTTACTCGAAACATTAGCACCAGTTATATTAATGTTTAAAATGTTATCTAAAAAATCAGGTTCTATTAATATTCAATAAATAAGTAATATTAGAAGATTCATTAAAATCGAAACATTAGTAAAATATTTCGAAACTTCAGTGAAATTCAATCGAACTAAAGTTCAATCACTAAAGTTTGTATCGCTTTTCTAAGTAACGCAGAAACTGAAGTCTTAGAAAGTTTAGAGCTGTGGCTGTTGGTAATTTACATGAGTTCTCTTGAGATTCAAAATTATTAAACCACCTTGTCGGGAAAGGCAGTCGTGATTAAGTATAAACAAATATTATTAATACTTTACCATTTAACGAAACAATATTCGTTCAGCAAATCTGGCGATGAAGACGAGTTTTGCATTTAAACTACATATTATGAATTGATGATGATTTTAATGTTTATTTATCTCTATGGACACCGCAGAATACCATAAGTACATTTTTGAACAGGATGCTATAACTATAAGCATAACAGAGTCTTATAATACGCGTGCGGGTGTTCATTGTCGTGTCACGTGGCTTCGGTTCATCTTCAACAGCTCAAAAACCATTTAATTAGTTGTTGTGGTGATTGGGGTGTTAAAACTTAAGAGCGACTAAACAAACCCTTGTTTTGCTCAAAACAAAAGTAAGTACTAGATTCAATTACACCTAATACATTTGCTACACTAGCAGCGATAAAATCGATTTTATTAATCAGTCTAATTATGTTCCAAAGGTACTTGAAATTTGACGCTGGTCAGTAATAAAATTAAAGCGTTAAAATAATTTGTTTAATGGAAAATATTGCTGGACAGATTTATAGATATAATAATATATTTAATTTTTTATTGTTCTTTCATTTATTCACAAAATTAATAAAATAAACATCACGCAGGTTTATTAATTGTTATGTATTTCATATTTAAGTTTCAAGTGTTAGGGCTTTATAGTTTTGAATTGTATTAAAAAAGATGTATTTATGTAAAAAGTTAATTATACATTTGAATGAAACCATAAACAAAATTAATGCATTATTTGCGACACTGCATATTAAATTAAGATTACACATTTATTATTCTGTATATCGCACTAGTCTTATTAATATTCTGTGGTATATTTATCAAGGTACGTTAAATCACCAACTATTATACATAAAAATTGTGTGTATAAATGAAAACCATAATCTTCTTGAATATACTGTTAGTTTTAAGTGAAAATTGATTGCAGTAATAGAAGAAAATTCAATACTTATTGGTAAGATTTTTTTTATAATATAATAACACGGGATATTAATTATGCTATTTAGTTTTTTTTTAAATTTTATTTTAATTTTTTTCAAATTCTGTTTCTAGCCGACTCGAAACATAGTTGCACTATGCAGAAAAGGCTCTTTACTTTTTTCATTTAAGGGTTAATTTTCTAGAAAACACCACTAAATTGCATTATTACCATTGACAAGCTCGAAAATTCATGGAATAGAACAGGTGGTTGTGACAATACGGAGTTTAAAAAAAAATGAAGAGAACTTTTATTCATGTAATTTGGAAGTTATTTTCACCTAAAGAATCTGTGGTCTCATGTTTGTTACTTCATTTAAAAACACCCTGTATAACCCTTGACTTGAAAACAGTGTATTTTTGCGTGCTTGATACACAATGTGGTTAATATATTTCACACCCTGTATTTTGGAAATTATTATTTTATCTTGTTTACTACTACCAACGGCCGTAGAAGCATAAACACCCTGTATAACAAGCAGCAGTAAATAAATACAGTAATTTAATTACTGGAATGAATGGCAATGATCAATTTGTTTCAATGTAATAAAATAGATATTATGGCTACATAAACTAAGCTATAAATATTTGTGTGGGACAATATTTTGCTAAACTATATTGTATACTACACCTACTACCCTAATACGGTTTTTAGGTTACACTAAAGTTACAGTTTAAAATCTTTTCTAAAAGGATAAAGTTATATTAAATTTATTACGAAGTATTAGATGAATCATTAAAACTAAACATTAAAAGGTTTGCAAATTTCATTTTTTATTTAATATTCATTAAAAGTAAGAGACTTATTGAATTTGAATTTAATTTAAATCCTGTTAAATAAAGAACAAATATGAAAGATAGAAATAAAAAAAAAATCGTGAAAGATGTAGTAATTTGTTGAAAACCATTCAATAGAAATTAAACGATTTTATCCAATTCATCTATGTTTACGAACAAAACTTACTATTTCAGTGTTTGTGTATTGATATTTATTTAATTTCATCCCTTATTGACAGGAATTCCTCTGCGAATTAACCTCATTATATTATCTCGTTTACTTCTCATTGAGAGGATATTTGTCTACAGGATGTCCTCTTTCTCAAAGTGACAGATCTTAGAATATATAATAATAATTATTAAATTCCTTTAAGACATATAACAATTATTCTTTAAGAATATCAAAAATAGAAAACAACACTACATAAAAATTTACAAGTAAACATAACTATTGTACAAATATGATATTAACGAATAATATATCCAGTAAATTTTGAATTTTTTATATTATGGCAAGACTTTATACAGGGTGTTCTACATAAGAGCCGACACAAAATATTGCAATTTAACTAAACATACCTGCATACAAAATTGCTCACAGGCGGAGTTACAGTCGTTCAAAGTGGGGCCAAATATTTCGAAAAAAAAATAATATTTCTGAATTTAACAAATTTGGTACATGATTTTTTTATTATTAGTCTTTCTTGATAAAAATAGATAAATTGAAACTCTACAAGGTGTTCATTATGGGTGAGTCACCCCTAAAATTATAACAGACTTTTTTCCATTTATCAAATTTAAAAAGAATAATAATATCCCGCGCAGAATTTAATTTAAAACTTTTTTTTTACTCTTGTTAAATTTTAAAAAAAACTTTAAAGTCCAAATGAATTAATTAAAACAAGATTTTAATACCTAGTGTTTATTAGAAGAAATCAGAGAGCTACTACTAATGACTCTTTGATTTCTTTAAAATTTGACATTTGGTAATACAACTATTTTATTTATGCTATTATGAGTTGATGAAAATGGCTGGAAAATTTACATTCAGTTGTGTTACATGTTAATTGTGGGTTTCTGTGAAGGAAAGTAAAAGTGTGGAAGAATATCGTAGGAGATTTCCAAATCGAGTGATTCCCCTTAGAGAAACATTTTCTAATGTTGAAAGACTAACTCGAGAGACAGGAAAGTTTTTCAATAACATCTGAGAACGTTCTAGTGTAAAAAGGGTACAAAATGAAGAAAATATTTTACAAACAGCTGAAGATGAACTGCAAATAAGTACTAAACGTTTACCTCAAGGAACTGGATTATCGAGAACTTCTGTACACCGAATTCTTAAACGTAATCTACTGCATCCATATCACATTCAAAAAGTGCAAGAGCTATTGCCTCAGGATTTGGATCGACGATTAACCTTTTGTGTACAATACACCGAATAATTCGCTTTTGTGTTATAAACACTTTAGAACTCCAAAAACACGTCAAAAACGATATAGTATCTTAAAATCAACTCTACTTTTCCATGATATATATTTATCAATAGATTTATGGTAAGTAGAGATCGTAAGTTTAAAAGAGAAATCTTAAACTGTTTAGTTCAGAAATTAATATCTCACAATGACAATCCCAATTTAAGTTTTCATCCATATAAAGTCATAAACCTACCATGTGTATTGCATAAAGATGTATTATAAATGCTCAAATATATATCTTCAATATCCTGTTGATATGTGTGGACGCAACATTTCAGTTTTTCACTGTCAAAATATAAATTATAATAATTAAAATTGTGGGTAATACGAGGTGTGGCAATAAGTTCCGGGAATTTGTCAATGAAAAAACAAGCAAATTAAATTTCGCCAAAATTTTATTATCGACGTTCACAATAGTCTCCCTCTAACTCTACAAACGATTCCAACGTTACTCCTACGATTGGAAGCACCCATGGAAATCCTCCGCAGTTAACCCGTTCAGCACCAGAGTTACAGCTTCTTTGACCTCCTGTACGCCGCAATGATGAGTTCCATTGAGGTGCGACTTCATCTTGGGGAATAAAAAAAATCGCAGGGGGCAATATCGGGGCTATAGGGTGGGTGCGGCAACATGGAATGTCTTTTTTTGCCAAAAACTCTTGCACAATTAACGAGGAATGGGCTGGCGCGTTGTCGTGGTACAAGATCCAGCCGTTCTCAGCGAGTTCGGGTCGCACAGGAAAAACGCGGGCCCGAGCCGTTCCAGGACGCCAACATAGAACTGAACATATTCACGATGAAGGATGCCGTGGATATCGAAAAAACGATCAACATTGCCTTCACTCGTGACTTGGACATCCTCGCTTTCGTTGGCCGCTCTCCACCCTTTTCCACCGACTGCTGACTTTGTTTACGGGTCTCGGGGTCATACTCAAATATCCAGGTCTCATCTCCAGTGGCTGCCTGACTCATCCAGTCTCTACCGTCGCTCCGAATGCGGGGCAACTAATCCTCGCAGATCGATTTTCGCATGTCTTTCTGTTCACGGGTGAGAACTTTTGGCACCATCTTTGCGCGAATATTTCGCATATTCAAATTTTCGTGTAACATCTTACGAATGGTTTCTTTGTTGACGTTTAACTCCTCAGACAAAGCTCGAATGCTTAGGCGCAGGTCAGACGTGATCAGTACATGCAAATGGTCAACATTCGGTGACGGGAGCTCCTTCACGTGGATTGTCTTCTACCGATTCAGGCCCCTCCTTGAACCGTTTTGCCCATTCAAACACGCAAGTTTTCGATATGGACTCGTCTCCATACACCACCTGCAATTTTCGAGGGTTTTTCGCCAGATTTCACTAAAAATTGAATAACAACACATTGCTTGTAATTTGAGTCACTCATTTTCACGACGCTACTAAAAAAGTTACTTCCAAAAAATACACATAAAACACAAACCAAACGTGCTATCGACTTCAACCTTAGACTGAAACTAAAAGGAAGGTCGCCTCTTTCTAGAAAAACGTTGACGAACGATGGAGTGTTGCCAGTTTCCGAATTATAACTAAATTTCCGGAACTTAATTGCCACACCTCGTATCATTCAAAATATCAAAACACTTATTTTATAAGTTGTTAAAATATGTATCAAATATAAGATAAATAAAATCGCACCCAAAATCGAACCCTGTAGCACCCCTAAATCCACATTTAAAGAAGTGGGTTACAGTTTATTAATTGATTGGAGAAAAAATTAAAGTAGTATATTATTGTTTTATATGTTAATAATAACTGCATACTTATGTTGTTCAGAAACTATTTTTAACTATCACAGCTACTTACTGCTTTTGTTAAAATTAAACATTTTTTTAAATTTAATATTTTCATCATCAACGGTGGTCGTATTGACCATTTACATTCTAAATTAGGAGTTGGTTAGCTTTTAAAATTTATGTCCACATGTATTTCAAGCCAGACATGCTTAAATGATTTTATTATGTTAATTTTCATTCACTTGTCAAATACGGCGCTGCAAATTGACGAAACAATAATGCAAATTGGTTTCGTTATTATAAAAATAAGTTCCAACGTATTACGCGAAAAATTTCATCGTAGGAGTTCCTAATCTATGCCATTCTTGATATTCAAGGAAGTATCCGAACATGAATTTTAAGGATTTGAAATGAATATATATGCCTATGAGCTGACGAGAATTGCTAATCGAGAAATATCTGAAAATTTATATTAATTTAGCAGTTTTTAATAAAAATAAAATTTTTATAAATAAAATAATGATTGTACTGGGCGTTCCGCATAAGAACCGACACAGAGCAATTTAACCAAACATACCTATCTGCAACCTCTAAATTTGGTTATTCCGAATTAAATTAATTTGGAGATATTAATTTTTTCGAAATATTTGGCACCACTTTGAAGGCCTGTAACTCCGCCTGCATGCACTTGCTCTGCATAGTCAAGGACAAAATAAAGGAGGTAAAATATTAGTAAAGGAAACCAAAAACTATTTTATAAGGTCTTAGAATCATTCAGAAAAGAAAAAAACACAACAAACGACAGCAATAAAAAGTAAAGAAAGGAACACAATAACAGAAGAGCAAGAAGCAATGGAGAGATGCAAACAATACTTTCAATCACTGTTGGAAAAGGTGCAGACAAACCAAATGATAAAGTGAAATAATAAAAGCTGAATATCAACAAATCACAGAAGAGGAACTCAAAAAAGCTATGAAGAAATTGAAAAATGGAAAAGCCCCAATAAGCCTTCAGAATTATTTAATAAAACTTATAAAGGGGAGAGAATAGCAGAGGATTGGGAGACAGGAGCAATACTAATAATAGTACAGGGTTGAAACTACTTGTCGAGAAAAAGCAGGAATAGGTCTCTTCCATTTGTATCAGTTCTGTTCACCTGCAATATTCACTCCATTGGTAATCCCCAATCCGTTGTACTCTAGTGGATTAATATTTATAATGCACAAAAAATATTATAATACGATAAAACGAAAAACAAGTTTTACGTCGATTCATGAAACTGTTTGCGTTCGTGACGGAACTGCACAATCCGACGTGCTATTGTTATTGAACTTGAACGTTAGATGGTTAGAACGACAAAGGCGATGCCCATAAGAGCTACGGTTTCTTAAGAACAAAGTAAATGAAAAATTCGCTGCTTATTTGGCTACAGGCTTAACAGGATATCGTTATTAATAAGTGTAAGCATTCCTGGTGAGCAAAATGGAAGCGGAACAATACGATCTTTATTTTAAAGACGGCCCTTATGTTTTTTGCATAAATTGTTGGCAACGAATCCTGACGGACGTGGCTTGTGTGTAAATCAACGCTTTATTGTTTTTACACTGATTCTAGTTGATAGAGGAAGTTCCATACCAATAACTAATTGTTGAAAAATAAGTGCGTTACTGTAACTGTAGGTATAGAATATTAATCATCATTCTAACAGGCTATGGGCATTTTTAGTTACACAGCAATTTAGGGTGAAACCACATATTTTTCATAACATTCGTTTCTCCTTTATAAAGAGATGCAGGATGTGCGTCCGCGGAGGTGGTTCTCATGTTGAACATTTAATATAATTTTTTGAATTTAATTTCTGTTTGTAATATAAAATATATGCAGTTTGTTTCATGTTGTTAAATGTTAAATAAAATTTATAGTACAAAACGGATTTTAAACTTTATTAAAATAAATTACAATATCTGGTAACCCAGGCTCCAAATCATGCAAGATTTTGATTAGAATGAGAAAGAATAAAAGCCGGTTTATCTAAGAAAATATATTGTTTTACCATAGGCGTGCGTATGAAAAAGTTGAGGGGGTCATAATGCACAAAAGTATACTGAAAGTGTGTCTTTACAAGAAAAAAATATTAGCGAAATTTCAAACAAATATCTCTAATTCTACCGGAGTTATCGACAAATTTCCTTTTTGACATTTACATTTTGACACCCTGTATTTCAAAAATGGGGCTTCTAAATGAAAAGTGGCATAATGAAAGTCCCATTATTTTCATATCAGCTATCTATGGTTAACGGATTGACCTACTAATTTTCGGCACCCTGTATATACAGGGATAGCCAGAGGTACGGAATAAAATTCATATCTTTTGAATGAGTGATTTTTTTTAAAACACCGGAACACGTTAACTGATCTTGATTTTTTCGAAATATTCCGATAGCCAAATCTCACAATGAAGAAAATAAATTAGACATTGCATTAGAACTTGTTGAAAATCCTCATATTTCAACTGTTTCATTGGCTCCCAATCACTATGCTTCTCGAACTGCAATTCGAATGTTTTTGAAACAAGAGAAATACTACCCCTATAAGGTATGTATTGTCCAAGAGCTTTTGGAAGACGATTGTGATAGGCGATTACAATTTTGTGAGGAAATGATGAGACGGTGTGACGACAATAATGGTTTTCAACGAGACGTACTTTTTGAGATGAAGCTACGTTTTATTTATGAAGTGGTTCCAGGCACAACTATGGCTTTTGGTCCCAGGAAAATCCACACTGGACATGCAAATCTCATACGCAGCACCCACAGAAAGTTAATGTTTCCAAATTGTTGGATTGGTAGACGGGATACAGTTGAATGGCCGCCAAGATCCCCCGATATAACTCCCCTGGGTTATTTTCTTTGGGGATATTTGAAAGAAGGAATCTACCAGAGTAGACCGGATAATATTCAGAATTTAAAGAATAAGATTAGGGCGGAGATGCATAATTTATCAGCTGAAGTCATTCGGAATGCTGGACAGCTTTTACTATTGTCTTGGAGAATACCAAATAGTGAAAGGAGGACATTTTCAGCATTTGTGGCATGGAGTATATTTTTGTAAATTATCTAGTTGTTTCAGTTTCTAAATGAAAAAAAACTTGTTAATGAAAACATAAAACTTGTTTATTTGATATTGCTGGATTTGGTTTTCTATGAGCTTTTTAACGAACCCCTTCGTGCCTTATGTTTCCATTTGAAAAAAAAAGCAGGGGTAGCTGGAGGTTAGGGGATTGAAGAAAAATTAATTATTACATAACCGTAAGATGGGCAAAAATCAAGATCAGTTAATGTGTTTCGGCGTTTTAATTTTTTTCACTTATTTCAGAAATCCAGAGGGTAGATCTCTATATTTGTTTGTACAGTGAACTATTTTTACTTTTTTAATAAAATATTTTCTTTTCCCTGTTTTAATTATTATTTAATTTATTTGGTATTTATCGAGAGCTCTTGTCATAGCAAAATTCTTTGTTCTTGTGATATTTCGAAAATTTCGAATTCTATTTGTTATAATGTCATAATGTAGAGTTTGGTTTAGAATATAAAATTTCAGTGATACGAACACATTATGCGGTTGAAATCTAATTAATTTCTAGTACCAGCACTACTCGACCATTACGTGTTAAATGTAAATATAAGATTTACCAGGATTTGCAATCCACTCATTTATATCCTTATGGCATGGTTGTTGCATATAAACAGTATCATATGCATGGTTTTTAAACTAACATTACTTTTTGCCTCCGCATACTTAAAGCTAAACCGTAATCACAAATCAACACAGTTAACGCAAACATTACAGCGTTATGTGCAGTTTTCAGGTTCCTGGAATAAATGTATAGATTCGTTGTAACTATAACAGTTAAAGTGCAATGAAAAATACACATGTTTATAGTACTTATACTTTATATTTTTAATGAATATTTTTGTGAATGACGATGTTACGTGGTCTAGTTGAATTTCCTGAATCCTGTTGATAAACTTTAAACATTTTACACAGTGCTGTACAAACAACACTGCATAAATGTATGTATACTTTATTTCATCGATATAAGAGAATAAAAAACGGCATAAAAACTGTATCAGCAATTTGTCAGCCATAGACAGGACTGTATATGTATGTATACGGCAGTTACCAGTATTCGTTCAATCTCGCCAATAATAATTTAAAATAAAATTTATAGTCATAATGTATAATCGGCGATCGGACAAAAAGTGCTAATTATTCGAAATATTATATTTAATACCTGTTAAAGGATTAAATTTTATAAAGACAAGGACCCATTTCCATGATATTCAAAAAGCAGTTATCTTGTTTATGTGAAATGTTACATTCAAAATAACGGCATGTAGCCGCCGTGCCGATATAAGTTTTTATATTTGAGCCCCGCTTTGATTAATATCGAGTTAGATGACTTAAATAGGCACCATAATATACAGAATTATGTTAATATACTATGCATATATCCACATTTCTAATATTTTTTATGTCACTTGCTTGAAATTATATTGCACCACTCCATGCCACTACTTACAGTCGGCGTCTTTTGAAAGTTTTACATTGCCTTATATCAATGAGTGTATGTTATGTTGGCCACACTGTACGTTTACTATTTCAGTGCAATCAGTTATCATCATTATTGTTATTCTCCTTGGCCTACAATGTTGAGAATAATAGCTTGAATTTGTAGTTATTTTCGATATATAAGTGCGTTTCCTAAAACAAAAATAAAATGTTTAGACATAGAATCAGCTGTAGGCGAAACCGGGTTAATAATAATTGATTTTTTATTAGCCAATCAAAAATAAATTATGTTTGGATGTTTGGATTGAGAATTGGGGCCTATCAATGACATGTCGATGTGCACTTGATGTGAAGAGGTTGTATGAATTATTTTAACCTTAATAGACTGGGGTTAAATAGGTACAGTATTTTTGTCAGTAGACTGAATTCAGTACAATTAGCAGGTTGATAAGCCGGAATTTATATTATATAATGGGTACCAAAATGATGGAAACAAATCATATTTTTTTTTCTAGATGAGGTTCTAAAAAATCTCTGGAACGGGTCAATTTGTGTATAGTAGTTGTTACTTTTCTGCAATATTTCCTATTTTTAATAAAACCTAAGTAAGCCATGGAAACAAACGTTTGTATTGTTATTTTGTTGTAGAATCGTTTTATACCAGTAGAGACCAAATTTTAAAGATTCGACTCGAAAAAAATAATGTTTAAGAGTTGTAATACTTGTTGTTTTAGTTTTCTATAAAACGTAGTCGAATGCTGAAAAGTTTTCTTTCTGTGAGGTTATTTGTCATGTAGGAAGCAGGTCACTATTGGGTAAAGTTGTTTGTTGTTGTTAATAGCGGCGCGGATTGCCCGCAGCACTCAGGTCTTGAGACTCATTGTACATGCCGCGCTGCGCGCAAAGGCGAGCACCAGCTCTGCTAGAATCTCTCTAGAAAAGTCGCCCCAATATATTTGTGTCTTTTTACCATTAAACAGACACAGTTACAAAGGATATGAATCGAATCCTCATCTGCGTCTGCACACCAGTCCTATCTAGGTGCTTGTTCAGATGCCCGTGGCATGTTAGGAGACCAGTAACAATCCTAATGTTGCTTCTATTAAGCATAATGAAGTTTCGGTTTGCGTTAGCCCCTGGCCCCCCCTATAAGGATCCCATCGACCAATCTTCAGTTGATTGCATTTTGATCCAATTATAAATGGACCTTGCGAGATGGCATTGTGGTAACTCCAAAACTGGTTCAGGTCCCACAAATTGACTGCTTGAGTCTTGTCTGGCCAACATGTCAGCCCTCTCATTACCTGTCACACCATTGTGACCCGGAACCCAGGTCAGCGTCCCTTACCGAGAGATAAAGAGCTCTGACACGTTCCAGGACCACACGAGAGGTGATCCTGAAGGACAGAAGCGCTCGTAAAGCTGCCTGGTTGTCTGTGCATACTTACATATGCTGATTTACATATCTCCTCCTGACATTCTCTTGAACACAGGCAGAGATAGCAAATACTTTAGCCTGAAAGACCGTGGCGTGTTTCCCCAAGGAGTGAAATAAATTCAATCTTGGTCGTACTCCATAGATCTCCGCTCCTGAGCCCTGGTCTGTCTTGGACCCATCCGTGAACGAGACCAGCCCTTTTGGGATCTGAGCGTCAGAATTAACGAGCCAGGCTTCTCTAGTTGGAAATTCTACCTTAAAATTTCTTTGAAAAGCATATCTTGTCACTGGGTGCAGCAAGAGTCTCATTCCCATCTACTAACTCCTTGTAGATCACAGTGTGACCCCTGTCGTGATTTTGACCTTTCCACATTCCCCACTGTTTTAACCAATAAGGGGACCCTCTTGCCTCCCCCTCAACCACGAAATGAAGTTTTGGAAGAGACAGGAGAGCCTCTAGGGGCTCTGTGGGAGCTGTGCTTAACGCTCCTGTCGCACTAACACACGCAAGTCGATGAAATTTGTTTAAGCGAAAGGGTAAAATTTACTCCATAGTGGATTTTGAAGATAGTAGCAACTTTGTCGTAATTTTGATGTCATGTAAAATGTGGAAATCACTTATGGATGAAGCAATAACGTGGCAATAACTGCCACAATTGTATAATCGTCGCTATATGTCGCCAAAACTATTACAAACTCTTTAAAGCTGCTGTCACTTCTAAGTAATATGTAAGTGGTGTGGCTTGATTGCCGTTACCAGTGACGTCAAAATTAGAAACAAATTTGAATTTCTTGCCTGCAAAACTCTCCGATATTATTTACAAAAATATCGAAAATTAAATTTTAACTTTCACACTATATCATTTTAATCATTAAACTATTTTTCAACTAGGGACCTTGAAACAGTATACACCTCAGCCAAAAATCACCCTGTATCTCAGCTATAGAAAAAATGTCATTAGTTTTAGTGCTATTTCCGTTGGATCAATAATCGGGAAATTTTTGTATGTTTCAATTACGTTATAAATAGGCATTCTGCTGGTCAGTGGAGTTGTTTGAAATGGGAAAAATAAGTGAAATACCATAGGAAGTTAATTAAGTATAACTTTAGCAGTAATTAATTGACGAACATTATGAAGAATTTCGAATATCTCAAAATTCTTTAAATAGTTTATATTTAATTAAATGTATAAGATGTGCAAAATTTAATTACTTAACAAAAGTTAAAGAAGAATTTAATTATATTTTACGTATTTTTTAACACAATTTAATATAATAAATAACATTATAATAACATTAACATATTTGCCTTATCTATAGTATTAAAAATAAAACATAATGACTTATTTCAAAAATTCATTAGAATCTATTCATTTCGTTAATTATTTTTGCAATTAGTTTATTTGTTTAAGCACATTCTAATGCATTTGTTCTGACTGATACACCATACTAGTGATAGAAAAATCAATTATTTATTTCTACATTAACAATACAAAAGCGACTTTTGATCATTACTATTTAAGTATTATACAGGGCATACAAAAATTAAAGATATTTATACTCGTAGAAAGCTTTATCCATCTTCATTTCTTTTAATGTAAATTGTTGTTTTTGCCACAATTTTAACTTTTGACTAAAATATTTTTAATAAAAATAAATGAAAACTAAAAATACATAAAATAACAAACAATTACGTCCATCTCAAGTATTATGAACGATGTTTGAATTAATATACAGGATGTTACAAATTAGTAATGGGATTTTTCTTTCGCTCCATTTTCAAAAGTAAAAATTTTAAAATTGATTTCTATTGATAGCTCCGCTTGAAATTTTGCACGTCTCTATAATTTACCGTTCTGAATAACTTTTTCCAGTAACATTTTACTGTATTTTCAGTAGAAAAGGCACTTTATCTGAAACGATAACAGTTTTCAATCGGTGCACTATTTCAAAAAGGATTATTTCGAAAACTGTTACTGCTAACGAATTCAACAAGGTATACCTTTTTCAGATATAAAAGGTAAGAAAATCAATGGTTTCAATAGTCAGATGGATACAATAAGCAGTAAAAAAAATCTGCCATGTAAAAGAAACATGATGTGCCATAAGTGGCGCCCTCTACTAGTAACGTCAAAATTAGAAACAAATGAAAAGTTGAGCAATTTGAAAATTAATATTGTATGTGTGATTCATTATAAAAATTTAAAAATGCTGTAAATTCTACAAATATATTTTTTAATAAAACTTGAAACTTATCCGTAAAACTACATCTAGTTTATGGAAAAAAATGTTTCTCGAAATTTAAAGAACGCATTTTGAAAATTTGAGGTGAGGCCCACGTTTCTTTTAACTTTTTTTCGTAAACTATAAAATCGTTATTCTTCTACCAAAGTTCTCTATATGGGCCCAAAGTTTGGTTTGGATCCCATGTCTGGCTATTGAGATATGGCATACCTGATATCTCACCAGCCGCCACTGGCTTAGAAGCTATCCTCCGTCCACTCACTAATGGCAGACCCTGTATATCCCCGCTGCAATACACTGATAACTGTTGTTTGTGATGATAGATAAAATTATATTAAAATATGCCGTCACATATGGATTTTACCACCAAATATTAACAGCTTACAACGTATAATTAAAAATAGAGTGTTTATTCATTGCTAAGTTAGATAAGACGTCATTATTTTTAACATAAATTTACAAATAAGCATACATGTTTTACAACCCTAATTATCTTAAGACCTGTCAATTTTATGCGAATTTTAAGACAATACTTTTTTGTTTTGCCACAAATTAATAGGAGATTCTTACAATACCCTCACATTTTCGAAGAATTAGTAGCGTGATTATTTTCGCGTGCCCTGGTTTTATACGCAACAGTAGCATGGAAATGTTTTCTTGTAAATTTCCGAAACTAAAAATATTGTCACGGATTTCCCAATCCGTCTTTTTCTTACTGCCAGAATAGCGGTTTTTTTGCAAAATTGGAAACGGCGGTCATAATCGTCCTCATGAAGTTCCTGGACTAAATATATTTTGTATGGATGGAATTTATTCTTCTTCAAAATGGTTTGCATGCTAGTTCAAATGATCTCAGACGCAGATGCCAGCTAGCTCGTACTTAATTTAGGATCAAGATGAACTGCAACTTCATTAACTATCGGTTTTTCAATTTCTCGATCTTTATTGGCTACGTTCCCTGTCCCTTGAAATTTTTTTACTAACTCTAGAACATACTTCCTCCTGACATGTCGATCTTGTCGATGTTGTTTATTAAATAGCTGAGCTGTTCTATTCGCACATGTATTGTTCATAAAGTAAAGCGTTATGATATCTACCCTTTCCGCAATGGAATAAACCAACTACCAACCAACGCTTCCAAATAATACTAGAAAATAAATTTGGAATCCACTAATTTTACGTTTGTTGTGTGTATATTTCTATTTTTTATAATTGTGTTTTTTTTAAGTGATAACTAAAACCAATGTAACGCAAGAAATATTAAATTTATACCATTGGCGTACTTAACTCGAATGAGATGACTTTAAAATCAAAATTCTTATTAAGTATTGGGCGGAATTATAAAATTTAACGTCTGTTGTAAAGAGAATTGTAAGAGCTTTCAAAACAAATATTACTCAACCCCCAATGCCGTTTAAATATTTTGGTATCAGGAAGCATACATATGACTTCATTGATAGGAATTGCAGGAGATTTGATATATATTAGCTTAAAATACCTTTGTAATACAGTAAAAAACCCTGTACCTATATTTTAAAGGAGCTCTAAAGTTTATTGGCAAATATTCACGTTGCGTTAGCAAAATGAAGAAAGTGATATAAATAGACATTAAATTATGCTAACTACCGCCTTTTGAGAATATCAATTAGTTTCTATGAAAACCAACAACGCAACAAAGATCTAGCGGAAAAACGAAAAACAAATTATACGCAAGCTATTTAAAACAAGTGAACGTGGCACGTGAATATCCTTGAACTAGCCGAATAAACCACACAATGCATGCCAATAAGCACCCCGTATCACAACTATAAATACATAAAAAGTAATTCCCATCTTTCTTTCACAGATCACAGAATCTTCCGAGGGCTGCCGAGATCCTGACACAGTGGCACAGTGCGGGCTTAGTACAAATGTAGACCCGAAACAGGCAACACTTCAATTCTTCCAGCGTTCAGCTACCCTCTTCGGCAGCATGCCGAAAACCAGAGGCCGGCTTTTGTTTACAGTACACACAATTACAGCCCGATAAAGCTCGGTTTAAAAAATAAACAGTGTTATAAACGATTCTAGTCATGTCGCGGGGTTTCTAAGTCGCGATGGAAGTAAGTTCGCTCTTTCAAATCCTCGTGACCGTGTTCTTCCTCATAGGAGCGGCGGGTAACTTGGCGGCCCTTTGGATTCTCTACAAAACTGCAAAGAGGAGGAACAGGAAGCATGTGCTCTTGATGAGGTGTCTCGCCACCAACGATTTTGTAGCCCAGGTCGGGATGTTACTGTTATTGAATCTAAAAAGGCAGGAACTTTTACCAGATTATTGGTCATGTGTTGGGTTCGTGCTACTTCGTGCCTTTGGGCTAGGTTCGGGGTGTGTGGCGTTTGTTATGGCCCTAGAAAGGTGGTTGGCTCTTACCAGACCCTTTTTCTATCACAAGGTACGTACACGCATTTTCCACTCTAAAAATTCGGAGCAGTTTCATTCACTGCACTATATTCACTGTAGTACTTATTTTCGGAAGCATAATAATTTTTTGTCAAAACTATTCGAATCTCATTAGAAACTACAGATTTAATTTGAAAGGGCATCAACGTATTTTCGAAAATGTAGCGATTTCTATTAAACACTGACAATTTTTGTAATAATAGCTTACTTTTACTGATAATGATACTAACTTCATATAGGAGTAGTAAGAACCATAACCATTATTCCAAATTTTTCTATTTTTTTTATTTATTTATCGTTTTTATTAAACAAAAATTTGTATTAATATCTTCAATCGATAACCCATTATCACAACGTACTAATAACAGTAAATAGTTTTGTTAACATAAACATTATTTTCATGTGTAAATAAGAGATACGAAGAATGCTTATACAGGGTGTTAAAAAGTAGGACAAAAAACTAACGGAGTTCCAATAAAAAAATATATACTTCAAATTAAGTACTAAGGCGTTATTTATTTGTATTATAGTTTCAGTTTTTTGTATTTATTTGGGTATTTCGAGAATGACAACAAATTTATTTTTTTTTTGTCTCTCACAGGCAAATTAATAAAGAAACTAAGTTGCAAAAAGTATCACCAGTGGCATCCTACATATTATTAGTGGTTTAAAAAATTTAATAAAGAATTTCATTTATCTTTCATGACTAATAATGAATATCATATAAAACACATATAAATACATAACAAACTGATAATGGTACAGTTGTTGGTATAGATTTGTGTGACATGATAAGGTCAACATACTATTTAAAAACAAAATATTTAATAAGCATTTATCTATTACAAAATAAACAATATTGATAACGATTTTATACAAGATATTGTAATTGTGGTAGGTACCATATTGGCTAGAAACTTAAAAAAAAATTAAAAACGATTCAGTTTGTTTTACATGCATAATAAATGTGGTTAATAATCGTATGTGTAGGTTGTTTTATAAAGAATACCTAATTGCTTGTTTATAAAGCTTAGGTTTCAGATTTCTGCTTGGAATTCAAGTAAAATCAAGTAGGCAGTTCGGTATATAATAGTGTCGTAAATTTTGATAAAAGTATTACGGCCTCTGTCCCAAAATTCGTAGAAATTAGGTAGTTCTGCCTGGATAAGCCCTAGTCAGTAGCGTAACTAAAAGGATCCTTCGAATTAAACCTTCTTTTACAATAAAGCTCTAGCAGAAATATAATGTAACGTTATAGTTGATATTTTGTAATATATTTACAGTTAAAATCGAACCAAATAATAATATTTATATTTTATACCGGGTGACAACGGAAAGTGGGAACACGCTGTAACTTTTTTATGACTGCTGATAAAAATTTGAAATTGGGTGGCTTTATACTAGATGGTACCATGAATTCTTTGAGGTCATTTCGGATTTCATGACATTTCCGGCTTGACCGGAAATTACCGTAAATTTATATTTTTAAATGGGACACCCTGTATTTTTTGACATTTTTGGAATCAGCGGATCAATTTACGTATGGTAGGACCAATTGCCTGACACATTTTCTGGATGAAAGTAATTTTTTTTAATTTTTAAAAATAAAACTAGAAGGCCGCGACTGGCAGATATTGTTTTCTTTTTTGTTTGTAATTATGGGAAAAATTCTAAATTTGAATATTTTTGTACATTTTTTTAGTTATTATTACTAAAAATTGCGATTTATTGCATTTCCTTAAAAACTCATTTTTTTTAAACGTAAAGAGGGTGGGTCCTATTGATTTTTTAATAAAGAATTTTTAATTAGTAACAACGAATAAACAAAACATGGAGGATTTTATTTTTATGCTTACTTTTGTTTTACATGATTTCTTTTTCGAAATTTCAATACCAAATAATATGGCGACCTTAAATATTTTATTCAAATCTTTGATATAAATAAAAGAAAATTACACTAGCAATCTGCGAATTTCTATTAATTTCTTAAATTACCAATTTTGATATTTTAACAATTTTGACTGTATTTAAAATTAAGTCCGTTTAAACCAAAAATAATATCAAAAAATTTTACCGCACGTCACTGGAAGTAACTGTCGTAAAACATTTAACACTAAGAATAAGATGTGACAAGTGTTAAATCTATTATTTATGTTCCAAAACTTTTTCTGTTCGCTTTGATTTTTTTAAAACGAGTAAATCTTGTCACAAGTAAACAAAGATTTTAGGTAAAATTTATCTACGTACTTTAAAATATTACCTTAAACGAGAATTGTTTTGAAGATATATTTTTGTCCATGTAAGACAATTAAGACATTTGCAAAATGGTATTTACATATACTTACGCAAATTTTACGTTTATCCAAATTTGTCGTTAGTGCGTATATTTTTAATTAGACAAGATAAATGGGTCAGTATTATTTATATAAATTGCTTAAATTAACCATTTTCGGCGAAGAAATACAAAATAAAACGTATGAGGTCCGTCTATGGCTGAAAAGAGCTTTGAGTGGAAAAGAACTGACGCAAACTGGTTTCTATAAAGCGTACTATTCTTGACTTAAAATGTGACCATGCTTTTCTAGGGGCACAAAAGCACATAGGGTTTATACAGGATGTAACAAAAAAGCTGGTCATCCCGTTAGCTGCGTATTTTTAGCGATAAGGAGTTATTTTATACCTCCACTTTTTTCGGATGTACGCCTATGGACGTTTTTTATAACACCATAATAATAATATATAATAATTCTTCGTAAAACTTAAATTTTTATATTTTAAATTTTATAGGAACAATCTGTAATGTTCTAACTTGCATATGTGCCATTTTTACACAAATAAATGTTTTTTCATCAAGTTTCATCGTTTATTAAGGAAAAGACAGAGATTTAAGAACTTATTAGTTTAAAGAAATTTACACTAATTGCTGCACATGCTCTACACACAGTATAACAACAAGATTAGATGCCTCGACATTCCTAAACTTTCTGCAAATTGATTATTTGTTCGACAATTTGCCACTTATTCTTGGATTAAATGTTGAACAATATTTAAGTTTAATTTGTCCAAATCGATTAATTGGATGTGGAGAGATGCAAGTATTCAATGGCCAACAAGCTTCTTCGATTTTAGTCCATTGAAGATTTATGAAGTATGACGTTTATTCTGGATCGATTGAGAATATTGATCAACTGAAAAGTTGTATTACAAATGAGACTGAAAAAATTAGGTAATAACAGGTTTTTTAAAGTATTAGATATTTATTGTTCGTTTATGCATTTCGGAGTTTGGTGGACATGTGAAGTAATTAAAATATTGAATTAGTTAATTAAAATATTAAAGTTTTCAGTAAAATTTTGGTATAAATCTTCTGTTTAATAACTAATATTGTTCTTAAATGTATGATTTTATTTAATAAACAACTTTACATTAATAAGTTTTACGAAAAATTAGCAATAGTAAAATATTGTAAACAAAAATCTACAAACGTTATAAAACGTTCATAGGCGTACTTCAGAAAAAGTGAGGGGATAAAATAACCTCTTCCCCCCGTTTCTACGTTTGTTTTTTAGACGTCGTTTACAGTAATATCTTTGAAAATTTGGTTAAAGCAAAAAGTGTGTTTCACTTTATTTTCGATAAAAATTTTGTATTGATTGCAACTTCATTCTACGTGAATATTTTTTATTTTAAGTCTCCACAATTTATTAACTAAAACAACTGATCGAAAAAATATATATTTTGAAACAATTGAATTGAATTTGAATATTACAACAGGAATAATTTGTTCTATGCTATTAATTTATGAATTTATGTTTTATATTTAAGTATCAGAATTCCAGTTAATATACAGAATATTTGGCGGTAGGAACGATAAGTTCCGATAGAATGGGTATACAAATTATTATTATTACTGTTAATATTAACTAGCAGATATTGAATATTTCGATAAAATATCATATTTGCTCATACTTATAATTGCCTACATATATGTGTTTAATACACATAAACAACAGTTTATTTTGTAATAAAATTGAACACATTGAAGCTTAATAAAATAATGGAATATTAGAAATCGGTTTTTTTGTGTATTTTAATTTTTCAATAATTTGTTTTATATTTATTTTCCAATATACAATATGTCATTTATTATCGTTATTTTTAGAAACACAAAATAAAGTTCCGAACAGAAGTTGTAGAGACACATAAATAAAAAAATAGCTTTTTTTCTGATGAGTTAACTTTCACACGTTCTTTGGCCATTTTAAATGGACCAGGATGTCTTTAGTTTTCTAGTACCTAATCCCTACTCTAGCGACCTTATGTCTGAATATAAACTACAGTGAAATTCCTGAAGAAACTTATGACAGTATAAGACGGTACACCTGCCCAAAATTTTATTTTCGACCTTCACAATAGTCTCCCTCTAACTCTACACAACGATTCCAACGTTGCTCCCACGATTGGAAGCACCCTTGGTAATCCTCCGCAGTTAACCCGTTCAGCACCACGGTTACAGCTCCTTTGGCCTCCTGTACGCCGCCATGATGAGTTCCCTCGAGGTGCGACTTCATCTTGGGGAATAAAAGAAATCGCAGGGGGCAATATCGGGGCTATAGGGTGCGTGCGGCAACGTTGGAATGCCTTTTTTGCCAAAAGCTCTTGCACAATGAACGAGGAATGGGCTGGCGCGTCGTTGTGGTGCAAGATCCAGCCGTTCTCGGCGAGTTCAGGTCGCACACGGAAAACGCGGACCCGCAGCCGTTCCAGGACGCCAACATAGAACTGCCCAGTCACTGTCTGGCCGACAGGAACATATTCACGGTGAATGATGCCGTGGATATCGAAAAAAACGATCAAAATTGCCTTGAGTCGTGACTTGGACTTCCTCGCTTTCGTTGGCCGGTCTCCACCCACTGCTGACTTTGTTTACGGGTCTCGGGGTTATACTCAAATATCTCTCATCGCCAGTGACTACCCGACTCATCCAGTCTCTACCGTCGCTCCGAATGTGGGGCAACAATGCAATCGCAGATCGATTTTCGCATGTCCTTCTGGAAGGATTTCCCAGGGTTTCTCGCCAGATTTCACTAAAAATTGAATCACAACACGTTGCTTCCGAAAAATACACATAAAACACAAACCAACGTTGACGAACTTAATTGCCACACCTCGTGCATTAGCTGTTTGAAGATATATTGATGAAGAATTCCCAAGTGGATTGAAAGACGTGAAACTATCGAATGGCCGCCTAGGTCATCGGATCTTAACCCTATGGATTGTTTTCTTTCGGGTCGCCTTCAAAAGTAGTATAAGAATTAAAACAGAATTAGATTAGCCTGCAAGGCACAAGAAAGTTCAGTAAAAATTCGATGATATACTGTCGAAAAGAAAAAAATATTAGTTTGAACATCTGAATCAATTACTTTTTATGTTATTATGTAGGCTTCTGTTTTAGGCTGTTTTAGTATCTGTTTTATTAGCTTCTGATTTTCTTCGAGCACTTTCTTATTGTCTAAGATAATGTCAAATTGTTTATCACATTGTACGCATAGATATTTTAGTCGGTCTTCTGTTGAGATGTTAGTTGAGAACATTCGAAGCAGGATCTTTTCCTGCACCAATCACATTTATATAGAACCTTAGCGTTATTAGTAGTTTTACATTGGGAACAAGACATTCTTGTTTCTGTTTATTTTTGTTCGAAGCCCATGGTCACTTTTAGGTTAAGTTATTAATTTGCAATATTTTCAGAGTCGTGAATAACTTATCTGGATTATATATATAAATGTCCGAGGGGTTTGATGATGGCCAACCCCACACACTATAACTTGTTTATTACTTTCTATTTTTTAATCTATTGATTTTTATTAGCAACTGATGCCAGCTTTCTTAACAAGCTTTATAGAAGTAGTCAAAGAAGACCAATAATACACCTAAATCATGTACCAAATTTGGTTATTTAAGTTGAAGTAATTTAGTGATATTATTTTTTGTTCTAAATATTTGGCCCCACTTTGGTTGGATAAGCAACATTGTTTCTAAATTCATGATGTAACCAGCATCGAACAATATTTCAAAATGTTGCCAGCTCATACCTGACATTAATGTTACACTTCCGCTAATAAAAGAATAGAGTGTTTTTGCCATTAAAATGACCTTGACTAATGCATTCCCCTATTAGTTTTATTATGACGCCCTTTTGAATACTAAACGACGATTTAAGCGGTTCGTAGAATAAAAATTATATGAGCTACTTTATTTTCTTTCATATGAGGCTCTCAATACGCTAGACTTTTTCTATGTAGGTGACACCTTGCTATATTTATTTTAATAATCGAGTAACTAACTGTGGATTACCAACTACTTTTAAATGACGTGTATATACTGTGGACACTAAAACTACCTGTTTTGTAAAATATTTGATATCTTTTATTATACAGGCTGTCCGGAAAAATGTGGGAAATCTCTCAAGAGCAGATAGAACATGAAAAAATAAGATGACAAGTTCCTATAATTTTTTTCCTACAGGCCCTCCCTACGGATGTCCCTGAAAAACGCCGCTGGAAGTCGTTTTTTCTTGAATAGCTTTTAAAGTACTTAATATAATTTAATGTGATGGACACTAGTAAGGACCTCTTAAAACAGTGTCCTTGAAACGTATTTAGCTTTTCTACAGAGCCTTCAGAAATGATTACAAGCCACGTGACCTACGCGCATAACATCAGTGGTGTGGTTTAAGGGATTACTGATGTAAATAAATTTGTTTTTGAAATTGAGTACATAACCTAATAAATTCCTCAACTATTGAAATTTAATACGTAAAATTTAAGATTACATAGTTATTGACGAATAGAACGTTTATTTGTTTCGTTTGAAATGTTTTCAACTTTGTTAGAAAGAGAAAACTACCAATCATCTCTTGTTAATGAACAAATTTAAATTTGTATGAAAACAAAGAGTATATAATGTGAACACAACAGATTTTTTAATTATATTGTAGGGTAAAAGAAACATATTTTACTGTATTAAGATTTATTTACAATATTTGGGATACAAACATTAAATATTGTAGTGTTTAAAATAATTTATTTGTGGCATTTCTTAGTTGTGTATCTTCGCTTGGGTTTTTTGCCACTTAAATAAAAATTAACAAATTACAATAATTACATGTGTTCAAAATGGTTTCTTTCACTTGCTATGCATAAATTTACCCTCCTGTGCATGTTTTCGATAGTGTGTATCGCTGTCTTAAATATAGTGTTTTTCAAATGTTCTAACAATATACAGGGTATCCCAACGAAAATTTGACCCCCCCTATAATTGGAAAACCGAATAATATTTCAAAATTCGCCGAGACCCGTGGATTTTTGTTCTTGCGGGGAGCTTTTTCAATCAAGCCAACAAGCCAACTCGATATGTTCATCCCCCTAATGCCTAGCAACCCCAACTTAAAAATTTCAAATGCAACTACCCCACTTGTGGCACATCATTTTAAAGCCCTTTTCATTGCGAATATAGTGATGTACCGTTTTTAGAAATCGGTTGAGATTTGACAGAATTATTGGTTATAAACGAAAAGATGACAAACCAACTTACGCTGACTTTTTTGTAAACTGATAGACACATCAATAACAATTAGGTAATGCGGTCATGTGTAGTAGATGAAAAACTTATTAGTGGTGGGCATTTGTGTAGAAATTACTACGCGTAAGTTGGTTTATCATCTTTTCGTTTATAACCAATAATTCTGTTAAATCTCAACCGATTTCTAAAAACGGTACGTCACTGTATTCGCAATGAAAAGGGCTTTAAAATGATATGCCACAAGTGGGTTAGTTGCATTTGAAATTTTTAAGTTGGGGTTGCTAGGCATTAGGGGGATGAACATATCGAGTTGGCTTGACTGTCAAAAAAGCTCCCCCCAAGAATAAAAATCGACGGGTCTCGGCGAATTTTGAAATATTCGGTTTTCCAATTATAGGGGGGGTTAAATTTTCGTTGGGATACCCTGTATAATCCAACGGAGTTAAATTCGGATACCTGGCTGGCCACAAACCTGCACTAATCAGTCGATTGCCATAAAATTGCTCTAAAAATTGAGTTGTTGCTCTTGCAGTGTATGCAGTTGCTCCATCTTGCTGAAGGTAACCTACTTGCAGCTCGTCATCAAGTAACTGTTCTAAAAATGGATAAAAAATAACGGTTTGATATCTTTCAGCATTTTTACTTTCGTAGAAGAATATAGGCCCTACTATACGTCTTCCTGATATCGTTGTCCAAACATCAACTTTTATGGGATGTAAACTGGTTTCTACAAATGTATGAGGATTTTCTGCAGCCCAGATTCTATAATTTTGGCTATTTACATAAATGAAACCATGCTTCGTCGGTAAAAAATGATAAGTTCAATAAGTTACGATTCCTGTTTTCTTGAAATCCATTCATAATAGTGTAATCGTCTTCAATAGTCAATGGGAAGTAATTCTTGCATAACAGTTACCTTGTATGGGTGTAAATGCAACCGTTTCTTTAAGCCTTGCGACATGTTCCAACTGAAACTCCTAAAAATAAAAATTTTTGGTTATTAACTATAATTTGATACCGGTTTCAAATAAAAATTTCAAAATTGATATATTTTAGAGATGCAATGAAAAAATGAATTGTGAATATTTACATCAACTTAATAAAAATAAATACCTGTCTGAGCAGACAATTTTGATATAGATATTGTAGGACTTGAGTTATTGGTTGCTGTATATTACACAGCCCTACAAAAAAAAGGTGTTCGGACTTGTGGGTCGGACATATGTATTACTATGTATTTTTCAACGCTGAATCCGATCCCGAGCTCAGAAATGGTTCTCCACGTCTGGAATTGGCCGCAGGGGCCAAAAATGGCCTCTATAGACCTGAAAGGTGGATTCCCGTCTTCATTTCTAGGCTCACTCGGAAAATGAGCCATTCAAATAAAGGCATCTGCCTCAACAGTAAAAGGCATACTGTTCTGAACTGAAATAAGAATATTATTAACCTAAAAATTTTGTTGGTAATACGACGAAGTACCAAAAGTTTAGCTATGAAAACAACTGATAGAATGATAATCGAATTCATGTTTTATTTTTAATAAAAGGGGCCATGATTTCTATCTATCTATCAACAGAATGCGTTACGAAAGGCATTCAAACAATAGGAAAGTTGCATTTTAAGATCTTTAATTCCAAAAATACAAAATTTAAAAAACACAGTGGTGTCCCAGGAGGCACCTTAATAAAATTATTAAAAAACTTCATAAGAGGATTCAACATACGAACATAGGTCGAACTTTTTCTCGTAAACGGTTTATTTTGTCGACAATAAATAACTACTTTTTTATCTAAGCTTGAAGCTACCCAGATTTACATATTATTTTAAAGTCTTTATCATACAGGGTGTTAAAAATTTAGACATTAAGTTGTAAAGCTTAGCCCGCCCCTGGTAAACTAAAAAGGCTAAATTTGTTTCAATGACACTATGCATCACATTAAATTTTTATTAAATTATATTAAGTACTTTAAAAGTTATTCAAGAAAAACCGATTTCCAGCGGCGTCCTTCAGGGCCACATATATCCGTAGGGAGGGCCTGTAGGCCATGTTCTATCTGCACCCGAAAGATTTCCCACATTTTCCCGGACACTCTGTAGAAATTCCAGAAACTGAGACAGAAAATATGATATATGCTTTTAATTCGAAGTTTCCTTAGTGAAACCTTCATCAACCTTAAACTTATAGTTGAAAATATCCCTTAATTGATTAAGGATCAAGGATATGTTTATTTGGGTCTTGTGGTCCTAATGTCGAAGTAGCTCGTTAAACATCTCATAGACGTAGTCAACATCAATAAACTTAAGTGAATTAGATTCTAAAAATAACAAGAAATTTGTTTTTGATTGAAATTCTCGCATGAGATATTTTATAATCTAAGTAAACTAAAAATAAGTGAAAGTTGAAAGTATAAACAGAAAATATGCGCTTTATACAGGGCTTTCTAATTTTAATACACAATTACACATGGAATTTTAAAGTCGCACTATTTTTTATTGCTTTAATGCCATTACTCGAAGATCTTATACAGAGGATCTCTAAATACGTGTACAATCCTTGACGATATATTTTAATGATTGTAAAGTATTTAATGTAATCTACAATCATATATTTCTTGTATTCTGAAGCCATTTTAATAGATTTATGCATTCTGAAGCTGTTCCGTTGCATTTGAACTTGTTTTTAATGTATTTTAATACGTTAGAATTTATTAATGTGTTCTAGTATAGGGTGGTTTTTAAGTAGAGACCAAAAATCCAGGACCTCTGCCTAAAAATTTGGGTTTTTTTGTTTTATATACAGGGTGTCCGGAAAAGACGTGTACAACGGAAGACCACAGACTCCTGGGTTCAAAATAAGTCGATTTGGCCTAATTTACTTATTTCCAAAATTGCTTCGTTTAGCCGCTAGAGAGCGCCAATGTTCGCGAAAAATTTTTGTTTATTCCGAAAATCCCGAAAACGACTACAAATTATAGCTGGTTGTGATGTGATAAGATATACTCCTGGAATTTTTGCACGTTTGCAATTTCAAGGAGATCCAACATTTGTTATAATAAATCATAATAAAGTAATTTCATAGTTAATTAATTGTTTTGTTATTATTTTAAGAAATGTAATGAGTATCGTATTTGGTATTCTGAAGCTGTCTTTATTTATTTTCATGCCTTCCAATTCAGTTCCAATGCATTCAGTTCAGATCAGATCGTATTAGATCAATTAATGTTTGAACTGAAAATATATTTTAAATCATTTATTTAGTAATTGAAGAAAATATTCCAGTACTCAGCTCTTATCAGTGTAGTTCTTATAACTGTGTTGACTTAGAAGATATACTTTACTGAAATATCGAGTTCACACAATAAATTTAAAATAAATATTACAATCCATTGTATTTGGGATTGTATAATGAAATTTGTTTTGGATCAAGGTTCAACACAGTGGATTGAATTTGAAGTTATATAATAGTAGCTGTATGTATAAATCTTTGAAATATATAGATATAAAAACCAAGACAATTTGAATTTTGAAAATTGTGTTTGTGTTTTTTATTAATACATTTAGCTATATTAATTTCTACCTCCTACCTTGTTCCTAAAAAAAACAAATGAACATCCCAACTATAATCAAAACATTCCAAAGGCTAAAGTTTTACCTAGATGCTGACAGTAATAAATAACTTTCCGGAATATGATAATATACTATGTTAAAAGGTTAATTTATACTTCTTTGATCGATTAAGTTCATGAGCTAATTCTACGTCAGAACGTTTTCGAATAGCTATAATATTCTACATAAGATAGAGTAGTGAAAGAAAGACGTCACACAAAATTTGATTTGAAATTGTTAATAATAAATAATGTTTAATACGTTAACAATCATTATAGCTTTAGAATACATCAGCAGATATATGCAAATAATAACATTGTATGCTGAAGCTATGTGTATAATGAAGCTGTTTTGATGGCTTATAATGTTTTATGTATGCATATTCAAAGGTCAAGAAGGGGCATGTTGTGTATCTTTAGAGAATTTTGAAGCAACGCTATCATTTTAAAGTTACTGGAATCAATTCTAATGTTATAATTTCAGCTCTGATTAATTCGATAAAGATTAAATCGTAGTAGATCATTTTTTCATTTTAGTTCTGAAATTGTTGTGATTCTAAAGCTGCTTTGATACCTAGATAAATTTTAACGTCATTTTGAAGCATTTTGAAGTTATTTTGATATGTTTGACGCATTTTCTAAAGCTAATATACGTATGTTAAAGCTTGTAAAGTGTTTCTAATCAACTTATTCAAAAAGTACAATCGAAGGTTCTTTTTGATGCCTTGCAAAAAAGCTATTCTATAAATTTCGAAGCTATTTTGTTGCGCTTAAAATATTAAAACTATTTTGATGTATAAGTACCTGTTTAGTACCTGTTTTAGCATGTTCACTTTGATACATTCTAAAGTTATTTGCATACATTTTGAAGCATTTTGGTGTACTCTGAAGCTGTTCTGATGCATTCTAACGCTATTTCGGAACAGTTTGAAGCTATTTTGATGCATTTTTTTACATTTGTACAAATATACTTCAATGCCTTGTAAAATGTTTGCTATAGTGTATTTAAAAAGTACAGTCCAAGGTTTTTTTTATGCATTTTACTATTATGAAGCCATTTCTATGGAATTTGAAGTTATTTTAATATAATGTGAAGCTGTTTTGTTGTAGTTGAAGCAGTATGAAGCTTTTTTAATGTAGCTTTTTTAATTTATTTTAATGGATGGAATGTACTCTGAAGTTGTTTTGATGCATTTTGATGATGAATTAAAGATCGTTTCAGTTTAAACTTATTAAATTATGACGAAACCGTACAAAATCATGTCATTTCAGTCCTGAAAATATGTTGATCTAATTTGAAGCATTTTGATAATACTATTTTTATGTATCCTGAAGCTGTTTTGTTTCATTTTCTAGCAATCTTGGAGCATATTGAACGTAGTATAATGATTAGAGCAATCTAAAGCAGTTTTTTGACAATATCTTGTTACATAAAGGATACACTGTAGATTCCACGAAAAGTATCGGCATCGTTTTTCCAATGTTCTATCGTATTAGTGGTTGATATAATTTATATGCTCCGCAACATACATCTGCAGTTATTATTTTGCACAATAGAATGATGATTCACTACAATAATATCATAAAATTAATATATAATGACACTATCGATATTTGTGATCTGTTAGACAGGAAAATGTTAATCATTATGGTTATCTGATCTAAGACTGTTAAAGTATAATGTACATACAACGATACTTTGAATTCAATGTGTTATGTGTCAGAACCTGGAGTTCCCTGACTTGATTACCACTGTCCTTTCGCATACAGTGCCGTGCGTTAGAGTCAGAAATACAATAGAATTAAAATATACGTATACAGGATGTATACGTAGGTAAGTTCGGCTTACAAACAGTGGAGTGATGATGATCAAATGTAAATTGGAATTGGTTAAATTCATTGGAATAGTAAAAATTTCAATGCATCTTACTTTTCTATACTTATACATACAGGGTGTTTTTGAATAAAGTAGCAAAAATGAAACCACAGATTTATTAGGTGAAAATAAATCGATTTAACCTAGCACATCTACAGTATGCGCCAAAAGTATGGAATAAATTCAATAAAAACGAAACAATTATTTTTTGGGAAAAATCCTCGAACAGGTCGATTTTTAATTTAAAAAACACATATTTTAGCGTAAAATGCGATTTTCAAATGTCATTTGTTTTCGAGTAATGACGTCATCAATTTTTTTTTAAATGGCAACACCATATTTTTTTCCTTGATTCTGAAAGATCGTTTAATTCTCTATCAGAGAGTACTAAAATTTTGCCCTCTTACATAGGAAAGTTTTCGAGTAAATGACCATTGAATGTTAGAAAACGTAAATCAATTAAAATAAACAAAAACGTTATCAAGTTTAGTTTTTCGAATTCCATAGTTCTTTTATGGATCACATAGGTGAAAATCTTTGCAAAGTGTCATTGTCACACCGACTTTCTAATAAGTATTGTAAGCGACATAGAAATTATTATTCAATTTAAAATATTATGGCACATTTAACTGTTACTCAAAGAATTGAAATTTTAATTCTTATCGGATGCGGGAATATGGCTAGAACTCAGCAGGAAGTTTGCGATTTATTTAATGAAAAATATCCAGATCGCCCTATCAGCCAATCAACAGTCAATAAGGTAGAGTCTAAATTTAGAGAAACTGGCAATGTTGTAAATATTCCAAAACCTGGACGTCCAAGCATTAATGAAAATCAGAAACAGAACATTTTGATAATTATGGTGGATAATCCTCATAATTCTTCACGATTGGTTGCATTAAATAATGACACTAGTCACAGCACAGTGCTACGTATCTTGAGGAAGGAAAAATATCATCCCTACAAAATTCAACTTGTGCAGGAACTCAATGAAGATGATCCCGGTCGCCGCTTACACTTTTGCGAAATTCTAATGGATTTATGTCAAGGAAATAGAAATTTACACCGGCAAATACTTTTTTCAGATGAGGCCACATTTTGTCTGAATGGTACAGTAAACCGTCAAACTTGCAGATATTGGAATCGGGAAAATCCTCATTGGATGGCAGAGGCACATACCCAACACCCTCAAAAATTAAATGTGTGGGCTGGAATAGTTGACGACAGAATAGTAGGGCCTTTCTTCTTTGAAGGAACCCTTACAGGACAAAGATATTTAGAGTTTCTAGAAAATGACCTTGTTCCAGCCCTTGCAGTAATTTTTCCTAACGATAATGACCCTGACATTCCTGACGATACCATATGGTTTCAGCAAGACGGTGCATCTCCGCACTATGCGCGCCCAGTACGAGATTTTTTGGACAACTGTTTTCCTGGGAGGTGGATCGGCAGACGCGGACCGATAGAATGGCCTGCAAGATCGCCAGATCTTACACCTCTTGACTATCTTTTATGAGGATACTTGAAGTCAAAAGTGTAAATTAATAAACCACGTAGTTTAGAAGAACTTCAAAATCGCATTCAGGACGAAATACGCAGAGTTACCCCAGAAATCATTTATAATGTGCAAGAAGAATTTCTTCACCGACTTGCGCATTGTCAAGAAGTTGTTGGATGGCAATTCGAACATTTAATTTAAGTATAAAATTTAATCAATTGTATTTTATTTTACATACCTCAGAATTGTTACTTTTTTATGGATAAAATTTACGTTTTCTAACATTCAATCGTCATTTACTCGAAAACTTTCCTATGTAAGAGGGTAAAATTTTAGTACTGTCTGATAGAGAATTAAACGATCTTTCAGAATCAAGGAAAAAAATATGGTGTTGCCATTTAAAAAAAAATCAATGACGTCATTACTCGAAAACAAATGACATTCATTCATTCATAATGTGCAAGAAGAATTTCTTCACAGACTTGCGCATTGTCAAGAAGTTGGTGGATGGCAATTCGAACATTTAATTTAAGTATAAAATTTAATCAATTGTATTTTATTTTACATACCTCAGAATTGTTACTTTTTTATGGATAAAATTTACGTTTTCTAACATTCAATCGTCATTTACTCGAAAACTTTCCTATGTAAAAGGGCAAAATTTTAGTACTGTCTGATAGAGAATTAAACGATCTTTCAGAATCAAGGAAAAAAATATGGTGTTGCCATTTAAAAAAAAATCGATGACGTCATTACTCGAGAACAAATGACATTTGAAAATCGCATTTTACGCTAAAATATGTATTTTTTAAATTAAAAATCGACCTGTTCGAAGATTTTTCCCAAAAAATAATTATTTCGTTTTTATTGAATTTATTCCATACTTTTGGCGCATACTGTATATTCCAAGTCGCATAGTAAAAAAAGACAGGGTGTCAAAGTTAAAATTTTATTATCGATATTTGCAAGTAACTACTTAAAAAATTTTACTTTGTCTATATGATTCTCCAAAACAATCATATATTAGTTTTCCAAACAGAACATCGAATCGAAAATATTAAAAACAATTTTTTTTTGTTCCAGCTTGTCTCTTATCAAATGTTAAAGAGATTCTTATGCTGCCTATGGCTGAGTGCAGTATTCATTACATATCTTCCCTTATGTGGATTTGGTTTGTACTACCATTGGGATGAAGAACAAGAAAAAGAAAAGTGCACCCGATTTAGAGACGCGAAAGACCTCAAGGACAAAATATACGCCTACTTGTTTTTCACTTTTGGTAAGTGGAATTTAAAAAAATTATATAACATGATATATATGATTCAAAAACAAGAAAAAACTGATATGTTTGACCTTAATGTCGTTTGCAATAATGACACTTTTTTAAATGAATTTTGCGATTTGTTTTGAACTGCTGACGTATTTGTAATGAAATCTACTTTCAACTTTTAACATTAGTTCTTAGTTTCACTCACCAATATAGATTTAATGAAATTTCTACTCAGAACATCCGAAAGTTCAAAAACTGTTTGGATGGAGTGTCATTACTGTTGCAAAAGCGTGTACAAGGTATTTTATATGCCTAATTTTAAATGTTAATACTTAATGATTTTCTATAACAAAACAAATGTGTATTTCGAAAGCAATAATACGGCAATAAAACATAATTGTTGTATACCCTGAAGATTATAAAAGTTTTGCTGGTTGGGTACAACTATAAAAGTTATTAGAAGTTTCCTTAAAAAAATATTTTACTTCAACGCCTTGTTTCTACACACATATATAGGTTCAGAAAGTTGGTCTTTCTATTGCTTTTGCGTAAAAGATAGATCTAACATCTGTGAGACCTCTGTCTGATCGCGTTAGCACAGAAGTTTGTTTTTTCTTGTTGTACATTCAGAACTTATCTAAAAAAAATTTTTGAGTGTACAGGGGACTATTACAAA
The DNA here is from genome assembly GCA_037114965.1 of Monochamus alternatus. Classification (NCBI taxonomy): domain Eukaryota; kingdom Metazoa; phylum Arthropoda; class Insecta; order Coleoptera; family Cerambycidae; genus Monochamus; species Monochamus alternatus. Next base: position 20,800,492 of record CM073432.1, read on the forward strand.
TACAATTTTGTAATAAAAAATCAAAAGCGGCATATCGAAAATGATTTTAAAATACACTTCTGCACGGCACTGAAAACTGGTCCACTGTAAAACCTGATAAGACGGTAATCTGCGACCGGATAAAAAATTTAAAGAAATGCTCAAGGAAAAGAAGTAAATAATTATTTTACACATCAAATTCAACTCACCGCTATTGTTATTAATTAATAATAGATTTAATTTGTGGTTTAATTAATGAAATAGTTTGACATGCCTGTTGTTACAACAACATTTTGGACCCGCTTACCCAGTTTCTACAAACTAACACAAATGTTTCTGCTTTTTGTCCGTTTTGAACAAGCAAGTTACGGCAGCAACTGTGATACCTTTGCGTAAATCATCAATAGTATGCATCTACTTCGGTGCGATACACTTCATTGTTTAAATATTTCTACAAAAAGTCCAAATGATTTAAAGTCAGGAGACCGTGGCGACCATGGTACCGGTCGTTCTCGTCCAATTTCTTGATATTAATGGTTGGACACGCTGTACATGGTACGGATATAATTGAACCTCGAGTATGATACAGCACACTGCTGCAATACGCCGTGGACGTCCCTGACGTCTCTTCCACGATTACGCTTCAAATCAAGCGGTTAACGATCTCTTGCGGAATATTGTTCCATTCCTCTTCTGCCGTCACGATTAACTCGTCTGAGGTGGAGGAATATGATTATGAATGGCTCTAGCACATGTTTCCAATAGGATTCATGTTAGGAGAGTTAGCTGGTCAATCTAATTTATTGATACGTCTTCAAGTGTCTCTTAAACCCTTCTTGCGCGATGTGATTGAGCGTTGTCGTCCATAAACACAAAATGTTCGCCTAATTCATTGCGTAGGGATAATGGGTAATAACTTGTTCGATGTAAATTTGACTGGTCATATTCTGTGGTATGCGAGCAACTTCACGGGGAAAATGAAGTCGCTGTTGACGACTTGGTTCTTTCCAGACTCTTTGTCGATTGTCATCAGTAACCAGCCCAATTCTGGTTTCGTCTATAAATAAGACCCACCGCCACTGGCATAAAAGCCAACCCCTATGCTCTCGCGCCCACTGGAGACGGGCAGCACGATGCCTTAGAAGTAGAGTGGGACCCGTAATGGTCTTCTAACACGTAAATTTGCGTTGTGGAGTCGTCTTCGAATAGTAGGTGTCGATATAACACGGCGAAACGTACCTTGAAAGTGGGCCCTGAGTCTACAGGCATATTGCACCAAATATCGATCCTCGCTTTCATTAGATACTCGAGGTCGTCCACTACGTGGTCTGTTTTCCACTGTATCAAATTCTTCATATCTGTGTATTCGTACTATTCGTACAACAGATGATCTATGAATGGCGTATGAAGTACATGTACTTTTTTACCACATTAAGAAAAACCACTAGGTTTAATCGAATCATTTTATATACAGGGGGTCCAAGACTTTTGACGTTGTGTGTATAAGGATTTTTTTACTATATCAACTCTATTTTTCATGACGCATCTATTACCAAATTAATTTAGATAAGTTCTGAATCGCCCTTTATACCATAGGAAATATTTGCATTTTCCGATCCTGTAAGTGTATTCTAATATTTTTACCAGGTGGTATGTGATCACTTGAAACCATTTATTAAAAGAATAACATTATATCACTAATATTTCAAATGCTTTTGTATTCGAAGGGAATAAAATGTAACAAATATTTATTTAAATATATGGAACATGTATTTATTTAAATAATAAAAATTTGGGTCAGATAAAGCATTGTAAGTGATAAAGGACTACAATAGAATAGAAATTATTGGAAAATTACAGAATATTTTTCTTTATATCTGTCTCCAATCAAGGTCAATTAAAGAAAGATTGATAAATAGCTTTGTTTATTCTAATCTTGAAATCATTTCTTACATCCAAAACCGCTGAATTCAGTTGTTTTCAAGTTACATTTAGTTTCAATTTCTGTAACAATAATTATCCAGGAATGAAAATGATCGCTAGTGTCTGAGAAACAAATAAAAAATTAGGAACCAATTTGCTAATATAATACGACGCCAAACTCGATTTTTTCCAAATAGAACACCCAGTATATTATTCTACAGCTGAAAAGAAAAATCAAATTTTGGACCCAGTGATATATCATTTGTATACAGGGTGTTCCACTTAAGAACCGACACAGAGCAGGTACATGTAGGGAGCCTCAAAATACTGCAATTTAACCAAATATATATATATAAAGCTACACACAGACGGAGCTACAGGTTTTCAAAGTGGGGTCAAATATTTCGAAATAAACTAGAAAAAATTAACTACTAAAAAGACATGATTAAATTTGTCCCTGAGTCTTGCATTTTCTCACGCCCCTGTAGAAAATTTTGAAATGTATTTTATGAGACTTATTGAACACGTCAAGGTTAATATCTCACCAAAACTTCGAGACTTAATATTGAACCGTTTTAATGTTACGCATTAAAAACTGTTTCTGAGGTTACCCCTTTAAGTGACTGTATCTCCCTTAGGAGCCGTCACTGACTAAAGTTGTACTAAGGTTTCCGTAATTTTTTGACTTGTTTTACAAGCTCACAAGTTTCGAATACTTACTACTGGTACACCTTGTATATAAGTGTGTTTGGTTAAATTACAATATCTTGGGATCCCCTACAAGCACCTGCTCTGTGTCGGTTCTTATGCGGAATACCTTGTATATGCTTATCCCTTAAGATTTCCGAACTTTAACACCCAGTATATTTTAAGAGAGGCATTTTGTATATAGGTAAGTAAAGCCAAATCGTCATACTTTTTGTTTTTTGTCACTGAAAATGCGCAGTTGATGATCTCTGCTATACTATTACACCCAATATGTTTCCCATTTCTTTACTTGCTTTGATATATTTTACTACTTCTGTTGTTTTGTAGGATCAATGCTGTGTCTGTGCATAGCACTGTGCAATTCCTCTGTGGTTTGGGAACTTTCAAGGATCAGATCACAAGGCAAAGTTCTCGTCAGGAGAGTCAGTCGATCTATTATTAGTAATCGTGTAGGATGTCCACGTTATCAAACACCAGAAGAGGTCGCCTTTGCGAAATTGATGGTTGTTGTTTGTGTCATATTTATCGTCTGCTGGGCACCACAAGTGGTAAGTTAATATCTCGTTGATATTCATTAGTTTTTTCAGGGTATAATAATAAGCGAGAGCCACAATAGTAACTTCGATTTATCAAGTACTCAAGCTGAAGAATCTTTCATAAAATCGGAATGTTGTTTCTTATAGAGAATCACTTGTAGTGATTCTACTTTAGATTTCGAGGGACTACAAACGAAATGAAGGTTACTACAAACAACTACAAACGATTTTTGTAAGCCTCCGTTTGAAATATAGTGACTCTACTTTAGATTTCGAGGAAGTAGAAACATAATGAAGGTTACTACAATGTACAAACAACTACAAACGACTCTTTAGTCTCCGCTTGAAGTATAATGGTTTTACTTAAAATTTCAAAGAACTATAAACGAAATGAAAGTGACTACAAACGACTTTTAAGCCTCCGTTTGAAGTATAGTGACTACTAGATTTCGAGGAAGTAAAAACGAAATTAAGGTTACCACAAACAACTGCAAACGATTTTCGAAAATATTTTCACTACAAACGGTTCTCTATAAGAAACAACCTTCAGATTTTTGTTCTGTAAAAGTCGAGGGATAACTTTCATATGTGTGTCATACAACTCTTTTTTGAAATTTTAAAAGTTGAACACATAATCACTATATTAAAATTCTCTAAGCATTATAAAATCCTCTTCAGAAGTTCCAGAACATCCTGTATAGTGCCTTGGACTAAATTTAACACAATGTCCTAGTAAATAATACTATTTAAGAAATTAGTAATGTGTTGTTTCAACTACTTTAAATAATGAGCTCGATATACTGAGAAATTATGATTGTGTATAGTAGTTAATTTTCGATTAAAATATAGTGTAGATTAGTAAATTTTGAATTAGGTGTGCATAACTTGCACAAAATAAGTGTGTCGTTAAGGTTTATAAATTTATATTAATATTCGAAAGACTAGTGAAATCAAAATAGCAGAGTAGAACAGAAGAAAAATATATATTGTATATGTACGTACTATCTTTGTTTAAAGTTATATAAAGCTGTAGAATCTGTTGTATTTTTGAGTATTATATTTTTGTTGAAATTTTACCTTCAGCTAGAAGTGTAAGACCTTCTGTAATTATGTTTATACTCTACAATTTAATATACAGGGTGATTCAGTCATAGTGTGATTAGTTTTAAGAGAAGATAGGGAAAAATGTGTCGGTTTGGCACAACGATGCCAAATTTAAATATTTTCTTAGTTCTTATGGTAATGTTAAAATATGTAATGAGAGCTGTCAATTATTACTAAATTACATAGCAGACTTATTGATTCATTAACTTTTGCCTTAAAACTTTCTAAACACGTTAAAACTTAGAGGTTAATACTTTGATGAATACTGATCTAGCTTATCAATAAAATGCGAAACTACGTGACATTTGCTTAGATTTTTTTGTGACATGTAGCTCGATTGACCTAAAAATTAACATTGCACAAAAAAGTTCGGGTTGTTTTCGCTTTTGATGAGTAGAGAGATGTATGGTTGTTTTAAGGCATAGTAAACGCACTCCACCAGGAAATAGTTATTTCTTAAACGTTTGATAAATTAACAAAGGACCGGCGTTCATATTTTGGCCCTTTTCCGAAATGTACATGAAATTTCATCGTGATAATTTTTTAAATATTGTAATCAAAATAAATTTTTGTATATTTCAGATAGCAGTTCCCATAGTCCAATTCATCCCGGAGTTAAGTTCATCAAAAATATTCGCAAATATCGCGGATACTCTACTGTGTGTGTATTTCACTCTAGACCCTTTTGTATACGTGCTGCAAAACTACATGGAAGGACGATGTATTTTGCCGTGCTGTTTTTTTAAACGGTCTATGAATAGTCTCCCCACCACATCGACTTCAATGGGAACACCTACTTCCGTACTTTTAAATCCTCCTTCATTTACAATCCCGGCAAATATGTAAGATTCAACCTTTTCCTTATAGGGCGAAACCCTAGAAACTAAACTCGACTTGCAGGATTGCGATGAGAATTAAGTTGGTTTCTTAGTGGCACATCAAACTTCATTCGACTTTCGAATTTTTGCAACAAACCCTTGACTCTTATTGTTTGTCCAAGTGACTGATTAGTCTTAAGAAGTTATATACACTTAACTAACAAGCTCTGTAGCTCTAATTCTAATGTAGAAGTTACTTAATTGTTAGTCAAATTTCACTTAACTTTTGATTTTTTCCCAAAAACCATTGATTTAAAAATTTGACTAAGGAAGGATACAATATCAATATTACTTCCTTCTAATGCACTTCTCTCTTTTACCTTTGAAGTACGTGACCCAAATCCAAGGTGATGGCCAATCAAGATAACTGACGTTGCATGCTTGTTCAAAATTTATCTGTTTCACTACAAGGAACTATTAATCTTCACACATTTTTACTAACCCTTACTATCTTAAATACATGATTCTACTCATATTTATTAAAATGTAACACAATGTATCACTGAATGTAACGAAATCCAAGACAGTGTAAAAGATTTTTTGATTTACGGGGTGTCCCGAAATTAATATACAACATAGAGCAAGTGTAGATTCCTTACGACAAAATATGCGATGTAGCCAAAATTGCCTTAATCCAAAAGTTAAAATAGATACAGGAAATCAAAGTAAACATTTTTTAGAAAATCCAAATATTTACACATATTTTGGAAATTGGGACTTTTTTGGAGGCGAGAAATTCAAGTACCTAACATTTTACTGTATTATCAAGCAATAGTGTGTACACTGAGCCACAAAAAGGTTCTGCCATTTTAAAGTAGCATGATGTGCATAAGTGGCACCCTCTACTAGTGACGTCAAAATTAGAAACAAATTTGAATTTCTCGCTCCCAAAAACTCCCGATCTCCAAAACGTATGCAAATATTTGGATTTTTTAAAAAGTTATTTACAAATATCGAAAATAAAATTTTAACTGACATCCTGTATCTTTTTAGCCGTCAATTTTTTATTGAGGTACGTTTGGCTAAATCGCATTATTTTGTCGTCAAAATTTGAATTTGTCGCCCTCAAAAACCACCAACCTCCAAAATGTATGCAAATATTTGGATTTTTTAAAAGTTATTTACAAATACCGAAAATAAAATTTTAACTTTGACACCCTGTATCTTTTTAACCGTCAATTTTTGACTACATCGCATTATTTTGTCTCTTGCTCTATGTTGCATTAATTTCGGAACACCCTGAACAAGCATGCAGACAATTATATTTTATACTTTAAAATTAATTTAATCATGGGCGTAGTCAGAAAATTTTTCAACCTCAGTAGTGGTCCGTCCTGTTATTTAATCTACATGGTTTTACGTATTGTTATGCCATAGTACAGGTGACTGATCGCCGCCAGTCATATAATTAATGTGCACTTCTGTAGCCTTGGAAATCTTTGACTTGCTCTTGTTGTTCTCGCGAGGTTCCCACCTACCGAGTTATGTCCCATATACCTGGGCCACGGCATAATAAACCCAACAAACATTTTCTGGTAATGCTCATTATCTGCCATATCATGATCAAACCTGAAACCATTTTTTACAATTGTGTAAACAAATGATATTTTACTACAATAGTTCAAGCATATGAGTAGCAGACATAGAGTTTCTAAATATTAGAGTATTTGAATACGTACTATTTATTTTTTTATACCTTCTGCATATCACAGATTTTGACATTTGACAGCATTATATATTTATAAAGCTATGATTACTACTAAGTGTATAGTGCCATTGTAACTTAAAAAAATGTCTGTAATTAATGTTTTTATGTAAGACAAAAAAGTTATCGTTACTAATTACTTTGGAATTGTTATACAGTGCTTTCGAAAAGTAACGGATGAATTCATTATTTTTGAAATTGAGAAGTTTTCGAAAAAATCCCCTGGCACGTCGATTTTGTTTTTAAAAAAGACACTTTTTGACATCGACCCACATTTGTGACGTCATCGTTGTTCGAGATATGACGTCATCGACAATTTTTTTAAATAGCAACCCCCAATTTTGACCGTGCCATTTAAAAGAGCATGTCATTCTACATACATACATCCTGAAAAATTATGGTGTTACTTAACAAAGATTTCAAGAAAATAATGTTTGAAGATTTTAAAATTTAATTTTCACAATACTGAAAATGATAATGATTATGTAAAAAATCGACTAAATTAAATGTTCAAATTGTGCACCGTTGGCTATCAATAACTTCAGGAGGTATACGATGTATCTCGTGACGAATTCTTGCTTTTAAATCTTCTAAATTAACCGGTCTAGTAACGTATACTTTACTGTATTCCCACAAGAAATAATCTAGGGGTGTCAAATCAGGCGATCTGGCTGGCCACTCAATCGGTATTGTGAAAATTAAATTTTAAAATCTTCAAACAATATTTTCTTGAAATTTTTGTTATGTAACACCATAATTTTTCATAGTGTATGTATGTAGAATGACACGCTCTTTCAAATGGCATGATCAAAATTGAGGGTTGCTATTTTAAAAAATTGTCGATGACGTCATGTCTCGAACAACGATGACGTCACAAATATGGGTCGTATGTAAAAAGTGCCTTTTTTAAAAACAAAATCGACATGCCAGGGGATTTTTTCGAAAATTTCTCATATTAAAAAATAATGAATTTATTCGTTACTTTTCGAAAGCACTGTATACATACATTTTTTTATAACATTTTATTTTACTGTGTAAAAATTCATGTGTTATACCTTTATTTATGTTTTATATACATATTTTATGTTTTTTTACTTATATTCTATGTTTTTTTTACATTATGCTTATGTTGTTTGAATGTAGCGTTTTTAACACTTTAGTTTTGAGGCATGCCAATGATTCTTAGAGTATATAATTTGACAGTACAATTGTTCATAAGTTCAATATTTTTTTACTGTAGATGTAACTATTTTATTCCACAAACTCCCCAAAACTTACTTTAAGCCTTTCTCTTACGCATTCTCTTGTGTTACACATAACAGACTGATATTATTTTGTGATAATTCTGTTGTACACAAATATGCGTACTTTTTGAATAAAACTCTTTATCAGCTTACTGTTTGTTTCATTTACCGCATGATTCTGTATTTATTGATTCTTTATTTTTTTTTATTTTGCCCTGTCTCGCTATGATAAATATATGAAGTACTTAGCCATAGCATGTCAGAGTGATATTGAACAGGCCTTATATTACGAACAACCAATAACGCTATACTGTTAAAATCCGCGTATAATGAAATTATACGGTGAAAATAAATATTTATTTGAGTATCCGGTGTTAGGCAAATCTTGAATTCGTGCGGCGTTATTTAAAGGTCTTATGTGTAAGTTGGTATAGATACTGTCCTTCGTGTTTGAAGTTTGCCATGCGTGTTCACTGATTTTGCTCCTTCTTTATCAAACGAAAATCTAGAAATAGTGAAGTTTGCATGTCTGGCTATAACTTGATTTTCTAACGCTTTCTTTCCGTAGTTTAGGGGGGAAAGGGAAACAATCTTCCATATACAAATTACCATTTCAAGTTTTACATTAAAATCTTTACAGGCACATTGGCCACGCTCAATTGTTGAGCAACATATGTCGTTGCAAACAATGTACTTTGCAACCAATGCGTTGTAAAAATATTACGTTTGTTATTATCGAAAACGTGTATTTCAACGTTAATCGTTGAAACCAATGTTTGTTGATGCAAAAAAACGTGCATTTCAACATATACCGTTGTAAATAATGTTTGTTATTGTAGAAAACGTGTAACATAAAAAACTATATACATTGTAACTTTAAAGTCGTTTGCTGTTGTGAAAAAAATGTGCATTGTGTGTCCACATGTAAATTACCTTTTCAAGTTTTGCATTAAAATACTTATTAGCCACGCTCAATTGCTGAGCAACGTATGTCGTTGCAAAAAACGTACTTTGCAAGGAATACGCGCTGTACAAATAGTACGTTTGTTGTTATTGAAAATGTGCATTTCGACGTTAATTGTTGAAACCAATGTTTGTTGTTGTAAAAAACGTGCATTTGAACTTATGCCGCGATAACTAATGTTTGTTATTGTAAAAAACGTGCAACATAAAAACTACATACATTGTAACTTTAAAATCGTTTCTATTCTAAATAAATGTGCTTTGTGTGTCCACATATAAATTACCATTTTAAGTTTTACATTAAATTATTTGCAGACACATTGGCCACGCTAAATTGTTGAGCAACGTATGTCGTTGCAAACAATGTACTTTGTAGCCAATGCGTTGTAAAAATATTACGTTTGTTATTATCGAAAATGTATATTTCAATGTTAATCGTTGAAAGCAATGTTTTTTGTTGTAAAAAAAACGTGTATTTCAACGTATGCCGTTGTAAATAATGTTTGTTATTGTAGAAAACGTGTAGTATAAAAAACTATATACATTGGCTACATATAAATTACCATTTCAAGTTTTACATTAAATTATTTACACATTGGTCACGCTCAATTACTGAGCAACGTATGTCATTGCAAAAAACGTACTTTGCAAGGAATACACTGTACAAATATTACGTTTGTTATTATTGAAAATGTATATTTCAACGTTAATCGTTGTATGCAATGTTTGTAACTGTAAAAAAACCTAGATTTCAATGTATGCCGTTGTAACTAATATATTTTATTATAAAAAACATGCAACATAAAAAACTACATACATTGTAACATTATATTGTAACATTCGTTATTATGAGAAACGTGTATGAATACCGTTGTAAAAAACGTGCACTACAACGCAAATCGTTGTAATTAACCTACAATGGAACGTTTGTTATTAAAAAAATTCCCTTGTAAAAAATACCTGCAACGTATATCGTCATAAAATGCTTGTTACGGTGAAAAAACGTATATTTCAACGTCCGTCCTTGTAAGAGACGTACCTACATTATAACATAATTCGCGGCAACCACTGTATTATAACATTCGTTACTATAAGAAACGTATATAAATGCCATTGTCAAAAACGTACATTGGAACGTATGCCGTTGGAACTCGTTTTTTGTTGTACATTTCAACATATGCTTTACACATCAAAGAGAAATTACTACACCGAACATGAGCGGCAGCAATGGCCGGTGATGGCCAACATGATGGTCCATCGTGAAGAGGGACCTTAAAGGACATACATTGCAACTGCATCCATTGCTTAGTACTGAAAAATGTTCACAATACTTAATGTCATAAAAACGTGAATTGTAGCGTAAATCATTGCAGTTAATGTTCGTTATTGAAAAAAAAACGTGCTTTGCAACGTACCCCGTAGTAAATATCATACATTGCAACGTTTGTTATTGAAATAATTCTGCACTATAAAAAACGTGCATTGCAAAACACGTTATTGTAAAAAATATGCGTTGTAACGGTTCCTGTTCCAGCGTACTTAAATTTTACGTTCCTTAACGACTATTAACGTGGTTTCACACAAGAAGGCGTCACTTTCTCCTACAGTTAAATCTTTAATCGGTATATTCAACTTTTTGATAATAAGAAATATCAAGGTTAAGATTTATCAGCCATGGTGGTTTCTAGCTTACATTATTCCGTATGGGTAATTATTAGTTGCTTATTCAAATTATGCAAATCAAGGAACACGGTCAATATACCAAATAAAGGCTGGCAGGAAGTTTTCGATCAATCTCTCTAGTGTTAGTAGATGCAGGTCACCTTTACCTTAGTTACCCTAGTCAGAGGAGAGGTAGGTAGGGAAATTAATGAGAAAAGAAGCACTTCTCAATTAGTGAAAATAGGTTTTAATTTCCTTTTTGTAAGAATGATTTCAATATTCACAATGTTTTCTTTGAAAAAAATTAGAGCAGGAAAAAATAATATTGGAAATATACAATTAACGATATTTTGTTATTTTATTCTGTCGTGTAATGATGTAGCACATAGAAAACAAACTTATTTAATTTAACAAAATATTTAATACAAACAAAAATGTGTCACATATATATATAATTAAATTTGTAGTTAAGTGAAATAAATATTTCATTTGATTATTAACATATTTGGTTGTTTAATGTCACAAAATTATTGTTTTAATTAACAAATATTTCGTTGCATTTTTACTCCAATTTTCTGTTTCCGAATTTGTTAATAGTACCAAATACACACCTTCATAAACATCCAGAAAATGTTTTTTGACCATGACATTTCTACTAGATACTACTAGACTGGTTTGCAACTGGTTACGTGTTTAATGTCATTCATACCTATATAAACATAAAATTGATAAACTCCTCCTCAACTTAGTCAATTAGTGACAGAACCTGATTTAATTTTGTTAAATATTATGTACACAAACTACATTCAGAATTATTTCAAGAGATTTCAAAGAAACATATATATATATATATATATATATATATATATAATATCTCTACCCCTCATTCTAATCACAGGGATTAGCCCAGAAGTCGGAGACTTGTGCGGGAGAGGGGGCGGCATATTATTATTAAGCAGGCCGCATTTGCGCCCAGGAACGACTTACGTTGGTAGGCCCTAACCACTATTCAGTGCAGGAGGGAAACCTGGAAAACCTCTTTAATTAGGGGGGTAGTCAACTATCAACCGGTATCAATCTCTCACATTGACCCAAGCCAACATTCTTCCACCCTACCATACCCGCAGAGAGGGCGCCAAACCTCTCCACGAATATAGCTTATATACGGTCTACCGGCAGCTGGGCTCGAACCAACACCGATCTAGTCACCTCGATTCAAGTACTGACGCCTTAAACCACGCGATCACTGACCGACCGACCTGATATATATATATAGTTATTGTTGCTACATAGTAATTTAGCCATTCCTTCGCCGCTCTGGTAACGGTCAGGTAAATAATGTTTTCTTCATCTTCATCCTCATCATCCTTATCCTCATCCTACTGACAGGAGCGCCATACCCACACTGTACTTACTGAAGGACCAAAATATTCACGATAAGATACGTTACATTAATAGATATTATGGTTTCTTAATGCAATAAGGAAATCGAAATCACATGGACGATCCCTAAATGAACAATTTGATATAATGGATGATGTGGAAAAAAATATATACGATGCCAATAATATAAGCGTTGTCAGTAGTCCGATAAAAGACAAAATGCAAAGCGTCTTCAAAAAAAGACAAGATACACTATTTTGGAAAACATATGTAAAGTTTTAGCTGGTACATGCCAGGAGTTACCAGCAAATATATTAATATATAGTTTATGCCTCAACAGTTAGATTGGCTAGCCAACTCTCTTGACATGAATCCTATTGAAAACATGTGGGATTTCGTTGCTAGAGCCATTCATAGTCATATTCCTCCACCTTCGACTGCAGATGAGTTAGTCGTGGCGGCAGAAGAGGAATGGAATAATATTCCGCAAGAGATCGTTAACCGCTTGATTATTTCAATGCACAGACGTATCAATACGCTATTGGAACGTGGTGGAGGTCATACCGACTATTAGTCAAGTAGAGACTTGATTTACTTCTTTTGGATTTAATAGATTTTGTCAAAAACACATTTGGTGGTTTTTAATTTGCTAAATACTCAGTTTATCAATATATTCTTTTCACAAAAAAATATTCAGAAAACAATATATAAATGTATTTGGTTTTTCTGACAAAAGATTTTTTCAACAAGAATGAGGGGGTCCAAGACTCTACTGATTACACTTTTTCCAGAACTTATATATAGAAAATCATAAAGTAAATAATGAAAAAAAAACTAGAAAATACCTACGTTTGCCTATAAAATTAGCTCCGTAAAACTTGATGATTATTACATAACGTATTCTAACTTTTCCTTCAGCCAGGAATAATTAAATTCGAATTTAAAGGTAAAAAGTCTTTTAATTGCCTTTGGCTTTGTGAAACTTCGCATGTTCTCGGACAAATTTATATGTTATAAGCACAATACAAGCTTCAAGTCGTACTATATTTTTCTAAACTCATTAATTTTGATTATATCTATAAGAAAGGTTAAAGGTTGCGAAATATCTATGCGCTTATAAAAAATATATATTTAGAACAATGTAATGTAGATCGATTCGACACGATAACACCCCTAACAAGCGGGGTATGTAGCAGTAATTACCGCTAACATGTACAAAATTACAGAATAAGATTTATTAAATTAGTAAATCGATTTATTAGGCTGAAGTGAAGAAAACCTACACTAGTTTGGGAAAACTTGGCCTCGGCTGCGGACATCAAGCTATAATAAAGGAGTACGTTGTGTAATAAATTTGGGAAACAACCTGAATTGTACGTAGTAGAGTTTCCATATTTGTGGGATTGCAACTGGCGCATTCGGCAAATTTTAGAATCAAATATACTCGCGCTATTACATCGATCTTACCAGATAAGATCCGACTTCAGTTATAAATCTTTAATTAAGGAACGTTAAATAAACAAATGCAAACCCCTTGGCCAACTGAAAATCAGCTAAAACTTATTAGCGGGTATAACTGTCACTTGAAATATTCAGTGTGGGTCATCAAAAGCCCAGCAAACATATACATTTTTTGAACGTCAACATGACATTGATTGACAAATCGTGTTACGTCAGAAAATCCACGGTTTGTTTTTAGTATCAAAGCCACTACACTAATACAAATGGGTGAAATTTCAATGTTTTGTTATGCTCTTTTTTTTTACATAATATTTACTGGAAAATTTTAATTTACATTATCCTTAATGATATGCGAATATTTAAGGGGGTGATTCTACATCGAAAATTAATGATAGTTTGCTTTATAAGATATGATCCAAAAATGTTTGCTTACAAAAATACGGGGTGTTAAAGTTTTAGGAAAAAAAAATTAATTAATATTTTCGAAACCGCTTTAGATATTTTCATCACATTTGGTTTGTGGTAACTATTAATAAAGATACATATTTTGCAATATAAACATAATTTCTGTCTTTAACAGTGGCGTGCGCACGAACACTGACTTTAATATTTTTAAAGAAAAAAATGATAGGCTAATGGTTTTCTCCCAATTAAAAATTATTTTTGAATTTTCCATTCAATTTGAAAAATAAGAGTCCTCTTGAGTTTTTGGACTGCAATGCGCCGTTTTTTGAGAAAAAAAATTGAAATCGTTGGAAAGAATTCATGTAATTTTTTAAAGAATACAATTTTGCAATAAATCTAGTTGGCTTGGAATACGTCACTTGCTTTGTGGTTTGACATTTCAATGAACTTTTTGTCTTTAAAATCTGTTTGCTGTGAATATCTTATTTTTACAAACTCGCTAATACTGGTGAATTATTCAAATGTGGAAATGGTGGAAATGAATTACGTGTATGGCCTAGCCGACGTAAATGCAGAGCAAGCTAGACGTATTTATCACGACAGATATCCGAATCCTGCTCTGCCAAATAGTCGCACTTTTTCTATTATCTCTATCTTCTTGAAACTGGTGTTCGAAAAGGTGCATCTAAAGGTAGACTTCGAATTTTAGGAACACACGAAATTGAGAGGAGAAGGTGTTGCACATTATCGAAGAACATCCTGAAACAAGTAAGAGGAAGATCGCTAGAAACTTGAATATTTGTCACCAAATTGTTTGGAGAATTTTAGTGGATTTTTTGTTATATCCTTATCATATTTTAAGAGTGCAGGCGCTACTTCTCACATATTTTCCAAAGCGTGTGATCTTTTGTCAGTGGTATCTTCATAATGTCACTGACGAAGCTAATTTTTCAACAAATTTCATTCAAAATTTCCGTAACAATCATATTTGGGCGGATGAAAATCCTCATACTATATCTGATGATTACTTTATTGGACCATTCTTCCTGCCGGGACGACTTGACGGACAATCTTACCTGAATTTCCTTCAACAACAGTTGCCTTTGTTGCTTGATTATGTTCCTTTAGAAACAAGAAATCAAATGTGGTACATGCGCGATGGTGCACCAGCAGATTTCAGTATAACAGTACGGAATTTATCCAAATCATTGGATTAGACGCGGTGGGCCTCAGGAATGGCCACCAAGATCCCCCGACCTCAATAGTTTAGATTTGTTAAGAAAGAGGGCTCTTATTTTTCAAATTGAACAGAGAATTCAAAAAATATTTTTTATCTGGGAGAAAACCATTGAAACATTCTTTTCTTTAAAAATATTAAAGTCAGTGCTCGTGCGCACGCCACTGTAAATGATAGAAATTATGTTTGTATTGCAAAATATGCACCTTTATTAATAGTTACCACATACCAAATTTCATGAAAATATCTAAAGTGGGTTCGAAAATATTATTTTCCTTTCTTTTTCCTAAAACTTGAACACCCCGTATTTTTTAAACGAAATATTTTTGGACCATAGTTTATAAAGCAATCTATCATTAATTTTCGATATAAAATCACCCCCTTAAATATTCTCATATCATTAACGAACACCCTGTATATTAAGAAATAATCAAGTGTATGTGTTTTTATCTAATAAAATTATGAAATTTCATAAATAGTGTCATAATACAATGTACTACAATCGAACTATTTACTTTTACTCAGTATACAGGGCATCCCAACGAAAATTTGACCCCTCCTATAATTGGAAAAACGAATAATATTTCAAAATTCAAACGAAACGATGACAAACCAACTTACGCGTAGTAATTTCTACACAAATGCCCACCACTAATAAGTTTTTCATCTACTACACATGATCGCATTACCTAATTGTTATTGATGTGTCTATCAGTTTACAAAAAAGTCAGAAATGAAATAAAAAAGCTGGAGCAAATAATAAATCAGATTTATTTGATGAATTGCTCAAAATGACCCCCGTTAACTCCCAAACAATAATACAGTCTGTTTTCAAATTCTGTTCGAACATTATTAAAGACATCCGCAGTTATTAATCGGCATTCTTCTACAATTCTCTGACGTAGCACTTGCAATGTTTCCGGCTGAGTGGAGTACACTCGTGATTTTAAATGACCCCACAGAGAAAAGTCCAAAGGGGACAGATCCGGAGATCTTGGTGGCCATTCGACGGGACCTCTTCTGCCAATCCAATGCCCCGGGAAATGGTTATCCAAAAATTGTCGCACAGCAGCAGCATAGTGCGGGGGCGCACCATCTTGTTGGAAGGTTATTTCATTTTCTAGTAAATTGTCGTCACTTTCTAAAATCTCTGTTATCCTAGGATCAATTGTACTTTCCAATAATTCTAGATAGGCGTTTCCATTGAGATTACCTTGGATGAAAAATGGTCCAACAAGATGGTCGCCCAAAATGCCTGCCCAAACATTCAATTTTTGAGGTATCTGAGTATGAAATTCCCTGATTAAATGCGGATTGGTATCACTCCAATAACGACAATTGTGTCTATTCACTTCGCCATTCAACATAAATGTGCATTCGTCGGAGAAACATGTATTGTAGAGAAGATTTGGATTCAGTAGAAGTTGTTCACTAAAGTATTCGCAAAATTGGTTATGGCGATCAAAGTCATCTTCATGTAACTCTTGAACCAGCGTTATTTTAAATGGATGACGTAGAAACCAGTGGCAATAAACGTGCTTGATGATCATTTATTGGATTTAAGGACTGTACTCGTTGCACATGGTATGGATAGAGCACTTGCTGGTGAAGGATTCTCCAAACAAGAGGACCACTAATTCCTACCTCGGCTGATATTCTCCGCACACTCGTACCTGGATACCAGTGCTGGAATTTCTTCTTCTGCTCTAGGAGTGGATACCGACCTTAGTCTTCCGGATAAATGGCACTGTTTGCTCAAGGAACCGGCATCACGCAATCTTTGGTGAATTCTTCCAAACATGCGTTTTGAAGGAATCTGGCGATGTGGATAAGCGTCAATATAAAGACGCCGCGCTTCGGTGGCGTCCCCATTAGCACGACCATATGAAATGCATGTCTGTTAATTCTGCGTTAGAGTAACCAGCCATAGCGAAAGAAAACTTGTGCACTGAGAGCAGCTGTCAAATACGTACTGTTTATTTCACTAAACATCAACCAACTATTATAAGAAAATACACAACGTTTTTGCAAAATAAAAAAAGGGGCTAAAAAACATAAAATATTCCATATCTCCGCAACCGTTACTTTGCGGACCCATGTTTATTGAGACTTTTCTGCTTATTTTGGTTCATACTATTACCTCCTTAAATATTTTACACTCTTTTTTTTAACACCCTGTATGTTCTCTCGAAAATTACTAAATTTGCAACAAATTTCTAAAGCATGGATAAGAAATAAAAAATAATTGATTTCCTGCCCAGCTATGTCTATACAATTTTCACTACAAAGCTTTAAAAATTGTGCTGTGTTGTACTAAAAAAATAAATTGTTTTGATTGTAATATATTAATGCTACAGTTTTTGAAATTGTTAAACAGATTTTTTTTATTTGAAGTTTTTGATGTTATACTGAATGACGAAAAGAGTGAATAATATTTAATTTTAAAATATTCTCGCGCTAATCTTAAATCTTTACAGTTGCATGGCATATCACAATAAAGATACAAAAATATTTATATCAAATTGATTTAGTAGTTCTTGAGAAGATCCAATCAGTTTTTATCTCATTCGTATACTATTTATATTTTATTGGTCTCTAAAAGTTAAACGTTTTATTTATAGTTAACTATTATAGTTAAGTTTTAGCTACTTTGTATCTATACAGGGCGATCTACATAAAACTTTCCACAATCGATACAGTTCTTACACAAAATATGACACATACACATTTGATAAATAAATACGTCCTCTAAAACAGTGCAATATTAGTAAACTTGTTATAAACGCCTTTTGTGTATATAAAATTAAGTTTAATTTGATATTGCATGCCATGAAAAAGTTAAGAAAAAATCTCAGCGCAAATGTTAGAAACTAGCGCCCTCTACAATGTCTTGTCAGCTTTGGCAACATAGTAATCCTTTTTGTCCTTGAAACAAAGGCTTCTACTATGCAAATAAATGAATTATGAGTGCAACCTGTCACCTGTTCAAATAGTAGTATTAATGGCGGTCAATCCCGTCACGCTCTGTATACTAAACATTCAAAAAAACTATTAAAAAGGGGAAACAACCTTATCCTCCGCATCATCGGTTCCGTCACGCGTTCGAGCAAAAATAATCCTGCCTTTGACGAAGTTCCGTCGGCATCGTCAAGATGTTAATTTTAGCTCTGGCCAGAAAATGAAGGAAGTGACGATTGTCCACTCGGTAATATAAGTTAGTAGCCGCCGCAGGGGGTTGCAGGTCGTGACGTAAGACTTCGCGTGAGGTAAGAATATTCAAGGCGCCGCTATGACCGCTTCTTATCGCTCTAAGATCCCTCCAAAAAGCTAATTGTATAGCGTGAGCAAAATTTGTTTTCGTTGTGTCGACTATTTCTCATTTTCTCCTCACCTTCGAGCGGATCAACTGTAAGTGTAAAGAGGGGGGCGTCTATTACTATCTTATAAATCGCATTAGTGATTGCATATAATTTATAATATATTTAACGCATTTTTCGTCTTACTTTCGAATCCAACTAATTTATTATTTGCCATACTTTTGAAATAACCTACCTTAAAGTCAATGGCACAAGAGCAAAATCTCGTATCGAGTTATATGCGAGAAAACTTTCTAGTACTAGTCTATTTTGTATGGGAAGCGTTTATTATTATGATTCTATAAGTCACAGTGGTAGTTACATTATTTTATAAAACCTGTAATTTATTTTTCACACTTTCGAAAGAATCCACCATAAAAGTTGACGATACTAAGCAAAACCTCGCCTATTCTTATGTAGAGAGACATTGTATTTTACTATTACTTTAAAACCTCGCCTATTCTTATGTAGAGAGAGATTATATTTTAGTATAATTTTTTAAATTACATTAAATTATACAAATTCTGTAATTTATTTTTCACACTTTCGAACGAATCCACCATAAAAGTTGACGATATTAAGCAAAACCTTGCCTATTCTTATGTAGAGAGAGATTGTATTTTACTATTATTTTTTAAATTACATTAAGCTTTACAAATTGTGTAATTTATTTTTCACACTTTAGAACGAATCCACTATAAAAGTCGACTATTATTTTGTAAATTACATTACTGCTTATACATACGCTTTAGAAATTTATTTTCCACCACTCTTTCGAATGAATCTGGCCTGCAAAATCTTGTCTATTATTATGCGGTATTTTATCGTATTGTATTTTACTATTATTTTTTAAATTACATTAAGCTTTACAAATTGTGTAATTTATTTTTCACACTTTAGAACGAATCCACCATAAAAATCTACAATACTAAGCAAAATCTCGCCTAATCTTATGTAGAGAGAATGTATTTTACTTTTATTTTTTAAATTACATTAAGCTTTACAAATTGTGTAATTAATTTTTCACACTTTCGAACGAATCCACCATAAAAGTTGACGATATTAACCAAAACCTCGCCTATTCTTATGTAGAGAGAGATTGTGAGATTATATTTTACTATTATTTTTTAAATTACATTAAGCTTTACAAATTGTGTAATTTATTTTTCACACTTTCGAACGAATCCACCATAAAAGTTGACGATATTAAGGAAAACCTCGCCTATTTTTATGTAGAGAGAGGTTGTAATTACATTACTGCTTATACATACGCTTTAGAAAATGTGTAATTTATTTTCCACCACTCTTTCGAACGAATCCAGCGTGGAAAATCTCACACATATATATATATATATATATATATATATATATATATATATATATATATATATTAATTGTTTGTTACAACTCTATCAATAATAGCTTAATGTCATAATTTTACTGCAGTTTTGAATTTCATATGTAGCATATAATACTGACAATCGATAAAAAATGCATTCAAAAATCGCTGAAATGCTTGAATATTCAAATTCTGATAACATTTTTTGCGTCGAAATACCTGCATACTGTAAATTATCAGTATTTTTTTTCTGCTGTTATCTACAAATACGTAAGTAAGTACATAGTTAATATACACAGTGACAGAAAAAGTAAATTTAGTATAAAATTTCTTTGAAATGTCACAAAAACCTGTTAAAGACCTTCGTAAAGGTAAAAGAATTAGAAGAATAGTATACAAGATTTTATAATGTGCCACTCTGTGGCCTGACCAGAAATTGGTAATAATCACTTGTTCACAAACTTTGTTTTTCAAGAACACAAAGAGTATTATACAGAAGAGAAACATAAATGTCATTCATGGTTTCTTTAATAAAATTACATCAGGCTAATCATATTTAATAAAGTAAAAGCTATAAATTTAGTTTTATTTATGTGTATACTTCAGAGATTATTATTTAGTCATTTTCCAGCTTTTTTAATACAATTTCTATATTTTATCAAAGTACCTGTTTCCGGCATTCTCTCTTTTACCCGGTTTCCGGGTTTTGACATGCCAATTCCTTTATGAAGTGGGTGTAGAAATTACAGATTTCGTTTATTCTTAGAGAAGCACTATATTATCTATTTGATACAATACTAACGCCACGAAGTTTGAATTTATTACCTTGTCCCTCCAGTTGTGAGCTGATGTTTTATACTATTTTATTATCAGCTTACAACTGACCTGGCGACCTTTTTTAGTCGGCATAGATAAGCGGTATTTCAGTGTACAATATTACGATAAACAAAGGATATTAAAATATATGTACAAGGTGGTTGGATAACAGACGTAATAACGACACATATTTTACATTGTACAAAAAAATTATACCTTATTATAAGTTCACTTAGTAGTTAACGTTGAAAGCCACACCTTTTGCAGTATTTATGTGAACAAAATACTGTGGAATATTACCCAACGAATTTATTCCTTTCAATGCCAACTTTAAAAATACCATATTGTTAAAAAACGCGCGCGCTAATGACCGCCGCATCCGACAATCTCCGAACTGTCGTGTGCGTGAAAAGCCTCCTTCTAGGTCTTAATATTCGTTGATCCAATGAGGATAATGATGTTCCCCACTTAACGATACGGGTTCGGTAAGAAAGAGTCATTCTAGTAACATTTCTTAACCAACTGAATGACCACCGCGTTCACCTGCTACTACAGCTACAAATTACAACTGAAATATAAAATATCGTCCCGAAAATTATTGAAACAGCGATTTATAGGTGAAACTACTAGAACTTAACAAATTTTTTTCTCGGAAAATGTATAAGAAATTACAAAAATTTTTTTTACGATATTGACATCCCAGCCTATGTCAGAACGTTAACGGAGGACTTTTTGAATACTTTTAAAATATCTATCTGTCCTAAAAACAGCCGCATTATGCTTTAACTTGTATTTAAAAAAACACCACCCTTTAGTAAAAACAGTAAACAATATATTATGAGATTTATTTTTGTAGAAATTGGGGCTAAGTAGCGTTATTTTTTGGGCCCCTGGGTACATATTTAACACGTGTATGACTTAATAGCTTGACCAGGCGCAAGCGTGTGTGACGAGCGGTAAAAAGTCTGCAGCAGCAACGCATTTTGACCACGGCTGTGATTGCAACACCTCGTCGAAGTCTCCAGTGCAAGATGAACGGTTTTTATGTGATAGTGTCTATACCTATACTATTGGTGCTAGCGGGATTTAACCACGCACACGGACTTACGACTTTCGGAAAATCTAATGGCCAAGGCCAGGGAAACTCGGCTCAACAATCAGCTGGTACGGATGGCACTATCAATTGTTTGTCAATATATTATGTGTATAAGAGTTTTGCACGAAAACTACACTCTGGATCGGCATAACTCTACCGTTCATCATGCGAACCGCGTGTCTTGTCACTTTTACGCTTTGCCTAATCTTTCTCTTCACTCTGGATGATGGTACTTAGTATTTCGTTGTCGCTTAGACGCCTGTCAGGTTTGTAGTTAATAATATAGTTACAGTGTAGTTCAGAAAGAGTTGTTTGGCCTGTACTTTTATACCGCATAAATCAGCACTGCTTCTAATACTAAGAAATTACAATTGTAGTGTTCGAATCAACTATAACAATTTCAGTTTTGTCAACACAATATGTTCTAATTTTTACTAATAATATTTTAAAACGACTGCTGCATATTATGTTAAAATACTATGACCCAAAATTATGTTTTTTTTATTATAATACAAATATATGGAATAAAATTTATTTATTTTTCTCGTTAAAATCTAAGATTCGAACTAAGATCGTCCTACATCTTTCTACTTAAAGTATTTTTTATTATACATAACATGTTTTTCAATGCTTAGGTTTTTTTAATACAGGATGTTTCAGGACAAGATGTACATACTTCAGTATGTTATTCTACGTTTAATTTTAAACATACAACTTTCTATGGATTTAGGTCTGGAAAAACTTCGTTTTTTTACAATTGGCTGTATCTCCAAGAAATCGCGCCGTGAATCGAAAGTTTTTGTCAAGTTTTGTACATTTTGTTTAGAGATTTTATTTTTGCAAATCTCACAAAAAAAATCAGGTTATTTTGATTAAAAACTAATCGTTCTTAGTCTTTAAAGTGTCATAGCTCGGTTTTTAGATAAAAGTACGGTATCACTGTAATACATAATTTGCATGCATCATCATGATTTTTTAACGGAAACGGGTGCTCCTAGAGACTTCAATAAGGTGTACATTTTTTAAGTAGAAAAGGTAGCGGAAAATGTTTTTCTATTTCAAAATGATGTACACCGTGGCACAAAAAAATTGAAGCGATTTAATAAATACAAAATTTCATGAATTTAACTCAAAGTAGTCGAGAGCTAGTAAAGAAAATGTAATAATTTTTTTTAAATTTGACATCCTGTATATCCGAAACGAAGCGTTTCCAGACCTAAGTTCACAAGAATTTTTTTGCTTAAAATTGTACGTAGAATAACATATTGAAGTATGTACATCTCCTCCTGAAACACTCTGTATATCGTCTAATAAAATGTGTTCATGGCTACCCTTAATTAAAAATATTATAATTCATGTTTTTCTTAATATTACACTCACTTGCTTGTCAAACAAATTTAATACCAAACGAAAGTACAAAGCATAAGAAATATGTCATTCCATTAACTGCATATTTTTGACAACAAAATATGTCTATTTGACAGTAGTAGGTAGAAATTGGAAAAATGTGTTCGCCTGGAAAGAGGTATGGTGGAGAAAATTAAAATTTATTAATCTTTTGTACTTTACAATTTAGCATTCATAACTGATTACAGTTTTTGTATGTTAATAATTGTTACTGTGGCCCCAATTTAAAGTATTAAACTTGTAGTGTGTGTGTTCTTTGTCCGATTGGCATTTGTTTTCACTTTCATGGCAATATTTGACCTGCTTATTATAATTTTTAGTCTGATTTTTCGAAGGTTGGCATCGCATAAAAAACACAATATACATTTGTCGATCAAATTTGGTATATGGGTATTTTGATGGCTGCTAAAGAGTCTGGTAATATTATCTTTTTGATAAAAAAATGCCTAATATCACTTTCTGGAAGAACGACCTTTTTAAAAAATCGTAGTAGGTCAGACTTTTGTCACATCAATTTAACATAATAATATCAACATTTTAATTCACTAATTCCATATTTTAGTTGCCTAATTGCTCAACTTACCGTTCAGAAGTCGATGCCTATTGAGATTTCTTAACAGTAAATGTGAAGTGAAAATTGATAAAATGCTCTTGTTTTCTTAAAAAGACCCCGCAATAATCTTATAGTAATTGGGTTTCTGTCAAATCGTCTGAATTTTTGATACGTTGTAGATTTTGTCATCCTGAACAAAAGTCTCCATGGGCACAAAGTGCCAAAATGAACATTTTGGCAGCTACGGAGCTGCCAAAGCTCCCCTGACCCGTTGCAAAACTATTCATTTTCAATACTATTTACAGATGTCAAAAGCATATTTTAATTATTCTAATATATAGGGTAATGTTTTTGAGGTCACTGGATTCAACCCTCATGTCAATTTCCATAAGATTATTGCGGTGTCCTTTCTACCACAAACAAAGTAGTGAAGTTATATTAAAGAATGAAATAAAAAAAAACGAGTTCGTAATTTTTTAAGAAATATTGACTTTGTTTTGGCAAAATTTAAACCTTTAAGTTAGTACAAGTGTTACAAACAAATTGCTTAGGTACTTAGGTTTTGAAGTCTATACGAAACTAGTTAATAAATAATAATAAATTGGGAATCCACTAATTTTACATTCGTTGTGTATGTATAGTATTCATTTCTGTTTTTTACAATTGTGTTTTTTTACGAAAGTGATGGCAAATCGCCAAAAACCAATGTAACGCACGAAATACTAAATTTATACCATTGGCGTACTTAACTCGAATGAGTGACATTTTTACCGTTACTAACTGTTTGTACATAAGTTTCAACTTTAAAATCAAAATTCTTATTAAATATTACTCAACCTCCAATGCCTTTTAAATATTTTGGGGGTGACGCTTACCCTTGCTTGGGGGTGAAAGTGGCGGAGTTAAAAATACCAGCAAAGAATGCCCCCTTTAATCTAAAATCGACAGGTCTGAGCGTTTTTCTACAATCTTGACGCAATTCCTGAAAATGGCTCTGTTTCGTTTTCATCTGGCCACCTTGTATATTATTTAGATTTTTTTAAGTCTTTTTCGTTTTAAATAAATTATCAAAAGACACACTTATAGTTTTGAAAGCAGCAATCAAATTAAACGATAATCAATTGCTTTATCAAATTATTCTCTTGCAATAAAAAAATTGACAAACTTCACTGATCGTTTTCATTACTACGCCAAAATGATAATAGCTGTTAACAGCATATTATAACGAAATCTCATAAAATTCTGAGTAATTCCTCAACAAAAGCGTGAGCAACATTTTACTGACCTAAAACAGCGACAACAGAGTCGAAGAAATTCTTTGAACTATAAAGGTGCATTGTGTAGATGCATATCGTGACAATTATCGCATAATTATTCCTAGCATACTTTGTACGTACATTGATTTTGCTGTGAGTGTTACACACTTTACAAAACGATTTGTTTGAAGTTGTAAGAAACTTTAAAACGGAAATTTTGTATTGCGACATAAACTCCAAATCAATATTTTCAATAACATTTTCAAAGAATCTTTGGTGAATAACGGATTGAAATAAACACGCAAACATTTTCTATGGTATTAAATGTTTTAAACTAATAATGTTATAGTGCTATTTACAGTATAAACTCTTTTATTACTACACTGTGATTTGTACTATTAAATACAAGCCTTCACACAGGGTATTCTTAAATTGTCTCCTGGTATTTTCACAACATATACAAAATTAAAGTACATTTTCGTAACATATCTTAAGAGTCCTTCGAGATGTCACATAAATACTATAACTAACATCCTGCTTTAAAGAAAGATATCTTTGTGATTTACCATTTATGTAAAAAAGTTCTATTTTTTTTTTTTGTATATACAGGGTGTCTCAAACTCGATAGTATGGGCCTTCTGTGAGGATACAATAAATTTAAATGAAATTTGAGACACGTAGTGGTAAGTTCCACCTTCAATCGAAAGTATTATCTTTGCGATTTGACAGAAACAACTAATGACGTCATGAATTATATTTTTTCCAGAAACATACTCAAATTTATCCCATTTTGTTTTGTGACCTCAGAATATTATGTACTGGGGGTATAGTTGGTTTCAGGTCAAATTGTTATAAAAAACACAAACGTTTCGGCTATTTATTAAGCCTTCCTCAGGGCAAGTTGGTTTTTGGTTTCTATTGTCAAAAATATATTACATAAAAGGATATATAAACAAAATTTAAATCCAACATGCTTCTACTAATGGAAATAACACAATGAACGTTGGCAATTTAGAAAATTGTATTTTCTATAACATTTTGACCAGAAACCTCCGCTACCTGCTCAAATTGTTTCCTGTTAAAAAGCTAGTTTATTAGAGAATTTTTTCTGTATTACTCTTCGTTTAAAAGTTATAAACAATATAATCCTAAAGAGTCGCAAAAGAAATACCAACTAAAAATCATATTAGCGGTGGAAAGATGAAGTAGTCGTTGGAAAATAATTGAATGGTCGTTGTTTAAAGTGCATAAATGGCATTAAGAATAAATAAAAGGATTAAACTCAATAATTCATTAATTCAGTTAAAACAAAAGGTGACGATAACAATAACTAAACTTAAAAATTATACTACATGCATATTAGAAACTATTCTCTATAAGACTCCACTCATTTTAAGACACATATCCATCTTCGCCTGACTTCTTTTGTGATTTTTTCTTTCAAATTATAAATATCTCGCGAAAGTATTTTGTAATTATTTTTCTGGGAAAGTATATTGCTGCACAATCCTGGCCTTGTGGGGTTGAGATCCCTCGTGCTGAAACCATAGGTTTCTCCTTAGCTGCAAAGGCACATTCTCCAGAAGTGCAGGAAGTTCTTCTTGTAGGAAATTTAGGTGTTCCATGTATGATCATAAAAATAAATCTACCAATGATGCCGCACCATACATTTACTCCAAAATGGCCTTGGTTTTGGACTCGATTTACAATATGGGGATTTTTAATGGATCAGTGTGTTTGTTGCACCTGTTTGGCAAACCGACTTTCGTCCTTCCAAAGAAAAAGGTTCTGATCAATAGTTTCTACATTTACTGCAATTTGCTGTAACAGTCTAGCTGTATTAACAGTGTTGCTTCTCTTTCGGTCAATTATTTGATTCTTCCTAACAGAAAATGCATCTTCATTTTGTCGCAAGGTCGCCTCCAATTTCGTAAAGGTTCTATGATCAGAAATGAGGCGCTCTGGATGCCTTTCTCGATATAACTGCAGCTCTTCGTGAACTTTTTTGAATGTGAAACCATATCAATAATATACTTTAAACAACAAATATTCAATTATTTTCCAACGACTACTTGATCTTTCAATCGCTAATACGATTTTTAACACCGCGTGTTCCAAATTTTATTTAAATAATCACATTAGGCCTGTACTATCGAATTTGAGACACCCTGTACTATGAAACTGATATGTAGACAATTTAAAGTGACCTTGTGCTGAGTATGTCATCAAAAGTGAGGTTTGTACACCTGGAAACGACCATTAAAAAAGAAACCCCACTTTCAGTGACATACTGGGTATATAGATATATGACAATTTCCATTCCTATTGCTATTTGATTTTTATTCTTGACTTTAATGTATAAACTGTGTGATAGTGACGTCAGGATTCTTCTTGTTAATAATCCTTCAAGCCTCTCTACCCTTCCTAGCACGTTTTGATATGTTTCAGTTCAAGGAAGACATTGCACGACTCAAGCTGACTGTACATTCGTTAAAGGAACTACTTGTTTGAGGAACTATTGCTTATGTGGGGACAACACCAATCCAGCGAACGGTATCTGTACTGCTACACATAAAGGTTAGTAGAAAAGCGGTAGTGAAAGTACCAAAACAAGATATTAGAGTGTGGTGTCTTTAATGCAGAATATTAAAAGCCTAGATTCCTAACATCAAATGTTAAATAATATAGATTATGAGATTTGAATATTAAAAATATTTTATATCTGCTTTTGAATAGATATTATGTGAAAAAATTTTATCAAGTCAAGTTCTTTGAAAAATATCGGTGCATTACGTTATTGTGTTTATGGATTTGCATTGTGTTGTGTTTGTCTTGCTGTTTTGATTTGAGTTACAGAGGACTGTATAATAGTGTTATTGTAAAAAAATACGTAAAAAATAAGTATCAGGTGCTATACTACGTGATAAAGAAAAGAAAACACCCATGTTGCATGTTTACTTCTCTCGGCGAAAGTAAAATTAATTGAATTTTCAGGTTTACCTGTTAGGTTTTTTTGGAGCTTGCCTAGGTGGAACTTTGATAATGTAGCATTCTGTTTTAAACATTTGCATTGTAAGTGTTGTGAAGCTTGTTGCAAACGACATTTTTTTAAAGTTGATTATGCCTAGAATACGTAGATTTCAGTGATTTTGAGATTTTGCATTGTATTTCTTACGGCAATTTAGAGTTGTGTTCAAAAAATACTTAATTTAAGCATTGTCGACCTTTCGCAATTAATTTTTTATTGATTCTAGTCTCGCTCCGAAGAAACAATAAAAATAATTGTGAATTAGTATAAAAATCCTTTATCTCTTTAATTGTTTGTTTTACAAATTTCCGTAAAATTATACCATCTGGCAACACTGACTTGGTATCTGGATAGGAACCGTTAGGTCACAGTTGTTGAACGGTGACACTTTTTCCAGGATCGTAATAGGATTTATTTTCCCACTACCAAATTTAAGTTCAATTTTCTTTAGAAAACGTTAATATAGGACTTTTTGATATACGACTTTTTTATTCCGAATATCCCAGACATCTGTGTTCTATTTTTATATTCTTTATATACATAGGAACATCTTTCTTAACTTTCACTAGTACAGATGTGGACAATAAAAGCTTCCAATCTAGTGTTTTATTAGTTTCGTTCTTTTTTATACATACACATTTTTTAATAGCCTGTATACTAATTTGTATCCTACATAGAGAGTGTTTCATAAGTAATGACACATACCACCTGGTAAAGATTTAAGCCAAGATATTAAGAATACACTTATACAGGGTGTTTACACTTAGCGAATAATTTGACATGTTACTTGTGCTAGGTTTCTGTGAAGGAAACTGTAGAAGTATGGAAGAATATCGTAGGGAATTTCCAAATAGAGTAATTCCCCATAGAGAAACATTTTCTAATGCAAATTTATCTTGCATCAGGATATTAATTAATTCACACTGATGAGGTTTGGGGTGACTCACCTTCAAAGAACACCTTGTAGTGTTTCAATTTACTTGAACTCATAGTCAAAGAAAAACAATAATAAACCTAAATTATGTACCAAATTTGGTTATTCCAAGTGAAAGTAATTCAGAAATATTCATTTTTCTCGAAATATTTGGCCCCACTTTGAAGACCTGTATCTCCGCTACATTCACCTGATCTATGTCAGTTCTTATGCGAAACACTCTATATACAGGGTGAACCTTAAATAA
This sequence comes from Monochamus alternatus, assembly GCA_037114965.1. NCBI lineage: Eukaryota > Metazoa > Arthropoda > Insecta > Coleoptera > Cerambycidae > Monochamus > Monochamus alternatus. The sequence goes on from CM073432.1 coordinate 20,829,712, forward strand.
GTACAAATATTTTAACTGCAGGTGTAGTTCGTTATATAGATAAGTCTAGTAAAAGTCATTTCAATATTTAAAAGCAGTGCGAATCACATGCAAAAAAGAAACTAGTGCCGTAGGCACAAGTAACAGGTAGATGTCACGAGTAGTAGGTGAAATGTCCCGTACCAGCCCCACTCTCTAGGATTGACAGTCGAAGTCGACAAAGAGATTATGTTGATACCGGTGTACAAGTATGGTACAGCGCAAAGGAATAGGATGTGTGAAAGTTACAAGTGGAAAGAAAACATGTAATATTTGTGGAAAGGGATTTGATCATTTCAATACACGTAAATTGAAAGTTAATATGAGATACTTTTGCATCCTCTGAAACCATATAAAACTTATTTAAATCGCCTTATTATTTTCACGGGCAGTGTTTTCCTATAACTATAAATAATGTGTTCTACACAGTGAACTATATGCTGTACTTATTTAAGGTTCACCCTGTTTGTGGGGGCAAATATGAAACACCCTGTATACAGGATATTCCTAAATCATGAAATTTCCTTTTGAAAGATAATAGATACTAAAACAAAAAACATTTTTCAATGGTACTGTTGTTCTGATTTACGTTACATTTTTGACATCCTGTATATTAATTTATGCTTTCCAGTTACGCATTCGAAACCACCTCGTATGTTTTCCTGGAACATTTCTCATTAGGTGCCACAAATGGAGGCTGGTACCGACTAATAAACTTCTCTCAACCACATAATTTCGGAAAATTGTCTGGCAAATGACTTCATGTATAGCATTTTCTTAATGTGGAAAGTTCGTACAGTCCTCGGCTTGGTCTCGGGATAATAAAATTAATAATATTCAAATGAATTCCACATACAAGTGGAAATAAGTACGCCTACTTGATTTTAAGGGAATCAATACGTTTTATTTTGAGGTGGCAGTTCATTCAACTTATTTCTAATTTATGTATCTTAATCTTAATTAATATACGAATTCTAAAGTTGATACAAAGCCTGGTATGAGAAATTTTGGGGAACATTCTTTGTTAGAACCTTCAATAATTTTACTGGTCTTACGAATCAACTTTAATAAGTTTTAATAAAAAAGGGTTAAAATCTATGTCAATACAATGTTTACTGATCTTCTGAATCAAATTTTCTTTTTTTTTAAGAAAGAAAGATTCAAATATACAGGGTGATTCAGATTACCTAAAAAAATGTTTGAATGTACAAGACGCTTACAAATAAAATTTTGTGAAAAATAATAAAAAAATCAACGGATAAAATATTGCTATTGTTATTATTAATTAATAAAATTAATTTGTGGTTTAAATTAATAAAAAAATTAACATACCTGTTGATGTTACAACAACTGTACAAAATTTTGTCCACCGACGTGTAAACACATTTGGGCCCGTTTTACTTAGTATCTACTGGCTAAGACAAATGTTTCTGGTTTTTGTTCATTTTAAACTCGTAAATTATTGGCATAATGAAGCCTCGTGTTTGATACGCCACACTGTTGATTGCGACATTCCTTGCTGTTGGGATAATTTAGGATAAGGATAATCAATTTCTTATTTTTACACTTATTATTAATGCAGAAATCATTTAGTAAAATTGTTGATGGATCACAGATGGCTCTGAGGGTCATGTTAATAGATTTATTTTCAAATGAGCAGCAAAAAATAGGCGTAGGCAAAAAGGGAAAATATATATATATAAAGCTGTTTACATACCTTTTAGGCTCAGAGCTGCGTTATTCTCCTCCACTCCATTCTGTTCTTCGCCTTTCTTTTCCAATCCGTTACATTTTTCGTTTTCTCGGTCTCCTTCTTTTTTTATTGTTGTTTGGTTTACTCCCTACAATTTTATTAACTGTCCTTTCTTCTTCCATACGTCTAGATGCCCTAGCCACTACACTCTTCTGGCTTTTACAACTTCGTCTATTGTTGGTGCCTGGTACATTGCATATATTTCCTTATTATTTCTGCTTACATAGCCTTCCTCCGTCTTCTTACCCCCTACAATTCTACTTAAGATCTTCCTTTGCCACCTTAAAAGGTTTTCTCTTGACTTCTTATTGAGAACCCATCACGATGAAGATTTGGTCCGTTGTTGACCTACCCTTTCTAAAACCTGCTTGATACTCCCCTATCTGTACTTCTGATATAGGTTCTATTCTCTATATCTAGCAATGATATACCCCTATAGTATCTGCAGCCTGTTGCATCTTCATTTTATAAAATTGGTATAATCTCCAATCTTCAGGCATACATTTTCTTCTCCAGATCATTCGTATCATTTCGTATATTCTTTGTCTTAAATCCTTTCCTGCGTACTTAATGTTCTCTGCTGTAATTCCGTTTTTTCCTGGACTTTTGTTATTCTTTAAAGCTTCTATAATTGTATCTATTTCCTTTTTTGTAGGTTCTTCTACATCCACTTCCTCTTCCCTTCCTGGTATCATCTCTTCCTGCTCCTCTCCTTCCCTTACACTCTCTTCATTCAACATATCTGCAATGTATTACCTCCATCTTTCTCTCACTTCTGTTTCCTCTCCAATTAGATTGCCACTTTCATCCTTCACATATCTTACTTTCTCCTTTATCTTTTTTCCCTTTTTTATCTCTCTGTAGAAGTTACATATTTCTTTTCTTTCATAATGTTGCTCTATTTCATCTATGTGTCTGACTATTATTATAGAAAATCTAGCTGAGTTAACAATTAGGTAAGCCATTTTCATTCATAGTTTTTTTAGCCTATAATAGTGTTGCGTATCATACAATCTACAGTTTTTATTTATAGTACGCCAAAACACTTGTAATTGTAATTTCTTTTACGATATTGACTTCATTTTCATGACAGATCTATTCCCAATTTTTTTTAGATAAGTTGTGACTGAACCTGTATGTATATAATTATTATTTACTAGAATGTGAGGTCAAAAGTGAACTTTAATGAAAAACGATTATACCCGTTTCTTTATAAGGTCATACCTTAATAATGCATCGACTTAAAAAGTAGGTTACCTAGGTTCTGGATTTATCACGCAACAAAAAACTGTTTTAAGTAGTTAAATATCAAGGTATATGAGGATTGAAGCTTTCGCTTTCATTTCGGGGAATTTTACAACGCATTTCTGGGAACTGAAGATTGTCGAATTGTTCATACACTTCCAAAATTCTGTAATGTTTGAAAAAAGTAAAATATAAAGCAAAAACCGTTAGTTATGAACTGTAATTTGCTATCACAACTTAAAATCACCAGGACACTTAATTGTACACGTTAAAATTTCATAACTGAAAATGACTTGGTCGCAGTTACCTTTAACATCCACTGTAGTTTTCGTTACTATAATGCTACTTGGGATTATTTAAATGTAAGAATACCGAACAAACATTTAAAGTTAAAATTTGACTTCTGAATTTGTCAGAAAATGTTCATGACCTATTCCGTATAGGTCCAAAGTTTAGCAATATTCGTTGGCCTTTTTCCTGAGGTGGGGAAAAACCTAAAGTAATATGGAAGTTACTAATTGGTCGGTAAGAATTTTATTCCAATAAGATAATTAGACCTAAAAGAAAGGCAGATCAATTTTATGTTAAAATATCAAAATATGAAAGACATTAATACCAAAATATACCTTACCCTTTATATGATTTACTTGTGTCCGAGAGAGACAACATTATATGTTTGATTAAATATATTTTAATAGCGAACAGGGATAGGAAGAAAGGAAGGTAGAAGGCAGGCTACAAAGCTGGAAGTAGAGTAGGAGTAGGGAAATCTATGGATATTTAGATTTTAATATCTGTATTTTTTGGTTTCCATTCAACAAATTGTACAACCCAGGAAATTTTATCGTATAATGTGAGATCAAACTTTTGTAAAAATAACGCGCCTTATAAATACATTAATATATAATAATAATACATTATTATTGTAACTTCTTAATAACATTACTATCCTGAACTGAATGTATTTCGTGATAAAATGTGTTTAATAATCTTTCATCATAAATGTAATAACTAATATTGTCTATATTAACGTAATTTTAATGACAAATTAATTAGAAATAACAAAAAAATCTAGTGTTTGTTACCACGCTCAAATAAAATCAACTTTGAATTTGTCTATAGGGCAGAATGCCTATGCCAATGTTGACGTTAGAGCATTATATTAACTTTGCGGTTCAAATTTCCTCCAAATGAAGATATTTTATGGTAATTTATTACCAACTAAATTCTAATCTTGGATTTATTAAAAAAATTGATTAAAAATTCAAATTGAAGCCAATAATGTGTGCGTAATCCAATCAAATAAACAGAAACAGAATATTTCAGAACAGAACTCAATTTAAATTTCAATTCACATGCACTACTGAATCCATCTGAGATGATAGCAGTGTTACCATATGGGATACTTATGATATATTTATTGATATATTATCACTAGCTTGATTTGCATAATCTGCAGTGTTAACTTCGATTTCGATAGGCGAAATAATTATTTTTTAATGCGATTTATAACTTTACAATATAACTATGTTTTTTTACGCATAAGTGACCTCCCACTTAGTAGTGAACATTTGGAGAATAAGTGCTAAATTTTCAGTGGTTCACACCGTATGTTCTTAGCAATGTTACGGTATATTCTTTGATGGCGTACTTGTTCCAACAAGTCTTAAGTTTAAACTAGGCGTGAATGTTTATCGTGATAGGTTGCATGTTAGTTCTACTTGCTGTAACTAATCTCAATAAGCTCATATAAGTGCGGTGTTGCCAGTATATAAGCCTCACTGCAGCGTAATCGCTTTAAGTTAAGAGCTTGATTAAAATGGTAGCTCTTATGTTGGTACTTGTTGGAAAATTGTAGTTAATTCAGGAATTCACAATGCATTAATTAACCATATATGTAAATCTGCGTGTTTCTAATTGTTCTAACTCTAACAAAGTAACAAACAATTAATTCCGATAGTAAATTCCATTTTTCTATTGTAGGAGTGGGCCATATGTGTACGAAAGACGAAGAATGCGTAGACAGAGCGATATGCCAAGACCCAGAAGAAAAACCTAAAGAGAATAGTACCCCTTCTGCTACATTCAAAACTTGCCAATGCCTGGAAAATTTAACATCAACACCTAGAGGAACATGCAATGGTAAGACCTCTACTTACTTTCTGTTGTACAGCTGAGGGCATTGTTCATTTTGTGTTTCCTTTAAAAGTCTGTAGTCGATTTTCCAATCCCTGTCATTTTGGAACACTTTTCCACGATATCGTCAACACTGTTGGTAGGATTTTGGTGTTTCAATGCATTAAATACATTTAATATAATAATCTTCTCATTCTGAGACAGCATCTTTTCACGTGTTTAGCAGGTACGTAATCTGATAAGCTCGACATATTACCCAAACAATATTATATCCACTGGCACAATAATCACTAAATACAAGTCGAATTTTACTCTACTGCATTAGCACGTCTTTGTATGTTCAGCTCTAAGACTGGATTGATCTGTCACAATACACTGGCTCCTGCCCTGTGATGTATCAAGTAAAATATACTAATGTACACCCATTACCTGTTAGCATTAGTGTTACCCGATAACTACCTGAAACGAAATATTACCACGCCCATGGCGGGTTCTTATCTCGGGGTTTTATTACTCTCTTTCATTTCCAAACAGACTATAGGACATTTATGATCGTCCGCATTCATTAAAAATCTGGATATTTATCTCTTTCTTAATACCTTAGATTTTTAGATTTGTATCCTTGTGTAATAAGGACATATATTCTTGTTCTATGAATACAACTTACTTGAAATCTTGAAAACTAATATATTAATTATTTACTAAGAGAGGAAGTTTCGTTTGTATAAAGAATTGTTTTGTTTTATTCAGCCAATAAGAATTGAGGCAACAATTTTTGATCTCAAAGTTATGTTTTCTTTATTTGCACTTTTAAGTGATATGAAAGAATTACTGCAATAAATATTTGAATTAAATAATGTTGAATAAAGTAAATAATAACATTAGATTAAGAAAAAATAAAACTAGAGTACATAATTAGTGTCTTTACTTTAAACATACAGGGTGTCTTGCAAGTCGTTACAATACTTTCAAGAGGTGATAGAATACCTGAGTCGATTGAAACAGACATATCTGTATACCAAGTGTTACAATATTTGTGATAATTAATTTTTTCATATTTTTTTAATTTGACGGTGCTTTTCTACAATTATTGAAGTGTAGAAGAAAAACAAATATTTCTATACTTCTTTTATTAGTAATGAATGGATTATTTAAATTATTTAACCAATAAAATCCAAAGTGGCTTCATTACTTAACCTAGAACTTCATAAATATGTGTGTAGGTTTATTCAGATATTATTAAAAACTAACCTAAGCAATGGTCTTTCAGTTCTTAGGAAAAGTTTCTTGATAAACATTTTAAAATTTAGGGAAATTAATCTTAACACTTTTAAGTATGCAGGGCTATCGCCAAAATAGAGGATAATCGTTTAGTATACAGGGTATCCCAATGAAAATTTGACTTTGCAAAGGTTCTATGATCAGGAATGAGACGCCTTGGATACCTTTCTCGATATAACTACAGCTCTTCTTGATTTTTTTGTGACTCGCCGTAAATTAGCCACATCAATTTTTTCTGAATGAGGATAGTTATAAGTTTAACGTTCGTATTGAGTAATGCCAAGGATTTTGTGACATTTATGCACTTTAAACAACGAACATTCAATTGATTTTTCCACCGCTAATGTGATTTTTAGGTGGTCTTTCTTTTAAGACTCTTTAGGACGATATTGTTTATAACTTTTAAACGGGATAATAAAATTAGTCGATTCTATCAAATCCGAAAGATAATACTTTCGATTGAAAATGGAGTTTACCTCATCTCATTTAACACCACGCCTCCAAAATTTTATTTACATTTTTTGTATCCCCACAGTACGCCCATACTATCAAGTTTGAGACACCCTGTACGAGCAAAGTTCATTTCTTCAGCTATACCCTGAAATTAGGTTAGAAATGAAGGGAATGAAACATTATCCATATGTATTTGTGTCAGCTACATGAAACTAATTTCAGTTCAAACGTCGCATAAAACAATTATAATAATAATCTCGGTTTGGTCAAGGTATTGATCCGACTTTCTTTGCTTGTAATTCAAATATAATTATATGCAGCTTTCCTAGATGCGAATTTCAGTAGCGGATAAGTATGTAATTAAAATGTGCTGTGGCATGTCGTAATTACCTAAAATGATTTTAGGTTTTCACGTAAAACTGCGGTACGATTTACGGGTGTTAACTGAGCTTTTTCTACAGGAACATAAATGAGTTTGTATACAGGGTGATTCAGGTTTAATTGATAACTTCAGGAATCGATAGAACAGGTTAAAATAACGTTCATTTGTGATATAAACTTATTTCCTAAAGCGCATCGTTTCCGAGAAAGAGGGCGTTGAAGTAGGAATTTTTTCTCGTTTTTCCCCTCATAACTTTTGAACCACTTATCCGATTTAAGTGAAATTCGGAACACAAACACTCCTTATGAGTAATAAGCTTCTCAAGTTTGAACTACCTACCTCCCTTAGAAGTGTATTTTGTATGCTACCCCCTCTTACTTTATTTCAAAACTACAAAAAAAAGATTTCAATAAAACATCTACACACCACTTTGACCTGATTAATTTCGAAACTGTTTCGTCTCCTGTTTTTTTTTCGATGTTTGGTCTTGTTTCTGAGATATTCAAAGAAATTGGTGACAGTGTAGCGCATCAGTCGCGTAAATTTCATTTAACGTTATAGCAACCCATGAAAATAAAACTCAGTGATTTGTGTATATTGAAAATTCATAATTGAAATAGAAATTAACTGAATAGCTAATTTGGTGGTAGATATCTGACATTAACTGTTAATGACAATCCAAACAATAAAACCATCAAAGTGACAGCAGCCCACTACGTTTCATATAAATTATTTTACTTGCATATTCCACACCCGCGGATATGTACGTATGTGGATTTTAATTATAAAAAAACGCGTGTCTTTGCATAAAAATACTAAGAGGGGAAAAACTTAGTAACTAAAGTCACTAAAACCTGAATCAGAACACAAAATCACAACGTAAATAAACAGGGGTTCAATTATGACACGAATTTTACCGTTTAGTCTTCCGTTCATCTCAATTGTGCTGCTGGTTGCCGTACTTTCTAAACGTCAAACGTGCAAAATATATTTTTATAAGGATAATTCCGTTAATTCTTATTTTTCTCTAACCCCTCTTAAAATATTTATACTTAGTTAGGATGGTATTTGTTATACTTGACATGTTTAACGTCTGATCGTTTTTTAGGTGGAACGAATTTGACCGTCATACCAGCTTTAATACTCTCCTTGCTTTCCATGGCTCTGGTAAAAGTCTACTGAAAAATCTAAGACGTACTTTGCACCGAATATGCACCAATAGATCGGAATATTTGCATATTAATTACTATATCAAACACTTTTACAGCTTAACTTTTGTTGACAACAAATGTTTATCCTTTATCACATCGTTGGTCTAGAATGTGTCAAAATTATTTAATAATCGGTCAAATTAATAGTTATATATTAATAAATTTTATTATTGTTGCACGTTATTATAAATTTTATCCCGTTACCAAGTCAATTGTATTTGAAGAATGAACAGGATCGAAACTGTAGTGAAAATATGTAGCAGTCGCCTCAAATGCGCATTTGACTCTTTTATTCTCGCTGTGCTGAAAAATGTTCTCAATGTAACGTGTTTTAAAAAATCTTTCCTGTTCATTCTTAAGCGTTCAACGAAATTTTGGTGCATTAAAAGTACAAGTAGGTTGATAATAAAATAGTGTTTGTAAATTTCTTATTTTACATTGTCACAAACGTCTTTTAGCACCTTTTAGTAATATTTGTATAATTCACAATTCCATGGGCACTAAATAAATCAAATTACAGTAAGATAAATGAAATTTATTGCAATTTTATATGTCATAGTTCATAATTTATAAATAAAATCATACAATAAAGAAATCTGTCAATTTAAGAGTACAGATGATTTTTTTATTTATTTTTGAAATTGTACTTGTAATTATCACTGGAATAAAATCCACAGGAGTATTTGACGTTTCTTAAAAAATGCATAATACCTACTTAAAAAATTACCTGTTGTGGCAAGTCGTCTTTTAGTTTCTCTGACATTAGAAATAGATATTTATTAACTTGTTTTTTTTTGAGATCTTAAAAATGTTACATTTAAAAAATGTATGTTTCGTGAAAAATTTATAATAAAAAACTAACGAAAACAATACTATTTTATTTAAAACATTATTGCAATGTAAACTCAATATTGGCTTTGGAATTCGTCGCAGTTGTGTCCCTAATTGCCTACTCTCTAAATGTCAAACGTGCGAACATTAATCGAATAATAAGGGAGTTATGACGTCCCGAAAATAGCCTATAATTTTAGAAAAATCCAAATATCTCGAAAACCGTTCGTTTTAGAGCAAAACGACTCCAGGTACCTCTTAGAAACACCAGGGAGGAATGTATAGAGGGATTCATTCCCGATCTGCTGAGACCGATAGTTGCCCGAAAAATTTTTCAGAAAAAATTCGTTTTTGAAAATTTCCCTTGTAAAAATTTCGTGAAAAATTTCCAATTCCAAAATTTCGATTGCGGCCGGCTAAAATACCGTTAGGGACGCCGCAGACGCTATTTTATAAACGATATCGGCGTCGGCGGCGCCGGTTTTCTGCCCGACGACTGCCGTTGGCGTGAAAAATCCAAAACTTCGATCGACCGTAACTCTCGAACGGTTGCAGATACGGAAAAATTAAAAGACAGGTCAAATTAGCGTTTCGCCATTGTTATTCAATTCGGAAGAAATGAAGTAGTCGTTTCGGTGGTATCATTAGTATTATCATCTACTGCGCTTCTACTGAAAAAAATCCAAAAGACGTAAAAGCGCAGATCGTGATAATTTACCATTGTAGGTGCCTTGCGGGTACACAAAGAAAACAATAATTGCTGCCTTCGAAGTATATGTGGCATAGAACTAACCCATCTCATGTGTTATTATACATACATCGTGAGGATAGAAGGATAGAAATGTATAACACTGGCGAATCTACCAATCGAGACCATCTGCCTTTGATGTGTTGGAAGGATTTCATCATATGTTGCCTATACACTCGAAATCATTGCACTCGATCAACTATTGAGCATAAATCCGAAAATTGACTTATATTTTATTTGCCATGTCATCTGTAGCAGTTTAACGATTGAACCAAATATATAATATGGTTGAACAATTTCTCTTCATTATAAAATATAGAAATATGTCTACATTTATTTATTAAATTGAGTAATAACCCAGACAAAATATAATAGATAACCCTATATACATTAGCCATCGCTATAGCGGATTTTGCTAAAAAAAAAACAGAGCCTACTGCGCATTTTGCGACTAAGTTCAGCCAAGTTGCGCCGATTTACGAGTACCTATGTGCTATATATTGCGAAATATCCGTACAGGTCAGTACAGTAACCAAATTGTAGTAAAGCCAAACAATTAAATTTTTAGCGTCTGCTGGCTAGGTATATGTACAATCGTTTGCAATAATAATGACACTCTCTTAAAACAGTTTTTAAACTTCTGGAAGAAATTTTATTAAATCTCTATTGGTGAGTGAAACAACTAATAACTAATATTAAAATTTTTTTAAAAGTAGATTTCATTAAGAATACGTCAGAAGTTCGAAAGAAATCGCAAAATTAATTTTAATGAGTGTCATTATTATTGTAAACGATTGTACATCACTGACTAAAAAATTTTAACAAATATGTTAAATATGCAGAATCGACCAATGTTGTCATCATGTGTGAACACTATCCGATATCAATACCGGCACCAATAATGGTGCAGACAATGCTCCTGGTAACTGATCGCATCTGCATAACGAATACAGCCGCTTCTCTCTATTTTATCGGGCGCATAGTACCTACAGCACTTACGAGGGACATCGTGTATCAAATTGATGCAACAAATCGTCGGCTAAAGCAGTATTCACATCTGAACAACTCAACCGAATGAATTTGTCGAGCTAATTCAACTAGTTTTTGTATTTATACAGCCTCATTATAAAGACTCCGAGCTATAACTCGTTTCCCATTCTACACCCTGTAGAATGTTATTATCTTTATACTCCCCGTTATTTTTTTGTCACACTGTAGACGTTATCGTAAAATGATGTTGTATATATTTTTTCTACGTTTTGATAAATTTTTGTATTCTCTTTCAAACCCTATAACTTTTGTTAAGCTTATACATAAAGAATTTTTAAGAAAAAATAAAAAAACTTTCAGCCTTTGACTTTAGTTTGCGCTTTCTAACTTTTTATTTTTTTCTCAAAAATTTTTATTGCAAAATCATACAAAATTTATGTGGTTGGAAAGAGAATAAAAAAACAATAAATCAAAATGCGCAAAATAATATATAATACCTTTTAAAAAGAATATTGAAGACGTCACCGCACTGATCTACAGTGTGACGAGTATAAAGAAAAATCCCTTTAAAAATATGTCTACATTTCAGGGTGTTTAAAAATGGGTAACCGGGTTCAGCTCAGGGCTATTATAATCAAACATACTATATAGTAGAAAATATATTTTCAAATAGCATACAATATGTTACGTTTTTATTATTGCAAAAGCAAAAAACAATAACTAACAACAAAAACCTAACTCAAATTGCCATAATAGTTTAACTTATATGATTAATTTGTTCCATATGCACATTTAATTTATTATCTAAGTGAGATTTGCAAAATTATACCTTGCAATGTTCAATAACATAACAATCATCATAATCTGATACGAAACACCCAGGTCTATATTTAAAAAATGATGATGATAGATCCTAAGAATCGAAACGTCAACCAATTTTCAAGTACCGATAAAATGTGGATCGGTCTGAGCGAATGCGTTCGTTGTTCGTTACACACAATCTGAGAGCATTCGGTGCAGTTTGCGTGTTTATCTACACCTGAATGGTCATTCTCGTGAGGCGACACGTTCTCGATCGAATCATTTGCTAATAATGCAGACTTGCATGATCTATATAAATTAGAGGTATCTACTAACAATCCAACAAAAATCTAATGCCTTTCTCGTCTGCATAATTAATTAATAATCATGCTTTTTAGATAGCATTTAATTAATTAATGTCAGTAATATTTAATATAACACATTCTGAAGTTATTAATAGAAGAATATTTATTTAGTTTAATTTTGCCATTTCCACATTCTTATGTAGATAGATCCATATGCTTTATATGTATGTTGATGCTATTTTAAGGTACATTTACACTTTGACCTTGATTCGTACTAAAATTTCTGTTTTTTTTTCTGTGCTCTGACCCTGAGTTTACATCAATTTATATTCAAATTAATATAATATCTAAGAAGCTCGATGTATAAGAATATAATGTAGATACAATACTTGTAATTTAATTAGACTTAATATAAAGATAATAAACATAGGTATTTAAGATTAGTATTTTATTAACAAGTATGGTTAAATGGGTAGGTAACGTAGAGGAATGAATTAAAACAATAATAAATTAAGTACATATATTTTAAATATAAATAAATTTACAATCACAATAGAATTTACATCACTATTAAGGCAAATGCTCTTGTTTCGTTGAGCAAAAATACATTATCATCACATTCACACGCATTTTTGGAGAATAGGCTCCTTGATAAACTCATAAACATTTAGACACACGTAAAAATATACAATCTACTTATAATAAGATTCTGTATACAGATAGAAAATAAAGCATACAAAATAATATACAATTTTGGCATACAAAACAAGCATCAATTTCATAATTTTTAAAATGTATGTAAAGTTATTTGTTTAAATATGACAGAAATGAGAAAGCCATTAACATATAAATCAATTCATGAGCTCAATATTAGCATGTTAATAACAATATAAAATATAATTTTCTGTCATCTAAAGTAAATATAAAAGAAATATTTATAAAAGTAGAGCAGAAATTGAAAATCAGTCGTTCGTCTTTTTTTTATGTGAACCCTATAGCTTCCAAATACCTGACAAAGAAAATGTAATAATTTAAGGTTACTTTGGAAGCCATAGAATTCTACAAAAATATATTGCATGTAATGTATTTAATAACAGACATTCGAAAGATAACAGATCTTTCGAACCTGGCAAGACCAGCTTCATTTAAATAAATAAAATAATAAGTCTTTGAAATTACAAATATCTAATAAATAAATACGATAATATGTACATTGTGACAACTGGACAAGAAATTGCACTAGGTCCCGTACTTTTGTCGCCTGGTTTAGAACCTGTATCTGAAATAAAATATACACATGTATGCAATTTGCATTATTTCAAATTGAAATAATAATTGGCACATTATAGAGTAGTCAATTTGACATATGTAAAGCACACTGACGTAAGGAATATTTTTACTAAAATTAGATTTATAGGTTACACATTCAGGATCGAAATGTTTTGTGACCCTCTCATCCACCATAATATACAATGGCCCATCTAATTTACTTTATTCAAAATTACAAGAACAGTTTGTAAGGACTGATATAACCAACAACTATTAAAGAAATTAAAAGCAAACTTAAAAAGTTACAGAATAAAAAGTTTATGTGCTTTAAAGAATCAGAAAAATCAAGATACATATTTTTGTTTCTTAATAATATTTAATGTAATAATATTGAAAGTGGTGTACTGTACTTTGATGAAAAAATTGAGAATTTTCTTATTATACTGAATAAATAGTTTATATGTATTTAGCAATGGTGTTTTATTCAATACAGCAATAAGCTAATGTCACCAACTTCCTCCCGGCGTCTATGACCTATACGTGATTGTATTGCAAGTTCAAGAAGACGCAATATAATAAATTTATAATTGTTTTAAACGGAACGATTATGGACATTTAACAACGTTATGTTTTTATACCTGCAATGACTGTTGTATTTTTAAATTTACTTGTTAGTACCTCCTCCTTAGTCAGGCTTGTTTGAAGTTTGACTAAAACTCAATATGTTTAGAAAATCTTTAGTTGTGCTGCGCATGCGCCATTTTGCTTTGAACAGAATAGAAATCAGTCAATATGGTGGAAGATGAAACATAATAGGAATTCTAGTAATAACGTTGGGAGCACAAAGCCGATCTTTCAATAATCAAAACAATGGATCTAGTTCAATATGAGAGTAAATTAATTTTATTATATGCTTTTCTTCATTTAACGTCACGGAAAATAAATGAAATCTGATTTTTTTGTTACATATGCCAATATTTTAGTAGTTGATTAACAAAATGTGTTAAGGACTTTGTAGCTTAATGAGTTGCACCGTTGAACAGCAATTCAATAAAATGCCGTTTAATTGACGAAATTTCGATTATTTACAGAGACAAAAATAATATAATGAAAAATTTTTTTTCAAATATGGATAAGCACGATATTTATAATTACAGCTATATTTTCAATAGATAATAAAAACACCAACACATGTTGACATAATGGTTTAACGTATTCGTTTTGTTTCAAAGTTCATAACATAAGTCTGAAATAAAACATCACAGTCCATATTTATAAAAATGAAGATGATGATGAACCCGAGGAATCAAAAAGTCGAAATGAAAACCTCATAATGCAATTGTGTAGAAAAGAAAGAGGTAATGAGAAAGTAGGCAAAATATTTTCATATAAGGTCTCGAAAAAATAAAAACCAATTTTCAAGTATTTGGAATTTGATTGATTACCAAATTGTGCAATTTTGTTACAATTTAAGCATTTTCGTATCTTGTATAGTTTCCGAATCTCAGTGGTCACCCCCCATAAAAAGATAGTTATTATTACGTAATTGATATATAATATTGGAAATGTTTTGTGCTGTTGGATATATTCCTTTCTTCAGAAAAGAAGTCAGCGACGCATAACCCACAACAAATATGAATTTTGCAGTTCTGGTTAATGACAAAAAATTCCCGTTTCCTTTCATTAAATACTTTTTTAATAGAATGGTTATTGGATAGGAAGCTATGACCACTTCTGTCTGCAAAAATGTACTTACCCATATTTTGACCTGATGTGGTACGTTGTGGAGTAAATGTGGATGTATACTTTGGTACTGCTCTTTCAGTCGATACTCTCGTGACATATTTTGGTGTGGTACCTTAAAAAAACAAAATCATATATACGCAAATAAATTTCTACATTAGACTTACTTTTTTCTATACAAGAATATAATGGTTGTTTCTTGATAAGCTTCATGCCATATCGAAGCGGATCTACGTTTCTTTGACAGTGTTCTCCGGCTTCTTTTATGTAAATCTCTTCATCGGTGATGATAGATCCCACGAAACACTCGTAAGTACCTGCAGCTACGTCTCTTCGTTGTGTATAGGTGTACAACAAATTGTGTTTGAACTCTCGCCAATGGCCTAAGCACTGGTATTCTCTTTCTTCGTATACTTCTTGAGATTCGCAATTGGATACTTGGTAATACATTAATTCTGGAGCTCTACAGTCAGACCATAATTTAGAGCATAGGATCGTAGAGTCCGGTATAAGCCCTGTATATTCACCAGTTATAGGACACATACCAGGTGATGTACCCGGGGATATCTCAAGCCCTGGAAGTGATAAATGATTAGATACTACGTAAAATCAAGAACATAGTAGGCACTTACGTCCTTGAGTAATCCACGAATCTTTTTTAAAATTACTGTCAGCACATTGAGTAAATACATCCTTGCTGTCACTAGTATTTGTTCCTAGTTGGAATTCTATTATATTCATACTCCTATTAGCTATCCTCATACAATTGTAAGACTCTTCATTGCTAAAACGGTACCAAATATTTTATGTGTTTTCATTACAGAAAGAGAGAGCCATCGTATAAGGCTAGCGATATGATAGAGTCGGCACGCCGTACCGTGAATGGAGAAATTGCATGATTTTTCCAAATACATGCAGAAAAAAGCATGTATTATTTTAATCAAAATGGTGTTTGTTCCAAACATTTTATGAGAAAATAAGCCTAAACACTGTATTTAAAAATTTAGTCAGGCCACGCCCCCACAAAACAGTCGCCGCCACAGTGTATACCTATGACGTCAGACGCCGTTCGTACGTGTATACCTAAATACAGCAGTGTGCTTTAGTTCATATACAATTTTCATGCTTCGGAGCAATGTAGTACATACTTTTAGAAGAGTTAATTTGTCATTTGTGATATTATTAGGTGTCACTCAGTGGTCGCGCGGTTTAAGGCGTCAGTACTTGAATCGATGTGGCTAGACCTCTGTAAGTGCGATCGCCGCGGCGATATATCAGATGTATAGCTCTCTGCGGGTATGGTAGGGCGGAACAATGTTAATTTGGGTCAATGTGAGAGATTGATACCAGTCGACGTTTGAGTACCCCCCTAATTAGTGAGGTTTTCCAGGTTTCCCTCGTTCCAGTATTGAATGGTGGTTAGGTCCTACCAACTTCGCAAATGCGCTCTGCACAAGTCTGCGACTTCTGGGTTAATCCTCGTGATTAGGATGAGGGGTATAGATATTATTATTCTGTTAAACAGACATTGATATATAATAAAGTTGCAAACTAGACTCGTAAAATGGACACAAAATGGAAGAAGTATTGCATTATGCCATTATGTACGGATAGAGCATAGAGCACCTATTATTAAATATTTCACCGTGCCAAAAATTTAACAGAAAATTATGGTGTAGGGCGATGAAGAGCGACGAAAAGAAATATTGCAACACTGATTATTGTGGAGACCATTTTAATACAAATTTAATTGAAAATATATGTCGATTTAAGTTCGTCGAAAATATTAAAATGTAAAGAATCAATTAAACATTTCTATTAAGCTACCAGAATATAACAGGGTATTTAGAAAATCAATGGTAAAACTTACATTTTTTCTCATTTATTGTATTCAGCGTTTCATTCCGATTTCAAATAACACGTTCTGTATTTACTTCTATTAAATTAATTTCAAAAATAAATAAATGTAAAATATCATTATTCATTACGTTTATTTATAATTTTTCAAATTAAAACACACACAAGCGGATCTATATTGTAAATAAAGGAAGGAAGTTACGTTTAACAATACCGAAAGTTCACCACATCACCACTAATAATTATCGCATTACCTACGCAGTTTTTACACCATATATCTATGGTCCAGAAATGCCGCAAAAATACAAGAAACAAATGCTGGTTTACACCGCAACCTGCACCTGTATCCACTGAAACAAACCGCACAGAACGGCGTGTAATGTCACACCAATGATATCGCGTTTTCGGCCATCTGATTTTGTTTACATTCTTTGGTAATGTATTAATGTTGATACTTTAATTATCATGTGATTATTGCCGCCAGACACATGTTCTAACCTTTCAATATGTTTGCAAGATTACTCTGTAATACATTTCAAACCAATATAAAATTCATGCAACTTCCCAAATCATGGCACCAAAAATGCGCATCTATGTGTCTGCACCAGTGTGTCGTTCTTAAAACAGGAAGATTGACATACCGATCCTACTAAAATATCACTCATGCAATGTATAAGTTCAACACTGACATGGAACGTGTTTTCATTAATGAACATACTTGATCATTTTTTAATTGATTGCAATAATAATGACACTCATTAAAATGAATTTTGCAATTATTTTGAACTGCTGACGTATTTGTAATTAAATCTACTTTAAATATTAGTTGTTATTTCACTCACCAATAAAGATTTAATGAAATTTCTACTCAGGACTTTCAGAAAATCAAGAACTGTTTTGAGAGAGTATGTGTTATTATTATTGCAAAAACATGTACGTGTTTGACTAATGAAGAGAGACATTATTAAAAACCTTCTTACCACTGACTCCTACTAAAAATGACAAATTTGTCGCTATCTTCCATATCTCCAACGCATTTAATAGTGTACGTTTTGAATGAGGAATGATCTTTGTAAATGATGGTATCACCGTCTACTCTCATATGTTCCCAATCGCCGTGCAACCATTTGGGAAAATTACAAGTGCCAAATGACACCTCAGGAGGCCAAGGTTCCTCTGCTTTCGGTGCCAAAACAAAAGTTTCAAAACCGCTGGTGGAATTGTGCAAATCTGATGTACATGTAGAGTCACTGCTGAGAGCCATTTCTATTTTCCCAACGTGGTCTTGCTTGTACAACTGCAAAATTATTGGTTCAGCAATTTTGACACGCTCGGTATAAAAAAGGCCCTTACCGCACACCTATATTTTGGTTTCAGTTCGTTAGCATGTCTGCTATCTGTGAATAAAAGAAAAGTGTCTCCATTCGGTCCTTTCCAGTGCCCTAAACAATCGAACTTCACGTCTGTAAAATAATTATCTAATTTAATTTAAAGTTTAGTAAATTAAGATTTAGTGTTAAAATTTACCAGTCGTCTGAAACGTGCAGCTACGCAATCTAAAATTCAGGGTGGACCCTGAAGGGCATAAATCTAAAGTGGATTTGAAGCCTATGCATTCGTTTGGTCGGTCAGTGGTGGGACCCTTGTAGTCGAGGTAGTATTTGCCATCAATTGGGCAATACTGCTTTAGGGCGTAGGAACCGCTCGTCTCTATAAAAAAGTAATTCGAAAGTAAACGAAAAAAAGTATATACAGGGTGCACAACTTAAACTCTCCACACTATCAATTTGTAGCTCTATAGAAGATATTCTGTCAATCATTAAAATATATTTATACAGGGTGAGTTATTAATAATAGTACATTGCTTAAAGAAATACATGTTGGGCTCAATCGCTTTATTTTGACGTTAACAATCTGCCCCTAAGCTATATATCATTAATAACTAATGACTCACCCTGTATGCACATATATGTATACAGATTGTCTGGGAAAATGTGGGAAATTTCTCGGGCGCAAATAGAACATGAAAAAATAAGATGAAAAGTTCCTATAAAATGTTTTCCTTCAGGCCCACCCTACGGAGATATGTGTCTCTGAAGGACGCCACTGGAAATCGGTTTTTCTTGAATAACTTTTAAAGTGAAGCTACCCAGATTTGTTATTTTAAAGTCTTCATCATACAGGGTGTTAAAGATTTAGGCATTAAGTTGTAAAGCTTAGCCCGCTCCAGGTAAACTAAAAAAGCTAAATATGTTTCAAAAACACTATTTTATGAGGTCATTACTAGTGTCCATCACATTAAATTTTTATTCAATTATATTAAGAAAAACCGATTTCCAGCGGCGTCCTTCAGGGACACATATCTCCGTAAGGAAGGCCTGTAGAAAACATTTTATAGGAACTTGTCATCTTATTTTTTCATTTTCTATATGCATCGGAGAGATTTCCCACATTTTTCCGGACACTCTGTATATCTTTCAAATATTACACCAAGCGTTTTATTCTTGTCGTTATATTTTATTAACTTCAAACAGCCACAACTTTTTTATTTCAAATGGAACACCCTGTATTTTTTTGCTCTGTCTGGCGCATTAGAATTGTCTTTGCAAATTTCTACTATTTCGGCATTTTTGTCATATCCGGAATGTTATCAAATTTTCCATGGCATTTACCATACCGTATTTTAGTTTATTTTCAGTTTTCCTGTACTTATTCATGTTATTTCCATTTAATATTTCTTTTTTTTGTTGATGCTGATTTTCAATTGTTATATCAGGACTCATAAGCCGGTAAAGAGAACAGTAAACCTGCCTTAATTAACAAAGAGAACAAGTTGCACAACTGTGAATATTGCAAACATCGATTATAATTTTAAAAATAAATATCGCGTTTCATCTTACATAATTAAGCAAGAACAACTGTAATTGGTTATAAAAGGTCGTTATAATTATTCCCGGGTACTAAAAATGCCACAGGGGTCGTCCAATTAGCAGATTTACAATCTATTGTTATAAAACAGAAAACAGCTACATGATAATGACTTACTGAATAATAATATTTCCGCCGTTTCTCGCGCTAACAAGGATTCCTCAGAAGGACAGTTTGCTTCCGCTGATTCTTCGTTGGTGAAGCATTTGGATATCGTTTCTTGGCTAGACGCGAAAACTTGCAGTACATTGGGTGAACGCAGCTTCAGATGCAAACATCTTATGCAGCTTGTTTCGCTGTAACTGAAAGAAATATTTTGAGGTGAGAAACTGTACACTATTTAGTAATAACAGCAGTTTTTAATTCCAAAATATACTCGGAAAGAAAGCTATATTAATATCAATATTAATATACTTATTCCAACGCTAGCTTAGAGAGAGATTAACTTATTCTTATAGAATAAGATTATATATATTCTTCATTCTGTAAATCCTCCAAAATCATCTACAGGGAGGTCAAAAGTCGTTATATATGATTTCCTCAAAAATATCATTCGCAGAAAAGTACACTCATTTTATTTAAAAAAAGAAATACCAACGCTAAACAAAATTTTAAGTGAACTTTCAGAGGACAACGATTTGCCAAAAATCAGTAGAAGCAAATTATGGGCAGTCTTACGACAGTTGAATTTTTGCTGGGAAAAGCAGAACAGGAAGTCAGTTCTTATCGATAAAGATGAAATTATTTGTTGGCGAAGATCCTACTTAAGATCAATTAGAAAATTCCGTGACGAAGGAAGGAATATTTATTATCTAGACGAAACTTGGATCAACGAGGGATATACTGTAACAAAAGTATGGCAAGATAAAAATGTAAAAAATTCGACAAGCACTTTTGGATGGACTTTCAACAGGGTTCAAGGCACCTTCAGGTAAAAGGCGAAGATTAATAGTGACACATATAGGTAGTGCCGGTGGTTTTATAGATGACGGTTTACTTTTATTTGAATCTAAAAATACAGGTTACTATCACGAAGACATGAACGCAGAAGTTTTCGAAGAGTATTTTACACAGATGTTGGATCTTATTCCTCAGGGGTCTGTAATTGTCATGGATAATGCCAGTTACCATTCACGGCAGACCGAGCGGACGCCTACGACTGCTTGGAGGAAAGCCGATATAATTCAATGGTTATCCGGAAAAACATTTCTTTTGAAAGAAATATGGTGAAAAAGAAACTTTTGACACTTGACGGTGCCCTTGCCCTAGTAGTATTGTGATCAATCATGTACAACGCTGGATTGATCAAAGTGGATTCCAAAATTGGCCACCATGGTCACCAGATTTGAATCCCCTTGATTAATACCTTTGGGGATGGTTTAAATCATTAGTACATGCAACAAAAGTGAACACAAGAGAGGCGCTATTCGATCGGATTGTCAATTGTGCAGCACTCATAAGAGAAAATCACCGTGCACTTCAACGAACGAGCTGATGCATGCATCGAGACCGACGGTGGTATATTTGAAAATTTAATTCATTAATTTCGGTTTATTAGATCTTTAATCAATATTATAATTTATAATACCTACAGAATAAACTTTTCTCTACTGATGCATTACAATAATTAACTCGGGTAAAAATATTTTCATTGCTATCTCAGTAACCTTTGATATTTTTGTTCACTTTTGCCCCCTGATCACCTCTTTCGAATATTGATATTGATTGATTGATATCGATATCCAATCACCCTGTATAAGGAAATAAAGACTTATAGCAAACTATTAGTCAATCATAAGCGACACACCAGACATATACCACTTTTGTGTTAGTTAGTCTTTAGTTTTTAAGTGTTGGATTAAGTATAAGAATGCTTCAAAAATATATAAATATTTATACCAAATATACTTTATTACTGAATTAATATGCACTAATTATACACTTGATTCCAGCGTATTATACAGAAACTAATGTGCACCTTTAATTAAAAACGGAATTTAATCGCTCAAAAATCTGAAGAAATTAAAATAGTATTATTACTAACTTTATTTATAATACGCTGGAGCAACGTAAATTAAATTCTCTGAATACTTCAAATCTTCAAATGACACAGCTGCTAAAACAACACTTATCTAAATAAAAAATACTATATTAAAAGCGTTGTACTTACTTGAACATGAGGATAAAATTATTGCCAATTCTTCTGTGACAGTTTCCCCAAATCGGTATCGAATTTTCAGTAATGTTGAGCGTGTTGTACTGAACGCCATTGGTAAGGCTCGCAGAACTTTGCATTTGGAATTCCCCTTGAAATTCCTGCGGGAAATAGCAGGACGCTTCCAATGTAGTCACTGAATAAGAATAATTAAATTACAGGACAATTATAAAAGCAAAAAGAATACATAAAATTTAAATTAAAGTAAAATGATATCATAGTGTTCACTTAACGTTAAAGCGAGTAATTAACATCTGAATAACTTAGTGGTAAAACAAATTAATATTAAAAATATAACTAGAAATACTTAAATAAAATTTACGAATTATTTAGAAATTTGTAACCAACTCTTTAATTTTAGTTGAAAAACTTCTAGAAGACCAAGTTACAATTATTACTTATAGCATTGTAGACACACATCATAGAATATACAGGGGACTTACTAAGTACATTTGTTCGACTTGCTTGACAATAAAACAATTCACTTTGACGTCACGTAGGTATTTTAAAATTAATATTATATAGCAGCAATGGACAAACAACTAAATAATTTAATAGTTTAGACAGAAAACACAATGTTACAATTAATCTTCGTTGTTCAAATGATTGCATCAAAACTTAAAAGTAATAAATCATTAGGATAGCCTCTATCACAAAAATGTTGTCTACTTTGAAAAATAAGTATTTCATAAACCCCCGCTGAACTTTATTTAAATGTTGTAAATGTATGTTATATATTGAATGCCAAATAATTACTGCATACTCAATCTTGGAACGTACCATCGAATAATATAATATCTTAAGGGCTTCAGTACTAATAAAATTCTTGCAATTTCTAGTAAGAAAACCTAATAGTTTAAGAGCTTCGTTGACGACGACTGTAACATGTTTTACAAAATCGAGTCTACTATCAAAAATAACACCTAAATCCTTAGTTTCAGCAGCTCTTAGAAGTTCAGTACTATGAAGAATCTACTTGAGAGAATATTCGTGAATAAGTGATTACTTTACATTTGGCAACATTCATCTCTAGCTTTACACCACATTTGAATATTGCAAATTTGCCTCTGTAATATTATAGAATTTGTTAAATTGTTAATTTCAGAATATATTTTGAGGTTATCTGCAAATAAAAGTTTTTTGCAGTCATTAATAAATATGATAAATAGTAAAGGACCCAGATTGGAACCCTGCGACACTCCGTTGATAACTAGATATATAATTTTTAACAGAGGAATAAACGATAGCAAATACTGACATATCAAAATCCTTAGCAAAGTTGGACAATATTGCAATGGTCTATAGTTCACCGTATTATTGATATCTCCACTCTTATGAATGGGACATATGCCAGCTTCCAGCAATCAGGAAAAGTCGAGGTTCGCATTGATAAATCAAATAAAATACATAAAAGAGTAACAAACACATTGCAACAATCTTTCAATAAGAAACTAGGTACCAGATCATGGCCTGATGTAGTTTTGTTTTTCAGCCTTTCAATGGTTTTTGCAATATCTAACTCAGTTAGTTGTTCAATCCCAATAAGCGCTACTAAAAAAATTACTGAAACCGTCAACAATATCTTGTGGATTATTTAATTCATTGTTATTCAAGAACATCTTTCCCGGAATACTAGAATTACTTTTTTTGTTGGATATAAATTATCAAAAACGTTTGAATGTAATTTTTATAAGTTTCCGTTATTTGAATCTTAATTAATGAGCTAATAGGTTTGTAAGTTTTTTTTTAGACTTTTATCGTCGGTAAACTAAGTATATAAAAAGAATATGGTACTACTTATTCAACATAAGGCCTCAATATAGTAAACAAATAGGAAGGTAAACAACACAAAGCATATAGACTACATCCCGGTCTATCAGTCATGCGTTTCAGTTGAAACTAATTTGAAATTTCAAGAATACTTATTTCACGATTTATAAGCGGTAAATTATCTGTAAATGTTGGTTGCGAAGCACCGTACGTGGTCTTCAGAAATGCTATGAACGTGAAATCAAGGCTGGTATAATACAAAACAGTTTTTTAAACATATCAATAACGAATTCCAGCAAATGAGATAATAGTAAAAAAATGATGGATTCTTCAGCGCCCCTAAATAAGCCAATTGCATTCACGAGGAATCAAAGCGTGAAATTCTGACCTGCTGCTGACATTTGCGGTCTGTACGTGGTCGAAGCTGTTTTCGATTAATTACCAAATCAAATTCGAAGGTTCGACTCTGTGGGTCGACATTCCGATTGGAAATATTCGTGTTTGATTTTTTTAACACTATTCCTAAGTAAACGTAACGTGACATACATGTCGCTAAGAGTTTGAGTTGTATACAGGGTGTTTCTGAAGTAAGTACGTTCACTGATAAAAAGTAAATTTACATGTTGTTCACACCACGTATTACTGTAAAAATACCAAATTTAGTGGAATTACGTCTTTTATGCCTAATGGCATAACAGTATTTCATATTTTAAATAGCAATAGAGTTGCAGCATTATCTTTTGAAAAATACAAATTTTATAGATGTACAGGGTCTCAATCTAAATATGACTGCACAATCCTGGCCTTGTGGAGTGAAGCTCCATCGTGCTGAAACCATAGGTTTCTCCTTAGCTGCAAAGTCACATTCTCCAAAAGTGCAGGAAGTTCTTCTTGTAGAAAAAGAAAATTTAGGTAACTTACGCTGTTCAATGTATTTTCATTAAAAGAAAGCACAATTAAATGTCTACCGATGATGCCGCACCATACATTTACTCCAAAATGGCCTTAGTTTTGGACTGGATTTACAATGTGGGGATTTTCAATGGACCAGTAGTGTTCGTTGCATCTGTTTGGCAAACCATTATTGACAGACCGACTTTCGTTCGTCCAAAAAACGCCGAAAAAGGTTCTGATCAACAGTTTCTACATTTACTACAATTTGAGCTATAAAATTAAATCTATTTCCAATGAGACGCTCAGGCAAATACTGCAAATTGTTAATTTTGTAGTCATGTGGTCCCAGTGGTCTTTAAAATTCGTGAAACGGTTGGTTTGTTCAAATTGAATTCTGGCTAGACAGCCGTATAGAATTTCGTGTTTCTTTTTTCGAAATACTGTAACAGTCTAGCTGTATTAACATTATTTCTTACCCTTCGGTCAATTATTTGATTCTTCCGAACAGAAAATGTATCTTCAGTTCACCACAAGGTTGCCTGTAATCTTGTAAAGGTTATATGATCAGGAATGAGGCACTCTGGATACCTTTCTCGATATAACTCTACAGCTCTTTAATTTTTTTGTGACGTCGTAAATTAGCAACATACCAACTTTTTCTGAATGCGAAAACATTTTGTAGGCATAAAAGTTATACGTAAAATTTCTCTAATAAAAATTTATTAGAAAAAGAGATTGGATGATCATGTTTCAAGAAAAGTTCACCTCAGGATTCACTCATCCTTAATTTTACTTAATAAGATGCAACCTTGCAGAATGCACCAATGCAGTAGTAGAGTTCTTTGGATATTTGTGAAGTAATAAATGTTTCATTAGTGTACGATACGCTACCGTAAGTCTTCATTGATTCAGGCTGTGTAGCACAATTTGTCTTTATTTTGGTCCACAGAAAAGAATCAAATGGAAACAAATCTGGTGAACATGAGGACCATTCAGTACATCCTCTCCTTCCAGTCTCTTCTTGAAATGTTAAAACTTGTTTCGCATATTGTGAAGGAGCAACATCTTGTAGAAAAATTTTGTTTTTGGTATCGTCTCAAGTACATCAGTTAAAGAAAAATTAATCCCAAAAGACCTAAATATATTTATTCGGTTAAATGA
Source organism: Monochamus alternatus (assembly GCA_037114965.1). Lineage (NCBI taxonomy): Eukaryota > Metazoa > Arthropoda > Insecta > Coleoptera > Cerambycidae > Monochamus > Monochamus alternatus. Next base: position 20,855,703 of record CM073432.1, read on the forward strand.
TCAGGTAGATAAATGAGTCAACAATGTCAATAATGTGATTGGATTGTTGTTCGGAGAATATTTTAAACAATTAACGATCTTAAAATGTCACCTTTAATTACTCGAAGTGATCATCCAAAATTAAAAAACTAAATGGCGTTAAAAATGTGAGGATAGACATTTATAAAACGTCTTCCTTTCAATCCAAAAGTTGAGGGATTCCAGCGTTTTTCTATTTTGCATCAAAATGAAGAAAACCAACTACTCCTAAGAACCAATCTCTTTGGAGAATGAGAGTGGAACGTATATTTCCAGAACGTACGAATGCAGAATTAGAGGAAGGGCCTCTAGATGTTCGCGGTGAACGTCACAGTGAAGAGCAAGCAGTTGTAAGCTGTAATAATTCCGCCAGGGCCCACCGGGTAGACCGGTCGCTGACTCCTGGTGCGTCGGACCGTAACAGCTTCATCATAGCTCATTCCTACAATTCTTAGGTGAAAAGGAGGTCTTCTTATTAGGCCTGATGACAACCGATATCTTACATGACCATGTAACGCTAACAGTATTTTTTGTTATATTCCCATAATTATGTATAGAATACAGTTAACACTTTTTCAAACATTGTACTGTAATAATTGGCTTTATATTTAAATCAATTTAAATATGAAGTGAATCCATGGCCTGTAATACCTACCTAAAATATTCATTGACTTTTTGATACACGAAAATGATACAATTAAAGATAAAAAAAGTCACATAAATGCATATTCAAAAATTAGAATGAAAATGGGTAATTAAAATGTGTAAGTAATAAGCCTGTTCCTAAATACCGTTGTTATAGTTAAAACAATGGAACTGGCACACAATACCATAAAATTTGTCTACTATGCATTATCTTTACACTTTGAATAGAATGAACTTGAAATTAACTAAGCTTACAAAAATAAAAATAATTGTTTTCACACAATTTGTCTATTGTTATTAACTTAAACATAATTATATATTATAAAAGAGTTGGTGGGCTAGTTTTTGTAGGAAGGTACAACCATTTTTGATGTTCGTATAAAAAATTGTTAACTTTCAACACGGCATTAACATAGTAGGAAAAACTAGTTTGTGTTTTTTCGTCAAGTATCATAAGCTTGCATAGTAGACACTGAACATTAAGAAATGTAAAATTATTCAAATGTCCAGACCAAGATAAAAAAAGGCACTTTAAGTAAGTACAAGAATGTGGTAGGCGGGTATTGTTTGTCTAATAAGCACGCAAATTTAAATAACATATTTTACACGACATATATGGAATGGATCTAGACACCTTAGATATATACAGGGTTTTTCTCAACTAATCTAACAATTCATAACTATATACGCACTCTTAAATGAGAAGGCGGTTTGCTTAAAAAAATGTAATAAAAGGCCAACAGAAAACAAGAAAAAGTTACAATAACATAAAATAATAAATTAGACTTTGTTTGTCTTAAGCTTGCTACAAACTATACGTGTATTCGCGATTCGTTGTGAGCGATTCGTGATATGCGAGGAATTCGCTAATAGTATGTAGGATCTTCGTTAAATTCCATACAAACCACGCATGGCGAATCACAAATCGTGAATTCACGCATAGTCTGTAGCAAGCTTTATGCATTATACTCGTATTATGCTTGCTACAGACTATGCGTGAATACGCGATTCGTGATTTGTAAAGAATTCGTGCATAGTGTGCAGGGTTTTTATAAATGGATTTTTAACGAACAAGACCCTACACACTATTCACGAATTCCTCACATATGGCTTGCTACAGAGATAAGATAAATATGTTGTTTGAAATGAATATTGTATGATGAGACACATGTAATGGCGTAATGTAATTTTGACTATATCTAAATTGGCTCAAGCTGCAAGAGCACATGTAACAAAATATAATCTTATTGTTTTACGAATATCCCACAAAAAGTCCTTATTAATGAAACATATAATGTTTGTCTATTACAAGTTAACAACTAAAACGTACTACGTTAGAGGTTAGGTTGATGCGCCTCTGCGCATGTGCAACAGAAATCTCATGAAAACTTCTGTAAAATTTCGTAATAATTTTAGTAAAAGTTCCAAATATTTTACAGTTTTTAATTAGATATTAAAATCATATCTTCAAATATCAAATTATAAATTTGATAGTCTTTAAATTTGATCATAATGCAAAGTTAGGTTAGGAAATTCAGTTCTTAAAGACGTAACGTTTTCTATTGATTATTCCTTAATATATAATGTAAATTAAGATTTTCCAGTAAATATTATGTAAAAAGAGCATAACAAAACATGGAAATTTCCACCTATTTTTATCGGTGTGTCCGAAATTTTAAATCAGTGATAATAGCAGGTTTGATTTTTACCTATTCTGGATAATCCGCAAGGCTGGCAGTCAGTTTGTGCGAATGAAGATGGTGTTAAAGTTTAATTGCGCTAATTATTTTTCAATCAAAATTACACATTTATACAGTAACGAGGACGAGGTTAATCTTTATTTTAGCAGACAGAGAAGCTTTTCATGGAGGTATTTAAAAAACACGGTATATCGTACCGAAGTAGAAAATATTGATGAATGGATCTTGTTTCCTGTTGTATTTTTATTTCAACAAATAAAGTACTTAAAATGCATATATTGCTAAAAATTATCAGATAAGTATATAAATAATTACTAAACTAATATAATAAATGCACCTTATATCCCCTTACCGGATGTTGAGATACGCCGCTGTATAAGTGTCGCCGTCTGCAGTGAGAGGAAAAGTTTTTTTGCCGAGTCTCCGACGAGTATTTCTAATTATACATTAATAACCTGAATGAGTTACATTTCCTTTCAATATATTATTAGATATACTATTAAACCTAAGCAGTACAAACACATCAGATCATACAAAAAAAGGAGGAAACATAATTTATTCTTATCTTGATAAAAATATTTATTTTAATTAAGTAAATATCAAGCCACTATAGATCTACTTATCCTTAAGCAAATCCTAATAATTAAGTAACATTTAATATTTCTGAATAATTTTCTACCTCAAGCTATACAGTGAACGGCAAAAGCATGGAATAAATTTATTGAAAAATCTGGTGTTAGTTTTTTGGCTTGGCTTTTTTTTGTTGTGCATTTTTTAAATCATTTTTCATGTATACAGAGTGAATAAAAAAGATTATGATATCATGAAAATTATTTTTAAATGGAATGGAAGTATTTTTTATGTAACGTATCCTGTACCTATCTTTAAAAATTTTCGAAAAAATGGCGTCTGAAAATCGACATCCATATTTCGACAATCGCCACCTCATTTTTCTTACCGTCTCGAAGATTTATTTAAATGAATATTCTAATGAACGTGGAATTAGAACACGTGGACCAATAGAGTGACCTCCAATATCACCCGATCTTACACCCATGGACACTTTTTGTGGGATTATTTCAAATCCAAGGTTTATGCAAGCATGCCACAAAACATCGAAGACTTGATAAACCGAATAAGGTAAGAGATGGGGAAATTGACGGGAACGTATTTTCCCGCGTCACGCCTGCGTTTGCACTACACTTGCACTCACTGCACACCGTTGTAAAAGTTTAAGTTGCATTTGGCACATCGGGAAATCGTTCTGCTAAAGCATTTTCACTTCACCATAAATTAAAACGATACATATAATCTGCGAGTTGCTATACGTACACTGTAAAAAAATAATTACACGTTTTAACACAAAAGAACACAATACTGTGTTAATATAACACATTTCTGTGTTATTTGTATGATTGAAGGTATAGGCTTTATACATTAACATGTTAATTTTATTGTATAATAGGTATTGATATGGAAGACTCACCTATCTTTTTAATTTGTTAACTTGTTGTTTACTTTCGAAATAATTTATATATATATAAAGCTGTTTACAGGCCTTTTAGGCCCAGAGAAATAATTTTTGAAATACTTTTATTTTGACATTTTCTAGAGGTTCTGCCTATCGTCGAGAATGCATTGAATATAGCCTGGAATGTTCTATTAAACGGCAAGAATTTTCTGAATTATGGTGTAATTATAAAATAAAAGATATTTTACTTTTTATGATTTTATTAAAAAAATAAAATTCTGTTCAAATGAACAACAACCAAGTCTGGTGACAAAATATGTATGTATTAAAATTAACAGTATAATAGTACATATTCTAATAAGGTACTAATGTTCTAGTAAATCATAAACAATGAAACAACAAACAAAGATGTATTTAGGCAGTAGATAATACGAGTTTACGAAAATTAACTGGTAGTGATCTGAACATATAATTTTCTTTCTCTAAAGTTACAAAAAAGTTAGGTTACAGAGCAATCTAAAACGTAAAAAACTCCTAATATTTTTAATAGTTATATTCTAATTAGTTTTAGCTTTATTTCAATATTATCAATAATATTTGTTATAGTTAGGTAAGTACTTACCATTTTCCTTGATTAAACCTCAATTTAAATTTAAATATTCTCCATTTGAACACAGTGAACGAGAGATAACTATACACCGCTACATGACCAATATGGCGTAGTGACGTGTGTTGGATCAGCTGATATAGAACATAATTAATTTGTGTGCGTGTTAAGTTTACACAAAATGGTGTACTTTTAACACATCACTGGTAAATATTACACAAATTCAGTATATTTTATTATAATACTAGTAATTTTACACATTTTGTGCAAAACATACAAAAAAGCCATAGTGTGTAAAACTATTAACACGGAATTTTTACACATCCTAAATTACACACTGGAAAATCTTGCTTACACAGCAACTTTTTTTTATTGTGTAAGTCATTTTTTTGAAGTAATCGGATATTTGAAATCGCCTAGAATAATTTTTTTCTCAGAAACTATACAATTTTTTTTACAATATTGACTCCATTTTCCATGACGTACCTATTTCTATTTTTTTTTTTTAGATAAGTTCCGAATCATCCTGTATAACCAGTATTTCCTACCTAATGTAAACAGTACTGTTGGGTGGAGCTAAATAAACTTCTGAATATTTGGGACCCTTAATGAATTGAACATACTAATTATTTCACCTTTTTAAAATGGATACACTATTTTCTTATAATAAATATTCTTGACGTGAGTAGATTAGATTACTAACAACCCTAATGCAACTTCAATTAGTAAATTAACAAGGAATTTCCCCCCCTGATAAGCATCATCATTTTACACTTTGTGCCACGCTTCTTACGCATAATACTAAGGCTTGCGGCGTACCACCAAAGAGGGTATGTTTTGAATTTTAAATTTCTAAAATATCCCAATTAGTAGATACCGTTGCCGCAGTATTGTGAAATACTTGATTTAATTTACATTGGATTCCTATGTAGTTCAAAAGAAAAACTTTTTGCGTCTGTCTCACACGCTCTAGTTAACCTTACTTTCTTTACATTTTGTTGCGTAAAAAACGAATCATTAAATATTATTACATATTGTTAATTTAATTGTACTTAATGGTACCTACTGCAGGTACTACTTATGGTCTATTTTAGGACAGAGAAAAAAACATTGTTTTAAGACCGACCCGAACCACTCATTATACCAAAAGGCATTAGAGAAGGTGATCGTACAAGAAGTAGTACCTTCACCTGGTTGCCCCTGGGCACTACTGGAGTGTAGAACCAGCCATTCGAGTTAATATTTATAGAGTAGTAGTAGTACAAGAGTACTGAAACATCGTAAACTTAATTCAGTTTAAATCATTGTATATGTAATGATTATACAGGATTTTAAAATAATTTTATAACGTACTTTCATATAGTGACATGATCTGCTTTTAATCAATTTCCGGCGTCCAATTCGAGTATCCGCCTCATGTAGGGGAAAGTGGAGAAATAATAATAAACATAATAATAATAAATACCCTTTAAGTACAGAATTGTATAATTATATAAAAATGCATGGCCAACTATGCACCACGCAATAACAGTTTTATTAATTTTACGTTTTTTGACAATTTCCAAAATATAAAATACAAATATTATACATCATTATGAAGGAAAAAAATAATGCAATTGAGTGGCATAAAAATATTCAGGGTGTTCCATTTTAGAAAACGTATGTTTGGGCTATATTTTAAAAGAGACACCCTGTAAAGTAAGTCACTTAGATGTACGTAAAAAACTCTATTAGAAGTAATTTTCGCCATTCCGTTATCTCAGCTGCTCTCTGAGATACAAACAAGTATTTTTTTTATTTCGCCCTGTATCTCAAAAATAAAAAGGTCTATGAAAATTCTGATTACGTCTTAGGTTTCTCAAAAAGTAGTCCGGTGCTGCAAAAACAGTATCCTTCTATATCTTGTAGTTTACGACATATCCTGCAATTACAACGAAATTGGGACACACTGTATATAAGATGAAGAAAACAAGGGTTCAGTTCAGTTCCTAAATGAAAGTTAATTAATTCACTCAACAAAAATGAAAGTCCACCCTATTATTTATTGAATATCTCGGAAACGTTTTTTATGCAACCTTCTTTAGATCAGTATAAATAAATTGTCACAAAAATCCTGTGCAATCAGTTGATTTTTTATTTCATTATTAAGTTAGATCAGTAGTTCTAGTAACAATTTTTCAATGTATAATTGAAATTTAATATACAAGAATAAAAAATGCGAAGATAGAACATTCTCGTATTTTTTTTTCTATTACAAATATCAGCAGGAAGCTGTAGTTCAATTTTTGTACATTATACACAACTACATTTGTATATGTATAATTATTGTGCTCGTTAATTAGAATGATAAAATTGTGCTTAATTATAAATGAATGATCTCTGAAGCAAAACCAAACAATGTTGAGGTAGAGTTGGGTAAACTTACCTATTATTACTGTCTCTTAAATTTCTAGAATATACATCGGAATGAGTAAAAAATTATTTTTTCAAATAAGAGGAAGCGTTTGGTATATCCAAAAAAAAAGAATGAATAAAATTAGCAAATTGACAGATACAAAATCCAGCTGTTGTTCAGCAAATAAAGAAATTTGATTTTGAAAATCAATATACTTTAACTGTTGATATTGGCGCCTTCGCCAAAAATACGTCTACAAGGATAAACAAAATATCTGTAAGTGATGTCACTTTTCTTTCTTAAAGCATTGAATAATATGTTTTATATACTCAATGCTTTAAGCAAGAACGTTTTCATTATTTTGTTGTATGCCATTCAACAACACTAAATAAACAATAAACTAAACATGAATTAAGGCGTTTTTAAGTAATTGCAAGCTTCAGAACTCTGTTGATGGGTATACTAGCCGTTCAACTGCCAAACATACAGTGTTCATGTGTGTTGTTGAAGGTGGATGAAATGAATTATGTATTTTGTATTTTGTCACTAGAGAACCTTTATTGGAAATCGACATGTGTTCTCTCTTACAGCTAGACTAACACTGCGGCGTTCAGAGCTCGCATGATCTCATTTTACATATACGTTATAAGGGCTATTTTCTATATTATGAATATTATCCTTGAAGGATAGCCGAACTACAAATTTTCCGTATTCATTTTTTGTTGTTGTTTGTATAAAAAAGTTTTCGCATTGTGCTTCTTCTGTTGTGAGCAGTGTAGGTGCAACTACCTCTTCTAATTTCCAAAACGACGTTAATTGCTGTTGAATATTATAATTGTCATTATTTGTGGTTAATAAACAAGAGAAACACGATAAATTGTGATTTTTTTCATAAATTTTTTGTAAAAGTAAGGGACCAGAAATTACCTAACCGAAGTGCGTTTTCTGCGCTACAGGCAGATTTTTCCCGAGCGATACTTGACCAATACATATTATTTTCCAAAATAATTCTGCCCCTAACAATATCTGTATGTCACTTGTTTTGTTAAATTGAGGGTCTGCTAGTTGTAAATTATTAGGAATTTTTATTTGTTCTAAATTAAAACTAGACTGCGGTAAATTTTGTGTTATTTGTGGTAAAACTAAACATGAAATTGTACATTTGAATTCATTGTATAAAGACTGAATTTTAATTTTAGTTTCATGAAAAACTTTCGATTCTGAGTTATTTATTCCTAAGATAGGTAAATTAATACGTTTGCTTTTGAGACCTAACCTGTCAAATAAATCTTGCACTATAAAATTTGACTGAGAAGCCGAGTCTAATAATAAACGACATTTTAATTTATTGCCTTGATTGTCAGAAACATAAACAAGGGCTGTCGGGAGTAACACTTGGCTTTTTGTTGCGTACGCACAACTGAGACCCACAGGTGCACCCGCGGCCGAATTATTCGGTGCGTTAGAACTTTTTATCGCACTTGCAGCTTCGCCGACACTCAAATTTTTTGTTTCTCTGTCCAAATGCAAAAGAGTGCTGTGCTTTAAGTTACATTTTTTACACGCGGACGCAGTACATTCCTTTGTTTGATGGTTATTTCTAAAACAGTTTTTGCATAATTTTCTGTTTGATATTTCATTAATTCTGTCCCGTACCGAGAGATCTAAAAATGTTTTACATTTATATATAGGATGTTCCCCATTACAAAATTTGCATGTTTGGCTATTAATTGCTACGTATGATCTGACATTTGTTCTTTAACTATGATTAGTACCTGAATTCCGTTTATTTGAATTGTAAGCACCTTTTTGTTAAAAATGATGTTAAGTCTTCAATGGTAGGCAAATCTTGAAAATCTGATTTTAATTTTTCCCATTCTCTTTTAGAGTAAGGATCAAATTTAGTGGAAATCAAATAAACAATGAGTACATCCCAGTACTGAGTAGGCTGTAATTCTACATGTGATTCTTTTGCTAAACTTTCTTGATTAAAAAGTGCTTTTATATGACTTTCTATTATACTGGCTTTATTTTCGTAATTTTCGTTTAAAAGCTGCCATGCTACATGATAGTTTTCTGATGTAATTTCTAATTCTTGTATAACCTGCGCCGCTTCACGTTTTAAACTAGACTTTAGGTAATGAAATTTCTGTACATCCGGTACCGAGTTATTTTCATGTATTAATGATTTAAATGAATTATAAAACGTTAACCACTGATCAGGTTCCCCAGAAAAATCAGGTAAAGAAATAGAAGGTAATTTAATGCTTTGTAAATTGCCACTCAGAGCTATATTCGCGTTATTTACTGGATTAATATTTTGATTTGCTATAGAAATGCTATGAATTGACGTACCGTCTGAATTACTTCTACTTTTTTGACTTTCATTATCAGAATTTGACTCGATTAGTACACATGCTATATTTTTTAAGCTGAAATAACTATTTTCAAATGCCTCGCGTTCATTCTCATGATTATTTGAATTTTCAGAGTTATCGTCTAATAATTCGATTTGCTCTTGAACTGTATTGAAATCATCTAGACAAGAATCAAATTTGCTTAAACGTAATCGCAATTCTTTTATCTGTGTACAGTTTGATTTGTCTATTTTGTCTAGGTATGTTTTGAATCTAGTAAGATTACCTTTTAGGTTACCTCGTTTTTTGAGTAAAATATGTATTTCGCTAGTAGACATAATGAATGTTTGATTAAGAATGTAAAATGTGTAATAGAAATGTAATTATTTGCCCAATAGTAGGATCAAATGAATAATTTTAAGGGAAGATGACTCACGTGCAGACTGTAGCGGGAGCGCTGCCTAGCTTGTAATGATGTATGTATGAATTGACTGTTTCACTGGATTAATGAATTCTTAGTCGATAACCTCTTCTGTGATGACATCTAAGGGCTGTTAATCCGGCTCGAAGGACCATGTTCATGTGTGTTGTTGAAGGTGGATGAAATGAATTATGTATTTTGTATTTTGTCACTAGAGAAACTTTATTGGAAATCGACATGTGTTCTCTCTTACAGCTAGACTAACACTGCGGCGTTCAGAGCTCGCATGATCTCATTTTACATATACTTTATAAGGGCTATCCAAAAATTTATGAACCAAACATACAGTATGTCCCGTTTTCCAGGTAAGAAGGCTTCTTACTGTGGAATTTCGACTAGCCATATTTTTACAATTAGTACCCTGAAAGGAGGTTATATTCTACTAACCATTTTATTGATGTGACAAACGCCTGGCTCACTACGATTTTTTAAAAGGATCGTTTTTTCAGAAAGTAGCATTTTTTTATCAAAAATATACTAAATTTTAGTTTTCTCCACTATACCTTCTTCCAGGCGAACACATTTTTCCAACCGTTTTCTTAAATTTAAAATTACTCTTCATAGCTAACATTGTGTAGCAACTACAACAACAATAATTCAATAAATTTTTTCTACGTTAATTGTTTTTACTGCAGTCTTATAATTTTAAATTTCAGAAGACGATTGCAAAAATGTGTTCGACTGGAAGGAAGTATTATGGAGAAACTAAAATCTAATTTAGATTAACGTGTTGTAATTTTTTTTTAATTCATTACCTACATTTTTGTACGCTCATTATTTTTACTGTGGCCCAATTAAAAGTATTAATAAATGAAAGTATTATTATTTATCCGATTGGTATTTGTTTCCATTTTCATGGCAATCTTAGACCTTATTATAATGTTTGGCACCCTAAATAAACATACACTAGATATTTTTCGATCAAATTTGGTATATGTGTAATTTGACGCGTACTGAAAAACCTGGTAATATTAAATTTTTGATAAAAAATACCAAATATCACATTCTGGAAAAACGACCCTTTTAAAAATTTGTAGTAGGCCAGGCTTTTGTCAGATCAATAAAATGGTTAGTAAAATATAACTTTCCTTAAGGGCACTAACTGTAAAAAAATGGTTTGCAGAAATTCCACAGCCTTCTTACATTTCCAAAGCGGGACACACTGTAGAGACTGTTAAGTAAACAAAATATTACTGTTGAGTTGTATAAAATATCGTCAAGTTCTGTAGTACCAGTAGGTATCATTAGCAAAATTTCTCTTATTTAATTCTTTTTAATTTTGCAAAAGAAACTTTTTTGAGTAATAAATGCGAATATCTAATTAATTTTCACGTAGAAACGTAGTATTTTATAATGCACAGTTATTTTTTAACAACGCCTTGTATAATCCCTTAACTATGACGACACTCTGAAAAAACCTACTAATAAATTTTATGATTTGAATATTGCTCTGGAATTTTCATGCGCTTACGATTTTGAAATTTTTTGTCGTCATCGAGACAGAAAACTGTGACAATTTTGTTCTCAATACGTTGTTGCTGTAAAACTGCATTTGTGATCATTTTTCCAAAAAAGTTTAGTTCATAAACGCATAAATTCCGATTGAATTGAAGACTAAAACGTTTAACCATAGCAGTGGAAATCACCTGCAGCATCTACTCGGTCTAACAATTTACATATCTTAACCGGAGCAATGCAGATTGCAGATTCCAGTTTACAATGCAGAAACGCCACCTGTTAAGAAGCCCCCCGGATCCTGTTCGAACGATTTCCGTCGATGTAGGGATTCCTTTAGGCATGCAGCATCCGGCGAGGCTGGTAATACTGGTTCAAAAGGGTTTCGGGTAATAGAGGAGTAATATTAAGAGAACCAATACGCTCTTTGCAATTATCGGTTAATTTACTATGATTTAGATCAGGTAGAGAGAAGCGCTTCAGGTAAATTGGGTTCGTCTCGCCAGGCAGGTTCTTCGATGTAACTTCTATAACACTACGTAGCTACAAAGTGGCCACAATTAAGCTAGGACGTCGATAAAGAAAACGTATTTCCTCGCCTGTTTGTTGTAACGCTTGAAGATAGTTAGAAAAACATTAATATCTCTGATTTACTTTAACTTGGAATAACCAAATGTGGTATATGATCTAGGTTTATTATTGGACTTCTGACTATGAGTTCAAGTAAATTGAAATATTATAAGGTGTTCATTGAGAATGAGTCACCCCTAAAATTATACCAACCTTTTTTCCACTGATCGAATTTAAAAAGATGATCCTGTAAGATATTTCCAAATCGAGTGATTCCCCGTAGTGAAACATTTTCTAATGATGAAAGACGGGTTCGAGAGACAGGAAAGTTTTTCATAATATCGGAGAAGGTGCTAATAAGGGTACAAGATGAAGAAAATGTTTTGCAAATAGTTGAAGATGAACCAGAAATAAGTACTAAACGTCATTTGATCAACGAAGACCAATAATAAACCTAAATCATGTACCAAATTTGATGTAACGAGTGTTTGTTACATGTTTATTTGTTACATGCTTATATTACGTAAAATGTCCTTTAAACAGTACTAACAATAGCATTGAAGTAACTGGCTATTATTTTATGAGATTGTTTACATACGAGTACACATATAAATAAGCATTTCTGCATATTCCTACTCATATTTTATTACACAGTAACAAAAGTATCTCCAAACGGTTTATTGTACGTGTACAAGATCCGTTGGCGTTGTTGTAAATTAAACAGAGATAATTTGGGAATTTCTTACTGGTTCGTAATATCTGAATACAAATGGGCGCGAGGAATTCAAGCTTACATAAACAAATCTGAATAATAAGGAACAATGTTTTATTTTAATTGGTATTCCAGCAGTTTACACTCGGTTTGGAATGAGCGTTGCTTGATTGTAACGTGCCGAAAATATGCCACAGCGATTATATTTTATAACCTTTAATTTCACTCTGCATATTTTCAATGGGAATCAAAATTTAGAAGTAAATTAACACAGATTTCCTAGAAGGAAACATATATTTTTTATGGGAGTTGAGGTTTTTTTTTAAAAAGAAAAGAAATTGTAAAGAAAATTTTCAAAAATTAAAAAATAGGGAAAAGATGGCAAAATAATAGTTATCTTTCATGGTAAAAAATATTTTTTCAGTAGTTCATTTGAGGTAGATCAACGTAATATTCTACACCATTTGGATTATATAAAAGAAACCAAAATGCGTTGAATATAACATATCATTAACTTCTCTTAAACAGATAGGATCTGATGAATACGAAAAAAAAACTGTAATTAAAAAAATCTATTATCAATTATTTATTTAATTTATCCAAATCATTTATATTAACATCTGACCTTAAAAAGGACAATAATAATTAATTTGATAGTGTAACGACGCAGTTAGTATGCTTTTGAGTATTCAGCGATAATTAGAACATTAAATCTCAAACAAGTCTTAACCTGTTTACTCACAACAATCAGGTTTCGTAATAATACATTGAAATGTATCTTCACTTTGGTTTGGATAAATTTGGCCGGCCATTTCATAAATTTCGGCCATAAAATAATGATCAATGTTGCATTCAAATTTTAATGCAATAAAAAAATAGGATGTAGCAAAATAAACATGAGTCCACATAAAAACTTGACAAATGTACAAAAGCTCCATAGTGTATGATTAGATGTTTTACAATGATGACTCACTGACTGTTTTTGCTACAGTATACCAAAAATGGAAATACATTTTAGAGGATATGACAATTACGATTTTATAAGCTTAATTACGGAATATTTTTTAAGGTATTAAACGGGTTATTTAAAAAAAACAAAATAGAATTATTACATCCTGTGGATAGATAAAATATACCTAGTTTATAATATTTACAAAGATCGGGCAAAGCAATATTTATTGATTTGAATAAAAAAATATACCTAATCTAATTACTAGTACCTTTGTAATTGTTATGATAGAAAATGTAAATTATTTGAATTATTACTGTGTTACTCACTGATTGAAAAATAAAATACCTAAGTATATGCAAATGCAAAACGTTTACTGAATACGTAAAAATTTTCTGCTAGACGGTTAAAAAACGTTGCACAGATAAATCAAGTCAAGTGCTTCTCTTTTCACAAATAAAATTTAGCCCGTTGGATATTTTAATTAAATAAATAAATAAAATTTAATATTATCTATTTTTTTGATAAGGTCATCACGCGTTTTTTTCTTATAAAAAAAAACAGATCAGCAGCAAAAACTTAATTGATATGTATATCATCTTATTCATTTTTTTTGATAATTTTTTTGTACTAGGTATTAGACTCAGTCAACTCTACATTACTTAGAAAGTTTTCTAAAAGATGTGTAAAAATATACAAGGTGTTCTCTGGAATGCGATAGAAGAATTAAAGAAAATTTAACTTTTCGTGTTACAATTTGTGCAAAATTGATTAAAAAAATACTACATGCAATTATTTATTTATATAATCATAATCGTCTTGTTTACACATGAACTTGTTTTGATGGTATATAAGCATTTCATAATATTGAACACACAATACACACTTTAGTCTATATTTTTTAATTAGCACGTATGTAGGTACATTACTTGATTTCACATATAAATTTTTCTGCGTAACGTTACCTAGCTTACGCTTGTACCAAATGCTCAGTGACGGTAAAATCCCATGTTATTTACATTCGTTTATATTACTTTCACGTTTTCTAAAGAATTTTTTAACACACCTTCCATCGCAGTATTGTTCTACCTCTTACAAGGTGGAGAAACACGTGATGAAACAATGCATCAAATTTCAAACTCTAATACGAGAAACCAGGATAATTAAAACATTGTGAATTTTATCTTTTTGTCGTGTAAACTTTTTAATAGTTAACATTGCGACAGCAAATTCTTTAAATTTTGGCGGAGAAAATAATGTATTTCGCCATTCTCGACAATGCTTCTCTCTAAAATTTGTTTTTCGTGCTGAAAACGATTCCACGACTATATTTGGGGTTGCCAAAAATAGCTGTAGAGGTTAGTTACTTTTTTTTTGTTGTAGGCGATATTAGAGAGGCTACAATTACGCCCACTAGATCCATAAAAATAAGAAAAAAAGTAATTAACATATTATAAAGTTGTTTGGTTGCGAAGTATAATATGAGATGGACAACATTTAACTAGACACATTTTTGGATATGAGTCATATATAGACAATAACGTATCTACTATATTTTTCATAAAATATAAAAAAATGTATTAGTAGACGGGTACAGTTATATTATTGTTCTCAGAAATATATCTTGTGTGTTGTTTCTATGAAAAATAAAGGTGATAGGTGAGAAATCAATTATAGAATAATTCAAATTAGATTCTTGAAAAGGTATGGACGTACAAATTATAAGAAAAAAGTGAGACTTAATATTGAATATTTATTTATATCAGCTGTTTTACGTGTTTAAACTTTACTCAAGCAAATAGATTCAATTTTTTCAATTAAAAATATTAGTATTTCGCTTTTTATAATTAGTAATAATGAATTAAACTTGATATCAGATTAAGTTATGAAGTAATTATAATTGTAATTACAGGATATATCTCTGTGACTCTAAACTTACTTGATTAGTTCACAAAACAATTTTTTTATAAGTTTTGCATGATTGGGGTGCGTTTCATTGACTTTACGATTTGTTTACTTTTTGGCGGATGCCGCACCAAGCAAGAAAATTGTTTGTCTAACAGTCATCAGTATTTCCTAGTCTACTATAATCACCTCTGACACACACGGAAAGAATGCGCCTTCTAAGATTGATACAAGCAATGCAGGTATTTTAAAAAATCACTTACTCTGATTCATCAGAATGGTCAAGAAAGTGGTAATGGTCACTAGCACATCCTTGGAAAGCATTTCGATGGTTTTCTTGACGTACAGCAAGAACACGGGAGAAACTGCTGCATGGGTTGAGAGGCCGAGAACACGAATATCTTAAATTTTCTAACCGAGGTGCAGTCAGTGTAGGCCGCAAAGACAGTGATTTGGGCCCTTGGAATGCAGGTAGATGCGGCTAGCGCGAGAAGTGCCACAGGTGCGAGTGGTACAAGAGTACTCGTGCTTTTGGACTGCGAGTAACTGAATGAACAGCGCTCTGGACTTGCCAGTTATGAATGAACTCCTCCGGTTAGTGGTTTCAAGAATAATCCACTACCAGCCATAGGCGTGACTCAGTCTTGGGGGAAATTGCTACACGGGCTGTTATTTTTACTCGAGATTAAATTGGTACGGATGGACGCACGGATCTCTGGGAAGCGATAGGGTCGTCCCCCATTTTTAAAATAATTTCCTTCAAGAGATCTATTCAAAATATCCGACATATATTGCGCTGCTTTCTGAACAAAAGACCTCAGAGATAGTTTGGTATCGTATCATCATTATGCGGTAGACACAACTAAAAATAACACATGAGCTCCTGATCTGTCATGTAAACAATCTGAGTTTGTCGTTTTGAATGTACAAAGTGTCTCAAACTTGATAGTATGAGCCTACTGCGAGGGTATAAAAATTTAAATAAAGTCAAAGTATTATCTTTGGAGTTTGGCAGAACTAATGACGTTATTAATTACATTTTTTCCAAAAACATACCCAAATTTTGTCTCGTTAGAAAGCTCTCTTTTTTCTAATACATTTTTATTAGAGACATTTTTCTATATTACTTCCCGTTTAAAAGTTATAAGCAATATCGTCTTAAAGAGTCTCAAAAGAAATACCACATAAATCATATTAGTGGTGGAAGGATCAAGTAGTCTTTGGAAGTGGCTTTTGTTCGAAATACTGTAACGCTACTGTATAACAGTACAGTAGTGTACTGTATTAACAGTGTTTCTCACTCTTTATTCAAGTATTTGATTCTTCCGAACAAACTATCTTCATTTCGTCGCAATGTCGCATCCAGTCTTGTAAATGTTCTACGATCTGGAATGAGGCGCTCTGGAGACCTTTCTCGATAGAATGCTACAGCTCGTCTTAAAATTCATGAGCACTCCTGGTTGGTTATGTTAACTATGACAACTCACAAATCATAAAATAATAAGTAAAACTCATCTCGGGTCGTAATTAAATTTTTAATTTTAAACTCAAGTAAATCTAGCAGAAAGAAAAGAAAATCAATAAACTGTGTTACAATTACTTATTTATCAGATTTTGATTCATCTTTAAAGGCCAACAGTATATTAAAATGAGTGCGCATGATGATAAGTTTTAGTAAATACAGTTATGAATACACTGCAAGTAATTATATCTGTAATGTTGTGATTTATAATTAATAAACTTCCTGCTCTGATTAACGTGATTATTATTTAGCTTTTTAAATATTCCTACAGTCGAAATACAGTTAGACAAACAAAAGTGTTTCCTCTTTTCCCCTTGTGAACACTACTGCTTTTAACTGTATTCAATTTATACAGTAAATGAAGAAAATATATCAGTGGAAGTAATATACATATTGTGGAATAAAATTATTTTATTTAAATGCGAGCGGTGAGAGCACGCCTATGCCATTTGCTATAAAAGCAAATCATCTCCACTTCTCAGGTAAATACTAATGTAAAGCTCGCTTAGCGTAGACGCATGCTCAAATCCACACATTTACGTCTATACATTTCTCAACATAAGCCAACGTGAACCATTTAAATTACCTACCCTCTCTTTTTCCTCGACATTTTACAACCAAGAGCATTACTTTTCAAATACGCTAACAATACAAGGAATTCCACTGTACAATGGGACCCCTTGCGATGCTAGTAGTACGTTTCACTTAGTAAATAGCTAGGTCAAACCTATACTTTTCCGTTCATTTGCAGACCGGAAAATGATTCACTAAAAAATCTACCTGAAGCAAAAGGTATCATATGCAAGTTTACCAAGAACATACAAATATGTACTATGTGCGTTTATACTTTGCTTTTGTAAAGAATCAGCGGTTTTATGCTAAATTGTGGTAAGTTATAAAATGTACAACTATATTCTACACAAACTTTCAAATGAATATTACTAAGTTCTTGTTTCTGTATAAATACAGACATAAATTAATATTGTTGCGATAAACGTTATTACAAATTGCCACTTTTAACCCTTTAAGTATTAAATGGCAAAACAAATCATTGCATGGTACAACAGCTTTTGGTACTCCGTAAAATACTATAATAAACTTTTGGAATTAAAAGTGCTATGTTCATTTTTTGGACAAAAATTTTTAACATTTAATAAAAACGTTACTTTTAATTCTGTAAATAATAAATAAACCAGTGTTGTGCAAACCCCTTTGTTACTTTTAATCATTTAAGAAGTAAATGGCAAAACAATTGTATATAGTTTGAATTGTATAAAAACTTTTTTCAATTAAAATGCTGAGTTAATTTTTTAGGGAGCAAACTTTGTATCACCTTTAACACATTAAGTATTAAACCAGTGTTGTGTAAACCGCCTTTAAGAAGTAAATGGCACAACAATTGTATAAAGTTTGAATTGTATAATAACTTTTTGAATGAAAATGCCGAGTTATTTTTTTAGGGAACAAACTATGTATCACCTATAACACATTAGGTATTAAAACGTCACAATAAACCCATGAAGAACGGCTAATTGAACCTGTCAAATTTAAATCGTATAATAACTTTTATAACTGAATGTCATACGTTAAATTTCTTTGGGAAACGAAGTATAACTTTTAGGCGTTTACGAATTAAATGGTAAAACAAATCTACGAATTTTAAATCGTATAATAGCAGTTTAAATTGTATAATAGCTTTCTGTATTCCATGAATTAAAAAGTGATACCAACGTTTACTTTTTTTACGAACAAAATATCACCCTTTTGAAGAACAAACTGTTACGTTTAACCATTTTTAGGTATTAAATGGCAAACAAACGAAGTTTAAATCGATAATAGCAGTTTAAATTGTATAATAGCTTTCTGCATTCCATGAATTAAAAAGCAGTAAAAGGTATTAAACAGTAAAATAAACCAATGTTGTGTTAACCGTTTTGAAGAACAAACTGTTAATGACAAAACAAACCTTTCAAGATAAGTCGTATAATAATTTTTATAATTAATTGTGTTGCGATATATTTTTTGAACACGAATTATTAGTTTTAACCTTTTAAATATTAAATGGCAAAACAAACATGACTCTTAAGTCGTATAAAATCAATTTATATTGTAATAGCTTTCCATGAATTAAAAGTGATGTGTTGATTGTTTTGGCAAACAAATGATCATTTTAGTTATTAAACGGCAAAATAAATCAATGTTGTGTTACACCGTTGTGAGGAACAAACTGTTGCATTTAACTATTTAAGTATTAAATGGCAAATGAACCCATGAAATTTAAATCGTATAATACACAGTGTTCGACCCGCTATATATAAAATGATTCGATTAAATGTAGTGGTTTTTCTTAATGTGGTAAAAAAGTGCATGTACTTAGGGAACAAAAAAGACAATAAAAAATTGCAGATCCTGAATCTTTAAACATTAAAAAAACGTTAAAACAATATACTTACTTTTATAAATGTATTTGGTTTTTCTGACAAAAAAATTTCTATAACAAGAATGATTATTATTATTAAATAAATATATTTCTATAGAGGTTGGAAGAAATGGAAATCGTGAAAATCTGGAAAACGGCTTGAGATATCGAGATCGACCAAGAGTCCCTTTTTTACGTAAAAATGTTGGCTCTTTTATAGTTTAATTTAAAAATTCTATTAACTATGCAGGTAAAAAAAGTATTAGTGAATTAACTCAATACAAAGCACGTAGCAAGCGCCCTCTATGAAATATCTTTAAACTAATGCCAAATTCGTATTTCTCGCTCTCAAAAGCCTAATTATACCAATTTTGAATTCGATATCTTCAACTGTTTTAAAATTATTATCATTTTTCGAAAATTTATTTTAATTTTCAACCCCCTGTAATTCTTTAAATAGTCACATATTACTTAGGCAAGTTTGGTTCAAAAGACATATTTTTATATCTACTATCTCCAGTTGCTCTATGGCCCATAAGTTATGGGACATCCTGTATACACAAATGCCTACGAAAAAACTAATTATATTAATTATTTACTGTGTCATCTATTGACAAATTTACAAACTGTGAAATCGTATGATAAATGATAATTGAAAGTACAAGTTACTTTTCACTGATTCATAATTTATCTAAACAAATTTGGGAATAGTTGCGTCATAAAAAATGGAATCAATACAGTAAACAATTTTTTTTGTAAAATTCTTAGTTTCCAAGTAAAAAATTATTGAAGTTGTATTTACTGTAGTCTCTAGCCAAGCGATTCCGAATATTGAAATCTGATTACTTATGGTAGGTATTAACGTTTTTGTGATGCAAATATTTACATTAGTTTTTCGAGTGTCAAAAATGGTTTACCTGTATAGCAATTTGGAGTTGATGGATATTGTTTTAATTTATGATGAAGTGAAAATACTTCAGCAGAACGATATCAAACGCAAACGTATCATAGCTGCTGTCAATAACTTACTAGTTCAAAACGAACAAGAAGCAGAAACATTTGTGCTAGTTTGTAGAAGACGGGCCCAACATTTTGTTGTAACATCAGGTATGTCAAACTATTTTATTAATTAAAACCTCAAATTAATTATATTAATCATTAATAACAATAGCGGCGAAAGCAGTTGAATTTGCTGTATAAAATAAGTGTTATAAAATGTTATGAATTTATTTCTTTCCTTGGCAATTTCTTTCAATTTTTTGTCCGGATTGTATGCTTTACCTTATCGGGTTTTACAGTGGACCAGTTTCCAGTGCAGTGCAGAAGTGTATTTTTTAATCATTTTTGAACTGCTCTTTTTGATTTTTTTTACAAAATTCTAATTATAAGTCACACCTTTTTTAAATTTTACATAATATCATGTAACTTAGAATGGAAAACCCTAACATAAAAAAATATAGAATAAAATGACAGCAGAAAATCTAATAATACCAGCGTATTCACTATTCAGCACCACCAAAAACGTACCTTTTTCAAATTTTGATGAAATGTGTGTATCAAATTCTAAATAATAGTAATCTCCTATGATCATTTATTGTTATGGCGAACACACACTAAATTATTAAATTTAACTTGCTACATTGGATTTGCTTTAAAATCGAAAACTTTTCAGTGAATTTATATTGTTTAAATGTTAGCTGTTTAAATTTTTTTAGACATGAAAATCATCCAACCAACTCGATTCAACATGACACTCTGTACAAGTTTTTCCTTTGAATTTATGAATTAGTAACTGTCCTCAGACGTTTCATGTCTCAAGAGCTTTAGGGTGTAAGAAATCTGACCCCGAAAATGGGATAAAAATATTGAAATAAAATATAAACTTGAAAATGCATTTATTCCATTGCTCCCAAAACAACTGCATATAAAAAGAGACTCCTCCATAACGTGGTAACGAAAAGTTTGTAGATATGATCCGATATTAATATGTAAACATAGCTCTCAGTTGTCAGCACCTCGCTTGTCTTGACACTTTATCGTAAACTTCAGGAAACGCTTTAGCACATCTCATCTCATTCCTCAGTCTGTCGTAGAGGGAATGGTCGAACATTCTTCTAAATTCCTCTCTTGTCATGTAGGTATCAGCGTAGAGCATTTGAAACCTGGGAACAATACCGTTCAATTGTTATTCAGCTTCCATACTACTTATATGGAATGGTAATGTTACGGAGCATTAATATTAAGTAGATACGTTTTATCATAAATAAAAACGCCAGAAAAGATAAAAATGGGGTCATACACTTCAGAGATACTCATGATTGAGTAGACATGCTTATCAGCAAACGTTGCACTGTTATGTGTTTTAAGTATCAGTAAGTAAGTGAATGAACTAAATTATCTGTTTTTTAGAACTGATAACCGTCATTTAAAAAGACGTTTAAAAAGTTTACTGCAGTGGCGTACGAATATTTTTTAGTCAGTATAATAATGCTTTTTTGTTGTTAACACAGCTTTCGAAATAGTTGTTACATTATTATGAATTTAATTTAAATCGGGATACAGGAATAATACAATTTTTTAATAAATTGAAATCTAATCTAATCCAGATTTTCCGAATACAATTTCAAAACTAGATTAAATTTCAATAGATTCGATACATTTTGAAATGAATCAAAAATTGATATGGATTATATTAAACAGTGGACAATTTATATCAAGGCTATTCCAAATTTAAGCTTTTTACAACTTGTTTTATGATATTTTTATTATACACATTAACCAACATAAATGTTATTAATTAGTTAAATATTTTTATGCCAAATAATATTGAATTTTCTATATTAGGAAGATGGCTGCACATACTCGAGCACAAATAATTTAGAACGATCAAATTAAGTTGCTACAGAAAAATATATAGGGTGATTTTAAATGAAGTAGCAAAATGGGACCACAGATTCCTTAGGTGAAAATAAATCGATTTAACCTAACATACCTATATCCCAAGTAAAAAAGATATACAGGGTGTCATAATTAAAATTTTATTTTCGATATTTGTAGATAACTTCTTAAAAATTCCAAATATTTACATAAAATTTGTAAATCAGTGGTTTTTGCGAACGAGAAATTCAAATTTGTTTCTAATTTTGACGTCACTAGTAGAGGGCGCTACTTATGGCACAACATGTTTCTTTTAAATGGCAGAACATTTTTGCTACTTAGTGTATCCATCTGACTATTGAAACAAAAACCCACAAAAACCCCCGATTTACAAATTTTATGCAAACATTTAGATTTCTTAAGAAGTTATTTACTAATATCGAAAATAAAATTTTAAATTTGACACCCTGTATCTTTTTTATGATGCTACTTGGAATATAGGTATGTTGGATTAAATCGATTTATTTTCATCTAAGGAATCTATGGTCACATTTTTGCTACTTCATTTAAAAACACCCTGTATATATGTATATATTTATAGCTTGCCATATAGCATATAGTTCAATGTTAAATTAATTGCGTAATTAATTTTTACTATTAGAAAAATTATGATAAACTAGATTACGCAAAGAAAGTCAATTAAACTGATTTCTTAAGAGTGTGCGTAATTACATTTTAATTGCCCGATTGATTTGAAACTAAATTAAACTTACTTACCCATTAACGTCAGTGACGTATTTCTCCACTTTCCTGGTACTCTTCTCGGGGTGAAAATTGTTCACTTTGGGCACTCCATACATGCCAATATCTATATAAAGCTTTTCATCGTTCCCTTTTGGATGTACCATTCCAACATTGGCAGGAAGGATGAAAGGACAGAGCCATAAAGGGAAAACGTTGAAATTATCTTTGAAAAATGTGACACTATCTGCCAATGTTTCCATAGGGACCAACATATCTTGAATGACGTGATTGTTTTCGTATAATTTTTTTATTGCTTCGGTCTGGGTGAGTTTCAATAATGACACTTTGGGTGGCACTAACCACCCTAATAATATCCTGAATAAAATGTTGTTCCCAAAAGGTATAATATCCTAAAATAAATAGAAAGCTTAGACACTAAAATAACGCGTTTACTTAACAAGATTACTCAAATGACATGTCAACAACGACTCTTGTTATTTATAACCTTCATTAAGATAAGAATTACTGAGAATTTAAATTACCTACAATGATATCCGTATTACAGATAGGACCTGTCTCTAAAGACCGGAAGTCCGGAAGTCTTTTAGGGACAGGTATATTAGGGCGAGTTGAATTGAATTTACCTGAATTTCCCAAAATATTGATCTAGTATGCCGGTGGTAGTAGTCTCTTAAAGGTATATACTCTGTAGAACTTTTGGTTTCTTTTAAAAAACTCTCAACATGCCGAAAGAACCAAGGTTTGTACCATCGCCCTATACAGTTGATCTAAAATGCAATCTTCATTATATTACAGTAAAAATATTCATTATTTTATTAATAGAAATTGGTTAAAACCTACATGGTGTTCTTTAAGACTGAGATACAACTGAAGTTTATATAAACTTCTCCACAAAAGTTAAGGATGGATGATTTCTTTTAAAGACTGACGTTTTTTATTTTCCAAATGGTTCTAGATAATAAATAAAATGTCTACTTTCTTATCTGAGTAGTTTTGTTGCTCATCATTGAGTGACTTTTTCAGTTTTCGACTAGTTCTTATCGTTGGTCTTTTTAAGAATTTTGGATCAGTCGTTGTTTCGAGTTTATATAGTCCACTCTTATTCAAGACCTAAAGATTATTGCATAATGCCTAGACGTAAACTGAGTGCAGCTGAAGCCAATAGGGCCATTGGTATCATGCCCTCAGAGAAAAGTTGCTAACTTCTTTCAAGTCAGTGAAAGCTGTTGCATCGATATAGAGAAACAGGAAATATCATTGAAAGACCAAGGAGTGGATGCCCAAGATCTACTCCCTTGCACAAGACCTGTTTCTAACAGTATCCACCCGTAGAGAGCCTCTGAGTACTTGTCGGATGATGCAACAGCGACTTCTGGTGTTGCGATTTCAATTGAAACAGAATCTACGTTCACGACGACTTTTGAGAAGGGTTCCACTGTCACAAAATCATATGCGACTTCAGTTGCAATGGGATAAAGAACACGTGAATTGGAATGATCAATGGAGGCCTGTATTGTTCACACATGAGTCAAGATATGGACGGTTTTCGGATAGTTGGCGTATTCGAGTATGGACTTTTCCTTAGTACCCAGAAATCGCAGAGCCATCCAGGAAATTCATCCATTCAGATATGGTACAGTTGTTGTTTGAGGAGGCATTTGTTTTAATGGGCGTACAGAGTTGTTGGTGCTTGATGGAAACATTAATGCACAGATCTACGTCGAACAAGTGTTCAACAATGTCATCCCTTTGTTTCATGCTGCAATTGGACCAAATTTTTTATTTCTCGGCGATAATGCGTGACCTCATCGTGCGAGAATTGTTGTCGATGCCCTGAAATTTCATGGTATTCGGCACTTGGCACTGCCGCCTCTCTCGCCAGACCTCAATCTAATTGAACACGCATGGGACCAACTACAAAAAGTCTTAGTTTCACATCAACCACCCCCATATACACTTTAGAAACTCAAAGGACTTTTACCACACCTATGGCGAGAAATTGATCAAGACCACTTCAACAACCTGCCTTCAGGCAGTTATTGAAGTGCGACATCCCCTGTATTAAACTTTTCTTTCTAATTGTTTCAATAATATGAATTTTGTGTTAAAATCACCAAAAATAAAACTTTGCTAAAACCTGAAAAGGAGGAACAAAAAACGTACACTCGTATAAAAGAGTAAACATTCAAGATAGCATATCAAAAATATTTTTTAACAAAAGTCAACCTTTAGAAGAAACTCAGGATTTGTGAACTTCCTTAACTTTTGTGTAGCAGATAACTCAACCAAACATGCCTCAATCAAAAGTTGAAAATTGTTGCTTATATTTTTTTAAAAATAGTTATCCTTTTGTGTTTAATCGCCATTGGTAAAATGTTCTCGTAATACTGATAAAATTCAATTTTTACACATTTCGATTGTAGTAGCAACACTCCATTAAATATCCCTACCTTATTTTCTTCAGGTTGGTCTGTCTGTACGCCTGTCATAATGACAGCTTCATTCTCACTATATGCTATGCCTTCCACAAATTCATTTTTGGTGTCTTTACTAACTTCCTCGAATCTCTTAGCGATGTTCTTCAAACCCTTCACGGGTTCATATGCTAATCTCACATATTTCCTAGCTGGAATCATCTTAATGTCCACAGATGTTAGTATTCCTAATGTGCCATAAGACCATGGAACTGAGTAAAACAAATCTGGATTGTCCTCTGGAGAACATCTAACAACGCTTCCATCACAAAGGACTAGTTCGTAAGATAAACAAATGTGTTGGAACAGTCCATATATATGCGATGAGGATTCGATCCCTGTTCCCATGATCAAACCTCCTACTGTAAGATCGTCCATTTCGGGTAACACTGGAATTGTCCAACCCAGGGGGTTGAGGGTAGCTGTTAGTTGTCCCATAGTTACCAGGGGTTCCACCCTTACTAGCTGTGGGGAAAGTAAGAAGGTCAAATGATGAGAGTAGTTATTTTGGATGTTATGTTTTATCTAACTTTCGGCTACTTCCAAAAATATCAGTAGTCGTCAACTTTTTATTTCAAATGGAACACTATATACAGGGTGATTTAGAACTTATCTACAATAATTTGGGATTAGATGAGTAATGAAAAATGGAGTCAGTATCATAAAAAAAATTTTACGTCGCTGGGCTACTGCAGTTTCTAGTCAGACGATTCGGTATATTAAAATTCGATTACTTTTTGTAGGTATTAATCTTATTTGTGATGCGAGTTTTTCAAGTGTCAACGATCGTTTTAATTTATGGCGATGTGAGAATGCTTTAGCAGAACGATTTCCCAGTAAAAATGTGCCAAATTTAGCTAGTTTTACCGCGGTGTGTAGTGAGTGCAAGTGTAGTGCAACGCGAGGGAAATTTGAAACCGAATCGTGGAAGAGAGGTCCAGGACGTTCATGGCGTATTGCAGCGATGTAGCGTATCATATACGAAGCTCAATAATATCCATACCATGTACAGCGTGTAAAAGCATTAATACTAAGGCATTGGACAAGAAGGACCTGTACCATGGCGGCCATTAAATCATTTGAACTTCTTTTTGTAGGGATATATAAAAAATGTGTATCGCACCGAAGTGGATATCTACTATTGACGATTTAGGCAACGATTTACGGTATAACAAACTATTTTATTAATTAAAACCACAAATTATTTATATTGATAACAATAGTGACAAAAGCAGTTGAATTTGCTTCATAAAATAGGTGTTATGAAATGTCATTTATTTTTTTCTTTTAAATCATTTTCAAACTGCCCTTTTTGATTTTTTTACAAAATTTATTTATAAGTCACCTGTACATTCAAAAATGTTGTTTAGGTAAGTTCTATATCACCCTGTATATCATTATATTATTGGAAATAGCAAGGAATTTTGAGCCGAAAACACATAGTACCTACATCTCATATCTAAACCCACCCGTTTTGGGGTTACTTAACATTTCACTTAACCACAGATGTGTTGATATATCACGTATAAAACTAATTAAAAATTCCTTGAGTTTAGCATTACTTCAACATACAATTTGCAATAATAAAACGCACAATTTCTTACCACTATGCGATAATAACGCCAATAGCTAAATTTATTATGGCATTGTATTTTTTCCGATATTGTAAAAAAATGTATGAGTGTAACGCAGACAATTATTTCCGATGCCTGTAGTTTACGGACTGGTGGAAGATATATTTAAAAGTTGATAAAATTATCATATTGCCTCATTTCTTTTCGATTACTCAGTTTGAGATATCAGAAAAATGTGGGATAAGATATTTCAGTTTACCTTGTTTCCTGCATTCACTTCTAAAATATCTACCAGATTCACTTCAACTTTGTACATGTTATTTTTATAAATTGGCCTGCGAAAGCTGATGGTTTGCCAACCTGGTCTTGCCGTGCAAATTTGCGTTTTTTGTCCATTTTTGTTCCACTCCTGTATCTGAAAATACACAGAAACAGCATGAGCAATTTAACATAATCATTTTTGGAACACCTTAATTACGGTAGTTATAAACGCTACTATTAGGCTTACCTGTTTTTGTACAAACTTCACTTTGCTGTCGTGTTTCTTTGGGGCACTGCTAAATTTGAATACCACCCAGTTCCTAACGTACATCCATATATCGAAGAAAAAGGACGCCGGTAGCAGAAACAAACACACAAAAACCCATCTGTAGTGTATCAGTATATATTCCACAATGCTTTCCGATTTGTACGCCATCACGGTATTTATGTTTAATTTATTATTCGACGCGACAGTTTGACGATTTTCCGAATAAGTGGTTACTTTGTCATCGTTATCTAAAAATACAGTCCAGCGACGTACCTATTAGCAGCAATTGCCCATTTAAGTGCCTTATACTCGTGATATTGTACTGCGTACAATTTTTTATGTCAGCTAGGTTGAGTTTAACTCAGGCTGCAAGTAATATGACGTTCAATATACCGCTTGTTTGGCATTTTTACTCTGAAATATAAGATGATAAAATGAAGAACCACCGGTGTTAATGAAAAATTTAATAAAATAAATTAATTTTTAACAGTTCATTTACTCTCAACAAATAAATTTGATGACAAAAAAAACGGGATTCATAGGAAAACTAATGAATGGTATTTTAAAAATAAGCTTCCGAAAATGAAAAAAATTCAAGCTGCTGTCTCACAAGTTGAAACTTGCCTTGCCTATAATATCTAGATGGGTGGTTTTATGTATGCGTGACATGAAGTGCTGTAAATTACTCTACTATTTCGAAACTCGGATATAGTGATCATATTTGCAGCAACTATATTTGGTACTCATTTAATTTAATTGTACAAAATTCTTTTACAATTCCACAGCGCATACTAAATGTTAAAACGTAATACGAAAATGCTCTAAGTGTTAATGGAATAACAATAGACAATCGAATATTTGTCACCCAGACTGAATAAAACCAACTTTGTTATAACAAGATTACCCTGTAAATTTTGCCTTTTTTTTATCATTTTTGTCTATATTCACTTATGTTTTATTAAAGTACCTAAACACCTTTTCGAATGCTATTGAGATATTTTTCTTTAAAAAAATAAGATTTAAGTTACGTACGTGCATTTTAATATAAAGTAAATGGAACAATAATGACAGCAATATATTTTTCCGTTTGCTTTTTCCCATAATTTTTGTCATCTATCAATCGCCGTTCTTATCTAAAGCTGCCATCAAAGGAACTAAGGTGATTGCATTTTTTCCAGCTAACCTTAATAAGAAAATCCTAGATAGGTTTTCCTTCCTGGATTACGTCTCATCGAGCGTACAATGTCGCCGTATTTTCTTCGAGGTCAAAGGTCAACGTTTTACCGTCGCCTGAAACTGAAATTCAGGACGCCACAAGAATGTATTACTGCTGAAATCAGATAAAGAGGTTTTTCCATAACGTTTCTTAAAATTAGTTTGATGCTAGTAACAATAAAATACTTCATGTTTATGGTCATTCAAACGATGTTTATTAGTTTCAAAATAAAATCTACTAAATCTAAAAATATATTGAAGAAACAAATTAGCAAATAAATAAATAAAAAATATAAATTGTCCTTGAAGAATCTGAACCCAGTTTGTAGCTTTCCGTCTTATAGCTTGGTTTTCTAGTTTTAGAACATTTAACTATCAAGTTTAACGATTTTAATGTCTCCTTTCCCCTTTAAAAACAAGATACGACACTGAAAGTGAAATAAAGAGACAAATTAGTCAACTAAATCGTTAAATTGAATTCATCTAAAACAGGGGCAATGTTCGTTTATCTACTGGAGACTTGATTTTTGTACAGAGTGAAATTATACCAGAGATAATCATCTTACAAATTCAAAATGAAGTGGAAAATAGATAATTCAGTACCACACTTGTACAAACATGACGGAGGTAACTAAAAAATTGTTTAAAAAGTGTCAGTGTTAATTTTATAAGTACGCATTGGCTGATTATAAGTGATATTAGTGTGTTTATAGATATGAATCACCGGCGTTATTGCTTGATTCAACTTAATTTGATATAATAATTGATATGCTCATACATATTATGTTATCGCATTTTAAATGTTGGATTTATTTTAATGAACTTATCTAAAAAAACTAATAGTTCCTATTATTGGTATTACGATTCCTAAGTTGGATCGGCTTCTCAGACAATGCTATAAAATTGTTATTATAAATAAGTCTTTAATTAAAAATATTGGTACGTAATCATACCCAGTGATTAACAACGTTTTGTAATTTACATTTTTTTTAAATAAATAGTTCTATTATCACTAGTTTTTTAATAATATTTTATCCTTAACTTAAGTTTATTTGTTTTGTTACCAATGAATTTTATATATGATTAAATAAATAGGTAAATATTATTATGTACTGAATTGGTACAAATTGAAAACTCGTACACTAATGAAATTTACAAAATAGGTCGCGATATTCCGTGTGTAAACAAAAAAATTGGCTGCTGTTTTATTTAAGCAATTGCTTGAAACATGCGATAGGAAGTCGCTTACTGCTGAAATAATATTATAGTGGAATGCCAAGAGCATATTGAAAACTTTTGACTACTTAAATTTGCCTAAAAGCAAGTTTAACAAATTTAGCTCTTCTTTTGAGGCAGTCTAAAAAAATCTAATCGAGTTAAAAAAAATATCTCTTCACTATGCCAATCATACAAATTTTCACCAAGGTGTAAAAGAATTTACAGGCTGTCAAATTATTTAAAATAAGAAAAAAAAAGAATATTTTCACCTGCTGCACAGTATACGACATTATAAAAATTATCGCACCCTACAAAAATCTATTACTACTTTCATTGATATAAATTATTTAGTATTTTTCACGAAATCTGTTCTAATCTGTTTCCTCTAAAACTCAGTGTCTTTACGTTAATACGAAACCTAGGTGAATTTTCTTAAGTTTTTCATTTACGTTTGCTTATGTACACCTTCCGATTTTTTCTTTTTCCAATAATCACTATGCGGTTTTTTGTTTGTTTTTATTCCAAAATTTGTATCCCTATCATACACGACATTGAACTCGAACTTTAGTAACTGGTTGCATGGAAACCTTGTACAGTAATTATCAAATTATCGTACTTAATAACAATGAAGTGTGCAAAGTTCGACTTACTTTAGTTCAGTAGTATGAAAAAAAATCAATGAAAGATGAAGCAGTGCAAAATTTGCTATTTTTTGTACCTACCTTATTATGCTACACTGATGTGTTTTATATAATATATCCTAGCATTCATTAATCACCATAATATTAATTTAATACCCACGAGATCATCTCTCACATCACTTCTGACAGTTCTACAAAAGTGTAAAACCGATGATAAATGGTACTCTATTATTCAAATAAAATTGTTATTCCTAAAAAGATAGAAGAAAAATATGTTGCAAATTCATGCTTTTTTATTTTTTTCGTAAAAATTCTTTTTTTTTTTTTGAAAATATTTATACAGGGTGTAATTTTGGATGTTACATTTATATACGGAAGCTACTTATATCGGATGTCCCACAGGGAACATGGCAAAGTTCTTGAGACGAACACAACTAAAATATCTCCAGCATTTCCGGTCGTTATTTTCAGACACCCTGCATATGATTGTATTTTTGGACTAATATAGCTATGTGCTAAGAGTAATGGAACAGTACATAATTTAATAGAGTACCTAGCTATTATTATTATTATTATTATTATTAAGAAAAAAACTGAAACTGGAACTTCTGTAGTTTTTCGCTCTGTATTTCGGCAATTTTCGTCTTATCTGGAATGTTATCAATTTGCCATGGATATAAACATTTGAAAAACAACAAATTGGCTTGGAATAAAAAATGAAGTGTTTTATTTCTACTTTTATCTACTTTTTGGAGATATTACACAATTTCTAGTATTTCGGCAGTTTTCGTCTATCTTGAATGTTATCAACTTGTCTCCATAATTTTCCATGCTCTGTTGCTGGTTAGTATTATTAGTAGAGTTAAATTAATCGATCATGCTCACCAACCACTTGGGACACTACGCTACACTGTTGTCAAATTTCATAATTGGCGGAGAAGTTGTGCATAATTAAATTCTTATTTTTCAGACATAGATTTTGGAAAGGTTAAATTTATTATATATCTCAAATATTTGAAATGTTGACGGTTACTTCAGACAGCACTGGAAGTAATAAGAGAGTTGACTACTACGAAACGTAAAAATATATTCTTTTAAACACGTATATCTGAAATATCCTGCATAGGAATTTTGAAATTTACATCGTACTTGGTTATCTAGATACTTTTAGTCTAAAGTCATCGTAAGTGATCCTGTATATGACTTCATTCTATAAAAATTTGATGAAAATGTTTAGTGCATTTAATATAAAAGTACTAGAGTGAATAATAGAAAGTGTATAACTAAAAAAACAATAAAGGTAGCTAAGATGGTTTGTACTAGGTAATGAATTAGGCTTGAAGAAAGAGCATCAAGCTTAGTCGTATATTATCAGCACTGCTTAGTCTGTAATACCCTCCTAAATGGGTCACCCTGTAATTCCCATTGTAATATCAAGACCATTGGATAACTGTAGCAAAGAGAAGCTGATAAGATATCGGGATCGTGCTGATAACATCCTTGCTGTGGTGTTATCCTTGAAGGACCGGAACGAATTGGACAGATATAATTCGTGAAGGGCGCCAAAATTGCGTAATCGTACCCTCCATACCCTGAAAAAGGAAGAGGAAGACAGCAGAAGTGGCGCATACACACATCGCAGGCGCTTTTCTATTGATTCCAGACCTACTCCACGCCGAGCAGCAAATCGCGATTGCTAAGGTGGGGCTCACGGCTGTTCGACTTGAATTCAAATCACTCCAGTGGCCCCTAAAAGAGCGTTCGTTGCTGGGCCCCTCCGAGTCTTGCTTAGTGTATGGCTTCCAGGCCTCTATTAAAAAAAGTCTCAGTGCCCAACCAGTAGAACTCATGATTGGCTCCTTTTGGAACTTGTGCCGTGCTTGCCCTTCGATGCCTGTCGATAAGGTAAAATACTATAAGTAGTATAACCCCATTTCTATGGTTAAACGAATATCATCCGCATTGCAAAAAATAGGTAACACCCATTAGCAGTTGGCTGCTTTAAGTGACATCCCTTAACACTTTTTATTAGTCAAATCTCTTGACACGAATGAATATTTATATAATTTTTATAAGAAATCAATACAATTAAATGAATAAATATAGAATCTGACAATAATCAACTCAAAGGTCAACCAAAAGTGATCAACATCAAATTCGTTAGTCAAAATACATATATTTTATGAAGCATGACCTATCAAACATGATTCAGTCTATTATTCATATTATCATACTTACTACTATTGCGAAATAGGAATAGTTTTCATTTCCTTCGGCCATACAAAATCAGTAAGGCATGTAATCATTGGTATTCATAAAAGTGCACGTCAAAAAGTAATTAGACGTAATAGGATCTTGTGCTAATTGTTTCCTTGTATTTCCATTTCATTTCCACCGTATACAATGGTAAAAAGTTTCTTTTTCTATTAAATTTATTAATGTATTCAGTCTAATTATATTGTAAATCCCAAAATCTCGTTCTAGACTCTTTCCAAATTAATGATCAGTTGGCGAAATATACGACTTCGCTCCTTTTATAATTTGTTTCTGCAAAGGATGTTTAACGTTGATTATTAGAGTTTATTTTGTTTACCATAACTATATTCGAAGTCATTAGAAGCATTGATTAAACTTTAGCAATTAATTTAATACCATAGTGCCATATATCGCCAGGTAAGCATAAAATCGATGACATTATATTAATGACCTACAAAATTTTGAGCGACAAAGGTAAAGAAAGGACAAGTAAAAAAATGGGTGATACGAGGAGACATACCATACTATCAAGATTATTCCCTTTCTGTTGTAAGTGATCCACATTTTGTCATATTCAATAGCCATTCCTGTAAATATCACCACCTGTATATCTTCCTGTAAATACTGACAAAACGGTACAATATTTCTTCATTATCTCTTAGATGTTAGAGTTGTATGGCCTTCCACACTTTTACAAATCAGTTGTTTGATTCCTTCACCGATATTCTTGTTTTTCTGTCTTTTAGAACTTGAAATGTATCAGTTCCACTGCTCGTCCAGCGCACAAAGATCAAGTTCAGCAGTTCCGTTATACATTTTGGTGAAGATATCTTAATTAGCTATTAAAATTTAACTCCATTGATTTATATATGTATTCCTACTCTGTTTATTGATTTTGTTGGTCTACAAAAGGTTCCGGACCAATCATAAGCTTTAAAGGCCTTTTACCGGATCAACGCTTCAACCTCTTCATTACTTCAATATTCCTTGCGGCTTTATATTACTTTGTTCTGTATACCTTGCTGCATTAGAGCGCTTGCAATGCAGTAGGTTTATCTCTAGCGCTTTTGCCCAGACATTTCGCAACGTCTTTGAATTAGTTGAAGGATTATATAGTGTTGGGTACTTATGCATATAAATTATGTAAGCATTACAGTACAATTGGATCTACGGTATATGAACATATAATACTATTCTAAACTCTTAGTTGACAATGTTGACAATAGAGTAACTTATACAGATAGATCTAAGCAATAATCTTCAATTGTCAGCTTTTACCTCATCTTGAAACTCTGCAGCTAACTGTTTCAATGGATAAGTTAACCAGTCTTCTACTTGTTCTTTACTTTGTGTTGGCTCCAATAACTAAGGTCATTGTGTTGCGTTTAAAACGTGTTAGTGGCTATAACTTAGGCAACCCATCGCACGTTAGCATTATAATGAAATGAATAGCATTGCTACAAACGTAGCGCTGGTGCAGCTATCTCATGATCAATTTTTCAGCTACACTCTGAATATCGGAGCACCTATCGATGGCACGAATACACTGGCCCAAGGCAAGAAGTCGTTAGAAGACCCCCACAAGCTAACATTGCAGAAAAAACCAACGATCCTCAGCCTGCAACAAAGAATAACGATGAAGACTTCCAAACTGACTCATGTGAGTGCTGATATCTGGAAGTACATTACAAATATTAATTATTCTTTAAACTTTAGAGCAATGTTTCTAAATTTAAACCCTTCAATTCTATTTTAGTGCCCAAGTTGGAACCAGCTATGCCTAGAAGAAAAAAATACCCCGACTTAGCTTATCGACATCACGAGTTCTTGGTAAGCGACGGCCCCACCAATGAATTTTGCAGTGCGGACAGAGCAAGGGTAAGTTTTGGGTGGAAAAAGAGTGATTTATTAGTGAATAAATATGCACGCACGGCTGTATAGTTGTTAGGAACGCGACTGCTTGTGTTAGTATAGATATAGATATAGATATTACATTCCCTCTAACCACGTAAATCATGCCACTAACTGTATAGTCGATTGCCAAATATCTCCTCAGACAGGGGAACTAGACACTTTTAGTATATTCAACTGCTGTATCGCGACAAAAATGAATTCAAACAATTTCACCAATGTTCTGAATCGTTTGAAACTGTAGTAACATACATGATCGATATAGAGAGCGTACGCTAATTTTAAATGGTAATATTCAATGACCGATTGACTATATGAAAAATATAATTTTAAATTATGGGCTTTAAAGAAAATGTTCATCCTTCAATCACAGCAGCATATACGCGAGGCTGTACAACAAGTTATTAAGATTTTATTGTTTCTAATTTCTGCACTAGCATTGTCAGTTCGTATAAAATTTAGTCTTATACAGGGCGGCCAAATGAAAACGAAACAGACCCATTTTCAGGAACTGCGTCAAGATTATAGAAAACGCTCACACCCGTCGATTTTAGATTAAAGGGGGATATTCTTTGTTGATATTTTTGACTTTCACACTTTCACCCCCAAGCAAGGCTAAGCATCACTCGAAAATATTTAAGTGGCATTGGGGGTTGAGTAATATTTACTTTGAAAGCTCTTACAATTGTTTTTACAACAGACTTTAAATTTTATAATGCGACGGGTCTGAGCGTTTTTCTGCAATCTTAACGCAGTTCCTGAAAATGGTTCTGTTTTGTTTTTATCTGGTCACCATGTATGTGTTCACTAATAGAAATCCAACTGCCTTAAATCCGAATTTTTGAGAAGCTATGCGATCAGTCCATAAGCTATCTTCAATTAAAATTAGGTGTAGAGAGAAAAACTATTGATTTTGTACTTTCTGTTGCTTAAAAGGTTAGTTCCCCAATTTGAGAAGATATAACAAAGGCTTAGTTAAGTTTAGTTTTTGACCCACCGATTATGATAGAAAACATGTTTAACTGAAGTGTTTTAATAAAAATCGGAATATATGTATAACGCTGTACACTGCCTAATCTTATATTTAATGTTGTTAATAAAACTTAAGCTTTATATAAATAGTCCGCTTTTTATTAAATTTGCTTGCCTAGTTTATATGAACATGTAAACAGTTGAAAGAGCCATTTTACATCAACGCTACCGTATAAACTAGGTTACGGATACGTTCATCTGAAGTTAATGATAAACTTCACTTCTGATGAATTTTTGCTCATCTAACATCGCGATCATCATGTAGAATATAATCCGCATACGTACGAAACATCTCAGGGACGAGAGTGCGTTCACAAATCATTCTGAGACGTTTTGCACCCGCCCCCGTCAGCGTCGGACGCCAAGAGCTAACGCTAGAAACAGTTAAGAACAGAAATATTTAAGAAGTAATGCTCTCCGCCTTGCCTGCATGTTTTCTACCGACAAACAGGAATAGTAAATTATTGGGATATGTTTGATACTTTTTTCAACACTATTTTTAATTACAAATAAAATTTAATTGTTCAATCTACTGACGGAGTTTTAAACTGATCGGTTTCCATCCATCGTTTTTAGGCAGCTGGCACATGTTTGGGAAAAATAGTGTTAAAAAAGTATCGATTCTCCTCGAACGTTTTGCTCTCCCTGTAGGTATAAAAAATTAGACGGCTATACAATACCCACCGCTCTAAAGCCCACAGCCCACAAAATACACTGCCATTAATATCAAGTTAGCTAATTTTGGGCCAATCACGATTGAGTGCTAGAGAACGCATATTGCAATACAGAGCTTACTGAGTTTTGAATTTTTGCATACCAGTAACAGCTATTCTTACACAGTTTTCTTTTTATTCGGTTGACAGATTATTGCATACAGTATATAGAATTTTTATTTTATTTGAATAGTCATTCTGAATGTACAGAAACTTGTTTGCGAACTGTGAGAATTTCTAATAGTTTGACATGTTTACTAAAGTGAGATCGACTATAGTATCCACTGCAAAATAATAATAATAATTTGTTGTTATTCCAAAAGTATATGAAATAGATTTATTATTAAATAAAGCTACATTAAAGACAAAAATGAAATAACATATTTATAACATTACTGTCAATTTTTTTTAAATGTATAAAAACTATTCGTGCAGGAAGCTAAAAAAGACTGTATGAGGGTACCGGTACAATTAGTTGAATTGAATTTAACACAGCAGCTTTTATATGGGTTCTTAGTTGACGATGAAACACTATACATAACTGTCTACAAGATGGCTTGCAAATTTAATAGGCAGTGTTGCAACCAGGATACAAGGAAATTAATAAATGTACGACAAAAATACTCTATAGCCATAAGAATATTTTAATTATACCGGGTGACAACGGAAAGTGGGAACACGCTGTAACTTTTTTATGACTGCTGATAAAAATTTGAAATTGGGTGGGTTTATACTAGATGGTGCCATGAATTCTTTGAGTTCATTTCGGATTTCATGACATTTCCGGTTTGACCGGAAGTTACCGTAAATTTATATTTTTAAATGGGACACATTGCATTTTTGACATTTTTGGAATCAGCGGATCATGTTACGTATGGTAGGACCAATTTTCTGACACATTTTCTGGATGTAAGTAATTTTTTTTAATTTTTAAAAATAAAACTGGAAGGCCGCGACTGGCAGAAATTGTTTTCTTTTCTGACGGATTTTAAAAATTGTTGTTGTACCACAAAATTCTGAAAAAAATCTTTTATTAAAAAATCAATAGGACCCACCCTGTTTACATTTGAAAAAATTGAGTTTTTAAAGAAATACAATAAATCGAAATTTTTAGTGGTAATAACTAAAAAAATGTACAAAAATATGCAAATTTAACTCAAAGTAGTCGGGAGTTATTAAAGAAAACGTTATTATTATTTTTAAATTTGATATTCTCTATATCCTAAACGAAGCGTTTCCAGACCTAAGTTCATAGGAAATTGTTTAAAATTGAACGTAGAATAACGTGAAGTATGTGCATCATCTCCTGAAACACCTGTATTAACTAATTTGTACACTGTAAATAAACTTTAACATATTTTTGTAATAGGATACGTAATTTAAATTGAGCGATAAAATTTGTGTGATAAGGGGACGAAATATTAGGATTAGAATTAACCTCAATCATCTTTTTGTCTCTCTTGCTAAAACGATGGAATTATACAATTCCAATTACAAGTTTTAGCAGATAAGCAAAAATCATTACGTTTACGTTTAGTTCTTAAAACGACTCGACCATTATAATTTCTTTCTAAGTGCCAAATTACACATTGTCGTGTCCATTAGAGCTAAGTTTAGACTTAAATTTGGTTAGATGATAAGTAAAAAAAACGTGATTAATATATTTCATCGAAAATAACACTAATTGGGAAACGTGAACGTAAGTGACGTTAAGACAATCCCTAGGGAGTTGTTGGAATTAATGGAATCTTCACTTGTGGGGTGTAATATAGCCCGTTGATTAACAATTAGTACGAGATTAAATGGATCATGACAAATCTAAGGCAGCTAAATTAGAAACCACCAAATCAGTTTAGTAAGAAGTAAGCCGAGAATGATGATATTGATTGAGTAACCTAAAATGTAACCGCAAATATTCAGCACGCCACTATATGATGGAGGTATGCATAATTGAACCGCAAAAAGTTAATATCAGAATGTTTAGCCACAAAAATAGAACGGAATTTACCTAATAATTCATACCTATTATTGCGGTTTATGTTAGATAAATTTTAATACAACTTTTCCCATTAAAAATTTAGCTTAGCATGAAAATAAATTTTTATGAAGGCTGATTGAACCAACAATTGTAGATTAGATACATGTTACTTATACAGTGTGGACCACCAAAAGTTTTCCACCCGTCTTTTCAACGCCATCTATTTTTTTTTAATTTTGGATGATGAATTCTAAAAGAAATTAAAGGTGAAAAGTTCAGGTCCTCAAATTAATTTGCCAATAATATTATTTTATTATATGTTGAAAACGTACACCAGCAACTTCCATGTAATAGTAAATACTTTGTAAAAAATGTTCTCTAACATTATGCACTTGTGGAGTAATAAGATTACACAAGTGTAAGCATGCGTAACAAATCTTGTAATGATTTAAGCTGGGTGGCATAAAGTCCAACGGATACTGATCTGGTAGCCATTGAGTAGATCCTCTCCTCCAATCGATTCAAGAAATGTTTCGTTTAAAAATAGTCTTACACGTATCGCGTAAAGGAGCTTCAGTTCGTTGAAAAATTAACTTTTCCACATGGGAACAATCGTTTTATAGCGTTTTCCAACAGATCTGATCTAAATACTTTGTTGAATTTTCAGTTGAAAAGAAATGGCCAACAATTCGATATCTAACAAATCCTGTCCAAACGTTGAGTTCTTCTGGTAGAAAATTGACCAATAATTACTCGTTGACTGATGATTCATAAAATTCTAAACGCTGATCGTTATCATCTTCATTAACGTCTTAGACTAATGTAATTTTATGTGGATGAAATTTATGGTGTTTTAATATTCTTGGAACGGTTGTAGGCGAAACACCTAAGTTATATCTGACAATTTTTTTGCACTCAGAGTAGGTTCCATTACAATGTGACTAAACAGTAACTTCAACTGCTTCATTTCTTATTAGAGTTTGGATAACCCTTATTTTGATTGGCAGAGATCAAGTTTCATGAACTTTACTCACTATTTCACTATAGGAAGCATGAGATACATGACTATCGGGATGTTGATCGCTACATAAACTTCCAACAGCTCTAGCACTATCATCATTCCGAAATAAAAGATAAATTATTTCAAGTCTTCTTCAATAGGACACATCATTTTAATTAGAAATGATAATATTTACAATTTATTTGTTAAATTTCATATGAATGTTTTACTCACAATTTTTCATGTCCAAACGTTGAGTTCTTCTGGATGCTGGATGTGTACCTCACGAAATATTCTGGGATTCTTTTATCTGACCAATAACGGCAGTTATGACGATTAACTTACCCATGTAGAAAAAGAGCACTTGCCACGAAAGCAAATATTAAAAAGAAAATTGACCAATACTGATGACTGATACTGATTGACTGATGACCCATCAAATTCAAAACGCTTATCGTTATCATCTTCATTAAGGTTTTAGACTAATGTAATTTTATATGAATAAAATTTATGGTGTTTTAATATTCTTAGAACGGTTGTAAGTGGAATATCTAAATTATAACTGACAATTTTCTTAAACTAAGAGTATTTGAACTAAGAGTTATTTTGATTGCCAGAGATCCAGTTTCATAAACTTTCCACCAACTTCGCCAACGTAAGCATGAGGTACATGGCTATCAGGATGTTGTTCACTACATAAACTTCCAACAGCTCTAGCACTATCATCATTCCGAAATAAAACTCTCCCATGAGTAGTATATATCATTTTGTTAACAAACGATAATATTTACTATTAATTTGTTAAATTTTATATAAATAATATATGAACTTTCGAGACTTGATCATTCAAAATTATAAAACTAGATGCCGTTGGAAGCGCAGTTCAATGCCCTTTCAAATGATGTATTATACAATATCAAAAACAATTAAGTATTCTAGTTTCCATTAAACATTTTTATTACTTATTGTGTTATACAGGATGTAATTATGCCATAAACATATATATTATAGCTCAATATGTAGATTTAGGGACATGCTTGTGTAATAATCAACCCAATTGAAATTAAAATGTTACGCCACTGGTCAAAATTACATATAAAGACACTGCCATGTACGTCTTTTCCATTTCACATATCAGCTTAAGAAAAAACAGCTTGTTTGTAGCTTCCTATAATATTATTCAGATTGTCTTAATAAGCAGTAAGAAAAAACTGGGGTAATATAATATTTTGGCACCCGCAGTTATCTGAGCGACAATCAATTATATTTGGCAGTATTTTTATTATTTCCATTTGTGTTATTATTTGCATTGACAGGATTAATTGTTTTTATTTGCATTGCTCGACCGAACATCCGTAGTAAAACTAATTTCGACGGACTTGTGCGATGTTTTAATGGTGGAAATCCGCTGCCCAATGATTAAATTAATTACCAAGCACTTTATTGGAGGAAGTTGTCATAGCCATATTTTGCATAATGCCTTTCTCTGCAGTAATAAAATTTAATCCGGTTTTATTTCGAACAATATGCATTTGTTTATATAATATTTACCTTTTAAATATGCCTGTACCTCTTCATAGATAGCATTAATTTGTTTATTGATGAAATAAATTAACAAAATAAAAAAAATGTTTTTTAAACATAATTTTTAAGTCGCGTTTATTCAATTCTTGTCGTGCACCTATCAGCATATTTATTATTTTCTTGACACTGATTTAGGACTGAACCATTGGAGACTAGCCATTGCATGGATACGGTGGAGTTGTCATAATTGACACAAAGCAAAATTTCCCTGCTGCATGAAATAACAAATAATTATGTATAAATTTATCTATAATATTTTTTGTTATTCGTCAATGGACACTAGCCTCACAAGGTCCAGCCCTATCGATTAGTATGAATATAGCGAGACGCAGAAGGAGAGAGAGAGAGAGAAAAGATTATACGAGTATATACCAAGATTCGCCCAAAGAATTAGAAAACACGTTTAATCCTGAGATATACAAACTCTTTTAAGGTGTTACTATAAAATCTTTTGATCAAAGACAGAACTTGATTAGATATTCAAAACAGTGTTCAAATGTAGACCAGGCAGCTATATTGCGTGTAAATTCATTGTATATTTTAATGCACTTTCCACTGTTATATGCATTTTCTTTTGATTATATATAGGGTGTTTCAGGAGGAGATGTACATACTTCAGTATGTTATTCTACGTTCAATTTTAAACAAAAAATTTCCTATGAACTTAGGTCTGGAAACGCTTCTTTTAGGATATACAGGATATCAAATTTAAAAAAATTATTACATTTTCTTTAATAACTCTCGACTACTTTGAGTTAAATTCAAGAAATTTTGTATGCAGAGGTTTCTTGGGACTGGCAATTTAAATTTTATGCACAACTGGCTGTATCTCTAATAGGGCGCCACAAGTGGCCATTACGATCCTTTTAAATCGCTTCAAATTTTTTGTGCCACAGTGTATGTCATTTCGCAATAGAAGAACATTTCCCCTTACCTTTTCTACTTAATAAATATACATCTTATTGAAGACTCTAGGAGCAGTCGTTTCCGTTAAAAACTAATCTAAAAATAGTGATGCATGCAAATTATGTATTAGAGCGAATCGAAAGTTATTGTCAGGTTTTCTATATTTTGTTTAGAGATTTTATTTTTGCAAATCTTACAAAAATTCGGGCTGTTTTGATTAAAAACTAATAGTTCTTAGTCTTTAAAGTATTATGCCTTGATTTTTAGATAAAAATAAGGTAGCACTCTAA
Organism: Monochamus alternatus; assembly: GCA_037114965.1. Classification (NCBI taxonomy): domain Eukaryota; kingdom Metazoa; phylum Arthropoda; class Insecta; order Coleoptera; family Cerambycidae; genus Monochamus; species Monochamus alternatus. The sequence goes on from CM073432.1 coordinate 20,897,872, forward strand.
TACATAACTGTATATGCACATCTCCTCCTGAAACACCCTGTATGATTATCTTATTAAAACAAATTACTTGTATAGCTATTTCAAAATGACAACCTGAGTGCACATAAATCATAATTATAGCAAATGATGAACTCTTCCAATTAAAATATACATAAATGATATGGCATAACCGAAGCAAATGTGTACTATAAGATAAAGGGAAAATAATAAAAAATGTAACAACTGTAGTAAAAATATGCATGTGGGATACTTTAGTCAATACGGGTATATTTAATACACTAATTTCAAAAATAAGGTACAGTCTAGTTGAATAGATACAGCAACGAAGTGCAACATATTTAGTGGAAAAGTATTTCTGCTTCACTTAATTCCTCTTCAATTGTTATTGAAAAAAAATTGAACCGAAATTAGGAGAGTTAGAAAAAGGTGTATAGTTCTAGGCTTTTACTAAAAAATGGTTTGATTTTGGAAATATCTACTGATGAAGACTATATCGTATTTTAAATTTACTTTAAAGGTATTAAGCTAATACAAAATTGTTCTAAAATATTTTAAATTCATCAAATGAAGTCATATATACTTTTTGATACAAACTATCTAAGTATGCCAAAAAATATATATGTATACTCATGATTTAAAATTGTTCAAGTGTACTGAAAACATCAACAACTGTTTAGAATTACTTTCAGATCTAATCAGATGAACTTTTGGAGAAAAGCTAACTTCTTACCACATAATACAAAAACATATTTCTACATCTCATTTACCAAGATAGTCCGTATCAACATTTCCTCGATATATTTTCTATTCTTAATATAAAAACATGTATTCTCAACGTAACTTCAGTCGTTTGTTTATGTATATATGTATTTTAGACTTATTTTTTACAATATACGTGTTTTGGATTTGTATGTGTGATTATAATAAAATTACTTTTTTGATCTGTATTGTACATATATACATTTGTACACATATAGAGAATATTATACTAGTTTTAGCGTCAATTAAGAGAATACGTCATACGTACATATTTATGAAAATGTTCCAGTTTTTTTTTATTTAATCAGCTCTATGTGTAAGATGACAGTTACATCATCTCTATTGAATATTTTTGTTACGTAGATAGATTTTTTTTAATATATATTATGTACATAAGGCTTCATTATTATACGATTTAATTATTGTTTTAATATAAAATTGTTATCTTGTATAAGTTGAGAGAACGGGAAAAACCAGCTCATCATCTTACTCAATCGATTCAGAATTTTCCTCAGCTGCTTTAAATATTCAGTTATAGATTCAGATTATCCAATCTAGAATCATCGATCTAACCTCTTTACTGGAGCTCATTAATAAAAAAAAAGAATTTAGGGATGATAAAAAGAGAAAATCAAAAGACAAGATCTGAAAATAAAATTAGCAGGAGAGGTAAAACGAGCAAAAACACATCAGAAAAGTAGTGTTTCTTTCTAAAGTGAATCTATAAGTATATATTTTTTAAATGTTGTTTCTTTATCTTGCCTCCAGTCATCTTACTCATATATGAAGGAAAGATGAAATAGTGAGACATCAAATTATAAAAGTATCGATCGTGGTGCATTTGAATTAACAAACATTTTAGACCAAAAGCATACCAAAAAGAATGCTATCGTCACCTTATCTTTCCTTCCGCTTAAAAGAGACGTATGTATGATTTCATTTGATTTGGAATTTAGACATGCTCATTTTTAATTTGAATTATCTTAATACCATTAAGATAAAATAAATACACATACAATAATAAATGATATACAAAGAAACTGTATGGTATAATCGAAACAAATATTTTCATTGTAAGATTTGATCAATACATCCTAGTGTTCTCTTGACATATTCCAATAACAGGGCTCAAAATCCAGGAAGGAATAACCTTCCAACATTTGTCTGTCCTCTTCCAATCGTATATACGTTATCCTTCCGAATATTTTGACTGTATTTGCTCTCCAAATGCCAAATGGAGAAGACGAGTCGCGTTAGGTGTAACTAGTAGATCAAATGCATGGGCCCCTGAGTAATGGGCATGTTGTAGAGTGTATTCATTTTAATTCCAGTCGGAAGAGCGCAATGGGCCGCACTGGAGGCCGTCAAGGCGCAGCAAGTCGGAGGGGCCGGCGCGGGGCGCAGGCGGCGACGCCGGGGACGGCGAACGGGAGCGGGAGCGCCGGAGGGAATCGGACCCTGATGTGGAGAACCTGGTAAAACATCCACTAAACAAAGAAACATCGCGATAAGATGCAAGGACAGATGCGCCAACTGAAGTTTTATAATTCGGTCAATGTAAATTAGCGGAAGTGTCAACTTAAAAAGTGATCTTGACCCGAGTCTTGATCTCATCGTTTTCTAGTCCTTCAAATATATTCTGCATACATTAAATTTCAAGCGCAAGCGTGATTGTTCCGGAAAATTGAAATATGCTCAACACGTTCCAAAAATAAATGCAAAACATTAATTCTACTAATTAAAATAAAGAAAATTCAATAATGATGTTACATAAGCTTGCGATGAGGGATAGTAAAAAATTAAAGGTCATTTTTTAGAGAAAGAACAATCTTGATGAAAACATTACAACGAAATAAGCTTAAAAAGACGTAGTATAATGGCAGCTTCCCCTGAGTTTTTGAAAGGTCTGGCACATATATGTCCAAAATATTTCTACAAAACTATTTAATTTTTTATAGAATCAGTACTTTGAAATAAATTATTTTGTGAAGAATCAATGAAACTTTTTCCTTTTCGGGATTCCAATAGAAGGTTTCAAATGTTTTCGTCATGAAAGTTTTTTTTGAGCATGGAAATCATTTCATAAATAGCAGTATAGTCCTTCGCTTCATTGTCAAAAAATGACCACTTTAATTTTCACTGCAATATTGAAAATTAAAATTTAAAAAAATTATGCTCTTGTTCCAGTGGATGACAACAACTATTTTTGAATGATTAATTTAGGTTGCAGGCTTCTGTGACAATCGTTCATAGTTTAGGCTTGACGTTTCGATAGGCATCGCTCCTTTTTCAGAAGAAACTCCTTGTTGAATTTATCTCTATTTTTATATCATCTTTTTCTTTTCTTTCTTCTCAAGATTCTTGGTCTCTCTCTTTCTCTCGTCCTCTTTAATCAGAATGATAGTTCTCTTACCGTTATGTCTGTGTATGTATAGTCTTCAAATGGCACTTGTGTTTCTTCAATCTCATGATAATGCGTCTTTTGTTTCACTAAGGAAACATAAATCTCAAATACTTAATGTACAATCTATTGTAATAATAATGGCACTCCTTAAAACAAATTTGCATGGTGACTTGTTTTGAACTGGTGACGTGTTTCTTAGTTGTTTTCACTCACCAATAGAAATCTAATGAAATTTCTACTCAGAACTTTCAGTAATTTAAAAACTATTTTGAGGAATAGATTGCGATTTGTGCAATAGATACACTGTTACAGAAGACTATGTTAAAGAAGAAAGTCCACTTAACATTTCAGGACTAAGTTGACTTTAGTCAAACTGTAACTCCGTTTTTCAAAAAGCATTAATTTTTACCATAATTGCTCCCTAATTTGTTTCATCACATTATGTTTGCTACAGAAATGTAAAATCGATTTTGGTGTTCTTTTTTGTCAAAATGACAACGAAAAAGATTTTCTTTCCTAAAAATGCTTTAAATTGTCTTATGATTCTTCAGAAACTTAAGAACAGTAAAAACTGTCTTCAATTTGGTAGAACGCAGTTTATTCATGTTTGTTCACTTAGAATGTAGAATGTTTTTTGATAGTTTAAATCTTTAGAAACCTACCCATTTTCACTTTTAAAATGTTCAAATTTTGATAAGGCTGGTCTTGAATCGTTTTTGTACAATTCGTTGGAAGCTCCACATGCTACATATTGATATAATAACAGTAAACCAATAAGTTTATTGTACTTAATAAATTATTTTTGTCATCCTCAAAAGAAACGCCGAAACTGAGGAACCCAGAGATATGTCTCTCAAAAAATTAAGAAACCTAACTAAACAACTCATAATTGTTGACACGTGTTGATGAATAATATCATTGAATAGAAACAAATATAAGAAGGTTCACTCTCTGGTCATATAATTTTCAACTGGCATTGCCATATAAAACTGTTATTCAAAAAAGCCGTGGTTTTTGTTATTCCAATCAAGACTGTGCAAAGTGTTTTGCTACTATTTTTCAAAAAAGCATTTATTAAAGACACCTTCGGAACAATTCCAGCTTTTACTTGTTCTAGACAACAGCAGTAGTTGGACAGAATTGCATTCACTGAGGCAAATGTGCCGATGCACCTCAAAAGTCTTCGTATTGATATCTCCTGAACCGGATGACCTTCCAGCATCTATATTAAAATATTACCTCAGCTCTAACAGCACCATTATACCCTATATGCAGATAGTCTTTAAATACTTCTATACTTCCCTCATATCTATCGCAATATTGAAAAGACGATACATAATTCTAGTTTTACATATCATGGAATTTTCATTGTCTAATAATATTTTGCCCACGTCTCAACATAGTTTTATTCCAGATAGGTCCCCCATAACTAACTTACTCACTAGGCTAAATTATTGGTCTCTTTGTATAGACCACGACCGTCCAATTGATGCAATTTATTTTGCATTTTTCGATAGAGTATCAAAATATAGACTCCTACTAAAATTAGACCATCTCGGAATTCGTAGCCAATTACATGGATCGACAGCTATTTAACTAAGAGTATTATCAGTTCGTGTCGGTTCTGATTATTCTCCTCTCCTTGATGTTTACTCGGGAGTGTCTCAAGGATCTGTCTTTAGCCCAGTACTGTTTCTTCTATACTCATCTGATCTTGAGGACACTGAAGTGAATTAAAGGAGACAAATGCTTCCCTCTTTCCAAATCCAAGTATTTAGTTGTTTTATACTGCAACTATAAATAGATATTTATTTTGAGATCATTATGATGATGTGGTCTAATAAAATAGTATTAAAATTCTTATATTTATAGTTTTTTTTTTCATTGAAAGGTATGTAAGCAACTCATGACAATGAAAGTGTTTAAATAAACGATATCATCTTAAGTGCAATTGTGAAGTTTGCTAAGGCTAAGACTATATAGCAAATATTCGAAATCCGACAAATACTCATGTGTAGCGCTAAATTCTTCGTATAAAATCTATATATTTATTAATTTAGGCGGCATAATATAACATAAAGACATTACGGCTTTTTTAAGTTGACACTGGTATAGGGATATAATTTCATATGGAATATTTTCATGTAATTATTATTTCAGATCATTCTTTGATCATTCTAGTATAAGTACTGTATTTGAAATTGAAAGTATGGAAAAACATACACTATAACTGAATAATTAACTGAAATCATATGCTAAATAACTTTTGATAGCTTCAAAATAATTTCACGGATTTTTTCTGGGAATAGAAGACGTAAAAGATAAAATGGATATGGCATTAAATATAAAAAATGTAATACTAAATACCTAAAGCGTAAATACCCAATTTAAAGCTAATATAATTATTATAAATTTGTTATAAAATCTAAGTTGGCGTTCTGTTTTTGAATTAGTTTCGAATATTTTATTGTGGCAAAAATAGGGGAAAATATTATCAAAACGCGGACGGGCGAATTACAATTGTTTTAACAAGTTATTTAATTTTAAAGTCAATTAAATTTCAGACCTCTTATACTTTTAAATGTTTCTTGTTTAGTGGAAAACGCGTTCCCAACACTTCACACACTCACACTAATTTTCACTCACCTTGATGTTGGCCGGCTAAAACACTAACACCAAAAAAACTTGATCAAACACTTCAAATACAATATTTTAAGTTGAATAAAAGTTCTACCGTGTAGAAATTTAAGTAGCAAAATAGTTAGTGTTTCAGTCACCCTTATAATGTACCTGATATAGTTGAAATGCACTTTATTAGATAATATAGTACTGGCAATTGTAACAATAAAATTTATTGTTACGAAATAAGTGCATTACATACTACTACTTATTTGTTTATTGCGGCCGTGCAGGTAATAAACTAGATGTATTTTAGGGGAGAGAAGGAGGGTTGATACGAAAAGCTATTTCCAAAATTAGTACGGAATATAGATTACAATTTGCTTGGCCTCAAGGACATACTTCTAGGCGGGATACTGTAGATTCAGCTCCTCGCAAATCGCAATCTATGGGAGCTTTAAAAGCTAATGCTATGGTGCATAAGAAAAGGACTGATACGGAAAATAAGGATGGTAATTGCACCTTTCTTAATATAACAAAATATATGTATGTATATTAACAAATCAATTATAAAACAATTTAAATTATTTATTGTGTTGTCCATGCCAACTATATTTGATTTGTAGCCAGCGAATTGGAACCATTAGTAGACGACAGGACTAACCAGGATAGGATAAAGGAGGATTTCAATAGTGAGTATAAGAAGAAGTTTAGGCCATTTTCTCAATATGAATACACAGGTGGAGGATTTCATTCAAAAGAAGTCACGGGTGACCTAATGGATGACCATAAACAATATCCTGATATCGACAAAAATTCATCTTGGTATAGAGAAGTAGTGGAACTTCGTAAGAAAGCTGGAGAATATAAGGTACGTAATTATTTCTTCAAACAATATTCAAGTACCAAAATAATATATTTTCTAGCATCGTGGTTGGGGTAGCGAATTAGCTCCTGAAAGACTTTCGGACATTTACAACAAGCAAGTTGAACTGTGGGATCAGGTTTCAAGGAGGAGTTCACTGTCTGCTTTATCCCTTGCATCTATGACACACAAGTCGTACACTAAGGAGGAAAAAGAAGATGACAATAATAGGAGAAGTTCTCCTACCAAGGCTTACAGGAATGCTGAAAACTCAGCTAGGATGATAAGGGATATAATTCGACATCACTTAGAAAGAACTACAGGCGGTTCAGGTAGTACGTACTTACAAAAATAGAAAGTTAATTAAAGTTTTATTTTATAGAATTCGATGGGTTAATTTTGTCACCAACAAGAGAAAAGCTAGAACCAACCATTCCCAGGAAGGATGATGATTCAAGAGGGTCACAGAAAAATAGTCCCAAGAAAAGTTCTCCAATGAAATCATCATCTTTAAAGAGAACCAACCAAAAGGCTAAACAAGGTGGGCCAAAAAAACGTAAGTGGTAAAATTTGGAAAAAGAAAATCTTTTGATGATGCACATATTGTAGTGATATGGATTATAATAATTACTGTTCTTTATAGTACGTTCACAATCTGTAGGACCTACAGCTGATGCAATAGCAGAAAAAAAATCACCGAAGCGTCAGTCTAGATCAACTTCCACAAAAGATGGAAGAAAGTCTTCGTCAGAAACACCATCAAACAAAAGACCCAGACCTTGTAAGATTTTCAGCACATAAGCGCAGCTTAAATTCAAAGCAACAACGGATGTTTGTTTTAGTTAATAAATATTAGATTGTTGGTAGGACTTATTCGGTTTCACAAACAAACACTCAGTGTTATTTCTATATTTTAAGCTGTGCAAAATTTTACACCAGTGTGTGCCAAGACTCGTGATGTCTGCTTTTGGCTATTTCACATGTCATTTTTTGCTTTCCTTGTCATATATTCAACACCTAAAAGCCTTTGTACAGTAGTTCCGTGAATGAGTGTGCTTATCTAAGGCAATTCAAACAATTTAGCTTGTTCAGTAATAACTATATCTGCATTCTTTTTGCATTTCACTTAAAAATACATTTTTACTTTGACAAAATTGTATAGCACTTGTAAATTGTATAAAATTTTATAGTTAAATTGTTTGCGATTTATTGCTTTTAAAGTAGTTAAAAAGTATCTACTGAGAAGAATGGGTGCATGTCTGTATGAAGCCGTCTTGTAACAAATGTTACGGTGTTTTAGCATCCCTCAACACCACTGTCTCATCCCGATCTAAATCCAGTTCGGTTGTAACAAAAAATGAAGACGATCGATTGGCCAAACCATTGCAAAACCAAAACAAATCACAAAGTATAGATACATCTAAGCAAAATCAAAAAGTAGCCACTAAACATAGAAAAGGAAGTAAAGAAGGTAAGAAATCTCATTTGGCACGATCCTTGGCACACGCAGTATATCTGTTTTACAAAATGTCACATAAATGTTAGGATAAACGTCTTTGAATTATAAGTGTTGCAGATGTAAGAGTTACATCTAGAGGGATTTAGAACAATAGAACTTTATTATTAAACTGATATACTTTGAATATTATATCATTTCTTTCTTTTATATTTAGATGCTGAAATATTTTCAATTCACTATAATCAAAAGCTTTTATCACTAATTAGTTATTAGTATTGTATTATTTTGTGCGACAAATAGGAAAGTAGTTCATTTTATGATATTATTTAGTGCTTTTGCTTTAATTAGTTAAATACTTATTTATCCAGTCCAAAACGAGCATAATAATTTGCAATTATCCAAGTTTGAATTGAATCAAAATTTTTCCTAGCTGAGCAACAGAAAACAGAAACCATCATAACAGAAGCAAAAGACAACACTACGAATGAACATGAGCATGATAGCTTGACTTACGAACCAGTAATTAAATCTCCACCAGAACCAACTAGAGTCAAATCTCCAGAGCAAATTTTGATGCGGTCTCCTGATCCAGTCAACTGGACAGTGCCTTTGGATACTGGAAAGACTTTTACTGTTACTCAAAATGTTAGAGAAGGTAATTAGAGGGATAATTGCTTTCCGCTCTTGTTGAAATAAGTAGTCTAAAACTAGGATGCTTCTAGGCGATATTGGCAGCAGACCCCATAGCGAGGTAAAGGCTTGGACCCCCCCAGAAATCCCACCCCCTGTGGCGCAATCCGCCCCGCCTACTTTGACTGAACAAAACAAAGATAAAGAACAAGCAGGCACGTCTTAAGGACCCGATTTGTGCTTATTGTATTCGATTTGGTTATATTGCTTTAGGTATGGACTTATCAATGGAAGCATGAACTCGGGCCAAGGCAGAGCCATCGCTGCACGGGTAAGATTTTCAAAAATCAACTTTATGTGGTTTATTTTACTAAAGTGGTACATATCCAGAGGGAAGACTACACGTGTCTTTGGGAAAAGGCAAGAATTTTCCTTTTTCCTTTCTTCCATAATAAATACTTCTTTCAGATAAATCTTACAATTATACAAAGTACATCAACTGCAACTAAAAAAATTTAGAGACTACTAACGCCAACGTTGTGGCGTTGATGCTTATATGTATATGACAATTTTTAAGTTGGGGCATTTTTTGTAGTAGCGTGTAGAAACCAAGAAAGGCTAACTTTTCCAAAAATAACATTCCAGCAGACAGTAAAAATTTTAGTCAGGTCCTGTCATTGATTGAGTATGAAAAACGGAAGCAAAGAATTACGTTTTTATTCTAGTTGTTCTGAATCAGATGTATGTTAGAGACCTTTCCATTCCATACGTGAAGCAATTTTTACATTAAGAATTTTTATAACCAGTGAGTTAAGATTGTCAGATCTAAACTCTTTCGATAATTTCGTGTGAGGGGCAGCGCGTTCGGTTCATGCTCAAGTCAATATGCAGCTTTACAAACAGGAGCATGACATCAACCAGCAAATCATCTCAACAAAACCGAGGCAACTGAGATATAAGGACAGGACCTTACTCTTAAGATTGTTTCATAGAGAACACGTAAATTTTTTGAGTTTTGCGATTTCAAATTCTTGCTATACTACCAATACCTCAACTTCAAAATCACTCTGTATATACTTACGTGAATGATGTAAATTATATTTTTTGAACATATTTTTTATTGTTTTAGTATAAGACCTTCATATACCATGGTAGAATTACCTTAAGTGAATCAAGTGTTGAGAATTCCTCCATCGTCAGTGATACATCAGAGTTGTAAAATGCAACTGTGCCACTTTTCAACAGGGTAGTAGCCAAAAACTCTCGGTGCTGTTATACCAAACGTTTTTTGTGAAACTCGCCGTGTTACATCTTTGTAAAGACAAAATTTCATATGAAAATGTATCATGGTATAATTAAAAATATTTGCTGTCCTAATTTAGCCATATTTAAACTCAGCTTTACCTTTGTAATAATCAAAGTAGTTCAGTATATTTAGGGATATAAGTGTTCAAATACGTAATAAATATTTATTGAAAGACATATATCATATTCTTAGTAAAGAAACAGGCTAAATTGCATTTGCCGGGGTAATACAAAGCTTCAAGTTCAAATACAGTAAAATCTGTTAATATTCTAAATATACAAATTCTAAATATCACAAAATTTAGCGTTTGTATTATTTACTAGCTTTGTCTTGCCCCAATAATTTATCAGAAAGCCAACAATTTTTTGTATAAGATGTTTCAGGGCTGATTATTAAAACCCACATAAGCAAAGGTTGTAAAATTGCCATGCATTATTATGCGTTTTTCTTTTCTAAATATACTGGTCTACAACTGCTTACATGTTCCATGCGTCCATCTATCAACTTGAGTCCGTCATATGCCCACAGGAATATTTTGTGAGTATTTCTTTGCCAAGCCATCGGATGTCCATTTTTACAAGAAATTGTGATCTCTTATCAGTGCACTCGTGTTTCTGCCACGTATAGTCAGAATAACTATGGTTGATATAATATTCATATATTTTGTGTAGATGCGTTTGCTTGCAACTTTTGATTCATTTAGTGTACATCGAACGCACTTGTATATTATTTATTATTATTAATATTAAAGAGTTATTATATATTAAAGTTTCTGTTAAATGTCTGCCTTTTAATTATTTCACCCTCCCTGCTTAACTTGCAATACCTGAAGGAGATACATCGTTTTAGTCCCATTTTTGCGACATCCTTTCACCCATTTTCAACTAAATATTTCTCAAATGTTGCCTACCCAATACAAAATTTATTATTTCTGAACTGAAACACCCTGTACACTAAATACATTTAGAATGAATTTTTACTTAACTACATGCAATGAACCCTCGTTTATCCGAACTGGTGCTGACGCACACTATAGTCGAGGCAAGAATTCAGACGACTTACGTCACGGCTGACGTTACGCAATTGTTTTTATTGTCAACATAATTTCGATATTTGGTCTCGTTAAAAACCATTATTTTTTGCAATTTAGTGCAATCTCAGTTGCAGTTTCTTAAATATTTTGATAAATTAATCAATAGAGTTCAATGAAGCTGATGTTGCGCAATATATCAGTTAGGCTCAATGTGCTGAATCTCACTTGTATACTTGATTAAGAAAAAAAAAATTCTAGCATTAAAAGTAAATAACAGAGATAGTAAGTAAGATTGCATTTTATAATATTCTATGCAGAAAATTACGGAGAGATTCTTAAATTAACTGAACTTTTGTACATCAAACCGGATATTTTGCTAATTTTGAGATAGTTGAGATTAGGACCCATATGTTATACTTTGTTGTTTATTATAATGAATTGTTTGTTGTTTTTGGTCAGATATAGGTTTGTTCCTGCAGCAGTTGAAAAGAGTTTGAAACCTTCAGAAATATTTGACCAGTTAAGTTGAGAACGAGTTACCTGTGCTTTTAACGCAAGAAATAGTTGGACGAGTATTTCTGATAGTTTCAAACCGTTTGCAACTGCTGCAGGAACAAGCCTTATACATATAAGCCTTTTCAATAGGTATCGGCACTTATATTCCGGATACCCTGTATAGCGACAGTGTGTATGAGATACTCAAAGCCCCTTGTTCAAAGACAAGATAGATCTTTTGTTACTATCTTCAAAATTAATAACGAACGCCGCTGCTTTCTTTGTCGCACAAATTTATGATGACTATAATGTGGACACAACTCGGGTTTGCTACATATAGCATATAACTTTTTAAATAGCAATGTTATATAAATATGTTACTAATGTGAACACGAAGCATGTACGTGCAAATGTTGGTTCCTTCTTTAGTTTTATGGCCTGTACCTTTGGGTATTTGGCCAGCAGCCACAAATAAATTTTTATCAATAAATGTACATTCAAATTAGTTGCACTGTTTCTGATAACTTATTTTAAAATCGAAACGAACAAATTTTTGACTTAATTTTTTATACACCTACGTAATATACTTAATAAGTGTGGAAATTGAGTAAAAATAAAAAATAGTATCCTGCTGATTTTATGTTAACCTTTACGTCATTTTTTCATATGATTAAATTTCTCAAATATTTTTGTGAAGTATTTCCATTTTGGTTCATAATTATTCTGAATCATGATTGAAGAAGAGTTTCATTACCATGTTTACAATTTTTATTCAATTTTCTAATACTGGAGAATAAACTCATCATAGGTCACAATTCTGCTCGAACACGAGCATTAAATATAAACAATACACTTCTGAATGCAAATTAATTCGAGGTTTGGTTCAATATCATCAAAAAACCCGTTTACAATAATAATTTTGAGTTCATGATTCTGGTTATGCCAATTATAATAGGAAATTATAGACTTACTAATTAAAATTGACTATTCAGCAATTTAGATCTTGTTCTCGAATAAGACATGTCAAGTGCTTTAATAGTTTATTTGATTATAAAATAGCATCATAAACTATATATAATATATAGGCTATATAACATGGAAATAGTCATAAATAAAAATAGTTGACATACAAATATATAAGATACATAAGGGTATTGCACATAAGATATGTAGGAATGCTAGCAGTTAGGTTCACCAACAGAAGACACTGTTGAAACTGTAGAAGGAGTCCCAGTACCCGAACTGTATTTCTGGTCACCATCACAAATGTACTTTCCAGAAACAAATCTCCTCTTGACTAGAGACAGTCTATAGCCAGGTCCAGCTAGTTGGAAATCTATTCCAGACAACGTTGTTCCTTCACAATTAAACTGTGTTGAAACAGTCTGTGGAACACCTGGGCCATTCTCTAGGTCATAACGAGCTGCTACCGAGCCTACACCATGATTTTCTGAATGCTGGGACAATTCCGTGAATTTCCATATAAGTCTATTGCTTTCAGTAGGCCTAAAAAGTTTTATTTTTTATCATTAGCTTAAAACATTTTAAGAGGCATTGTTTTATTACTTACCATTGGGCTATAGGCTTTGTCTGCATATTTTTTACTAATCCAAGCACAGGAACAGCAACAGTAACATTTAACAGAGGAGTGGGTGAACTCATAGCATGTGAATTATATTTGTAGTCAATTTTTAGATCTGTATGGGCACTTGAACATTTCCAATAGGCTACCAGTTGAAATGGGCAAGAGTTTGCCCCTGGCTTTGGCTTAATCTACAAATATTATTGTAAAATAATATGTTCACTATATTTCAATGTACTTACTTGATATTTCAAAATATCAACATTGAAATAAGAAGCACTAGGATTTTGCTCAGACTGTCTTTTCAATAAAGAACTAAGAGCGGACATATTAAATTCCACTCCTATATAATCCGGAGATAATTGTCCATTGTCACTACAACGAAACATATTAATAATAGTATAGGCTTAAATAATAATAAACATACATCGCAACTAATTGCTTATTTGGTAATATACTGGTCAATCTTTGAGTATTCTTTACGTGAAACACTAGTTTTGCAGGGTTTGGATTATTCGCAAGAATTGTAACAATTCCTGCTGGGAATGATAACATCATCTCCCCTGACATCTTCACCTGACACCTTAAAAATTTATGATGAATTGGTTATTACTCAAGACATCTAAAATGCACTTACCTTGTTTCATCTGCTCCTCGAAAATATGAATGAACAATTTCGTGGAAAGCTACGGCTAACGGAATGGTGTCCGCCATCCCGATTGTTAAAGGTGACGGACCCCTAGAAGCACTCACTGGAACCCAACCAGTGCGGAATTCCAGACTGCTAATACTATCTGCACGTGAAATAGTACCCTGGTTCATCAAATTTCTTGATGGGTCAGAACGACGTGATGGAGGTCTAGGGATTGACATATAGCCAGAAGCAGTTTGAGATTGGCGGGGAGGCTGTTTTGCTGGAGGCTGCTGAAGTTCGCCGTCTTCGGAGAATATTTCGCCTAATTCTTAAAAAGTATAAAATGTAACCGAATTCTGAAAGGAACTGAACACCTCTCTGAAAGTATGCGATTATTTCTGAAACTATTACCTGCATATTTTGAAGACACGGAGAGAGTTGGTGAATTTAAAGCCAGCTGTGAAGGGCTCTGTAGTGGTGCATAAGGGTGTGAACTAGTAGGCGTTGATGCATTCGAAGCGGTGGGGCTCTGTAAAAAGCTTAGGCCTAATAAATCACTACTTGGCTTTCCAAGTTGTTGTGATACCGATTGTGAGCGCTTCATTGACAGATCTGAGTCCAAGTTAGATCCACGTCTGCCGAAGCCTCCAGTTGGAGACAGTGACATGTTTTCTACTGTGGCACGAAGTTCGTCAACAGAGGCTGACATTGGAGCTGAACCGTTATTCAGTGGTTTTATTTCTACGTGTATTTTGCGCTCCCTTTCGTCATCTGTAATAAAATATACATTCCTAACTTTCTTATTAAATGTGCAGTTTTATTTTTATAGTTTATGTTGAATTTTTACCAGAATCGGAGTCCGATGATGAATAGAAGCTTCCTTTTTCACTATTCCAGGTCTGAGATACATTCGGTCTTATAACATAACCGTCCTCGTCTACTTCTTGCGCCGCAGAATCCGTTGGTTCAGCAGTCCTTTGGCTTTTCTGAGAATCATCCTTTTCCTCCCTGTGTATATAAAATACAATATCAACAGCTACATAAAGATGCATAATTTTTCTTATTAAACTATATCAAAATTTTGTAAATTCTAAATCTGCCGTCAAAGTTTTTTTTATCCCATTTATAAAGTTACCATTTTTTAAACTGCCAAAACAGACTAGAAGAAGAATCGAAACTATCTTGGATATTTCGAAAAATAAAGACAAATATTCAAAAATAAAATAAATAAGTCAGAAAATCTCTTCCAAATACAATAAAATAAAGAACATATTGAGTGTCGTAAAATAAATAAAAACAGTAGACATATATATA
Organism: Monochamus alternatus; assembly: GCA_037114965.1. Classification (NCBI taxonomy): domain Eukaryota; kingdom Metazoa; phylum Arthropoda; class Insecta; order Coleoptera; family Cerambycidae; genus Monochamus; species Monochamus alternatus. Next base: position 20,912,972 of record CM073432.1, read on the forward strand.
TTTATCTACAGAATTCATTTACTCTAAAATATGGTGGGTATAAATATTTTTAAAATACAATTGATTTATTTAACAGAATTAACCAAAGCAAATACGCTTGGATTAAACCTAAATTAATGAAAATACTCGCAGCACATTAGCGTTCCTCAGCAATGATAACAAAAAATTCTACAATAATAATCAATTCAGTACAACATTCAGATGAAGAAATATCATTTTAAAATTAATTGATCTAAATTTGGTTCTTCTGACTATTATTTTTGTTGTCATTAAGTGCTGCGAGACATAATTTTAAAGGAGTAAGTTAATCAAAAAATTTATATTTCATCTTTTCAATTGAAAGAACTAAGAATGGGACTTCTATTTCTCAATTCCAGAAATTGAAATATTTGTGATTTATCTATCAGAAACAATAGATCTGTTCCAATAGTCGTCGAGAACTGATTCAGAACTGTCATAAATGCTTGACCAACTCCGTCTTACATAGCACTCGCCGAAACTACATTAGGAACTGAACTGATTGAATAGTTCTGGATAGTTCGAAATCACATCTCACTGTTGTGGGAACAAACCCAATATAAATTCATCTAGAGGATTTAATCAACATTAAAAAAATTGACAACTTATACATACTGCAAAATTTTTATATTTTGGTGTTTAAATTATTAATTTGAGTATCTAATCCACATGTGTATCATTAATCAACTTTTGTATGCATAATAGGTGCTCTGCAACTTTGAAAGATTAGAGTACAATATACCTGACCAAATTCATTCTGAAAACTGTTTTCTAAACTTGGAATATTTTGTAGTGACAAAAAAATATATTTTTAAAGCTTCATATATTTTTAATACTCTTTCCATTGCTATAAATAAAGTTCCTTCTTGTCCTAGAGTGATCCATCAAACTTTTTAATATTGTACTTTCAATGTCTAAAGCTAATGAGACAGACATCATTATTTATAATATCAGTTGAGAACTATTAATTTGTTACTAATAACGTACCTCTCTAAAATATTTGTTTCACCATTTGAAGTAGTTATTTCATTTTTAAATCTGTTCAAAATATATTGTATAATAATGAGAAATAATTTGATTTTTAAAAGGTTGTTAATATCAGTTGATTCACTAATATAAGAAATGGCTTATAATTTTGTTTAATTTTTTCTAACGTATAGAGTCCAAGGACTTACATATTTTGTAAAATGCAGTATTCCCTTTTCTAAAAGGATATTTTGGCAATAGCAGATTCCAAAAAATTATAAGATGAGAGAATTATGAATTATCCTAAACTATTAAACTATAACTATAACTATTAATTTATAATTTTAAATCAAAATGGCAACTAGCAAAATTTGACGTGTAAATTATTCAAGAATAGTGATTCCCAATAAAAGTGAATTATAAGAGCAACCAGGCGATTAAAACCACTAGCAGTTTTCAACTATTGTCAAGTATTATAGTAAATAAAGCAGACATTGTATGAAAACCTGGCCAAACACTCACGAGCACCTAAAAACCAAAAGATGTCTAGGAAAATCTGAACCTCTTGTAACTGTTACCAACACTTCATGGTCATTCAAGTCATGAATTGTATACATATATGTTTGTACAAATTTTAGTTTATTATAAAAGGTTACAAAAAAATGCCTCAACTTAGAAATCACCCTGTATAAATCTACCATAATTATAAGTGCCGTGCATCATAAATGTAAAATTTATGAATTGGCGGGATGATGTAGTTATAAATTATAATGGAAAACCCATTTACTAATGATTAGAGATGTCTATGGAATAATAATAATAAAAATATTTAATTTGAACACTCTATGGTCTATACCAACCGCTATAATTTAAGTAACTATTCCTACTTACAAATCAGACTTATCTTCCTTGTTACTTTGGTTGTCTATACTATCCTTTCCTTTTTTCTTAGACTTCTTCTGTTTAGCTTTGTCCCTTCTACTCCTTAGGAACCCTAAAATTGTAAGCAATTGAATAAAAAGAAAAAGAGGAATGGCGTTATTAAAAGAAGGAATATGAAGCATGTGACGGAACAATGTCCATTTTTAAAATGTCAGAAACGGTCATTTAGGTAATCAGAATAAAGGTATGTGCTACAACTTAAAAAACTGGCCAACACAATACCAAAAATACTTAATAAATAATATAACGTGCAAATTAAATTAGAGTGACTACATTGTATAGAAAATATAATGCGGTTGAAAAATAAAGATACTACTAGCTTAGCATTAAATTGGAAGAAAGGGACAGGAACAGCTGAAAAGAAATATATAAGACTATGACATAATAACCCTTCACCAATTGAATAAGATGGACCCATTCATGCAGCTGTGATACTTGTAATGAAAAAAAAATTAGTAAAATATAAAACTCCTTTATACAATTATATACAAAAAAGTTCATAACTGGCTCTGGAACTGTCTCCTGTGGAACATCGGATTAATATTTTTTAGTATAAAGTATAGAGCTATCATAAAGGAATTTTATATGAGATCATAGTTACAAGTCGGGTACACTGGTACATCTAAAGAGAAAGAAAAATTACACTTAGATCCTCTGTGTGATTGGCGTGTCAGCTGTTGCTCGCCCTCAGGACTAGTGGGGCTTGAAGGTGCACTGCAAGGACCTGCCCGACTCTCACGTGTGCCTAAAAAATAGCCCAAGCCCCAGTTAAAAATCGCTATAGCCACCGAGTGTCCGTAACGTACCCTGAGAGTTAGACATGAACAGATTTAGGAGAGAGGTGGTTCGACGGGATGTTTTGGCATGTGTTGGCACTGTCTGCTCACTATGACCATTACCTTCACGCTTTGCTGGCTTCGACTCCAGTTCCTGGGTGGGAGATGTCAGTGGGTCCTCCACATCTAATGCACCTGAGAGATTACAAATTATTAATTTTGAAATAAATTTATTTTAATGTAAAATTGATACAAACCTAGATTGTAAATTTGTTAACTATTATATTAATCTCAATTAGTATTTCTAATTAAACATATTAATTTACTCACCTGGGCGTTCAAGTCCTGTCGATTTGCTCCGCACAAATTGTTCCAGTAGTTGATCGACAGTGAGCTCCACACATTGCTGTCGGAATTCCTTGTGTACCTTTCCCATCTGCTCGTGAGTCCATTCCACTACCTCCGCATAACTATTTAAAAACTCCTTCATGTGAAGCAAATGATTTACCTCCAGTTCTTGAAAGTTCTTACAAGTCACTGACATTTTCTTCTCAAAATCCTCTTTAACACTGCTGTATTTATCGACAAAGTTCTTGTAGTCTTCTTGGGCTTTTTTTAGTTTCTGTTCAGCTTTTTCTATTTCTTTAGCCGACGTACTTTCTTTCCGTAATCGTTCCAGTTCAAGTCCACGTTGACCATAAGTGTCTTTCGCTTTCTGCACATTTAAAGTGACTGTTTGCATCGCTTGGACTGCTTCTAGAGTACCAGATTCTTCCTCCTTAACCTTGGAGTCATAAAAAAATAAATACATCAACCGAAAAGACTTTGAAACTTGGCCTTCAATTGGAAAAAAAATAATTTCAACAAATATAATAAGTATAACAGTTGGACACTACATTAATTAATATCCAAACTAATCAAATATATGATCAATTTTTACCATACACATAATGATGGATATATTTTTAAATTGTTCAAAATCAATCAAAATGAACAAATTAAAAATAAGTTTAAAAACAATTCAATACTATACAAAAAACTTGCAATTGTCTATGAGAAAAGAATTTTTAATAAATTATTTGTTTTAAACTATATTTTTATATTAAATTTAGGGCTAAGCCAGCATAATAGTTTTGAGATTTATAAATGGTTAACATCAATTCAAAACCAAGGTGGTTTAAGCTGTAATGAAAAGACAAAATTAATTCAATGATTTGTAAATCGATTTTTTTTAATTAATTATTTTTTAAACACCTTGTATTTTGTTTCAAATTCATGATAATTTAAATTTACTAGTGTTTTATTTTTATTAACACAATAAAATCTGTTTTATTCATGGCAAATATAATAATAGATTGTATATGCAGGAACAACACTGGTCATAATTCTTTATAGTAGTAATCAATGCTGTTATATCAGACAGCTACAGAAAATCAATTTCCTGTTGTGATAGATTCCTTGGCTGCATTCCATTTTTTGAGTATTGATACTAACAAATGATATGTTTATGGTAAAATAAGTGTGTATGTGTTAATTTTTAATGATGGCATTAACAACTATCATAAAAAACTATTTTTGTAATGATAAATAAGGTTGTAAAAATGTTTAAATTAATTATACAGGGCGTTTCAAATTAACATTATTATTATTATTATTAACAAGAGTCAGAGTATGATTTTATGAAGAAAACTTTCATGTGAACATCTGGCCTAAAATTCTTAGCTTTCAATATACAGGATGCTATTCAAAGTTGAATTACAATGGTTTTCTTTTAAGACATTCAAAACGGTAAAAAATACGTAAATGAAATTTTGCACATGTAGTAAACGTTTTATGCCTCACAATGTAAAATTAGAAGCAATAACAGAGAATCATCACAGGTGGGTGAAACGAGAAGGTTAGTTTCGTATTTTCTCAGTGGTTGTTTTTTGAAAATTAATTAACAAATTTTGGAGTTTTATAGCTTTTTTTTTAATTATTTAACTGTTTATGCAGTTTTCTTCGTAAAATCGATTTAGCAACTGTCTCTTCAGAATATTCACATTTTGGATTATACATAAATTTATGTTTTAATTTATGTGTACTTTAAATAGTATAAATTTGAATAAAATATTGCAGAATTATGAAAAAAAAACTTTCAATTCTGTAGACAAATGGTTGTGTGAGTTATTGTAAATAAGCTGAGGAAGAGAAAATTACATGCATAAATGTAGTAAAGCGATTCATTTAAAATCATATAATATTCCTTTATTGTTATCGTATGTGTAAATCGTATCGCACCGTATAAACTGCAAGCAGGCTTAGATAAGAAATGCAAAAATATTGTGGCTTATTATTTATAATGTTATCACTGTTGCATGGATAGCAATAAATGATTTATGATTTGTCATTTTTCTAATTATGAATGTTTAAATATTTTTAAATTAACTATAGTCTAAAAATAAAATATATATATATATTATTATTTTCCTTGAAAAGTTCATTCACGATTAAATACAATAAGATAAAATAAATTAAATTGAAATAAATAATACAAAAATTAAAATATTATTTAGATTAAACAGATTATTAGATAAATAGATTAAATAAATTCGGATTAAATAAAATAAATAATAAAGATAACCAGTTTTTAGGAATTACCAACCAAATTAAAAACTTAATTTAAGGCAATAATTTTGTGAATGTGTCATCAATCTTTATGAATGACATAGTTTATAAAATAAACACTTACCAATTTATGCTTTTTATGAAGTTCTTCTGCATATTTACTAACTTCCTTTACCAAATCCGAGACTTTTTGTACCATTTGCATATGCAGAACAGACAAACGTTCTGCCGAAGTCTTCAAAACCTGCCATAGCGGTGCAAAAGTACCATGAACACAACAACTACCAGCTTGCTTCGCTAATTTACTTAATAACTTAGAATTATTCTCTTCTATATTCGATCTAAAATAAAAAACAAAATGTCTTGATACAAGCTTCAGTTGACGTGCATTGCGATATTTGTGTATGCCGAGAAAGTTTGAAAGATTAGAATGTTTGAATATTTGTTTGAGAAACACACAGAAATAATTTTTAATTTAAAACAGAAACATAAGTAACGGAGAATGTAAGTGATAAATACTGACATCATCCAGTTAAGTGTAATATAAACATTTACCTTTCCCTGAGAAAATCGGCAAACTCCTTACTTGCCACTAGTCCATATTTCATATTGTGATATAACACATCAAATCCATTGTTTTTCTCCCCCTAGTAAATAAATAATTCAGGTAATTAAATTAAAATGTCAAAACAGGGTGTAGGTTATCAATTACACAGAAACTCACCCAAAAATAATCGTTAAAATCAACCGTCATCGTGTCTATGTAATCATGCCAATTTGTAATGAATAATAAGGCTTTTAAAAAGGGCAAGCTCAGTTGAACTGTTAAATCGTAAACAATTAAACTCAACGTCTGATGAGAATACTTAACTAACTTTACCACCTAACTCACACATTATTAAATCGAATAAAAACATACAGCAAACACAGTACGCGCAAAAGATTATGTTTAACCTACTAAAATGAAAGTTGAACGATCTAATTTTTATTTTTATATAACAAATTAAAACTGTTTAGGAACCTTCATTATAATTCGTATAAAAATAGGGGGCGGAACCACGGATTTATTCTTTTCTGTCTTTTCCACTGTACTCGGTGTATTTTTGACAGCGATAGGAGATGAAAACTTACACCGCAGCGATAATTTGTGCGGTGCTGAAAACGAGCTCTACAGTTGTTGCCATCACCGTACATAGATGACTCCCCAAACAGAATGAAACATCTGATTTTAAAAGTCAATCCTACTTATACATTGATATTGCACTAATAATAAGGTTTGTTACAGGTATTAACACATGCTGGACTCTTTAAAAATATATTTATATAAGATTCTATCTATAATCAATTCAGGTTTTTTAGAAAGCCGTCTGTATGCTTGTGTGTGGCGCCATCTTTACATCAAATTTAAATTTAAAAGTTTGAATATTTGTGCTTCAGTTTATTAAAAATTATGGTGTGATAATTTAAGAAGAAAAACTATGTAATAGGTATGATACAAATATTAGTCGACTTCAACCCTTGTAAGCTTTCAAAAAACTGTAGTGTTTCTGATTTTTTTTTTATGTAATGGCTTCCGTATAGGTGTAATAATTTTGCATGACTTCCGCTAGGTAGTGCAGCAGCGCTGTTCAAATTCGAATAAACGATTATAAATAATAATAAACTTTCATAGTGATTAATGATAACCTAATAAGTATAAATTTAACAATGCAAAAATATGTACAACTATTTTTTACTGTTGGCAGAATTGTTCTCAACTTAAAACATCCGCCGCCAATCCAGTAGGCTTTGAAAAAACAACAAATTAACGTTTTTTTAGTGACGCTTATTTTACTGTTTTTATATATGTGAATATACATGTGCAGTGCCAAAGTTCGCTTCAAAAAGAAGAATATGGGCAGTATAAGGTATGCATTTACTTTTTAGACATTGTAGTTGCATGATTGTTCTCAAATGAAACGATTAATTCCAAGCGAATACAATTTTTTTTGCTTCTAAAACTTTTCGTGTTTGAAAATGGCCTACAGTTTGCAAATACTAATTTATTTTCTTTTCATTCATTAGGAAAATACAACAATACGATTTAAGATGCATTTAATAATTTGGCCGTATTTAAAGGTTAGTTACCTGTAATTTTTTTTATTTTATCAGTTACATACTACTTAGATAATTTTTTTCTTCAGTATAGGTAGGTAAATTGAAGCTTTTTTTACATATAATTGGCTTAAATGTCATAAATACTAATAGATGAAAAACAATTTCAAGCTGTTTTCATATGAATCTGAAGGTTTCGTCATGATATATGTTTGCTGTAAAATTATAAAGAGATCACGGCTTATCAATTGATATTTTTTTATAGAATGATACATCGATTATATACTTGCATTTCCTGTTTTTTTTTTAGTAAGCATCTAAAATTTTATTTTATTTATTATTTTAAGGAGCTACTATTTTTTGAAAAGCAAATTTGTCTCAAACTACTTTGAGCCTTTGGTTTTTTCATTGATTTCATACCATATATTGTGTTGGATAAGGATTGTGGATATATTTATAGGTAAATAAACTAGCCAGATTAATAAAAAATTTATTTATATAAAATATGTATTAGCAGTGTATGTCAGCAATAGCGATATTAATCAGTCAACACAGTAGCTAGTAAATTCAGCAGTAGCTAATAAAGTGCAACAAAAACCAACTTCCACCTTGATCATATAAAATATTTAGGAAGAACTCCAGAACTTTAAAAGTTAAACACTGATCACTATAGCAATCTAAAATAAATATATCGATCACATTTACAAGAGAGAGATAGTTTACTAAAAATTTGTAAACTATCTTGCATTCCGCATGAATGGAGGCAGGTTTTTGGTAAAATAAAAACATTAACGATAATAAAGCAATAAGAGATCTCTAAACAAACTGACAGTTCCTATTATACAATATCAACACGAACATTAAAATAATTTACGTAATAACAAAACAGTCTCACAATATATATAACGAAACGATATAGAGCCTTCTCTTAGCAAGTTCTTCCTTTCTGAGACATACAATTAGCTCAGAATCGTGAAAACGAGAATATTTTTACTATCTATTCTCACTTGAAAATCAATGCAATTGAAACCCTGCCACCACTGTATGCAAGCAAATTTTATACCAGATTGGACAAAAAATGGTTACTGTTTCAAGATTTGTTTTAGTATGTTTTGCAAAAATATTGGAATGTAGTAAATGCAAATTTCTATTTGTTTAGAATGGGACACCATTTCTAAATTAATTTTACTTTTTTGTTAATCTACAAATATCCCAGAACATGAATAATTTTTTGTCTTACCTGGTAGAAAGGTTACTGAATAATGATTATAAATGCAACCATGCAATTCCCTTGATTAAAATAAATAAAATCTGACATCAAAATGGATTATTTACATAGAGTTTTATGGCATTATGAATTAATGTTTTCCAGCACCTTGAGAACTAGAAAGTAAAAAAATCGTTTTCACTGATTTATAATGCACAAAATCATGTCCACAACTTCACCCACTGATTCTCGTTGTCGTTGGGTTAAAACTGGCCCATTATTGACATTCTTAAATGGCAAGTGTATAGTTCTACTAAAATAGAGGCAAAACAAGGCATTACTAGTTCTTTCGTATTTCTATTTTCTGAACTTACGATTGTATAGAAAACCTGTGTGGAAAACACTTCAGTACAGCTTTATATGTTAGAAAGTTTATAAATCAGTTTATTTAATATTTAATTCAATCATATACAGCACATTATTAGTTTAATATACCATGTCTATGAATTATATTCATTTTTTAGTATAACAAAATTACATACTGTGACATGTAAAGTTATCTGATTTTCTTTTCTTATTTGTAATAAATAAAATTATCTGTTTCAAATATTCATGTGGATAATTTTTAACTACATTTTTGTAAATCAGTAGTTATCTGTTTCGTATTTGTTAAACAATGAAAAATATGTGAAGAAAGAAAGTTCCTACTTGTTCAATAAATTATCACAGTAAATTCGAGGAAAAATGTTTCTGGAAAGTACAATTCCATGTTGTTTTTTTTTTATTTCCAATTATTTTACCTCTTTCTTAGCTTTCGACATCTTATCTTGTTAACTGACGTTCACTTGACTGTGCGCCAAGATAAGAATGTCTTTCTTTTCTTTGGGAAAACGTAGTTCTCGTCCGGCTAGCCTAGCAGATTCGAGCTCTCTTTCTGCTTGATTTAGCTCTTTTCTCAGGGAACCCGCGCATTCCTGCTCCCTCGCTATCCAATCCAAGGCCATTTGTGATCTCATATCATCATCCAAGGCCCTATTAGAGTAGTGAGCTACGACTTCTTGCCTGCTGCACTGACGTTCACGCATAGCTTTCAGACTACCATTCCAGTGAAGTAGCTGAAATACGGTCATCAATTCTTGAAATTCTAGCATGGTTCTGCCCTTGTTCGACTCTAGCATAAAGCGAAATGCGCCGATGCCTGTGTTGGGGTTATCAGCCTCTTCGCTATCTCCTGCACACAATTAACTCAATATTAATTTGGAAACCTTTTCAAATGGTTTTAAGTAAACTCACCTTTAAATGAAGATCGGGCTTCCGCTACAGCTTTTTCTATAAAATCGTCTGATATCCTGCGTGATGGGTGTTCGTTGAAAACAGAATTCATTAAAGCAATTTTCGCAGCACTCCGTCTAGCTTCCGCTTTAGTTGGGCAGTTCTGAAATCAATCATTTTGAAATATTTAGTTCCATTGTAGTAAGGCCATGTAATAAATCTAATGATTTATACGAGACAAGTTTAATTTTTTGTTCCTACAATGATTGTGGACAAATCATGTTGTCATTGTAGACCTGCACTAGTACCTATAGCCTACTGCATCGTACTTAAAGTCGTCCATAAATTATTTGAGTGCCATAATATAACTATGCAAGCACGGAGCTATATCGTTTATTATTTTTAGCTGTTATTATCGAAAATATGGGAAATATTTTTTTACAAACAACCCTTCCCTTGAATTGCATTTAACTTCGGTTTAAAATGAAGAACCTTTTGCTTAGATAGGTATGTTTTCAATTCAATTTACCTGGAAACTTCCAAAGCAGGATCCCCCGGGAAGGGTAACATAACATACATAAGGTTGAGCATTAGATGGCACCGACTCATATATTACAAGGGCGCCATTGCGCAAGTCTGCGCCCCTTGCATGTTTCATTTGCCAAAATTCCTGCAAGGCTTCCACAACATTTACTGAAAAAAAAGAGAGTAATATAAATTCTTGGATCTTTACTGCTATATCTTCAACTGTAATCAGTTCATAGATAAAACAATAATACATATTTTATGCATAGTATTTAGCTAGGTTATTAGTGATTTTACACTTCAAAGAATTTTATGTATAACCCTGTATATTAACATTTCAAATATAACCAGGGTTTAGTTTTAATCAACACCATATCGCGATGTAATAATTCAGTTTTTTATAAGGCATTATAAAAATCTCCGATTTATAAATAAATGTAAATTCGCTTTTTAGGTGTCCTGGTAGATCGGTTTTAACCGCAATTTGAAAATTCTGTGAGTTTAATTACCTTTTGAAAGACTATAAAAGCACTGGTTTAACCATCCATGAAGTTGGTTTTGATGTCGTTGTAATGGTATTATGTTAATGAGCCAACAAAAACTGCTGTGACCACTTCTTAATCTTAGATTAAATGAGTAGGTAAATAAAGAAATCATTTTGCAGACTGACTTCAGCATTATACAAAAAAATGGAGACATGTTTTGTTGAGAGACTGTGCAATTTCAAAATTATCTTAATGCAAGAATGCCACCAGAATATATTTTTTGCTTACTTCAGTAATGGAATTTTCGAGCTATTACTACATTTAATGCATATTTATTTATTATACAATCATTACAATCTTATTTCAACATTAAAGAAAATAACTAAATAATTTAAAAAATAGGCACTTCATACTTTCATACTAAGTTTTCTACAAATTAAATTTATGTGATATATAGGGTGTTTCGGAAAAAAGACGCTATACATAAAAATAACGCGATTTTTTCGTCGTGGTCACATTATACAGAGGGATACATATGATTTATAAAGAATCAATATTGTACCTGAGAGGTCGTTAGCTAAGATTTTTCTCACATTTTAAAACAACTTTCGTGAGATTGGGTTTTCCGCATTTATTTACATATTATTGTTAATGTAATGTTGTTAAAATAGCTAAATATCACCAAAGTGAAAGTAATAGAAGTTATATCTTTATTAAACCATTTTAATTTAGTTTAGTAAGATAGGTGCAACTTAAGTATACAATTTCTGCTACTTTGATTCTGTTCGTATCACCTACTTTTTTAAACCGCCCACTGTATTAGGAAGTATTGAGACTTGTTACTTGTTACGGTTATCCTATAGACGTCCGTATATTTATGAATTTATTAATGTAATGTAAAATTTAATTGTACAACTTGTAAAAATAGTCACATAGATAAGCATTTTTTTCGAACGAGTGCTTGTAATAGTTCTATAAAGTAGGTATAAATCGTATTAAATGGCTCAGTGTGCTACGATGAATCTATATTAAAGAAATACCGGATGATTTGCAACATTTTGCAATGGCTTCGTGAGAAGCCATCCACATTTATTGTTAATTTAGTTGGCCACGGGTATGAACTCGCGATTTAGTGGGCTAATCGGAAACATCTTGGCAGTCAGCGGCATCATTTATTGTCTGTACAGAGCAAGTTTTTAAACATTTAATACCTAGTACAAGTTAAGGCTTATACTAAATTTATGCCGCATTTGTTACTTTTTTGCTGTCTGGCTATGTCACGTAAAATGCCGAACGTTGGCAAGGGCAGTGCATGTACCCCGCTACCGTTCGGTTTTACCCCACCGATGGCGATCAGAGGCATCAGAAAGCGGGCGAATTACAAGTCATTTCCTGTTCGCGTATTAACATTCCTCGATTCTGTCACATTAACAAAAACGTTTGGACGATGGAGTTAAAGCACAATAATTATAAACCGAAACGAGAATTTACTTTGACTTTCTAGTAATCACAATCACTTTCGTGACATCTTACTTAAATCAACGGTTAATGATTATAGGTAACTAAATCCAAGATTTTTTTTCAACACTACACGGGAAAATAATAACATTGATTTATTGTTATGGGAAAAAAGTCGTAATTTGGTAATACATTTTTGTTATTATAAACATTATATGTAAAGTTTATTTCATGATTCAATAAATATATTTTCAGTTAACAATACCGGACCATACTATAATGCCTTTGCCCCTTATTCTAATCATAATGATGAATCCAGTCCACATGTCGAGACTTGTGAGAGGGATGATACCGCATAGTATTCTTCAGTGGCCCATTAACTACATATTTAGGTAAGTCCTAACCATCATTAATTGTAAGAATGAGGGAAACCTAGAAATTTCATTAATTGGAGAAATGGTTAAACGCCGACTGGTATCAATATCTCACATTGACTCCACCCAGCGTTCTTTCGCCATTTTTTACCTGCAGGGAGGGTGTCTATTTCCCCTCTACAGCTAGGTAAATCAGCCAACAATGATTCAAAGACGCCTTAAACCACTAGACCTCCTACCGATGCAATATTATTATTTATGAAGGAATATTTAGTATAAGGACGTTTTTAGTGTGTAGTTTACTACAGAAGTGAATTTTTAGTCTAAGACAATGCAGAAAGTATATTTCTTAAATTAATTTTATTAATTTCTGCTTTTAAAAATATATAGTAGCAAGTCGTTTATACAATGACTTTACGCGTCCAGAAATTCGCAAATGCGAGCCATGAGAACGGACAAAGACAGAATTTTAGCAGCGATGGCAACTCTCCTCTAAAGTGAGCGTACACGATCTTTAGGGGGAGAAGTGACATTATTTTACGATTTATATTGGGATCTTTGTGTTTTTTAAGTTAACTAAACTTGACAATTGGTAATACATACATATGTGTAGGTACTTCACAATATTTTTCAGAATATTTAAATTTTAAAAAGTGTACGGGTTTAGTAGAATCGCGTCGCATTCCATCTTTCAAATATAATTAACTGTGCTAAATCCAGATTTGAGTTTACGCTTCCCTAAATTTGTAAAGTTGGAATATTAGGAATTAGGGTCGAGGGATTGTAAGCTCGTATTTTGCAATGAGTAGGAGAAGGGAGATGCAGTGATTCATTAATATTTAATGGTTTGTGGTGTAATGATGGGATCTGTTATCACCAACGGTGACAACAATTTGCGAACTGCATTGCAAATACACAGAATTTCTGTACTGTATTTATTCAAATATCATGCAGATTGATTTATACTAACTTCTCTTATATTTTGGCAGTTCCTATATGTAACATTCAAGGTAATTACGCGTCACAGGAATATTCACGATGTACAAAAGAGGACCAAGGTAGAAGAAGCAGAAATTGGCGATTGCATTGTCAAGCTTTTCGCAAGGAATATGACAATGTTGCAGATTTGACATTCTGTTGCGTGAATAAGTGATTAGTTTTAATTAAGTAGTACCAGTGGGGATAGTGATGGTACCTGGAGACTCACCTCTGTAGCCAACGTCGTCGTAGAGCTGGAGCATAGGCGCCGTTGCGGAGCAGGTCCACTGGGGATCGGGGTAGACCATCATGTCAGTCCTATTGGCAGCGGTTGCATTTGCCGGGGTGATCCCAGCGGCATCACCAGAAGGTTCAAGTAAGCGCCGCGAGACGAGATCGCGGCCCGCACATGCACTTCGCATTAATGGGTACTACTGCCTCTGGTGAGTGCCCGCACGTTTTGCATCCCGGCCTTAGCCCCCGAGCCTGTTGCTATGGTATCCGGGCCAGTCCACCAATCCACCAATTTCCAGAGGCCACCGCACAAAGCAGCGACAAAAGCTGGTAATGCTGGGTGAGTGTCAGTGGCCTAAGCCCATCAGCTGGTAATCGCAACAACTTACTGCACAATGCACCACTACTGGCAACAGCCCACCGTCCTCCTGTCGACTGGCGACTTGGCTTGGTACCACTAGCTGCACTGCCGCTCCTTTGTCGCAGAGTGAGACTGCCGTCGACGATGATAGCTATACGCCGCAACAACCGTCTGCGTAACTAACTGCAAATTGGAAATCCTTGAAAAGACAGCGGACGGGTACCTACCCGAGTAGTCGATCACTTGGTACCATGTAGTGTGTGTGAGAGTACCGAATGCTGGACCGGGTACCACCAACTAATCGGCTTTGTGACTGCAGACTACGGACCGCAGCGCATTGCTTCTGCTTGATCTGGACTGGGCTCTTTGACACCGTCACCATCTGAACTGTTATTAAGTGCGGCAGGATCGGACCAACGCAGATTGCTTCATGAATATGTCCTTTCTGTAGAACAAAACACCTAATAGATGCAACACTCAAACCATCTTTTAATAGTCTTTAACCTTGCCGTTGTTCATTGTCTTCAATAAAAACTCTCCGGTTATTTTCCTAATCACTGGAAAAGAGCAGTATCAGTTTTTAAAAATGGTTCTACAGATGTCAGTAATTACTGCCTTATTTCTTTATTTTGTGTATTTGGCAAAATTAAACATTTGTTTGATTTTTTCGGAACAGATAAGTTATTACTAATTTAATGCCTTTTTGCAAAAGGCTGTTGAAGGCTACGGATAAAAAAAATGCAAGGGTACACTGGTGTACACCGATATTTCAGTATTTGACACTGTCAATAAAATTTGTAAAATTCGGCATTCATGACGAATTGCTCCGCTGAATGAAGTCTGTTGTGATTGACTAGATTAATTTTTTCTCTAAATATAACCTCCGGAATACCACAAGGATCCCACCTGGGATCTCTACTCTTTCTATTTATTCATAAAAGATGTTGGTTTCTGTTTCAAGTATTCAAATTTTAATTTATTTGCTGACGACCTTAAATTATCAAAACCCATTCAATCTTTAGGTGATCTTTTTAGATTATATGAATTCTAATAAAATTTTTACTTCATAAGCCATAAACACAGAAAATCATATTCATGAAGTTAAGGATTTACATATACTTACTTACAGATAGTTAATTATTAATTCAATAATACAAAAGTACAAGAAGATCGGCTTCAATTGTAACAACAGTAACCATTTCGCATTATAATAATAATAACACGTTTATTTCCAACAGGTAAAATACCCAATTACAGGAAACATACAAAAAAATAATAATAAGAAATAAATGAAATTTGATGTTTATCTCTCTCGCATCTTCAAATCCTGACCTAGTATCTGCAAACAAATATAAAAGTTATATACTGAAATAGACATTAACGAAAATTGCTACCACACTATTGCATTGCCAATTATGTCTTGTTACATTAAATTAAGATATTTAATTAATTAACGAAAATCACATTAACTCCTCTATAATTTCAAATTCTGATGTAATACCTGCAGTATAATTTTACCAAAATTTAAGTGTGAAATAGGCATTGATAGAAAATATTGTTGCACTGAATACATAGGTACCAATAGTTTGAAGTCATTATAATAACATACCACTGTGTAGTAATAATTCAAAAAAATAAATACAGTTTATCTTGTTACACTGTTAAAATGAAACATTAATTATGAGGATTTGCAACTACACATTCAATAATAATAAAAGTTAGTAACAAACAAATAATTCATAAGTTATCTAGAATTAGAATTTAAATTTATAATTTCCATAATTTTGAATACACCAGATGAGCTTGTCTTCTAAAGACATTTTAAACGGAGATATGTGGAGTTTATTTCAATATTTTTGAACAAGAACCGTCTTCAAAAGGATAAAAAAAACATTGATAGAACGAGTTTGTGCATTTCTTGAACACCTAAATACCTGTGATTTCAAGGCTAAGCTCGTTCTTTATAAAATATTTAAATTTATGTTACTATAGAGTAGTAAACAAAATAAATACATAGAAGTATGTTTATTTAAACATATTTAGATACAGAAATATTTATATGTATATTACAAAAAGAAATTTCAGAAGTCATTCATATCATATATTCCAAAGATCAGTAAAGAAAATTTAAAGATCGGAAGATTCACCATTTTAGTTACAATAACATAATAATTCAATTCAGTATATAAATCCATTTTAGCAAAACAATTTATATTATATTTCACACCCGGTGTGCAAGTCGATGGGCGTCTGCACGTCCCCTGGCTTTTTCATCAATCATTAGTTTTTATTAATTTTTCCTTGTTTTAAATTTTTATGGTTTTTATTTACCCTTACAAATCCCCCCTTCTGGCAAATCTTCTGTCAGCAAATAAAAAGTATTTAATAATTCTTATTAGTTTTTAAGACTTGCTCCTCCTGTCAAATTTTGTGTGAAGGCTCATAGCATCCCTTTATACAGGGTGTCCCAAAATTAGCCTGCCAAAAATGAACTGTGGATTCTACGATCAAAAACAGGAAAAACAAGTTATATAATCATAAGTCCGTAGACACCTCCTTACAGAGATGTGGCTCCTTAAATGAGGACCTCAAAATGTGTTTTTTCCCAAATATTTCCAAAAGGGATCAAGATAAAATAATCAAATTTAAAATTGAGAATCACATTTAGATAGCAAATCTAATGTTCTGAAAATAATTCCTCATAATTGGTCATAGGCATGCCAAACTGGGGGGTCAGTGGGTAAATACTGCTCTAACTTTCTTGTATCTCGAAATTTTCATCGTCAGATTAAAAAAATTAAAATTTTGGTCTATTTTACATAAAAAAGGTACTCCTATTTCAATCCGATAAACTGCTCTGTTTTCGAGTAATCTTAATTTAAAAATTTTGTGATATACCACAAAAGTTTAAGATGGAAATTATAAATAGGCAAAATATCCCTAGTAGGCCCTGAGAAAATACTATCAACTTATTTAACACATATTAAAGGTGTTATTCAAGCATTTTAACTTGTTAAAATACTTTTAAAATGCATATCAGTAACGTAATTATTTGTAAATTTTTCAATTTTAATATAGCCTATTAATACTTAAAAATTTTTTAAAAACATATGTAATATGTGTCAAATAAACTGGCAGATAGCATTTCAAAGCCTACTAGAGATAATTTGACCGCTTGCATATCATATCTAATTTTTTTGTGGTATGTCACAAAATTTTTAAATTAATATTACTCGTAAACGGAATAATTTATCTAAGTAAAACAAGAGTACCTTTTTTTTGTAAAATTGTTCAACATTTTTAATTTTTTGATCTTACGGCAAAAACCTCGAGACATGAAAAAGTTAGAGCAATATTTATCCAATAACCCCCCCCCCCCAGTTTGGCACGCCTATAACTAATTATGGTATTGTTTTTAGAACATTAGATTCGCAATTTAATTGCGATTCTCAATTTTAAATTTCATTACTTTATCTCGATCCGTTTTGAAAATATTTGAAGAAAATCAAATTTTGGGGTCCCCTTTTAATGAGCTATAGCTCCGTTAGAGGGCGTTTATAGAACTTTTTTTTCTTATTTTTGATCGTAGAATCCACAGTTAATTTTTGGCAGGCCAATTTTGGGACACCCTGTATGGATAATACTATACAAACAGACTGGCTACGCCATAAGCATACATATATGTTTTTGATAAATTTAGCTCTTTAAAATTAGGTATGAAATTAAAAACGTGTCGAAAACAATGATGTTTGCGACGTGTCTCAAATGAATATTTCGAATAACAAAAGTCAACTTTAATCAGGATTTCTAGTTAAAACACTATATTAGTTTCGTTATAATAATAAATTACGTATATTTATTGAATTTAGTAATAAGATAATGACATTTAAACGTAAAAAAATATCTGTACAGTAATATAATAAAACTTGTTGGTATGAATAATTTTATTCCTGGAATTTTTCGGATGTGCATGGGACTGAGTGATGAATTTCGCGTGGCATTCCTCGTTTCTTACCAAAACCAGAAGCAATTTTTAAATTAAACTCTTCTTCTTATTATAGCACTGCGGCTGGTACTTAATTAGTCCTTTTCGAATCTGAATAATGCGAATACCGTTAGGCCCGTCCTGTTTTTTTATTCACTACTGTCCCCTTCAGATTGCCAACCGGCTCACTCTCATGGTCTTTCATTTTAGTTGCCTTCGCGGTCACACGATTTTTGCATCCTACCATTTGCTGTCTTTTTTTAATTAAAACAGGTATTCCCTCTTAGAGTACCGTTATGTGAAATGTAATTGTTTATTGGTATCTAGTTCACCCACGTCAAATCAGTTTGATAACTTTTAATTTTTCGAAGATTCTGCAAATACGAAAATAAACCAGATAGATGCTTATCTTAAATTGCAGTATTCAAATATTGTGATTCTCTGTGGTCTATAATTTTAAGTCTAAATTTTGTCATTCATTTTCATAATTAAATATTTTCATTAGCATATTATTGGCATCAAGAACAGCATAGTAACTTGATTAGATCATAGCTCAAATAAGAGAAATTTTATATTGGCTCTATATTTTAACAAAATGTAGATATGTGTGGTGATGTTTTCACTGTAATATTTCTAATACATAGGGTGATACTTAAACCTATACGCGTAAACTTGGGAAAATAGAGCTGAGGACAAATAATGACGAATAGTGAAATAAATGTAGTAAAATATTTTTAGTAATAATAAGTTTACAAAAATTTATCACGAAATTTTTTGTTTATAAAAACTAAGAAGTAAACACTTCCATACATGCACGTACTGATTGATGTCAAAATAGTTTCTCTTCTTTCATTTAAAATTGAACTATGTTTTAAGTTCCATAGATTTTTAATAAGATTTTTCTCGAAACCTCTTGCCGACATCAAATTCCAACAATAGTATCTTTTTTATGTAAAAATCCTTAGTTTTCATATTTGCTATGAATTTATCAAAAATATATACACACAAAACCCCTGGACAAACTGTATTGATTTTTTTTTAGATTTTCAGAAAGAGCACAGAAAGTCATGGAATTGTGCCAAATTTCATTAATTTTCTCGACACATCTGGAAAATACTAATTAAAAACTGTCACCAAGAACTAACCTTTAACACCCTGTATATCGAAAATGAAACGTTTTAAGATACATAGACTTTTCGTCCTATTTTAACATCTAGAAAGCGCAGTTTTATGCATATATGAATTATCCTGTTTACAGGGTGGTCAGTAAAGAATGGACCATACTTGAAGGCTAGCTTCCTTGGACGAAAATAAAATGATTTAAATCAACTTACCTTAGTACAATTTTGCTTCGTTATGATGTTATATTTTTTTACCGTAATTTTCTTATTTGTTGGATAATTGTACTCAAATTTTGTAGTTTTTTTCTTCTGTGATAAATACGATTATCTGATTGATTTTTGCATTAAATATACAGGACATTCTCAGCGCCTGTGCTGCTATATTATTCGTTGTTGACTTCTTTTAAGGATAGAGATTTTTGAAAAATAATTAGTTATATTGAGATCCTGAACTGAAGTTACAGTTAGAGATGTAAAATGAATTACTCTACATTTTTCTCTTATAGAGTTCTAGTAAGTGGCTATCTGACGGATCTTTCAAAAACAAATTTAAAATAAAAATTTTGTTTTTGCTATGCGTTTAAGATTTTTAAGTGGTTATTTTTTTATTTTATGTTTTTTAAATGTTGTCTTTCTGTCATGTATATTATATTTTTCTGTGTTTTGTTTTATGCCGTTTTGGTTTTCAGTTGTTATAAGAACGACATTACTAACTATAGTATCTTTTCGAACTAATAATTTCTTAGAATTTTTTTATTGATTTCCAAGCTTAATACGTTTTCTAAAATTATGAATTTTAGCGACATGCAACAAGTATATCTCCTTTAAAGCTAATCGATGGCTACTCCAAAATAACTCGTTTTACAAACATTTCTCATTAACAAATTTTTGAAAAGAATAATAAAGTAGCATAGGCGCTCAGAACGTCATGTACATTTGATGCAAAAAGTATTCGTATTTGTCACACACACAAAAAATATTTGCGAAAAGTTGAGTACAATTAATTAAAAATATAACTGTCATTAGCATTAATAACATGACTCTTAAATTACCAAACTTAAATCACCTCAAATTTAAACTCCATTCACAATGTAATCCATTTTCTATGCAATGCGTGCTTGAAATATGTGACACAATGATATTTAGTTTGTGCCTATTTAGGTTGGGATTTCACCAAATGATTTCCACTAATATTACTATTTACTATTTATTAATTATGTAACGCTTAGAGTACAAAATATATATACAAACAACAGATAACATTTTTGCAAATGCTAATGTGTATTTTGTTACATAACAACTTCAGGAACAAATATCAGTACATTACACTCGTAATAACTACATAGGAAGTTTTGATGACAAGAGACGGGTTTAACTGTAGTCATTCCATCAATATTGGTCAGTTCATTGATTGAAAATACATATAACGTACATAATATCCAAAAACTCCTATGTTTAAGGTAAAATTTTGGAGTGCTTTACAATTAAAAAAATGCGAAAAATACATACCTACAACCATCATTACTTTCTAGTTTCAGCAGGCAATAAATACAAGGCATTTGCAAAATAAGAATTGCAAAATTAAAATTCCACATTATAATATGCAAATGAAAACAAAAAAAAATTGTTCACACGCACAATTTGGACTTAGTAAATGTGAATTATTTTCGTTTGTATTTGATTATATCCTGACAGTGAACAAAGGAAAATTATATAACCTAATATACATCAAAAACATAGATAATATCATAGTAAATAAAGAACAATAGTTGTCTTAGTGTTCATTATATTAAATAATACTCAATGGTAATAAATAATATTGAATATCACTTATAAAAAGTACATAACTGCCAATTATATAATTGCCCAACAAATTTCTTGGACGCCCTGTATACATATATTTTATGTTTCCTCAAGTAAAAAATTATCGTCTACACAAACACAGAATTGTTTATTTTTTCAACTGAATTTGAGTTTTGTGTGCGAAAAAACGCCTTTAACAATTCGAGTGGGAGTTCGTCTTGGCGTGATTTAACATCATACGACGTCATGTGACATTCCCTCATTCACATAAGCGGCTTGCCTCTTGGTTTCGGTCAAACTCGATGACGTGTCTTGTTTCGACGACACACATCTCTCATACAGGGTGATTCGCACTTTGTATATGAGGAATACTATAAAATGTAACAATATCAGGAACACTGTCACTCCCACACAGGTTAGTGATGTTGGCATAGGTTTCTCCCAATCAAGGATCTTGTATATGCATTTTGATCCATCCCTGAAATAAGCCGGACAAGTGAAAGGTCACGGAATACATAATATGGGCTAACCAGTGTTTTTCAACCTGTGCAAGCTTGTTAGGGGGGGGTCGCGGTCTCAAACCAGGTAAGTGAAAGGGTTCTAGGTCCTACCCATTACAATAAAAATACAATAATTTCAGTGAGAAGGTTGTGACACGCAAAAACTAAACAATTTTCTAATTGGAGTCTACTTCTCTTTAGTTTTCATGTTCACCATTGAAGTCACTCTTTTGTGAATTAAATTCCATTTTAAGCATGCAACAAAATCTATAAGATTTTTTTTATCTTTCTTGTCAAATCCGCCGCTGTAGCGGCATATATCCAAAAAAAGATTTAGTATCCATGTAAGCTCATGTGAAGACGTTGACCACAAAGGAAGTTTGTCTTCTCTTGTCTCATATTTAAACTATTTAGATGGTTAGAAAGAACACACTTGATTTCTCGATCAAGTATAGTCTCAATAGAAACAAAATTGAATACGTCGTCATTGAAGTAACTGAGTTTTCTTTCGGTCCTGAGGAGTTGCCAGAATGTTTTACTTATAAAGGGGTCGTGTATTTAAGAAGGTTGAAAAACACTAGGCTAAACCCTATTTATTAGTAAACATCATTATACTTATTAAACTGTAAGTTTTAATACTTAGACAGTGTTTCGGTAGATGCCATATTTTTATTTATACAGCAATATGCAGACTTACATTAGTAATTAGTAGTTGGGTTGGCATAAATAAATTAATTAAAGACTTCTTTGCGCCAAGGTAATATATGATTTATTAAATATACTTATTTCTTTCTCACCTCATACCAACAAAATGTAAAGGAAAGATTGTTGACTCGTCGTCAACCAATACACAGTCTGAATGTTCTCATCAACTACAGCACTTAGACTGCCTATTGGACGGCGATGAGTCGCAGTCGCGAGCCGCAACCGCAGTCGCGCCAGCGAATCTGTACCTTTACACTGGAATTATTGTCAACACGCGCTTGAAATTATTATATTTGCGGCAAATATGCTGCGTTGCACGGAGTCGGAATTTTTACGTTCTCCCTCGGTTTTCTTTGTCATACACATGCGCAATGCTTGATATAGAACAAATGGCAATGTAGTAAAGGGGATGCAACTTTTTACATTTTAAATCAATCAGAAAACATCATTATACCTATTAATCTGTAAGTTGTAATACTTGGCTAGCGTTTCGGTAGTTGCCATATTTTTATTTATACAGCAATTGTAGATTTACATTAATGCTTGGTATAAATGAATTTTAGTATAAATACCTTATGGTAATATATTGTAATTATACTTTAAATATAATTATATTAACACTGCTTTGCGCCAAGGTAATATATGATTTATTAAATATACTTATTTCTTTATCACTTTGTCACCAACAAAATGTAAAGGAAGTATTGCAATTCCATTATACGTAGTAAGTTTTGGTGTACAGTGTTGCTGTTACACTTATTCAAATGGTTAAGAAAATGATACGTCAGTGTCAAGTGTGTGGAAAATTGAGTTCTTTTCATCCTGAATTACCTTTTCATAAGTAAGTTTAATAAACTCGAAAATTATTATATTTTATAGTTATGTATTGTGAACAGTCAGAGTAAGCAATAAGGGTAGGTTAGGTTAGGTTAGGTTATGATCGTCCCTCGAAATAACTCTTGAATAATTGTCTGGTCCAGATTTGTGGCAATTTGAGGACTTATTAACTTACCTTGTAGTTCCTCCTTCCATATAATAAATAATACTGAATATGGTGTACATGAACCCAAAAACTGCTGGGTACACAAAATGTAAAATTCTAGTAGGTTGCGATACCATCCATAAATCAATCATCATCATGATGGAGTTATTTCCATGAACAAAGTAGTTCATGGCGTCGAATGTCATTTTCTTGGCTGAAAATAAATATTTTTTTTTTATTGTAGATACTTTAATTTTTTTAGTACTAGATTGAAATATGACATCTCCGAATGGTACTATAGATTTGTTAGACGGTATTTAAAAGCAAGAAATGTATGCAAATTTTTATGATATGAATGTTATCATCTATACAGTATGGTAACTAGAATAAATTCAGTAATTGTAAAAAAATACTGTACATTATTTTGATGGCGCTTAATTTGATTTATTTTAAATGTCTGTGATGTCACCATGTTGGATATGTTCAATGGAACGGTATACTTTTCATGGGGCTTCCAATATTTACAGTTATCAAATTACTGAATTTATTCCATAAATAGTTTTCATACTTTACATAACCATCGAACAACCAACAGCTACACCATAACCTTATATTTTCAAAGTGTACAATAAAATAGTTACCGTCGTATATAACCACCCAGTACATAAAGGTGATACCGAAAGCCAAAGGAGTCGCTATGGTATACAAAACCCAATACACCGGGTAAGCCTTTAGTGTCTTTTCTCTCAAATTAGGCAAGTTTTGAAAACGGGGAGCCAGTACATAAGTTGCTAGTATTCCAAATGCCATCAAGGCCTGCATGGTACAGACTGTATAGCCCCAGTTTGTGAGGAATATAGGCCATATTCCACCTTCACTTTCTCTAAAGATAGTTATCAACCAGGTTACTAGAAATAGTAGGGCTATTATCGTGCGATATGTCAGATAGAGCAGGTTTGGCTTTGATTTGTCGCGCTGCCACTAAAAAATATATACAGGTTAAGAAGCAATTCTTTTACACTAAGAAACGAATTCAAATCGTACTATACATCTTTTAAGAACTATTATTATATGTGAATATAGACACGAAATCATATATTTGGCTTTGAAAGGTTACATTTTTGTAGCTCTTGTCATATAAACAGCCGTGTATTTCACACGGTCAAATTTAATTTGCAAAAATATGCTAACTAAATAGAATTAGTTAAACTCGACGCCTAGCCTACTAACTTATTCTACGTTAGTGTAATTGAATACTAGAAATTAATTTACAAACTCTTTGTAACACCTAAACAAAAAAAGTCAAAAACTCCAAGGTCATTAAGATCAAGTTTTGAATTTGAATGGAATTATTCATTGTATTACTTCAGATAATTTATGACCAAAAGAACATTAATTATTCATTTATGGTAAAAGAAAGTTAATAATTAAGAGAATTGTACGTATAGGATATTTCCTCCGCAGTTTACAAAACTCTCTGACTGAAACTCGTACTGAAATGTGTTGCAATTTCAAGTATTTATGTATTATTTATGGAATATGGTATCTGATAAAATAGTAGAGAGTGACTAATCCACAGTACTTCGATTAGTACGGGAGGTTAGGGTTGCAAGGAACAATATTCCATGGGCGTATTACTTGAGAAGGGTTCCAAGAACACAAAATTACCAAAAATAAGTTGACATTGACACTGCACACATACACTACTGGTTACTTGCACTGTCACTAAAACGGTCACACATTAACAGTTATTATACACTACACTACACTTATTATATACTGCACTATACATATACATATCATAGCCCTTTCTTGCATAAGGTTTTTACATATTAAGTATCAAGGAGCCTTCATTTATCCATGTTTCGTCCGTGTAATATATTATTGGATTCATATTTCGACCTAATATCTGCCCTAAATAGTTTTTTCATCCATATCACTATTTTGTCTTTTTCTATCAGCATATTCTTTCGATTTCATTTTATAAAACGGAAATTCATGTCAAGCATAATTCAAGTTTCATCCTGTGAGATAGCAACTTGATTTTTTATATTGTCGGAAGCTCATTTTTAAAATAACATCCACGAATTGTTCTACAAATGCGTATTTTGTGTCGTCATCAATCTCTACCTTTTTTGCCACTCTTTATTGTACTATATACTCGCGAACACTCCTGTTAATGAACTATTTATTTCAACCGTATCAGTCACACTTATTTTTTTGTTCTCGCGCCCTAATCTTTTCATACAAGTTTTTTATCTGATATTCCTTACTTGTTAGATTAAAGCGCTTACGATTTTGATAACAGGCGGCTGTAGAGCTGGAGTTATTCTCCATTCTTAAGAACACAATCACAAAATCACTAGGTATATAATAAATGAATTACAATCACAATTAAATTAGAGGAAGATATAGTTGAACGTACACCCATAGTAGCTGTGCAGATGGATTAAATGCGTTCATCACGGCGGTCATTAGCAATAGAAATCCAGCATTACTGATCCAATCCAGCTGTGTAATCGGGTATGTTTTGTGAGGTATGCGAAGCATACAATTTTATACAAAAATGTACGGACAGTATGTATTTGTCGGGTTTCTACAATGAGTCATTCTCTTCTATTTTGAAACCTGATTTATATATATAAAAATTAACTAAACTTTTAAAATATTTTCACTATTTTTTAAAAATGTTAGCAAATCATCTGTAAGTGTACCTGGAAACTGAATTAAATATAAATAGTAATAATGAATAAATAATACATTAAAAATATTTCTCAAATAGTAATTGTTTTGTAAGACTTTTTAATATTTTGAATAAGGAAATATTTCTATATAGTGTATTCCCAAAATGACGGAACAAATTTTCACAAAAAAAATATATATAAAAAATATCGCATCTTGTCACCGATTTTCAACTAGGAAAAAATTAACTTTGTTCCATTTTGGGACAAACTGTAGGTATACTTAATTAATATATATTTTAACTATTGACATGTTTAAGGTTTTATCCAATTTAAATAAAATATTAAATACGTATAAGTAAAGTACATACCTGTGAATAAATGAACGTGTGAGGATCATCGTGTATTGGAAGAAATTGTTTTAATGTAAAATGCTTCTGACAAAACGGTCCTAGCATTTTCTACACAATAGTTTTACTGCTCATCAAACTGAAACAAAACTAACACTTAGTTTCCAAACAAACTCACATTTGCACCTACATCTACACGTGATTCATACAATAATTGTTATCATTTCTTTCGCTGTCGATAACATACTGGAATGGGTGCGTGTTCAAAAATGCGATTATTTCGAGTTATGTAAGGTTGTGGTCGAAACTTTCCAACCAGGCTACCACTGAATTCATATTTATACATGCGGAATAGGAAATGAAGACACATGCATGGTCTTTCTCAAATAATTCGACATTTCCCCATGTGTAGTTAGCGGACTACTATCAACTACCAGTTACCAGTTATCGGGTTTGTGGAATACCCCGAAATGCTAAAAGTAATTCACGTCACTTATTCTACTGATAGAAATTTGATCATTTGGAATTTTATTTGTTTTTTGTTTCGAGGAAAGTATAATAATCTACGTTTCAGATGAAACAGAATTGAACCTTACTTAAACTTCAACTGCAATTAATAGTTAAACTTGGCGATTTCTGACAATGTCATTAAATGGATCTAAATTTTTATATAGCACTACTGATTATCTACGTAAGCAACTTAACATGTTCCAATTTACCATTACCGATGTCGGTTAATCCTAATTGTTCGTCTAGCATGCAATATCTATCTAACAGTAATTACAGGCTTATTAAAATTAATTTAGAAAAAAATTCACACGTTATCCTTTTGTTATTAAGATTACGAGTGAGTAGCCTGAGAAAATGTACTGGGAATGTAAGGTATAAATTAATGCAATGTTTATTAATATTCTTAGACGCAAAGTTCCTAAACTTACATCTTACTCACTATTTCAGATGAAAGAATAGTCATTATTTTTAATTTAAAGGTTTTTATTTGAATAGTGTGCCATTGCCATCAAACATATTTCTCTGCCTACTAACTGAACAGGGAGGGACAATAGTATGACATTTTTAGTTGCACTAATAGATGGCGCAATTGCATTTACTATACAGGGTGTTCCAAAATTAGCCTGCCAAAAATTAACGTTCAAAAATAAGAAAAAAAAGTTATATAAACATTGGTCTGTAAACGCCCCCTAACGGAACTATTGCTCTTTAAAGGGGGGCCCCAAAATTTGATTTTGTCCAAATATGTTCAAAACGGATCGAGATAAAGTAATGAAATTTAAAATTCAGAATCGCAATTAGAATGCGAATCTAATGTTGTACTAACAATATAATTAATTAGGCGTGCCAAATTGGGGTGATTATGCGATAAATATTGCTCTAATTTTTTCATGTTTCGAGATTTTTGCCATCAGATCAAAAAAATGGAAATTTTTAACAATTTTACAAAAAATCAGGGTTGTATTTAAAATGATTACCCATTTTCATGAATAATTAATGATTTTAAACAGGCATATGTACGTATTTAATAAAAAAAACTTTTTTTCGATCAATAACAAAGGCTTTTTGTATCTGTTATGTCACCTATACAAAAAAATTTATAAAGTTATACTGAAGAAAAGAATAGAAAATTAAATTTTTAATAATTAATAAAACAAATCAAAATCTCAACAATTATGATTACTGCTATATCATTTATTTTTATTTAAGGCTAAACGTTTTATCATCATGAGAAATGTAGTGTATACATAATAATAATAATAATAATAACAATGTTTATTTACCATAGTAAAATAAGTACAACACACGTACTTTCTCATAGTATATTTCAAGTCTATAAAATTATAATTAAGAAAACAGTAGGTACTGATTAAGCTTTTTTATTATAATTTTAAAACATATAAACATGAAAGTCAGTGATCCTTAAATAAAAGTGGTTTAGTAATTTATTATAAGTATAATATTCTTACGCTTCTACTTTTATCAATTACATTTTTATTGTAATATAGTGATCTCTGATAGTTATATAATATGTAATTGAAATTAGCTTAATTAGATTTAAATAGTGACATTTTGTTTAAGGATTATCCTTAATATTTTGATGTTGACTTCGTCTATATGAAAGTGGCACACATAGAATATCGTAAAATATCCTCTTACCTTAAATTTAGTGCAGTTATCCAAAAGTCCTTTCTTTTTTAATTGTTAGAAAATCCAAAATTGTAATTCTAAATACAACTTCAGCAAGCAAGTAACAAGTTCTCGTAAATAATATCACATTTTATTTTATTCCCAAAAGTAATAGTAAACACTATATTAAATACGGTTCTGGTACAAACACGTGTTATGGAACACGCTGTACATAGTACGGAGCCTCGTGTATAATACGCAATACTGCTGCAGTTGGCTGCAATGCGCCGTAAACGCCCTGGACCTCCATCTCTTCCAGGATTCAGTTGCAAATTTCCCGTGTCACGTCAGCGCTTACACTACACTTGCACTCACTACACACCGTTGTAAAAGTAGCTGTGAAATCGTTATGCTTAAAGTACATTCACTTCACCATAAATTAAAACGATATCTATCAACTGCGAGTTGCTATAAACGTAGAACTTCAATAATTTTTTTCTCGGAAACTACAGGGATTTTACAAAAATCTTTTTTACGATATTGACTTGACGTTTTTCATCACGCATCTTTCCCAAATTCTTTTAGATAAGTTCTGAATCGTCCTGTATTTGCAGTTGCATTTGTCAGTGACAGTACTACAACTTTAGCAGCTTTTTTTATAAAATTAAGCCTCAAATAAAAAAGTAATGTACACTGTTGTATGCAGAATAAAAGGCTGTATTGAATGTGCCGAAAAAAAAAAATAATAAAAAATGTAAAAAGTATCACCATAGGTTAGACAGATTTTTACAACCTCATGCCAAATTCTATTAAAATCGGCTTAGGGAATCAGGAGATATTTGCAAAAGCCAAAATAGTGGGCCTAATTTTAAGGGAAATTAGAATTCGGGAAAACAAAAACATACAGGTCAAATAATTTCCCGAGTTGATTGTGTCTTTCGTAATATTGCCGAATCATCCTGAGGTTTAAAATTTAAAAAGAGCCAATACAAGATAGTGAAACCTGGGCAACTTTATCTAAAAATCTAGTGCATTAAATATGTATAATGTCAAGAAAAACTATTTTTCCGAGTTGGTTGTTGGTTAAAATATTTTCAAGACGTCGCTCTCTTCTTCAAAGGAAACTGAAACTATTTTATTTAACACTCGGTATTTAAACACGTGTGTATTCGATTTTTTTTCTTAGAATACGTTGTTTTAAAATGTGCTTTACACACCTGTATAAACATATGAATATAATTTGGCTTTCTCTGCTGTAGACCTGAATGGAGAAAACAGCATTATATCCATTTATGCTTAAATTTAAAAGTATGACGCACCTTCAAGATATTTAATCCTCACCAGTATGATTAATATTCGAAGACTGTTGTCACCGTGATTTATAGTTTTTTTCAATGGTCTGAAGGACAAAAGATATTTTCACACGAAACTTTTTAACACACAATCTGGTGATTCTTACAATATGCATGCTAAAGCTAATTTGAATAAATCTGTCACCGCTTGAATATATTAAATCGAAACTAGAAATGCAAGATAAGATACATTTTTCATGCAAATAAACTCGTTGCTTGGTTAAGAAAATTACTAATCAGGAAATGGTCTTAGATAAAATGAAAATCTGCACAGACTGATAATATTATTCGAGTTAACATTCCTAATCGGCAAAAGTTCCGAGAACTATCTTGATAAAGTCAAATAGTTCAAATTATGCACACCTGAGGACTTGGGACAGTTTATAGTTTCAAAAGTGAAAAACTTTCTCTACACATTATACGTGATTTATGACTTACCAGGTACCTATACACATTCTGTGAAGTAGAGTCATACTTTCGTTGCACTAATATTTTTATATTCTGGAAAGTGTTGAACTGAACACAAACTGCACATTTTAAAAGAATGTTGATATACTTTATCTTGCACGCTGTTTCAACCTTTATACGTATATCGCAAATTTATCGCTAATAGCTAATACACACGACCGTAAAAATTCCGACAACGTGCGTATTTTCAATAACGTTATTCTCAATTTTTTTAGCAAGTATACAATTTTATTCAATTATAAAATTAAAATAACCCGTATACTCAGAACCGTAGCTAATTTTTCAAGGGGGGGGGGGGAGGGGGCAATCGGTAATAAAATCTTGATGGGGTTCTAAAAACAAAATGTTAAGATCAAATTTGTGACGTTTTTTATCTCCGGACCTGAGATCTGCGAACGCGATAACTTTTAAAATGCATTTGTAAGACACACGTTATTTTGCTATTCTAACCCCAATTATTTTCACATATTTATAAATAAAAGTGAGCAATCCTATATTCAGAGCTATGTAAGTTTATATTATAATAATATTTACATCTACAGTTGAATTAAAAAAAATACGTTTTTGAAAGATACCTAAAAATTTGTTGGTTAGACCGCTTCTGTCGTTATATACTTATTCGTTTTACTTCGGTGGCTTTGAATATTCGCAGGTGGCATGAGATAACACTCCTGTTATTTGCTAAACTCTATAATATTCAGTTCTCAAATGTCTAAAGTTATTTTATTTCTTCCAATTTTTTTTTTCAGCGTGCATTCTATACAAAAAAGTATACCTACATTATTTTTTTTATTTGAGACTTAACTTTCTACAAAAAGTTTCTAAAGTTATAGTACTGCAGTTGCTAGGGCATGTTTTCCAAAATTCACGAACAAATGTGCTCTTTATTTCCAACTTTAAGTATGAATGCCTGCTCCACCTGGTTACGGCCCTGCGTATACTTATTAGGATAGCAAAAGAGATGACATGTCATTTTTATAGTCGACACTGGCTTAATTTGCTAACCTGCTAGATAAAAAAATGTATATAAATTAGAAACATTATTGATGAATAAATTTATAGAACACGTTTAAAGGTGACTGTATGTATGGTGCGTTAATTTTTCTGAATTTGTAGGAAACAAAAAATTAGGCATTTAGCTCGACGTTTTTTATTGACGTTTGAGACTTCTCACTGACTTCGGGTTAGTCAACCTTATAAAACGGAAACAGTTAATTGAATGTGGTCTTCTTAGCCTCGAACAATAAGTGGGAAAGTCTTATACAATCCGACGAAGCCAGAACCTTTTATTGGAATTTCGAAGGAAATATGGTCTGGTATTATCTATAATTTACAGTCGTTAGGAAAACTGTGTTATTATATTTTAATATTGCTTGGCAGGGGAAGTGCTGATCTTTAATTCTATGCAATTTCCATCTTTCAGAACGTATTGTTTTGAAATTTTTGTAAGGTAGTTGCGTCTTGTAAATACCAATTAAATATATAAAATGTAGCTCTTTAGTTTTATGAGACAATAATTACTGAATTGATAATTTATCGGGCAATGAATAATAGAAGCAAAAATAAAGGAGGTAGAACTTATTGGGAGACTCGTATATCTACTAATTAATTAGATTCATTTATCACATTACTCTCTTTATTGTACTATACAGCATGTCCCACAAGGAACGGCCACGATCGATGGATGGAAAAGTATGTATATAAGTTCAGAAGAACCTCTACTATACTTAATTCTGTTGTTTTCGCTTATGTTGAAGAGCTAACAATCTAATAGTGAATATTACAAAAACGATAAGAGATAAGTATGATGAAGGCTATAATATATGTTTAAAGTTACATGAGGGATAAGGAAATTTGCCAAATATATGAACAAGAAAGAATATATAATTTTAATAGAAATGGCGTTTGTTCTAGACAATTTCGTGGAATAATAAGACTAAAAGCGGTATTTAAACTTTTATTCTGATCACGCCCCCAGAAAACGATAGTCGCCATAGCGAAGACGTGACGTCAGATGACGTTTTTATACCTAATACAGCATTGTGCTTTATCTGTATACGATTTCCATGCTTCCGGACAACGGAGTTTAGAAGAGATAATTTGTCATTTGTGATATTATTAAGTGTTATTGTATTAAACAGACATTGGTATTAAATAAAGTTGCAAAAGAAAGCACAGAAAGTGCATCTCACCGGACAAATGGAAGACGTATTGCATTATACCATTATGTACAAATACAGCATACAGCCTAATAAAAAATATTTCACCATACCAAAAAATGAAAAGAAAAATGTGGTATAGGGCGATGAAGCGCGACGAAAAGAAGCAATGCAACATTGTTTGTTTGTGAAGACCATTTTAATGTAAGTTTAATTGGAAATACAGATAGGTTTAAGTTCATTGAAAAAGTTAAAAAGTTGTAAAGAATTAAACTTTTCTATTAATGGTGAAGCAAACTTACGTTTTTTTCCATTTATTGTATTCAGCGCTTCATTCCAATTTCAAATAACATGGCCTGTATTTGCTCCTACTATTTACAAAATATAGAATGTTATTTGAGGAATTTACAAAATTTTGCTATCTGACTTCACTACATTATTTTACCTGTTTTTTCCAAAAAAACATAATGAACAAAAGTGATAAATAAGGATTTTTGTAAATGCTTAAGGATGAAATGAAATCAGTAGTAAATAGCAATAAAAATTAATTTAAAAATAATAATATGTAATAATAAAATCACATGTTAAATGTCATTATTCATTACTTTTACAAAACAAATAGTTTAATGTGAAATCAGATGGCATAATTTTATAAATACCTCAAGTAAAACCCTCTATCTTGACGTGAGACAAATAAGTTACGTTTAATAATACTGTTCACCACATCACCACTAATAATTATGGTAATGTTAAAAACGGCTGCTTTGACTTCCCGTATTTGATGCATTAATGAAGTTGGAACTAGCACCAACGAACTTCATATTTATAAAATTAAATTAATTCACTCGTGGCAAATTAATAATACTTATACAAAACCCGTTTCCGTCATCGTTAAATTTAGCACCCCTAAAAACCTATCGACACCAAATTTGAAATCGATACAACAAGAAATTTTCGTAAAAAATCCTTTTTTTAGTCTAGTGTAGTCGTTTTCGAAAAAATAAATAAAATTCACAGTTACCCATTTCAATTTTCTATAAATTCATGGAAAACGCATACCATTTTTTCTGTACATTATTTATACTTTCTTCGACAAAATATAAATAATGAATAGGAATTTTGCTATTGGTATGTGCATCATTAGACTGAAATTTTTTGTTTCACCGCTGACTTGTAGTGATAACTCGTTATTTATAATCAACATATGGCTAATAGCTGAAGAAAAGTAATTTTAATGTCTCCACTATAAAAATTTTAGTGTCAAATTGCACAACTCTTAGCGCATTGTAATAATTGATGAATGACATAATGGAGAAATGCGCATAAGCGTTGCAAAAAATTTTCTACAGGGTTTCACTGACATGATAATGAAAATTGATTGATTCTAAAGGGATATTTCAAACTCTGTCAGCATTATTTCGTTTTATGGCAGATCAAACAAATAATGAGGAAAAACTTAACACTACATTATCTTCCGGACCATTTATAAATCAGATTTAATTAAAAAAAATGTTATTGTTCTAGACACGAGATTTTTTACTTTTTCAAACTTTTTAGTAGAATTTTTAACTAATTTTGACGTCAGTAGTAGAGGGCGCCACTTATGGCACAGCGTGTTTCTTTTAAATGGCAGAACTTTTTTGCTGTTTAGTGTATCCATCTGTCTATTGTAACAATAGATTCCCCTACCTGTCATATCTGACAAAGGTATACCTTCTTGAAGTCGTAGGAGTAATCATTTTTGAAATAACCCTATTTGAAATATTTAGTGCAGCGATTGAAAACTGTTTCAGGTAAAGTACCTTTTCTACTGAAAATACTATATATGTTAGTTAAAAAAGTTGTTCAGAACGGTAAATTATGGAGACTTGCAAAATTTCAAAAAGATCGGCCTGCTTTGATAAAATCTTTGAGCTTTGTTGAAAAATGGTTTCAAAATCAAACATCGCCGATCTTCTTGAAATTTTGCACATCCCCATAATTTACCGTTCTGAACACCTATTTCAAGTAACATTTTGCTGTATTTTCAGTAGAAAAGGCACTTTACCTGAAACGATAACAGTTTTCAATCGCTGCACTGAATATTTCCAATAGGATTATTTCGAAAATTGTTACTCCTAACGACTTCAACAGGGTATACCTTTTTCAGATACAACAGGCTGGAGAATCGATTGTTTCTATAGTCAGATGGATACACTAAGCTGCAACAAAGTTCTGCCATTTAAAAGAAATGTGATGTGCCATAAGTGGCGCCCTCTACTAGTGACGTTAAAATTAGTTAAAAATTCCTATTTGCCGTGCAAAAAAACATAATTCTGCCAATTTTTTTTAATACTCCGACAGGTTTCAAAGTTATTGAGATATTTCAAAATAAAATTCCAAACCAGCAACATTCAGATAAGGCATATTTGGCTCAATCGACTTTTTTTGGTCATCAGTATCTCCAGCTCCGAGATTTCCCAACCTTTCAAGCCTTTGTCGAATAGTTAATTTATTAAATATTTAATTATGTAATGTATATATCCTGTATTGCCTACGAAGATGGATCACCGTGTATAAATTGCAAAAATTTTCGCACGGTCAAGCGTTCGTAAGAATTGTATTGTATTGTATTCAACATCGTGAAGGCGATTTAGCAGATTAGTGCTGATTTCCTGTGCAAAAAGGTCCGCCTATGTGCATGAAGCACATTAAAATCCTTGATTGCGTTTTACTAAGAACATTTTACATCGACGTATTTCTAAAGTGACTGTTTTATACCTCGAGAACATACGCGCTGAAAAGAAGCTGGAAACCATACAATGTAAATTTTAATCAGTGTTTACGAGGTTAACAAACTTGATAATAAATTTTCTTATTGTATTCCTGTTAGAGTCAGAAAAATTATATTAGTTATGTCGTCCTATATCATGCTGTGAGGTGCAGTTCACAACAACTTTAAAGAGGTACAAAGTACCAGGCTTTGAACAAGAATAATAGAATGAAATAATAATTGTTCTTCTTTTTCTTGTCGTCGTCACTTCTTTATTTTTTGTGGCTGGTTGTAGATCATTTTATATCAAAATTTGCAACACGTTGTGGATTTTCAGCAAATTCGATTTCTGATTTGTTGCAATTTCCCACGTACTTCAAAAATTTTGCACTATGTTGCAAAGAGCTTTAGGCGATTCTAATTGGGCGATGAAACGCGACGAAAATAAGCATTGCAACATTGTTTGTTTATGAAGACCATTTTAATGTAAATTGGAATACAGCTAGGTTTGAGTTCATCGAAAAATTGAAATGTAATGTTGTAAAGAATCAATTAAACTTTTCTATTAAGCTACCAGATTGTATACAAGGCGTTTAGAAAATCATGGTAAAGCAAGCTTATATTTTTTCTCATTTATTATATCCAGGGCTTCATTTTGATGTAGTGTTATTTAAGACATTTATAAAATTTTATTCTGAAAACATAATAAAGAAAAGTAATAAATAAGGACTTTTTTAAAATGTTTAAGGAGAAATGAAATCAGTAGTAAATAGCAATAAAAAGTTATTAAATTAATTTTAAAAAATTAATACATGTTAAATATTAATACTTTTATTTATTATTTTTTAAATTAAAACAAGTAGTTTAACGTGAAAACAGATGGCATAATTTTATAAATACTTCAAGTAAAACTATCTATCTCGTACTTACCCAACAGTATGGTCTCCGTATTTGTCACAAGCAGATCTATATTGTAAACAAAGGAATAAGTTACGTTTAACAATACCGTATGTTCACGACATCACCACTAATAATTACCGCATTACCTACACAGTATTTACACTATGCATCTATGACCCACAAATGCCACAAAAACGCAAAATACAAGAAACAAACGCCTGTTTACATCACCAACACCGTAACCTGCACCTGTATCCACGGAAACAAACCGCACTGAACGGCGTGTAACGTCACACCAATGATATCGCGTTTTTGTCCACGTGGTTTTGTTTACATTCTGTGTCAATTTATTATTTGAATTATTATGTGATTATTGCCGCGAGACACATATTCTGACATTTCAATATGTTTGACAAATTACCCTGTAATACATTTCAAACCAATATAAAATTCATGCAACTTTCCTATTACGTTAATTCTTTGTTGCAAACTTTTGCAAATTGTTGCATACGATTGCAATGGATTTTGACAACTTCTGGGCCATGGTCCATGGTGGGTAATATTAGTTAGCTTGATATTTAAGAATTATCTGAAAATTCAATCTACTCTTTTTTTAATTCTAGGATTTCATGTTCCTATCTAGTGGTTTGCTTTGTTAACTTTGCCAAACTATTATTGTTAACATTATTATTGAAAGCGCCTTGTAACTGGGGGTTTTAAACGTAATTGCAACATTTCTTACCAAGTTTGTGACCGGAATATATGAATGTAAACAACTGCAATTTTTTTATTACTGGAACACTTGCTACTCACACATTCTAAGTATAGTTGTGAACTAATCACCGGTCATATTATTTATATCTACATTTTCCACCGCTTTTTAATTTAGATTTATTATAGTTTAATTAAATAATAAAATCTGTATCAAGCCGTAATCATGTCAGCTGGAATTCTTGTAGGTTGGTGTTTTATATCCGCGACCTTAATAGATTTTAAAAAAATTAAAGGTCCCATTCGTCTCGCAAGGTCGACCCAGTAAAAGAAAAATTAAACTGCCATGTATTGACTAAATTGATACAAAGCAGTGGTTATTGTTTTAAATTAAGTAAAAAATTTAGAAGCCTCGACATGATATTATTAATCATGATATGCTCAAAGCTCGACATTATGAATTAGTTTGATATACAGGATGATACAACCCGTCACAATGAGAGAACAAACTATAACTTTGAATAATTTGTTTTATTTTATTATTTTTATTTTAATTATGATCGGAAACGCAGATAACATCCATAGTCAACAGGAAGTATGTGATTTATTTTACCACAATTATCCAAACGAGAGAATTAGTCGAGCTGCATATCTAAAAGTTTGAAGAAACGGGAAGTATAAAGATTTACTTGGATCAGGAAGGTGAAGAACGGTAAGCGAAAATAACTGTCAAAATATAATGCTCGCAGTTACTCATTAGATCTACCACAGCCAATTGCAAAGCCTTCAGTTCACAGAACTCTGAAGTCTCAAAATTGGCATCCTTAGAAAGTTAACATCTTACAAGAGGTCTATTCCCACAACAATCAAGAATTGGTTTCAAATTGTTAGAAATATTCGACCAGTTAAGTTGTGAATGTGTTTTCAATGCATGTACAGCAAGATGTAATTGAACGGATATTTCTGACTTCCTGATTCTTCTGGAAGCAGACCTAATAAGAACTATGAATAGATGACACAGATAGAATAAATCAGCAAGGAAACCAAAAATATATTTGGAAGGCAATCCAACTTAAAAAATTACATTACTTGTGAACGCAAAAAAGTAGATATAACCTTATATCACTGAATTTGTCTTTAAAATGACTATCTTTATACTATGAAATATAGAGGGTCCTATTTCTAGCTGTGTCAAACATGGCTCAAAAAATTAAAAGTGATAATTTCTTTTCGATTTTTTTTTAATGTCGACTAGATAAAAATATGAATATTTATCGATCATTTTGGGACATTCTGTATACAACACATTATATTTTGGAAATAAAGGTTTTACTACAGATATCTGTAGGAACTTGTTTTGATAAAATATAGTGTATCAGTTCCCTTTTTGTTACGTTCTGTATTATTACATTTACTCGTACATCGAAATAGAAATTTTAGTGAAATATATTTTATTAATTAAAATTCAATCAGAATCGCATTATTTTGATTGTGATTGTTATAAAAGTCATAATATTAGATCGCGACTAAGATAAATGGTAACAAAATAGATAATATAATAGATAATACCAGAAAAAATCACAGTTGTCAACATTGACATAGAAGTGCACCGTAAATATTAGGATGCTTTGTTTAAAGTGCATGTATAAGATACCAAAAAGGAAATTTTCATTATTATCTTGAAGTAAACTTTAGTGATAATGATAATTTAGTATCCTTATAATAACTTCCACCTGTGTATATATTATGTTTGCAATAGTAACTTATCTGTGAACTTTATTTTAAAAAGTTTCTAAATGACACAAACTAGTGACTGGTAAGCGTGCAACTATAGATCTACAAGTTCCTGATTTGAATTTCAAAAAAAGCCCTGTAAAGTTATCTGCACTCATTTCCTACAGCTCTGAATACATTACGGGTTCCTTTTAGAATAATTTATAAATTAAATCAATATCAGTGCTATAAATTTACCGCATGCCTTGTTACTTGTTCCATGCATATTAAATAAATCTATCATTAATATCACTCGCGTGCAAAAATTTAAGAAACACCAGGAATACCTGTTATGGTTTAGTCTATGAGGTACTGTAATATATACATGTTAATTAAGAATCATCCACTGTTTTAACTGCCACGTTTGATCACAAATGATTGCTGCAGAATACCAACAAATTCTATATACTTTGATTTAACCACTCACAACAGCAGGGTCGGCTTTGGAATGATTATAGATTGTAAATCTATGGAAGTGTGGAAAGGAACAATGTATACTCGCCGCAACATAAGGGTTTTCACTTCGAATCCCTATTATATTTTATTTAAATCATGACGGCATATAATGTGCTTAGATAAAAATAATTATTGACACGACCCAATCATTGATGCCTCCCAAAATTTCTATTAATAGTCCATCGGTACATTTCCTTAAAAGTAGTATACGTGTTAGGTCGGAAGTGTACAACAATATGTGACAGTTACAGTACAAGTTAACTATGCTTTAATTGCCAGAAGAAACAAAAAATATATGTTTATATAGAAGGTGCTGGAAATGTCCACATTGGAACACATGGGATGAATCTTTGCTTCAACAACCACATTTTCAAAAATTATTGTTATTTGTCTGACTAACTGACATGCTTTTATGATTCGCTGTCTTAAATTCGCTTCATTGCTGCTTCATACACAGTGAAAATGTCCCCATGAACAAATCAAGCGGATTTAACATAGAAGATCGAACAAGGGTTCAAAAAATTTTCATTCACTTAGATACTGACAACTCTACTGAAATGAGCTGCTCCGTCACACATAAAAAGCATTATCTGTCTGGCTGCATTTGGTCATCTTCCAGGAGTTAACTCATTTGATCTTACAAGAATTCTCTTGGCTTATCGCCATTAACTTTTACTAGCAGAAAAGCGGGACCAATTATGAAATTACCCACAATGCCTACCGAGACATCTACTGATAACTGATAATGGTTCCTACTTTGAATTATGTATGGATTTTTATCATTTCCTTTCAATATCTGGCTTAAAGGGTACCAATTTTGGTTTGAAATGTTTTGTATCTATTGGAATAATACTATCCAGCGGGGAAACACAAACAAGAAGTGCTTGTACACGTTTTATGTAATAGGTAATGCATAGGGATATAGTAATTGTTAATGGTTCATTTGAAGATCACGTATATTGATTTTTGAGCTAGTCTAAAGATTATTCTCAATCTCTACTAATACAGTCTCTTGTGTTCTGAGGGTAATAGGATTACCCGAATGTTTGCTGATGTGAAAATAATCCATTTTGTACAAGACGTCGATGAATCTCTTTAATCGTGATTAAATCTGGAACATCAAAATTCAGTGGATGCAGCTCATCTTTATGGCCAAAGGTTTCCCCAAAGATATCATCCGAGATGTGAAGCCTTTTGACGTGTGGTTTAGCGGGATAGAGAAACTGGCGATTTGCGGCCGAGGCCTGAGCATGAGAGAACCATAGGCCTAGGTAAATTGTGAACCTCGAGGAAGAGATTTTAAATGACGTCGAGGAGCAGCCTGACATCAGCACTAGGCCAAGAAGAGCTTCATCTCAACGTTAGACAGCATATGTGGTTTCTTCATGATGGTACTCCACCACATTTTGCGCGATAGCATTTGGATCATGTGTTTCCCAAACTGAGGTGGTCCAATTGGATAGCTCCCTCGATCGCCCGACCTAAATCCGCTTGACTTTTACTTTTGGGGTCACATAAAAACTATGGTGTATGTTAACGAAGTTAACACTGGGGTTGCGAAATCATAAAATGCAATTAAATGCATTTTCAATTTTATGAAAGTCACGTTCTTTTATTTTTATTTGAAATAAATTGATATCTCCGTAACTGAAAAACATTTTTTTTTTCACTGTTCGTCATAATTTTCCAAGGTTATGCGTATAGCTTAGGAATCACCCTGTATATCGGAGTGTTACACGCATAAAACATAAGAATCACTACTTAAATATATAAAAATTAAATCATATTAAAGTACGTTGGTTGTAACAATGGATTTTTTTTATCATTTGACTTTCAATATATCGTTTGTACTCCAACCCAACAAAATTGCACGATAAATAAATTTTACATTCATTCCATTGTAAAAATAATTGTTAATTAATTATTTTATAAGATTTGTTTTTACTTTTAGAAACGACAGTGTAACGTAGTTACGGATCTGTTCTGATATATATTTCCTTTCTAATTTTTTTTACGCAAATTATTAGTGACTGCGATAGGTATATCCTACACCCTAACCTGTGTCACTTTTTTTTTGTTTGGTACGCATAGGCGCAACTAGACGGAGTTACCAATTGCCTAGTGAAATAATTTCGAAAAAAAATTATATTTTCATGGTAAAATATAAAAAATCATTTGCGTAATGTGAAGTAATGAAGTAATGTGAAACCGAAAAATGGAAGTAACGAAATACCTGAAATTTAGAAATAAATAGAACATACCGACAGTGTGGCCATGGATTACAGTCCAGGGAGGTGAAATATTTTTATTTACTTTTTTTTTAGAAGACAGTTTTGATGTAAATGCCGAAATAAAAGCACAGAGAATATTTTCATTATGTTACCATCCCTATTATGCTTTTAAAACAAAGTGTTTAAAAAAAACATTTTCGAAAATAATACTTAATTATTGAAAAACAAACTACCTGTCGTACAGGACGTCTGGTGGAAATATCGGGAATGCACATAGCAATCCTTCGCATTGCAGCGCGTCAATATATACGTTGAAACGAGCTCCATTAATAAAAAAAAATCTCTTAATTATTTATTTTTCTTATCCCGCTAAGGCCTATACCTAGCTGCAATGAGCATATATAGCTAGCCAACTAAAATAAATATAGTAAAGCCACTTATATAAAAATAAATACAACACATTTGCATATTTAAACTTTAGTCTGTGCTTTAGCTCCTTCAAAAAAATAGATGCTAGTTACGCCTATGACGGTATGTTATAAAATTGTCAGTACTTGGTAATTTCAAACAAATCCTTGAATGCAACAATGACAAGGAAATTGTACGCGTATTTTATTTAACATACAGGGTGATTCTTAACCTACACGTATAAATTTAACTGCGTTTTATGGAGCTCAAAATAACGCGAACAGTCTGTATAAACATATATCCTAAAACATTTTATTTTCAACAAATACATAGAGTATGAGAAGAAACTTAGACATAGATTAATGGAATTTGGCACAATGCCATAACTATTTGTGGCCTTTTT
Organism: Monochamus alternatus; assembly: GCA_037114965.1. NCBI lineage: Eukaryota > Metazoa > Arthropoda > Insecta > Coleoptera > Cerambycidae > Monochamus > Monochamus alternatus. The sequence continues at coordinate 20,955,148 of CM073432.1, forward strand.
AAAAATCTGAAAAGAAACTTTCAATCAACCAAAAAGGATTTTAAAAGCCAACTAAGAAACATATTCATTATTATTTGCCTTCAGCTATAATTTCCAAAGTTTATGGGTATAGGGTAAGAATCACCCTGTATAATATAATACCTAGAACTTGCTGTTCATAAAAAAATCAATATCCAAATGGATTCTGGATCAATATCCTAAACTTAAATGTCCTTTCGCTTTCACTCATTATTTTTAATCCAATTATCAATTATTCAAGAAAACTGTACTAATTGTTATTTGTTAATGATTGTCATTGTATTTTCTATTTGATAAATGGCTCATTATTTGTTCATGCAAAATCAATATGCATATGATAAACAAGTTAAATATATTTTTCCGTTTGTATTTTAAAGAAAGAATGGAAAATCAGAAAATATACCATCCAAAATTGGTTGCGTATGATTATATCTAATTTAGTAAGTTGCATTGAATAAAATTACTATAAAATAAAAAACAACTTCACTTCATGTTTCTTTTAATCAAATAGTGTTTATTAATCGATAATAGTGTTGTTTATGGTATCGACATTATTCTAATATAATTAATCTAATAATTTAATTCGAATTATGATGCCGGTAACAATTTTTAAATACACGCAAAAAGAAAAAATACAGTATTGTAATGATTCGATATTAAAACGTTCATTTTCTTTGAGAATAATAAACAATGATTTATGTTTTTGTTGCCAAAAAAATGAAGCCAATGAAAATATAGCTGTCGTTCAAACTCACCGGCAGGGGTAAAAATCCATAAACTTCCGAGGTGGCCTGTGTCCTTTTTTTTTCCGGAAGCTTCACTCACACATCGACAATTTTTTTAGCGTAGCCCTCGATAAGACGGTTGGGTCAAACCTTTAAAAGTGAGGCAGTCACAGCACCACCGTAGGGAAATAATGATGAGAACAGCTGTCATATTGCTAAAAATTTCGCTCGACATTACCAATCTGAACACGAACCCACGTGAGGGCTGTTCCAGAGACGTCTCACGGGGTAGGCCGAATGGAGCGAAAATAATTGAATAGAATAAAGTAGGTATTAACATCACAATTCTCTCATACAAAAGAGTTTTGATAAGCTATTACGACGGAGATTACGACCATAACGGACAGTCAAGTTGACCAGTACAGAATTATTGTTATACACGTTGAGGTAGACATTAATTTGAAATTTAAAATTGTTTATAAAAAAAAATAAATTATATCTAGGTAAAAATAATGTGTAAAATCAAGAAATAGTTAAATAAATAGTTACCGGTGTTAATTTTTTTAACACTATCACAGTTAAATACAATCTATTTATTGTTTGACTAGAAACCATGCAAGAAGTATCTGTTCCTTTCCATAAACCTTTCTCGCGTAGTGACATTCGATTTCCAAATGGGGATTTACTGAGACAGTTTTTTTTTCGTTACGTTTGACCGATCTTTACCAAAAATCAATAAAATCGGGTCAAACAGTGAACCCCCATTGTCCGTTTGGATTTAATATAGACTTTAAATAGATATGAAAAGGGTTATTAAATCTAAAAATGGAAGACATTGAAATTATTTCCAATTGCTGCTACCAGACGATTGAAGGACGTCTATGTCCGTTTGCGCGATACTCCACAGGAGAGTGTGGGCAGATTTTAAACCGTATCACACGGGTACCCACCTGCAATAAATTGCTTGGTCGTAGTTCAACATTTAACCCAAGCTATGTCAATTAGTAAATACTTGTTTATCTTCAGTAGTACTCACAATCCGATGGGTATTTCTAATATATCAGATATTAAAGGTTGCTTCTTTATTTAACTCCAACTTTTTATTCGTTTTACCTCCCCTTAGCAACACGAAATAATAAGTTTCTGGTTTGGATCTAATTTTAATTACTCTGCATCAGGTACTGTTTTATACCTAGCACATGTAACTACAAAACAGATGTGCAAATAATTTGTTGCAATTAAAAGGTACAACTATTTTTAAATAAAGTATCCTCATTTTTTTTAAATGCATTTGTATTAAATTAAACGGAAATTAACATCTAATGATTATTTTACTAGTTTTAGTATTAGATTCAAAGCATTTTTTTAAATAAATTATATTTATGGCGCCGACAACTTGTATTCAAAAATTTTCGACGTGAAATTATACCTCACTAGTTGATAAACATTAACATTCTCACTACATAAACTTTTACAATCCGGGAATTCCAGGAAGCCGCCGCACCGAAGGTATAAACCAAAGGTGGTCCTAAACTAAGCATAAAGAACCTCCGTTACGCCAATATTTGTCTATACTGATTCCACCGCCCTTAAGCAAACCTATTAACATGTTTTTGTGTAGATAAAACAAGAACGTTTTCGAAATTTTAGACCGTGTAACTAAAATATTTGTTAGAATTATTATATTCATGAGGTATGGTAATCGTTTAAGTATACAGGTGCATACCACTAATAAAAAATTATTAAAATTAATACTTCCAGCAAATACCTTAGAGTACATAACAGTATACGTGAACTTCAACGCGCACAAAAAGTTTCACAGACCGTTTACAGCTTTGTTCAATATAACATTTTTATTTAACGTCATTGAAATAAATAAAAAAATCTATTTTTTTGCAGTATTGTTAAGGTTAATTATTCCTTTATATACAAGGGTGCTAGTCTAGACGTAGAGTAGACATAACGTATTTAATTCTTGCTTGAAATTGAGTTATGAGTTGAGTTAGCCTTCCGGGAACTACTGAAGAAAAATAACTCATGATTGCGAGAGGGAGAAAGCGGTTGTTTCAAAACAAGCTCATGTTTCAGAAATACTGTTTCCACTAGTTTCTTACTGACCGTCTGATTCAGTCTGGTGGTTTATGCACAGTTTGAATCTGCTTGTGCTAAAAACTATGAGACGTATCTCAAAATCTAAGTCTATCTTCACTCAACGGCCAATTCTCTCTATAATGATATTTACACGTTGGCCATAAGCATTAAAATTTTGAGATGGACATAGGAAACATTTTCCAAACTTTGAGAAAACAGCTTTGAATGTTAAGTGTTAAGTGTGTAAGAGATACAGAGAAATTTGAATTTTTACATTCCAGTATCAGGTATATTATCTTTTATTCTGTTATTATACGCACAGAATATATAAAATTCTGTATGCAAAAACATATTCGGAATTTAAAGTTAAAATAATTAAGAATATGAAGAATTTTATATGAAAGAAAAATAATATGAAAGTTTGTGCATAATTCCAGTTCCAGTTCTTTTGCTCCACACGTATCTTTACACGTTCCAATTAAAAAACATGTAATCACATATAAAGATCTTCAAACTACAAGGAAATTGTGATATATTCTAGTCAGAATATTGAAAACCAGTTATTACGTTCTATATAATACGTTTACTAAATTTGAAAAAAAAAAACATCAGAAGAAGTGATATTCCATAATTTTAATTTTAAAATTCCCGGGTATTAAAAAAAAAATTAAAACTTTCTCATCTCGATTAAAATTCAATAGGGTTTCTGGAAACTGCGACCAATTAATCTGATCTACTGATTGTGTCGTTCATAAACCGATATAATGTTGGTTTATCCCTATTTGAAACTGGATCTACAATCAGCTGATAGTAATCTATTGAATCTTGGGTTATTGTCTTCCAAAAGTATCAATGCTATGCACGACAATATATATTTTTAACCGTTCAATTTTTATTTAAAGTTTTTAACCATTTATTCAAGTCTACTGTAAAGTTGGTTGCCTAACCATACAAGTATGTATACCAATGGAATATATCTACGAACATAGTTCTTTGCTCGCAGGTACACGTGTGACAGCCGCAACGTTTTGTAATATAATAATATAAAGTAGTTTTATTCATACTTTACAAAAAAATTAAAAAAACTGTTATGGAAGTAACCGCAATTACATTATTACAAAAACTCAATTAGATAACAAATTATTGGAATTGGCATCAGTGAAAATTCTCTGCAGTTCATTTGCGACGGTTGCTATGATAACGGGGACGCGTATAGCTGATCAGAATTAGTATATGTAGCGGAGGTCAAGATATGGGGTTAGCAGTACTGTTATTTCCATGTCAGATGTTCAGTTTTTGGTATGTTATATTTTATAACCATTTTACAATGACATCATCGATAAGATTGCAGCTATAAATTATCAAAAAATAAACTTTACATTTAAAAGGTAAATGGGTTTGTTAGATACTTTTAATATAAAATTCACCATGAAGTATTGTTTATCCCTGCGTTTTACCTATTATTAAGTTCACGAGCTTTCACTGTCAAAAAAGAATTTTACAGTAATAGTAGTAGTTTTCGAAAACTGCAACAAAATATTTTTTTTTTACTTATTTTAGACAAACCTTAGAGTATAACAACAAAAGAAAGCATATATTGTTCAAGATTTCGTTGTTAGATAAATAAAACAAAAATATATATGATAATAATTTATTTAAAGCAGCCCTAACAATAAGTTAGCTATAAAAAGTATAACTTCACGAAAACATCATTTACTATTGCACGATGAAAACATAGGACTTAATATAATACTACCAGTCGTATACGACATAAGGCTAGACTTTCGGGGAATGTCAACAGTGATTTTACCACGAGACATTCCTTATAGTAAAGTGATTATTCTAAACTATTGCTTTTTTATAAAAACATGTATCTTGCATAAATACATTTCAGTTATATTTTGTGTTGCTAACGTTAACGGTACAGTCTCTACATACGCCACGATGTATAAAAAGGAAGCATTTAAATGTACTCTAACTTAATTCATACAATCTCTAGTACTACCAACTAACCCTCTAAACAAACCAAAATGTATTGCTCTGGAATTAATTACCAACACATAATATCACTTGTACCAATACAAGAATCAAACCTATCGCAGTTTGCGGACGGGCGTTAAATGTTGTTAACACTCTTCACATGACCTGCAAGATTTGACTGGCCTCAAAAGCAGTGCCAGGCAGTAGAATCACTGGGCTTGAAACATGCCCCGCTTCAACACATACCATGTTAGGGTACTCATCGTCACCGAAATCCGACATTTCTTTAGCTTGTTCGATCCAGGGGTTCCAGATGACAGTGTCAGGAAAATTGTACTTTTGGATGCGCATTTTTCTACCCGACACCACATTTGTTATTATGTGTTCCTGAGGCGTGTTTTGATAGATTCTGTCAGTCCATTCCCCTATTGTCACAACGTCCCTGGTCTAGAACAAATTTATCAAAGATAGATTCCATGGAGTAATATCAGCTTGTTAAATGTATTCTACACGCATTTATATTAATTAATTTTGACTTGCTGAATCATAATGGTAATCATGCCTTATCATTTGTTGTGTAAATAAGTAAATAATCAGCTCCAATATTAACTCAAACTGACTGACTGAAATAAAACTTTATTATATTTATGAAGACGACGATAGATAGGTGGAAGAGGGCTTATTAGATGGCTAGCCAGAAGCCCTAATTTCAATTAATGGGTTACATGGTCAGGAGTCTACGAGTCCCAAGATGAGCTTATTGGTTGAATTCTTGCTACATATCTTTTCACTTAACAGGATCCACAATTATTCCGAATATGAGAGAATTGATGTAATGAAGTTCAAGGCCGTCATTTTAAGTCAATCATTTATTTAGCAAATAGTAAGTCTTTTATTGGTATTAAGATTCTGTACACCAAAACGCGAGTAAGCATTACTTCATAAAGTCCAGTATTGAAAACAGACAATTTTTTAGCACTTCTAGAAGTTTGTAACTTTTTTTAAACATCCTGCATAATGTGGATTAGGCCTGTTAAAGCAAAGGTTCGAACTAATTCTTGAACAAATCTATTATACTCACCTCTTGATAGACAGTTCCATCCCTTGTCTTGTCTATAAAAGTGCAGCCTTGAAGTCCAGTAATTTGACAACGACGGACATCGGGCACTTTGAAATATGTGTGCAAAAGCATATTAAAGCTGAATGTCAGCTCCTTACTTGGGTTGTATACGGCTATATTAAAATGCAGTTCTTTTTCACGAAGAATCAGTCTATAAGTCAGTCGAAACCTACAAAATATAATTTAAAAAATTGCTTGTATTTTTTTCTTAAATACATTGTTTTTAATACACAACAAATTATTCATACTCTATTTATTTGCATCTCTTAGTATATGTATATAAGTGTTTTTATATATAAAATAGTAATAAAAGGTAGTGTTAATTACATATAAGTATGTAAATCTAAACGCTGCTATGTATTTAAATTTAGATTATAAAAAAATTACATAATTCATACGTTAAGTTTAAAGTCATGCTGTCGTGCTAAAATGTTACATTAAAAATGATAAACTCACTAATGGTAATATATGTTGGGTATACATTGTTAGGTATTTTTCCAAATGACCGACTAAGATTATGTTAAGGTTACTTAAATTTATATATTTAAACTTCTTACTGCATCTATTATTTGAACTACCTACTAATACTAATTTGTTTTTTATGCATTATACTTGGCATCATTTTTTTTATGTACAGGGTGATTCACTTAAAAAAGGCAACATCCACAAAAAAAGTGAATCACCCTGTACTGTGCAATTAAAAGAAATTTCTGACCAGAATATTCAACTTTGGATTCTATAAAAATATGTTACATTTTCAATGAAAATTATTATGCAGCTGTATATTAAAATGCTAGGCACTTTATTATAAGGCTTTTTAATATAATTATTACCTAATAATAATAAATTCATTATAATAATTAATTAATTATACAATCAGTTAATTATTAAATAAAGTAAAAGTTAGAATTAAATAAATAGTAGGTCGACAACAATAATAAGTAATAAAACTGATTATTAATAATATAATAATAATATCTTTACCCCTCATTCTAATCACGAGGATTAGCCCAGAAGTCGTAGTTACTAATTTTATTTAAGACATTTCAGTTTAATTTTATAATATGTCTACAATCCTTCACCATGGAAATGGAACTTACTAGTCATACTTACTGGTAATTCCACATGGAACAGGTAAAATCTGTATCCATCATGGAAAATATTGCTTCTACATCACCACTTGCTAATCTTTCAGGTGCTTTTTCTAAATTCCATCGCACGATTCTGGCAAAACCGTGCTGTGGACCAAAGGTCCATGGTCCAAATTGTGCTGAATGTTAATGTAAAATTAATTACTGAAATTTAGACATGACGGTGTATACTTACGAAAAACAAAAGGTATTCCACCCCTTATGGCCTTTTTACCATCAAAAACAGCTTGCTTGCTGAAAGTGAAACAATACATGAAGCCCTTTTTCCATAATTGATTTTAGTTAGTTTCTGTTTTGTATGTTATATTATTTTTTACTTTTAATTAATTTTAACATTTGAAGGGTTGAATAACTTAACTGTTGTTAAGATACTGTAATTTGTATATGCTTTAATATACCTATTTAAAATATTCAAGTATGTATATCTAATTATTATCTTGCATTATAACACTTAAACTAATACCAACAAAGATAATTAAAAGGTATAGGTATTATTAATACTGAATTAGGTTTTTAAGATAACATAATATTTTAATCTAACAAGATTCTAATTTAAGAATTTTCTTAGCTATAATTTAAAAAAAATATTTTGTATTAATGCATTTATCAATATTTCACTTAAAATGTTCACATACTTAATTTCAACTTTAAAAGTACTAAAATTTAGATACAAGAAAGTAATAAACAAGTGAGTTTTTTTTTGTTTTTTTTTTACTGGTCATGTTCATTTGTGCATGCAATACTTCAACTACCTAGGTACATTATATGAATTAGTTTTACCTCACAAACAATTGTTCTTGATTATTCACTCGCCAAGAAACCACAGTGGCACCTAAAAATTTGAAAACATGAAAAATGTTTTTATAGGTTATGTTTATTTTTTATGAATGTATGCGTCAGTTTAAAAAGTGACGATTTAGGGAATGGTGAATAAAAGTGTAAAAAATTAGATGAACGTTTGGACTTGCCATGTAAGTTGATAGTGCAAGTGGTGTTATTTCCTCTATCTAAAACTACAACACTGGTAGCAGCCATAACCGATTCAAAGATGCCGTACCGGCCGGCCAAGATATGCTGCCGCGTTGTTTTTAGCCTCTTCCCGCACTTGGATCACACTTTACCGCGATATATACCTGCGCGGACACCACAGGTGTTAGTCCCTCTGTCGGTAGCGAAAAAAATAAGGCCCGCAGAAAAACCAAGTAAGTTACTGGCGTCGATAAATATACGAACACTTCGATGCAAACGAGAGAGTTGGAGTCTACGAACTTAATATGCAGAAGCACAAACGACCAGTTTTTCATTCATGAACAAAAAACAGAAACACTTTAGATAATGGAGAATTGGGTAATGCAGCGACATCTTTCTGAGAATAGCGAAAATTCACAAACTCTGTGTTGAATCCATAATGTAGTTGATGAATTGTCCGCAAAATTATATATTCATACTGTATTCAAAAAATTATAAAACTAATAAAATTCGTAATTTTCATAGTGTTTTTATAGATGCATTGGAGATGCGTTAATCATTTTTTGATTTAAGTACCTAATTTACAAACTTTCTATACTATAATTAGGTGTTTTTCGATGTGGTATGCACTAAGATTTGTATATGGCTGTATATACAGTTTTTATTTTTACCTTCACTATCTACTTTTCAAGTCAACAAAAAAGCAATAGTTTGGTTTTAAAAATTGGTTTTAATGAGCCCGTTATAAACAAATTTTATAGGTACCTATGACTTCAGAAATTATTTTGATGTAGAAGAATATTTGATATTCTAATTATATATTGTTTTCACCTATTTTAAAGGATATAATATTGTAAGATGGTCGATGTTTAAATATACTTAGTGGATTCTTTGTCTATCCTTTTCCGTTATGAAATTTCCTATTTAAACTGGTTTCGATCTTGGCTATATGCACATAATAAACTATAAATACGTACAGGTTTCTATTAAATTACTGCGTAACATATGAACAGTGTCATCTATTAATAAATAGCATATCTATGTCGCAAAATTCAAATTTCTAATTTTTTCGTTTTCCTATTTGTAAATATTTGTAAGTACAGTAGTTTTGTGAAAAACTTACCTTGTTAAACTCTACATGTCTTTTAAAGAACCAGCACACATTTCTTATACATAGTGATTTACCTATTCAATTTTCGATCCTTATACTTCACTGATTATGGCCATCAAAGCATGTTTTGCAAAGAAGATGATCAGTCAGGGTCTTTAATATTTAGTTATTATTTTGTTATTAGTTGTTAGTGGCCAATAATAAAGCGTAGGAGATCCCAAATTTTACATTTTTTTTACTTCTTGTCATATTTTTAAATTTTATATATCTGAATTGCATTAGTACGTTATTAAAAAGATGCATCAGTGCATTGTCAAAAATAATAAATTTTATAAAAACGCAAAAGGCTATGTTTAATTATTTCTTTTGCAGTTTTTTGTGTATTAGATAGGCAACTACAAATACATCGCCCTGCTGTACAAGTTGCCATGCACCATCGTATCAGCAACATTTTTATCAACATATTAAAATAGATAAACGGAATTTTATCTGCATAATGTTCTGTTGTTAGGTGTTTCCTGTCAAATATTATAAACATTCGCATATACAAAACATTGGCGAAGTTTTAAAGTCAGACAAGGTGGACTGATTTTGCACCTCAGTCTTTGTTGAAGTATAAAATCAATAATTCCAACCTTGACCTCGAATGATGAATTATACATTTTCACAAATAATTCTTCCAAATTGTAAATTTAAATTGCATAAATAAAATAAATTTAAAAATAATTTTACTAACAGAAGTGTAAAGTTTTTTTAATATACTGTTACATATTTTATGGTCTAGACATATTTATCCATAAGCGGATCTAAGGGGTAAGAGGTAACCAAAAATTTAAAATATAAATTGTGTAAAGGTATTTTTGTATTAATGCACCTAAAGAAGAACAAAGGGATGATATGAAAGAAAACAATATACGTACGTACTATTTATAATTTTATTTCATGTTTTATCCAATGAACACATTGTCAATAATAATAAAGAACAGATTGCGCCATTTACAATATTAGTTAAGATTACAAACGACACACAGAAATAAAATTAAAAAACATTGAGATATTGTTAAAATTCGGATCGAGAACGGGTATTTTGGCACATTATAAGATCATCATACCTATTCCTCATATATTTATATAAATTTAAATTTTTGTAAAACTGCAAAACCATTTACTTAAAAAAATGTTTGTTCAATGTAAAGTTAGATGAAATTGTAATTATTATTATTTTTAAATTAGTCGATGTAGTCGGTTTTTATTTTAATATTTTCTATGGGCCAAAAAAATCGTAAATAAAGTACAAATTTCAGTGTCATTCCTGTTAGTTCGTCTACGAACTCGATCCTCTATTAAAGTACTGACGAAGAACAACAGACTTCGAAAATCTAGACGCCATTGAAGATTTGCACCAACAGTCATAATAAGTTGATGTATAATGGCGTAATCTGGGCACTAGCTATTTTAGTGATACATTAATATAAATAAATAGAATTTAATATTTTAAGGTACCTTTAAGGCTAGTTGAGATCACTAGTGCACTATTTATCTCTACACTTGCGCTGCTGCACGAGATAGTATAGTGTAGACGGCGGGTAACCATATTTTTAACAACGGAGCGACTCTTTTTCGAAACATAAAGAAAACAGGCCCTCCCATATGTCTACATGAAATATAAAAATATACTTTCCAACATTTGTCAAAATATATAACTTTTAGTCATGAAAAAATATAATGTGGGTGTTAATGTTTCTAAATAAATACATACAGTTTATAATAATTTCAGAAAATATAGGAAATATATGTTGGTAAACATGGGAAAGACCTCTTTTAATGTGACCTAAAATGGGTTTATATTAACAATAATCGGATTTCATTTCTCCTAATACTCATTACTATTTTTGGTTGAATACCTTTGAAAACTAACAACTAAATTAACAAAATTTAACATTCTGCACTAAACTCCTACATTCCTATGGATAACAAATATATCAACAATAAATAACAAACTATATAATACGTAAATAAAGCACAGATATTTGTTTGACAAATCTGATTCTGTAACTTTATACTTAAGAATAATAGTAAATGTCAAGTTTTGCAGAAATGGTCCAGAAATGGCAATGAATTTATTAGATAAAATTCAATTATTTAAGTGTTTGGTACGTTTGGACCATTCTCAGCCGCTCCCTATCAAAGTATGCGATCAACTGGTCACGGCTAGTGAAAAAAGGTTGAAGATTTTGCCATATTCCACCCTCCGCCGATAAATAAGTAAAGATTGTACTTATTTTAAAAAAATATTCTTCGCAACATGTTAGATATTCTGCAAAAATGTGTAGACGTGAAGTTGGGGAACGGGAAATATTTCCGAAAAATTTGGAATATGGAATAAAAAATGCTACATCTACAAATTACTGCATTTTAAGACATGTTACCAAGGTAGTCCAGCAAATACAGTTTTATCACTCGTAATTTGACATTTAATACAGTAATTATTATTAAGATAATATTGCTCAAAATCTTTTTTCCTAATATAGTTAAATAGTTATCGAGAGAACGCATGTTATTACCATCTAACATAAAATAATAGAACGGCTGCTCCTTGCATGGTACCAATTTACAAAAAAAGGTTACGATTTTTCGGAATTGAAATTTTAGTTCCTTGTAAATTTGCACCAAGATGGGTAAATGAAACTGAAAATATAAACGCATATAGAAGAATGTATCGGCATTGCATACAGTCCATGTTTATTGAATAAAAAATGATAACCTCTACGTATGAATCCACTGAGAGAGTTTTAAATTAATATTTTCGCAGGAAATTTATGATGTAACAGAACTACATGAAATACACTCGATAGTGTTAGCAGAATTATCTACTCTACTTCTTATGCTACGCCCTATCATAACACTGCACGTTGTTACTGGCGTTACCAGCCATCATTCTTTCGTAGAAAAATGAGCACTTCTCGTAACCATCATTTTGATTGATACAGTATTACATAGGTTAAAGAATCACGAAACCTAGATGTGCATTTGATGCTCATCCGGCCATTTACAATCTATAACATTAAGAAGAATAAATAAGTATCTCTTTGGTATAATCACTATTTTCATTTGTTTTAACATTCTAAAATACTGTTACGCCATCGTCATTTCATGTAGCAAATGTCCTTTGATTATTTTTATGCTTTTGGCAAAGTGCGGCATGTGATGTCGCAATTTTTGGTGTCAGAATAAAATTAAGAGTAAATGGTGATGACCTCTTGACCTCCACCACGCACCATTAGCACTCTTTCCAAGCCTTCCGTGAGCACTTCTAAAAATTCCATATCTGAAAATAACACCCCTTATATACCACCCGTTTCCACCTATTGACGAGATGACTGCATCGATTAAACAATGGACCTAAACTAAACGTAAAACTAAGCAATGTTATTTAAGTGGTGAAACTGATTAAATTTAATGGCATAATAAAAAAAGCAATTGACGTAGTAAAAAGTTATTATAAAGTGATGGTTTCTACTCACAATTTGACTCTTTTTCCATTTTGGTGTCTTTGGGCGGGCCAGGTAAATTCAAAATGACTAGTTGAGCATCGTGAGAACGATTCACTATCACTTCATTCAGCCTTACTGCGGTATGCATACGACGAACGTTGCCTTCGTCACTGCAAAAAAAAAAATGTAATATCATCCAATAATACATGCTTAGGTAATTAATTTTTGACTTACGGGGTTTTTGTTGTAGGTTTATTGTTCTCTTCTGAAACAGAATTAGAGTTGTGTTCATTTGTACACTCTTTTTCTTTTTCCGATGAGTCTTCTTTTTCTTTAGTCGAGTTCTCACAGTCATCTTTCGTTTCTGGATTAGGCTGTAACTGATCGTAAATTAAAATCAGTAGATTAAAGAAAAGCCAGTATTTCACAATTATTTTACCTCATTGGTAGGTTCTTCTTCAGCAGTTTTATTATCCCCACCAGCTCCAGGTTCCTGAAAACGTACTTTAGTAGCTATTTTAGCGTCCGGGTGATGTTGATCTACAATTGACTGTACCTAAAAATACCAACTCACAATATTATGGGCAATAAAGCGTTAAAGAATGATGTTGATGGATTCCTAATAAGGAGATTTAAGATGAAGGGAAGAATGGTAACAGAATAAAATCGTGCAAAAATTAATAAACCATGATCTAGCAAACTGCGATTCAGCTTTACCAGTGGGAGTTTCTCTTCTGTCGATAATTCATTGAAATCCACCAAAGTCTGAACCTTGCGTGTCAAAGATAATTTAAATTAATTATACAGTATTAATGGTAAACTCTTGTTACATCGTATTAGCAAACTTACCACTCCTAAACTTTCTTTCTTGTTCAAGCGAAGTTCTCGCAACATCTGGTTACGTTGCTCCATCATTAAAGTTCTTTCGTAAGTGTAAGCCGATATATCGTGATCCATCTATAATGTTTAAAGTTCAATCAATATTAACCGTAGGCTAACAAGACAATTGATTTAACGCCGATTTAAATGTTTATACTAACCATTTCTACCACTTCTACTTCAGCTTCGATTCTTAGATGGTATAGGAACGTTTTAAGGTCTTTCTTCATTTGTATAGAATTATCCTCCATTTGAGCTACTGTAAAAATGCGCATTTTACAATTCTTCCAAGTTCTGTGTTGTTTTAGTAAGAATGGCAATAACATCAACAGTCCTCCATCGTGTACTATCCACCAGATATCAATATTTCCAACAACTTTATCGCCAGAATCGGGGAAGAAGTTTATACCTTTAGGAACCAGTAAAGCCATACGGGCTGCAGTGACATTTCGGACAGTTTCCAAGAACACTTGCCAGGTGCGATCATCTTCAGACTGTCTCCAACCATAAGGCCATCCCAGTATAACTGTATTTGGTTTAAGACCACCTAAGCCAGCCGTTTGTATCCTAAGACAAGCAATTTTTTAAACAAATTTTTCAAAGAATAATCCAACTTACAAGTTAGAAAGACCCTCCGTAATGTCTCGAGCAACTAGCACATCAGCAAAGCCTTTAACCCTTTCCTCTTCCATTGTTTTGCTCAAGCTTTGCTTTGCTGCCATTGCTTCACCGCAGGAACGAGTAAATTCACCACCAACCACCGAGGAACAAATAGTCAAACCCTTTCCTGAAATGTGCAGTTATGAATAATTCTGAATAAAAAAGTATTCTGGAGTACATACCAGCTTTGAGTTGAGCTGCAAATGAAAACAGTTTTCTGTATTTTGGTAATAGATCAGATGTCAGTTTAACTAGAATAAGAATCTGGGGTCTCCAATTTTTAGTATGCGGTGGACCTTCCTCTAAACGTAGCAATGAAAACCTAGCAGCAGATAATGCCAATCCTCTAATTCCATCTCCCCATTCTTTCTCAGCGCTAAAATATAATTACGTAGAGTTTGCAAAATACTAAATATTTAGATTTTACCCTCTATATTCGATGTACTTGTAAATAATCCCTGCCATTGCCATAGCTAACAACGCTAAATACCATGAGGTCATGAACATAACAGCTATACAGAGTGACAAACCGATAAATGAAAGAGACCAATGGTAATATTTGAATCTTGGTCTCCAGTTTGGAGTTCTCAGTAGTGTTTGCAGAGCGCATGCGAGGTTAACGAATCCATAACACATTAAAAAGAACATGGACAGCAGAGGTGCTAATACGTCGACATTTCCAAGTAAAATACCGCATTGACAGATTAACAGTGTGAGAATTAAGGCTCTTGTTGGTTCACCTCTGCTTGAAGACACTGCAAAAGGAGCTAAAAAGGGAATTATTCCATCCTTCGCGATGGCTTGGAGCAAACGAGGAGCTCCAGTCAAAGACTGTAAACCAGCACCAAGAGTTGACAAGAAGGAACCTATCAGTATCACCCACTGATTGGGCCAGGCTATGTTTGCTACCACTAGCTTCCCTCCTATGGAGGAACCAAATCTACAAACATTTAATTAGCAATATTGTCTCGTTGTTTGCTAAAAACACTTACTTATCCCTAAGCAGCAGGTTGTCAACAGTTCCTGCGAATAACAACACTGATGACAGATATACCGTAGAGGTAGTTAGAATAGCACAAATGGTTCCTATGGGGATAGATCTTTGAGCGTCAGCAAGGTCCCCAGATCTGTTAGAACCAGCCATTATGCCTGTTACTGAAGGGAAGAATATACCAATAAGTATTGTAAAACTCGTTGTAATGTCGGCAAAAATTTGGTTAAAAGTTTCATCTCCTAATGGTTCAGTATCAGCTGGTTCTTTTCCTCTAGTAATAAATTGACCTTGTTCCAGAAAACTGTCGTAAATATTATCTGGAAATAAGTACTTTGTAGTACATAAGGACAATTTCTAATCAACGCTTACCAAAAAATACTCCGGAAGAAAGTCCTTTAATACCCCTTGAAGTCGTGACATTATTATTCCAAAAATAAGGATCACAACTACTATTATTTCCATTTGGACAAAACAATTTGTACAATACCCCTGATGGGTCTTTGTGGCAATTACTTATATTGTCCATTTTCAGTACTCTATTGCCAAGTAAACACATGCTGCAATCACATATTTTTTATAAAAAACCAACAAAAAAACATAATCGAGGTACTATTCTATATATGCTATTCTAAATAGTAGCTTGTATGATGAACCAAAATTAAGAGGAATGAAACGAACGTTTGTGAAATGCCTATAGTTAATAGCACATAAAGCAACTGTAGTTGAACACTCGTATCTAGTGTATATCAATTAGTATAATAACGTTGAAAATTCACCTAAATAAACCATGGAAGTCAACTTCATAATATAGTTTAGCGTTACATATTGTACAGGCAAACTTCCAAACTAATTTGTATTAATTTCGAGCATTCACGAGAGAAAAGGAAGAATTATTTTATGTTGTTCTGACACAAATAGCTATTGTTTCAGTATGGAAGTCAAAATAATTACCATTTTTAATACCGAATGCCGACCACTATTTAACTATTCAACCCCTTCAAATGTTCAGAAATACTTGCGCCAACGTAATCTACAGTGTGATTTTAAGTTTAGTATGTACTCTTAATAGTATATTCTACTCATTAAAATATTTTTTTTTTGGAAATTCCCAAAAATAAGGGAGAAAAGAAAGTTAATGCGTCAAATGTTTATGTGAAAATAAAAGGTTCTAAACTAAACTTAAGGAATGTGTTCCAAAGTGTCACCATTCACTTCAACAGAACGGTATACAGGACGTAGTGACTGTTCTTTAACGGCGCGCAACAATGAAAGCGGTTTTCATTATGCCCACAGCCTGATTTATCCAGTCAATCAATTCCTCTTGTGTATTTATTGGCATTTAAAGCAAAACGCTTCATAAAACTGACCAATTACTTAAGCTGAAATATGTTGTCCAAAAACTCACGCAGTTTTCCTCTTTTCTCTTCATTTATAAAATTTCTAAATACAAAGCTCTTATTAAGCAATTGGATATAATATATGGTCCAATAACCAACCCATTCACAATTGTCGTCCACACGGTCACCGAAAAACTGGAAATTGATTATCTGGTTTCCATAGGGATTTTTTTCAGCTCAAACAGCCGTTTGCAGAACTGAACATCGATCATCTTCACTTATCACACAATAACTTTAAAGAGTTTAAATGTCGCGACATTTTAACGACGATTTAACGACTAAATGACAGACCAAAAATGTCAACATAAAAAAAGAATAGGAAAACATGCATGTACCCATCACGTTATATTGAAATTATTTGTCTTGGTTATTTTTGGGAATTTCCATGATTTCTTCATATTTTCTCTCTTAACAGTAACTATTTATCAAATTATTTGGAGCGGAATTGTTGAATGTGAATTTAAATTTAATATTTTAAAAGCAATAATACATTTTTGAAGTTAATTAGGAATACCGACGATTAATGAGAAAATTTGATAAAAGACTTTTTTGTTGAAAGATTTTATGAGAATGGAAAGCGAAGATGAAGCTGTACATTGCGGGATATTAGGGATTTACGCTAGATCTCCATCTCATTAAGTGATTATTCCACTAATACAATGCCTGAGAGGCAACAATGGGGCATAGCATCTAGGATTATTATCTACAGAACAACTGAACAAGGATGACTTATGATAGGTTGGAGGGTTGGGTTTATCTTTACCCCTGGAACGTAGACAAATATGGAATGCTTGGAACTCTACACATTAGGAGGTTAAAGTCACGTTAAATGGCATATTATCTCTTCATCTCTTCATGTCAAATTGTAATAATATACCGTTAAATTTTTATTTGAAACAGTTCTCGTCATCACAACATTAAATTATTTACTTTATTTTGAACTAATTCAAACTAGTTGTAATTTATGAATGAACAAACAAGTGAGTTCATGATTTAAACTTATACTAGTTATATGTATCTAAATACTTATCTACCGAAGACTCCTACCCCTTACATGCATCACACATGCTCAATCATGCTTTTTGTACGGGAAATTTATGTGAACAATCAGGTCAATGTAAGTGTTTGACGTCAAAAAGTTTTAACTTGTAAATTTCCTGTACGTGTACGTTACAGTGATGTTATACTAACTGTAAGTTATCATTGCCGTTGATATTGACAAAAATTCCAATGTACACAGCCAAAATGGAGAAAATGACACATGCAAGAGCGACCGTGGCGAATTTGTTGACAAATTTTACTCCCACGAACACTATGGTGCCCATCACCAAGAGGAGTCCAGTGCCGTAGACTCTAAAGTTGTTGTATTTCACTTCCTCGTCAGCTATGTCTCCAAATAAGGTTAGACTGGACGTCATGTACATCTGCAAAACATTTCCTCCATACCAACAAAAAATCCATACCAGTTTACAGATTACTAACCACCTTTGTTAGCCTATATGTTTGTTATTTGTGCCACTCGCGTTACTATCTCATGCAAAATATACGAATTGACTAATTTAAATGTTTTACTTTCTACAGAAGGACCTTTTGATTCATGATTTGAAGTAATTTAAGTTGAATTGTGTGACAGAAATAAGTACCAAACTCCATATTTCATAACGGTTTTAGTAGAACTTTCTATTAGCAATCATATCGTTTTTGCATTCTCCTGTCACACAGTAATTAAGATAGAACAGTTTTAATCGAGTGCCAATACTAAAATGTTCAACCAAATTTACCCTTTTAGTTCCGAAGCTATAAATTAATACTAAGAGGTTAGTAAACTCACAAACCACAAAGATATAAACTAACATTTTCCATCATAAATAATTCCCAGGTTAGTAGTAAAACAAAATCACTTACCAAGACGATCTCTACAGCTCCAACAATGTACATAGCGCCAGCTAAGGTGGTACCCGTGTAGAACAGCATGCCTACCGCTCCTCCAAACTCGGGTCCTATCGACCGGGATATCATGAAGTAGCTCCCACCACCAGGCACCACACCGTTAGTGGCGATGGCAGACATGGATATGGCCGTCAACATAGTCACGCAACAACAGCAAAAAACAATAAGGAACCCCTGGAGGGCGCCTGCTGTGCCTACGACCCAGGTCAAACGAATAAACAAAATTACACCGAAAATGTTTTGGATGCAGGGGAGATATACCCCTATGAGCGTGCCCATTCGGGCGCCGCCCCCAGCAGGCCGAGCATCGGGGTCGTTGGAGGCAGGAGGGATGGTGTTGGAATAGTTTGCCAAGGAACTGATGAGGGTTGATATTCGCGGCCTGTCCTCCATCTCTTCAGAGTACAGGTAGAGGTTCGTCTCGTACCCGGACATCTTCTCGGATACGAAGGGTTGATCATCCCTACCATCTCCTGGAACAAAAATAATATATTAAATGTTGTTTTACCTTTAAAGTACAACAATTATCCTCATCTTTTATCAAGGAATCTCGCGAGTATTACAGGGTATTTCAAACTCAGTTCTTTGAGGTGATTCAATTATCATTTTCCACACACTACTCATACTACTGCATTCAATTAGAAAAAAAAACATGTGTTTTCAATCAAGGATATACTACTGCTTCATCGTTTCTTTAATAATTGCAAGCAGAAAATATAAGATTAGGGCTGTATGGAGAACTACTCCTATCTCTTAATGGAGCGAAACCTTGTGAAGGTGTACGATACGTTTTCATGAAGGAAAAATTAAAAATTACAACAGCCACACGAAAAGAGCGTTTGTGGCAGTGAAAAATGAAGAGTACCTTTGTAACAGATATACACTTGAACATGTGATTAGTCGACAAATAGCTAATAAAGTATATCGATGCATGCAAACAATATTCATAGTTATTGACGTTTCTTGAGAGAAGTTATCAGGTTGGTATTTACGTTCATGACATGTTTGGTATATCATCTGCTTAATGGAGTAAAACATTATGAATGTGTATGATACGCCTTCATGAAGAAAGGATGAAAGATTACAACAGCCCACCAAAAGTGCGTTTGTGATAGTATTCCATGCATATTCCAGAAGGTGTATGATATGCCTTCCTGAGGGAAAGATCTCACTAAAATCTTAGTTTCATCTTCACATTTTTGCTATATCTACCAAATTCCCAAAAAACTATCATGGATATCTAATTCTAGTTGTTCTAAGATTTACAAACATCTTCCAAAAACTACTCATCCATTGTCAAAGCTTTGTTGCATAAGGATGAAAATCTAGTAGATTTGGCAAAACTGTGCATTAGACGGATCTTCGTCTTCAAATACCTAAGAATCAGTTCTATTATAAACAGAAGGAGCAGCTATATTTAGTTGCGACTTAGTGTGATTTAACGTAACTACAACGATTGGTGTTAGTTTGTAATAGTGAATATGCTATAAAACGTTACTAAGGCATTTTAAACATTTTGATAGTTGAAATAGAAACTATCAAAGAACTAAATGTTCTTAGTAAAACCAATTTATATGGACGATTTGTTTAACACGCCCAGTATCTCAAAAGAAATTGTTCAATAAAAACACTGCAAATTAAAAGGAATTGGCACTTTATTTGTGAGACAAATAAAACCCCTGAAATGCGTCTACATGTGATATGTTGGATTGTATCAGGAAAATCAAGGCATTCCTGAAAACACTGGAAATAAGCACTGAAATTATAAAACATCCTTATAGCGCTTAGGTATGAGTGAATTGACGTTAGTCTAAATATAGAGTTGTTTACTACATGATTTAATACTACATCTGCAAAAAATGTAATACCTTGTAGTCAGTGAGAAATTTAGTATGTTTGCTACCCACACATCAACTGTTAATTCTACACGTACAATGTTTTATTAAATCAGTCGATTAAATAGACTTAAATTCGTAAGTTCATTTTCCTTTCAATAAATAAAAATTTAGTTTCTTAAATAAGAATATGAATACGTCTTATTTACATCCAATTTAGTTGTTTTGATAGTCCTATTTCTAGAACAGTATAAACACAGACTTCCCTCATATTGCACAAACTTGCGATAATAAGGAAATTATAAAAATAGTCCAACCACTTCTATCTATCGATCATCAGCGACAGGAACATTCGGGGAAAATTAAACTTCGTTACATCACCTTCTAGTGTCTTTGGCGTTTTTGATTTAAATAAGCTGGTTTAGATTAAAACGGTACATGGGCGTACACTAAATTTATGCCTTCATTATTTTGGTTATTAATAACACGACTTAACTGTCTAATTAAATTTAATCCAAAGCGTTCGATAGCTTGTTAAGGCGTCAAATATTCAAATGTGAGTCGCGGTTGTAATTACTTCGACTACCCTGATAGGCGCCTTGTCGGTTTAGGAGAGTACAACAGGGAGTGACACTTGTTAAATTTGATGTTAACGTTATGTCTGATTCATAATGCTTATTACACATCAAAGAAAAAAAATATCCTGTGCACGGGTACAAAAAATTCATAAAATAGAGATTATAGTGCTGTAATTCATGTCTTCACAACAATGACACAAATACAAGTTTCACGAACAATATGATTTATTAAATATATTCAATTAATTCACTCTGGTCACATCAAATCACTTCCAATTGCTGTTTCCATCGCCACCGCAACTCAACTAAGATTCGAACTAAAACTAGTTCACTGATCTCTAATACTGCTGAAATCAGAGCCTGTCCAACTTCAAGTGGACCAAGGGCCGCTGAAAATAAAATTGCAGTTGTGAGAGCTGCACTATAAAATCTTTTATATGCAACTTCCTCAGTGATTTGTAATAGGTACAAAAAAGGTGTTCGTTTGTATAATTATTTCTATTTATTAAAAAAATTACAAATATACAAACAACATTAGTGGGGTTGTTGGTTTTCACTAACCTATGTATCAATATTAACATTAATATTTGTTGCTGACAAACGACGCACCTGAGGAAGTGACTTATGCAGGGAACACCTATATTTTGACTTGTGCTTACCAGCATTGAACCCATCATAAGGTCTAAGTTTCAAGTTGGTGAAACGTTTATCTAGAAATAACTAAAGTCAAATCCTAGTTCGGTTCTTCACTGGTAAAAAGGATCTGATTGCAAATCACACAATTCCAGGTAAAGGTCTGCTCTGCTCACGTTCTCAACAGAAATAGTGAGTGGCTGAGTTAAAATAGAAATATCTCGTTCGCTAAATCGGTTTTCGATTTCTTCTGCAATTGTGTTAATTTGTTTTATGAGTTCAGTATGAAACTGCCTGAAAAGTCTTCATTTCTTCAAAGTGCTTGGAAAAAATTAAGAATCATGTTTTTCTAGTGAAGACATGAAAAGCTTAATTTCATTTTTAAATCTTATGTGACCATAGAAATTGGAAATATTCTGCTGCCTTCTCTGTAGTTTCAAATTTAAATCGTTAAGGTGAGAACCCAGTCCTGTTATAAATGCAAGGTCTGATAGAAGTTTAATATCTACAAGAGCGTAGAGCTAAGAAAAGTTGCAAACAATTTAACCACTTTCATGACGTAAGGATTTTCCACATAGAGTCCTGCAAATCCAATTTCAGCTCCAATCATAACTCGGGCTCCATCAGTGACTAGACAGGAATACCACCTTATTTACAACTTCAAAAATATCTGTACCATTAGTTGTACGATAAAGAGGAGTAAGATCAAGCATCTTATCTGCTACAATGAAGTCCTCTTACAAGTTAGCTGATGTCGGATGGGTCAGTGCTTTCGTTCAGGTAGAGTGAAAAATATTTACATTTCAATCGTGTCGTGCAATTTTTTGGATATATATCAATTAATGTGGTCTACACGTCTTGCAATTGTTTGATGCGATACCGAGACTGTTTGACTGATTCACAATAGTCATTATAAACTCGATGTTCGTTCGCTATTTTTCTTTTCTGCGAAAACATATTTCATTAAAAAAAACTTTAAATTGACTTACTGCGTAACAATTAACTTTGTAAACCGTATTCAACGTGTTTCTGTTTCTATTACACACTATTAACTGTTAACTCTGCTCGTCCTGCTTCCAGCCAGATCTCTAAGTTCCAGTAACTTCGTTGATGTGTTATTTGGTTTCATCATTTCATCGTTGATGTAGGAATGACTCGCTTATGCATATCTTTGTTTTTAACCATATTTCTATATGCGTAGCGAGTTCATATTGGACAACCCGGGCTTAAGTAGTTCCAATCTAAAACACTGATCTTCGTCTTCGGACACGTTCTATAGCCTCTACAACTGGTTGCCCCAAACGTTTCGCTCCCCTTCACTATCGGCATCTTCAGTGTCTAGCCTGAGGACAACAAGGGCTGATCAAAGATTCCCACTAAAACTAGGAATGTGCTGGTTAATTTTATTACTAGCAACGTCCTGTTACCTAGATCAGGGCATAACAACCCAGAAGACCATAGCAGAATGAATTAATTTTACATTAATAATATTAAAAATTATTAACATTATTGAAAAAGGGTTACAAATTTTGAGACATAGTATTTAAAATATTTATTTATTTCTACAATAAAATTCTGAAGTAGATTTAATAAATGACAATGAGTTAAAACATTATCATTTTTTGTAGATAGAAGAGCAAAGGGTAGAATATAATGTGAATGTCCATTTATAAATACACGTGCTAAAAAGTTGTATTTATATCTTGTTTTAAATGAAATGTTGTTTAAATTAGATTTATATTTATCACGTTTATATTTACATTCATTTACATCAATAATTACTGAAATATAATCTACCCTTTAAAAAATATATTCCATTTCGTCCTATAATTAAATATACTTTCCATATTAACAGTATTTGTACATCGAATTTATTCCATATATGTTTCATGTAGTGACAAATTAATCAATTAAATATGTTAGCCATGGTTTTACTTTTAATTAAGTACATATGTATACATTTTTGCAAAATAAAATTTGTAAAAATGTATGTCAATGTATGTTTAAATTTCATAAACCAAGTTTTGTTTGTATATTAAATATTTTCAATATGTAACAATAAGACCAGACTTTGAAAAATTTAAATAGCATTCCAAAATGTGCTCTGTCTGACTCTAATACCTACACAATATATTTTTTTCCTAAATTCCAACAGTTCAGATAATCTAATCAATCAATAACCTGGATTCCATAGACATCATATTTCCAATATATGAGAAGTAATTAATCACTAAATAGGTCTAAGTGGCATTCACCATTAGCGAATTTCTATTTATAAATGACCCTTTCATTGTTTTGTGTAAATTTCATAGGCAGTAATTAATCCTTCCGGTAAAATTAAGTATACAAGTTCAGTGATATCCATTAAATACCGTAAATAAACTTAGACGGCGTTCCGATGTTCCAGTGGCGTAACGTTTTTTAATCATAAAAGGGGACTACATTGATGAACATGATTTTGTAATTTCATTCATAACAAAGTAGATAATAGGGCGCACTTAATTTGAAATGCTTTGTATACGCCGATGTCGAAATTATACAGAGTACCTGTTTTATTCCGAAAACATTATAAGCAAAAGTAATAAATAATGATTTTTTTTAAATGTTTAAGGATAAATGAAATCAGTAAATAGCAATGAAAAATTATTAAATTAATTAAAAAAAATTAATAAATGTTAAATATTCGTTACTATTACTTATTATTTTTCAAATTAAAACAAGTAGTTTAATGTGAAATGAGATGGTATAAGTTACCCGACAGCATTGTAGCCGTTGCGAGCAGATCTATATTGTAAACAAAGGAAAAAGTTTAACAATACCGTGAGTTTACCACATCACCACTAATAATTATATTACCTACATAGTATTTATATTTATGGGTTATAGCTATGTATCTATTACCCATAAATGCCACAAAAACGCAAATATACAATAAACAAACGCCTGTTTACATCACCAACACCGTACCCTGCACCTGTATCCACGGAGACAAACCGCGTTGAACGGCGTGTAACGTCACACCAATGATATTCCGTTTTCGGCCACGTGGTTCTGTTTACATGGCAATGTGTTAATGTTAATATTTTAATTATTACGTGATTATTGCCGCCAGATACATGTTTTGACCTTTCAATATGTTTGAAAGATCGCTCTGTAATACATTTCAAACCAATATAAAATGTATGCAACTTCCTCATTTATTTACGACGATGTCCTGAAACTGAATCATTTACTTATGCGAAGTGTTGAAGTCACGGTTCCCTTTTTCCTAATTTAAGATGACCTTGACTCAGAGACAGTTTTAGATGCTCGACGTCTTACCAAACTATTAATCTCTTTGCTCGAATAGAACGCCCTCAAGAAGACCCAAACCCAAAACTATTATTCCAAATACCAAACATTCATGAATTCTGCTCCTTTCTATGCATCTGTAATTAACTTCTCAGGATATTCTCGGAGAGGGTCAAAATATTAACGGTTTCCTTTGTACATAAATTATGATATTAGGTCTTTCCAGTTAGTTAATCCATAGTTCTTGAATTCAGGTTAGAAAGGAATTAAGTTTGGTTGCTTTTTTAATATTAAGAGCACTTAACGTTATAGGTACATAAACCCCGAGTAAAAGCTGAAACTCGCTAATGGACTCTATTATTAAATTTGAAAAGGGTTAGATTGTACCGGTGTTAACATTAAAAATGTCATTAATTCATAACATTCACACCGCCTTTCAAATAACCTCGGTATTGTTTCCACGGATTCATCTGGATGGTATAAATTGTAAAATCATGTTCCTTCTATTGATTTTTCCATTATTCCATTATCCAGCAAATGGAGGTAAAGGTAACAAAAACAGGAGTTGTTTTTCTTCGACTGGGTAGACTGGGTATGAGGTGAAATGAAAACAATATTTTAATTTAACAGAAGTAAGCACATACCAATAAGTTGAGTTTGGAGTTACCGATAGTTGATGTTTCCAAATTTCTTATTAATTTTTTTATACTCTTGCAAAGGATAACGTCTGGAATTTTACAAAAATGGCATGGCTCATTTCCCTTTTAAGACATTAAGCTTAATCAAATTAGTTCTAGAAATGCTCCTAAATTTTCTATTGTATACTCTACTCCGGTACCAAATACCTAGTTTATACCATTCCTATTTGAAATAATCTAGGAGATCAATGTGTGACATTACTGTTGTTATATAATTAATAATTATAACATTACTATTGAGAAACATCCCACACAAAATTGTATCACAATATATTAATTGGAATTTCTGCATTTTAAGAAGTGCTAAGTGGCCTCCGTTTTAAAATAGATATTAATTAAATGATAATGACTAACTTGTCTGTGGAGTTGCTTTTTTGGATGGTATTAAAGAGGATATAATATTCAAATATGTATACATTGCGATAGAAACTTTATCCACCTGTAGTCCTTGAAACTTAAAATGAATAAAGTTTATGTCAAGATGGAAGTTAGAAAATAATCAATTCACTGTCATGTCAGTGTGAAACAGTAATTAGAAATTGTCAGGGTAAATAAGAATATAATGAAACGTTCGTTGAAAAGAAAAAGACAGAATTTACTTTCCCATGAATAAAGAATATCCTTCATTATACTTAAACCCATGTTCTCACTAATTTAGTATGCAAAAACACGTATACTCCGCAAAGCAAACTTCGTAACTAAATGTTATTTCTCCTTCTGTGCTCTACATTCCAAATGAGTTAATATTAAAAGCAAACTTAATTTCTGAGTAGGTTGACGTACTCGGCAAGATTCAAGCACAATCTTATCCATACTACTTTAAGACCATCGTAAAACAACTCAAACAGTTGTATTAATTTTATTCAAAAACACCGTTATTTAAATTCCTCGCTTCAAATAGAACCTTTTGGCAGGAACGTTTCTCTATATTCTGGTAGACCAACTGACTTGATGATCATGTAAATGCTGATGAAAAAATGAACCAAAAATCCAAAAAGTTCTCCACAGAATATTATTCAGTAATTCTTTCTCTCTCTCTCTCTCTCTCTCTCTCTATATATATATATATATATATATATATATATATATATAGAGAAAATATTTAATCGATCATGGGGAGATTCTATTACATACATTTCAAATGCATGGGGTAAGATGACGCACGGTAGGGCGGGCTTAGTCAGGACTCCCCTACTCTCCTACGCCCACGGCCGAACGCCAAACGAATAGTGTGCTATACGAATACTGGTTTAGTCCGCCAAAATAGGGGAGGACGCGTATATATATATATATATATATATATATATATATATATATATATCATCATGTACTTTATTTATTAAAATGTAATATATTTTCAATTCAATCATATACATAAACATATTTTCAACAAAGAAGCCTATGATTGAATGACCTTTTTATGATGCTGATGCATTTAGGATCAGATTTTTCATTACACAAAAAAATCGGAGATTAGTTTGAACAAATATTTTTACAACATATAATACTAGATTTATTGACAATTTTATCAAAAAAACTGGGAATGTATTATTACCATATTGATCATAATATATTAATTTGGAAGAAAGAAAACTTTTAGCCTGTAGCAGAAGATGAAAAACTGCCGAAAATTGTTTCGAATTAAGTTAATTCTCCTTAATATGTTTAATGTTTCATTTTGAATTTATGGTTGAGTAAACAATGTTCCCAAATGATTTAATTTCGAATTTAAATCAAGCCCGTGTTCATTTGGTTTCGGAGCTACTGCCTTTGAACCAGATCCAGATCGATTTAATTCGTATTATCCTAGTTAATGCGAATAGACGTGGGGAAAAGAAACGTTAGAAATGACTGAGGTTTAAATTGCATAGTCGTCTCCTCAGTGGCAAGCTAAAGGGTAAGCAAAATATTGTAAATTCTATCCTGAATCCTTTGTATCAAATATTATAGTGTTAATTATTCTGTTACTGGCAGCAACCAGTCACCGAGGTCACGGCGTAACAATCCGTAAAATCTCTATATATAGACAATAGCATCTGCAGTATAGAGTCCATACTGTATATTTCAATAAATCTTAAATGTTTCTGGAATGTTTACTATTTTGCATCAATCCCACTTAGTTTATATTATATCGAAGTGTTGAAATTAATCTTGCGATTCGACTGTCTGGCAAATTTCTGAGGGCGCCACTGACATTCAGCTTAACAACCGTAACCCTTTGGGCGGGAGGTGCGTCAAGGGGTTAAATACTGCCGCCACGATGCCTTGAATATCCTTAACGACGTAGAACAGTTGAAAAACGCAGGAAATTTGTAATTATGTCAAACCGCCAACGTTATAGGACATTTGCCGGCGCTTGGCGTTTGGGAATTATACAACGGTCACTGAATTTTGCAACGATCCTACGTGACAGAATGCAGGAGTGAAATGTTACGTCAATAATCCGAGATTTAAACCATAGTACAGTCAGGAGGAAATATTTTTCTTTGTCTTTTGTATATGTTCGCAGTTTATAAGCAAAATATAACGAGTTTTTGTTTCTTATAGTTCTACAGATTACAGGGGAAACTAAAAAGATTAGTTCCCCGTGGGTAGTTTTAACTGAATCACCCTGTATGATTTTTTTACTGTATGTACATTTTGTTGTTGCTGTTTTGTGCATTGCTTATATTTTCAATGTTTTTCAATAATTCTATGTACAAATTTTTCTATTGATATATCGAAACCACTTTTGAAATATATCTCACTTTTCCAAATTTGATAGATTTTGCTCTATCTGTACAGCTTTCTTTGTATTTATATAATGATTTAAATTGAAAGTTTGATTTAAAAATAGTTTGTTGATAACATGTGAGTGAATGAGTGAAGAATTCGACATATGCATTTTACTTAAAACAGTGAAAAAGAAATTCCAAGGCAAATATTTATTAGATGCCATAATTCACTTAGAAAGGTGAGTTCTGTCATAAAAGAACTTGCAAATTGAATAAAAATCGGGTTGTATCCATCACCAACTAATGTTTATAAAATTTACAACTAGGAAAAAGGATTATCTGCCTTTGAAGCAACTGCGAAACATGTACAGTAGAAATTCGTTTTCCATTTACAACTTCTTGCTTCTGACAGTTCGATTCGCTCCTTTTGCTTCTTTTTTAAAAGAGATATCCTATATAACTTAGCGAGGATACGCTTTGACTTTAAACTTACAAAATACCAGCTTTGTCAGCCAGCTTATCCGAGAATTGGATAAGTAGGGTATGAGAGGGATTAACATAGTAATTATTTTCAATTATTTCTGCATGGCCTATGTTCAGTTATAAATACTGACAGAGCTTTTCTTCTCACTGAAGCTGAGTCTTATTTATTTTCCGTTTAAACACAACTTCAAATTAGTTTTTTGCCACTTCTCTTGTGTTACTTTAAGAAATAAGTCCCATAGATATTTAAAAATAGAAGTGAAGTTAGCCAACTATTGAAAATATTTATTTCGTACATTTTTTAAACAGGTACTGAAACTATAGAAATAATATAGAACGATATCATTAAAATGGAGAATTACAGACTGAGGTATTAAGGTTAAGCAAAAAGGGGACAGACACACCCTAATTAACATGCATATCCTTCAGGACGATCCACCGACACTTGCCCTCCACCAAGTGGTAGGCAGAATCGAAAAATCATTGGACAATAAAGAGTCCATCCTACAAAGCCCTTTTAACTTCATTTGTTTTTTTTTGTTTTATATTAGTATTAAAGAAGTAAACAATAGATGGATTTTAAAGAATCTTAACGTTACAAACTGTACCTTGTGTTGTTAACCTAAAACCTAGATCAAATAGGATCGTACATACTTGGTAATGTTTCGTTTATTTGTACCTGGTGTAGATTTGATCTTTGTAATCACCAGATTTGTCTCCAGTGGACTTTTCTCTATGGGATTACTTAATAACAAAAATGTATGCCACACAGCCTTAATCATTACAAGAGTTGGGACAACGCATCGTACACGAAGTATATCCTTACTCCAAAATATTCCATTCCAACGTTAAAAAACATTTTGATAAAGTACAATACTTGGTAATAAGTGAGTATGATGATCGGAGCTATTCAACTTGGACTCCTCGAGAACTGCCGGTCGTAGCTACTAAAATGAAAAAATTAAGTTACAAATCCTTTCTATAACTTCATATAAATTGTATATATTTTTTTCTACAGTTATTGTATTCCACTAATGTTGTGAGTATAATATTAATTAAATATGTATTGTATACACTCTAACCAACACGTGACACGAGTCATTGACATATTATTAGCATTGAATAGCAGAACGAATATAATTTGTTTTATTTAATCCGTGCGATATTCTGGTTACATAGTTTATCAGATTATGAGGAAGTCGATTAAATTCCACTTGATAATATAATTTATTAATAGATCACGTAAAAATGTACGAAGCATGAGATTTTTTCAACTATCTGTTTTTAAACGTTTATCAAAGTGCAATCGCAGTAATGAAATAAATATAATTATCAAATTTATACTAATCTGAAAATCTTTATCAATTTAAATTAAAAAAGAAGAAAAAATAATATAAGCTGTTAAAACAAAATATAAATTTTGTGGTATATAAAAGTACAGTTATATTCTTTACGTAATTTAACAAATCGTTAAAGTATTTAGTTGATCGTTCCCTGTGTATATTTCCTTATTTAGAGTTATTTCACACATAAGGGATTGCCTTTATCATAACCATTTGTTGTTGATTTAAGATTTTATCTTGAATGTCCTTGAAGTAATACATCATAAGATGGATTTTCTTGTCATAAGATTAAGTTTATTGCAAAATAGATTCTGCATGATGTGAGAGTTATAAAACGAGACGTGTGATAAATCAATAAATATTTAATAATCTTATATATCCAACTCCTTTATATATAAAATGACTCATTTATGGTCGGTTACGTCGCGGTATCAATTACGTTTAATTCTTTTTGGCAAACAATTTTGATTCTCCTAATTTGGAGCCGCTGTATTAAAGAAACACACAATTTTATCTTTATCACCTGTCAATTCACATAATAACCGAATAAACGTATATTATAATATAATAATATCTCTACCCCTCATTCTAATCACGAGGATTAGCCTAGAAGTCGAAGACTTGTGCGGGAGAGAGGATGGCATATTATTATTAAGCAGGCCGCATTTGCACTTACGTTGGTGCAGGAATGAGGGAAGCCTGAAAAACTCATTAATTAGGGGGGTAGTCAAATGTCAACCGGTATCAATCTCTCACATTAATCCAAGCCAACATTCTTCCTACCATACCCGCAAAGAGGTGCCAATCTTCTCCACGAATATAGCTTATATACGGTCTACCGGCTGCGGGGGTCAAACCCATGCACAGCGATCTAGTCACCCCGATTTTAGTACTGACGCCTAAAACCGCGCGACCACCGACCGATTGTAATCTTACATATAACAAAACTCAATTTATAAAGTTCTTGGTTTAATTTGGATCTGTTGGAAAGCGCCATTTCCCCTTTCTACCGTTCATTTGAATATTTCCCATGTTTTCCTTTTGAGAGTTTTCCAAACATGAATTTTGAACTGTATATACATGGTTAACTATAAACTTTTTAACCACGTACTCAGGGAGGCCAATAACAAACCCTCTTTTCATCCGGAAAATTGTCGTCAATGATAAGCACTGTTCGAGATGACTTAGATCTGTCAACTACCATGTTTTTTCGTTCTAAACTGTCAAAACTACATTTTCATTGATTACAAGGCCGTCAGGATTACCCACTAACAACAAAACACTTCGCGTACAGTTAAATAAAATGTCCATTCTCTAAATCCAATGAAAGATAATAGAAAACTTTGAATACACACGCGGCAGTCTCCTCCGATAACCTAGAAAAACAAACCGGCGGCAAACGAACTATATTATAGGAAAATATCTGTACTTGACACAAATTTCTTTTTTTTTCTTTAAAATTGAAAAAAGACACTAAAAATTAGGTAAAACACAAAATAATAATGTAAACACACAGGGTTTCATTTGTGACAACGAATTTTACGGTTTAGTCTTACTGATTGCCGAATTCTCTAAACGTCAAACGTGCGAAATAAAGCCATAATCGACGATAAATTGGGGTGTAATATAGTTTTAAAAACATTTTTTTTTGCTTTATAAAAAGTTTGAAAATGTTTTGAAGTGGGATTCCGTTAATTCTTATTTTTCTCTATCCCCTCTTAAAATATTTGTACTTAGTCATAGTTAACCCTATATTATATTTCAATGAAATGGTTCTCAATCTTCGCCACTAGTTGACAGATTTAGAAGTATACGAATAATTTGCTTTAATTACTTACGTCATTTAAACTTCAACCAACTCCAGAGATAATTAACTGTAACCAGTATTCATTTATTAAGGCTTTTGAGCTTAAAATGAGATACGGAATAACTTCCCCCTTTAATTTGTGACATGTATTTAAAATACACACTGTATACTCACTATTTCGAAATGTGTCAGTACGTCCTTGGTATGCCTTCAAAGGTTCTGGAGCCTACTTATAGCTTAAATGTAAAGCAAAAAAAAATACTCATTCCACGTCTCTTTGAGTTTGAAAAAATTAAAAATTAATAAATGCAAATGTATGCATCAACCTAACAGATTAAATTGTTTCAGTGCGACGAAATAATTTAGGTAACAACGACTAATCCACCTAAAAGCGGTCGCATTGTTAATTTACGGCAGAATGTGTAATTACAAAACACCATTTCTAGCATCCTTAGTCTAGAATTTCCTATCAGCCTCACATCTGACGCTTGGAAATGCATTTGTTAGACATTATTGCGATTCCCACCTTAACGAGCTTCGGTATCCCAGTACTATGCTGTCAAATACAAAGAAAACAAAAGAAGGTAATAATAGATACAAAATGAAGTAATGGATACATATTT
Organism: Monochamus alternatus; assembly: GCA_037114965.1. Lineage (NCBI taxonomy): Eukaryota > Metazoa > Arthropoda > Insecta > Coleoptera > Cerambycidae > Monochamus > Monochamus alternatus. The sequence goes on from CM073432.1 coordinate 20,987,692, forward strand.
CACGATTTTTTCTTTTGTGGCAAATCCTTTCAAGGAAAAGTCTGTGACAGTTGATTAAATGACGCCGTTGTGTAGAGAAGTGTAGAGCCTGGCAGAGAAGGGTGAGTAATTTCCAGTATTAACTTGCCAAAAATGTCGACGTTTAATTTATAAGAGAATAATTGCTTTTTATTGTACCGGACGAATTGGAATGAAATGAAACGAAAAAACGTTCTCGGCGAACGCCTGTTATGTCTTCATTCTACATTTAATTCACCCTGCTGTTTCTTACATTCTTTTCTCCGCCTTAGACGCGTCCAACGGCAAAATTGCCCACGCTTTGGAATTTGAGTCCTAATCAATAGCTTTCAAAATAACTGTGCTGATTACCTGCATCACCAGCATCTTACAGTAGTTCCCTACTCCATGAAAATACCTTTGAATTATTCACCCTTCTTGAAAATGTCACAACATGTGAGCAACCTTCCAGATGTCTGGAATTCTGTGGTTAAATCAACCAATTAATTATATCCATACATGAAAGCTTAGCTATGTTGGGTTCATAAAAGATTTTCACCCTCAATTTTCAGATGGAAAGGCAAAGCTGCTTAGGATAGAATATAAGGCAGTCAACCTTTAGATCTAATTTTTGTAAATCGAAATAGGATATGTTATTGCTTCAGTAGTTCGGAAAGTTAAATTTTCTTTCACTTGGCTTTGAACCTTCAAGTAGCTCTGTGACGATTGGCGCCCAACGTGGGGCTAAATGTATCAGAGACTTAGTGGCACCGTGTCCGATTTACATTACTATCAAATTAGGCCGTATGCGGGGCGTCAGTGATAATAAACACAATCCTGGTGTTTATTTCTGTTAATTACCATGTAAACTAAACGTTGAATCAAGCAGTCAATTAAGCCTCCTTAATTACAGAGAAAGTAATCAAAGCCTGGTAAAGTAATTCCACAAATCTGTTTGCCCAAGGCGCAGTCTATGTTTTATGTATACATGTACATTGTATTATTCACCACACTCGAACTTTATTATATTTAAATTTCATATCCATGCATACCAAATGAGATGTAGCATATCTCCTTCTATACGTTCCCAGAAATCTGTTCATCGTATAAACGAGAATTGGAGAGGAACGTATACAGTTGGGTGAAACCACATGTATAAAAAGGCACTGCAGATTACAATAGGGAGAAATAAATACAGTGATTTAGGTCACTATTCCACGGATTTCAATCGCGCAAAAATATAGGCAATAGGGACCCTAATTCTTGTGAAACGTTCAACTATTCACTAAGTTTAAATGCAATATTCGTTATAAAACCTATCAATTTGTTTAATAAGTTTAATAAATGCGATTGTTGGTCTACCAGAGTGTCTAGATAACTACTACGAGAAAAATACAGCATACTAAATTTGAGATCGGAATTTTCATTTACTTATTAATTTATGATGGATGTTTCTTGTATTATTTCTTAAGAAAAATAAAACTTTTAGGAAAAAGTGACAGTATCTTTTAGGCATAAGTCTTTGTTTGAGCTTACTGTGTAACGTCGAAAGTTAAAAAGAGACAGGAAAGCGGTAAAATGATGAATATTTAAAATAATTTGCTACTGAAAGCAGTTCCTAAAAGACCAGCAACGAGGCGAACTGCAGCCTTCTGTAAAATAAATGCTTTAAGAGCACTGCTAGAATTTCCCCAAAGTGCAATTCCATATGTCAAATGACTATGAACTGAGCGTAATATACCGCTTTCATTACGTTATTTTGCACAGAAGCTTTCAGCAGCCTCATTAGAAATATTTAAGTAGAGATCTTTGCACATAGCATATCCACATGCGCTGGTCAATTTAGAGTAGTGTATAGGTCTAGAGTAACACCCAACAACATCATTTTAGATTTAGAGTGTACTATATCGAAGGTAAAAGTTGGTTATTGAGTCAGTTTATCAGTTGGGAACTAATAAAGAGTATTTGAACTACCAGTACTTAATATTTTACTAGTTCTAGATAACAAAGTTGAATCATCAGTAAAGAGAACACGACATGTGTATTATTAATATTGACTAGTAGGTCACTAACGCAAATCAGAAAACACACTGGACCCAATACCGACCCTTGAAGTATACCTTGATAACTTAGAAATGATCGCTAGTAAATAAATAAATAAATAAATAATTAACATTTACGCAATGGACCGCCTTCAAATGATCATAAATATTAACTGGTAGGTCGCTAATGCAAATCAGAAAACGCACTGGACCCAATACCGACCCTTGAAGTATACCATGATAAATAAGTTAAATATGTTGTTGTGACTTTATCAATAGTAGAAAAACGCCGCAGAAATCAACATGATGCGTGACATACTGCTTTAGAGCATTGCTTTTAATAGTGACAGGGCCGGACCCTAAATTTTTCACATTAGATTTTTTTCACTATTTAGTGTTTCCTTCGAATGCTGAGTACAAGTACTTTAGGTGACATATAAATAAATTGATTATTTGCAGTGCATAATTCTTACCTTTTTTGAGTAGATTGAGCATACTTCGCAAATTAAGGAACGTCGTATTATATTAACTTGGCACATTGTTAGCCGGACGACAACTAAACAATTAGAAGTCTATTTTCAACCATCGTTATTAATTGTAATAAACTTTTATAAACATAGATTATAAACTGACTGGAATAAATTTAACCCCAATCAAAATGGGATTCGTGCTGGCGTATTAATTTAGATCTACAGCGATGCGTAATTGTTTTAATTGACTCTCATTAATTATTGCATTAGTGGGACATAAAAATACCTTTCCTCGTTGTCGTTTTATTTGGCTTTTATTTAATGAAATTAATGGAGGGACACTTTACGGGCTGACGAGATTGGAATTGGATTTCGCTACTGTATAATTCACATCAAAATTAAATTGCACGAGTTTGTGCTTTAAAATATACGCATCGTTTTCCGCATCATGGGAGTGTTCAAAATTTACTTATTTATAACGACCAACCAACATTGGGGTATTTATCTCAGTATTAATATTTCCAGGTATAACCAACTTCCTTGGGATTTCTCGAAACTTCAGCGAAATTCTTTAGATATTTAGCAGAATGTTATGAATACTACTATCAAAATTCATTTGAATAGCTCCAAATTCTGATAAAAATATGGATGGTAAAACCTAAAAAATGTATCTTTGTGTACTAGAAGAATCCAATTATTGTTTAATTAAAACACTGAAAACAACAGTACACCACTAATGTCCCTAATCTGTTTTCGTCAAGCCAAAATTTAATTTTTTTATTGAAGAAACAGAGGTGCTCTTAAAATATTTTGAAAACAAACTAAAAGTTATAGCTATTAAAAGAAACATATCTCAAGTTTCAGTGACTTTTTACGAGATTATCTTTGCTAAATGGAAAGTATGAAGTTCACATGACAAATTAATTGTTACATACAAAGAGAAAAGATTGTACTAGACTATATAGACTATATATGCTTATGAATAATGAGAACTATATGTTATGACACTGTATTTTCAAGTTTAACGGACAACGATGAACAAAGCACAACGAAAAGCGTTCTAAATATTTTTAAATCTGTCGCTTTTGTTTACAAAACAACTGGCATTCTATTTGACTGCAATAAATTATACTAATAGCGTGGTCTTATGTGAGCTTGTATATTCCTTCTTTTTGGTTTTAAAGTACGTCAGTATTTTTGGAATCTGTGTCACACCCCCTTAAAAGTTCCTTCAAAATTTCTTAGACACATTAGTACAAATTTTACTTAGTATGCCTTGACTATATACCTTGTACAGTTTCAGTTTTGTCTCTGTACAGTCATATCCACTTATCCTTCGTCGCCTTCCTGATCCAGGTAAATCTGATTTCTTCAGGTAAACCTTCTATACTTCTGGTTTCCTTAATGTTTTTGGATACTTATCGAAGCCCAACTAATCAACTAATTCTTTGGTCTGGATACTTATAGTGAAATAAATCAGATTGCATTTCCTTCCCGATTCAGGTAAATCTTGTATACTTTTGGTCCCTCAATGTTTTTGGATACTTATTATAGCTCAATTAATTCTCTAGTCAAGATACTTATGGTGAAATAAGTCACTACGATGTGTTGACTACGGATTTTATCTCTCTATCCAAGTCAACTCTCAGTTTTTGGTTTAAACGGGCAACCATTTTTCAAAACAACTTAACGACTAAAGAAAGTGGACCAACACGATTAGGTTACATGTTAAAAAATGTATGAAAACGCTTTTGAAATAATTTCCTTCATTTCTTCTCTTTTGGCACTTTGACTCACTTACGATTATGTTTATTTATTGCAACATCTCATGCAGATGTAGAAAACAGAGCATTGAACAGCCGACCGACCGCTATGAACAACAACGACAAGCAAACAAATTCAGACAGTCTGAGACTGATTTATTTTTCTGATATTTGATTGAAGGATTAAATTCGTCTGATATTCTGCTTCTAGCACGGTAACAAATTACAGAGATTCATAATTCAGTGTTTACTTGCAGCATCATGTTTTTTTTTGGTGAAGACTCTGGCACCCACCTATGCCTGTCATCAGCACAGTGTAAAGACGAGAATTAATTTTATCTCAACGTCAGAAGCTCGACAAAAACAGTCCAGATCGCGCGACGCTCTTTGTGCGCGTTTGGGAAACTAAAATAAAACAACATTTAAGTACGAAAATGCACGGGGTTTGAAAACAGCCTCCATTGACACGTACCAGTGCTGATGACGTAAAACTGAGTATAAATCTAAACTAGATACGACACAATTTCAGTTTTTTTCAGCGGCATAAAAGTAACTTTTCAGTGTTACGTTAAAAAAGTTATATTAGAGCACAATGGTGGAGCTGCAAATACATCTAAACTAGGTAAATGCAAAATGTTTGTTTCCAACCTTGCAGGAAAAACTTAGTTAACAGTGAAAATATTATTATAGCGTTATGAAGGATAACACGTGAAAATTCCACTGGGAGTGGTCTGGAAATTGTATATATGTACTCAATAATGGATCTTTCTAATGGACTTGGACATCTACTACGCATTTAGGGTTACAAAGCGGAATGGGATAGATTTAATGCTTCCATTTCAGCTGAAGGTTAAAGGAAAAAATAGGTTTCAATACCCTTTTTCATTAATGTATTCTATGCGGGTACCTATTTTATGTATGGGAGGGCAGGGGGTTGTAATAGATGATTTTCTCCCATAGGAAACACTATTTTAGGGGTTCTAGGTAAATAATAGAAATAAACTACTTATCATAAATCAATATTAGGTATCACACGTCATTGTATTTTAAACATCCATTTCACGTTCACGACATGTTGCGGTTTATCTTGTCCACGGTTCTCATAAATTTTTTAATTTTACTAATAAGTCTAAAACAGCTTGGAACATCATTAAAAATAACTTTACTTGTAAAAATCATAAGTTACCATTCAGTTATCGCGATGATGAAGGGAACAGTTTTTCTCAGAAGGCCGCTGAAGCCTTTAATAATGTTTTTATTAATTCGAAATTATCTTTAAATGATAAGTCATATCATGCTAATGTAGTTTCTAATATCCCTATTGTCCGAACACTATGTTTTTGTTTCCTTTTACCGAGTTAGAGGAAAAGGATATAGTTTTGAAAGTTTCAACAAAAAACTCGGCAGGATTCGATGACATTCCATGTGCTATTATTAATAAAATAATTACATATATTATTATTATTTTATTCTTACTTTTTATTAATGGCATAGCAGTGATCGCTAATATAAATAAATGTGTAACATTGTTCGCCGATAATACTTCTGTGGCAGTTAAAGAGTCATCAGTTTGGCTGAACCACATTATATCGAATTTTGTGGTTAGTATGCAAGATTTTTGTAAAAGCAATGGTTTAGCGTTGAACGGTTCTAAAACGGATTTAATCATGTTTACCACTAAATATCTGGATTATACCCTTTTCGTTAAGTTTGATAACAAAACCATTGAACAAAGCAATGTTGCTAAATTTTTAGGAGTCCAGATGGATTCAAGGTTATCCTGGTCATACCATATTGACGACTTATTAAATAAACTCGCAAAACATTGCTTTGTTCTTTGGCGTCTTAGCAAATTCGTAGATAGGTATCTTAAAAATGTATTATTATGGTTACGTTCAATCTAGCCTGCATTATTGTATCATGTGTTGGGGTAATTATTCTCATATGAACGATGTGAAGAGTCACGTTTCTAAGTTCTGTGCACGTACTGATAAGACTCAATCTTCTGGCTACCATTTTAGAGACTTGCATTGTTTTAATATTCCTCAACATCGACTGGCTTTATCGGCTAAGGGTCCTTTTATTATGTCCATTAAATTGTATAATAAGTTGCCGATATGCATTAAGCAATTTAACTTATATTACTTGTCGTAATCAAGTTAAGAGCATACTAGTAGAAAATGCCTTTTATAGTATTAAGGAGTATATGAACTTTGATTTTAATGTGTCTGGTTTGTAAATTAAGTTTCTGTGTTACATATGTTTGTCTTTGAGTTGTTTGTACTTATACTTTTATTCATTTTATTTTACCTTACTTTTTTGTTTTTTTTTTTTTGTTGAGAATGTTGAGAACAAACTTATGACGTAATGTACGGTTGGACAAAATGCAATCAGTCGTAGCAGACCACCTCAGAAGCAGTCGAGAACGTAGATACCAATTATATGCACCGACATCCTATATATGAGCAGAGCTATGGGTTCTGATTCGATTATTCGGCACCACAAAGCCTAGCCCGAGAACAGTTAGAGCAGATCAAAGAGTCCCAGCTGAAGGGAAGCGCACATTCATTCTGTGACTGATGGCGATCACTCGATCAGTTACCTAGGCCACAACACAATAATTCGTAACACCATAAAACTATACAAATCTTTGTATTCCGTAAATAACACATTTATTTCTAACGATAAGAGATTTATGCATAAAAATAGCATATGCTTTAGTAACAGATCGTCTATTATTTCCGAAACAAAGGGAATTTCCAGCATTTACGTCGTTTTAAGTATAATTCTGAATATTTTGTGAATGAAAGTCGACGGTACTTTAATCGAAACCTCCGAAAGCCTGGAAAATTATTTCGTTTATGAAATTAAGATATTCATTCAAATTACTTCGTAAATTCTTTCTTTGTCGGATAGAATTTTATCCCAGAGGATCCAAACTCAACTTACGTAATTTATCTCTTGTTACGGAAATACCGAAAAAAGCGTACGCAAACTTCTATAAAACGCTCTTCAAATTCCTGAGTAATGTTATAGGCATATATAAAAACCTCTTAACAAGTTCAGGCGAAAAGCGGTCGCATTTTTTAGAATTAAGGGGTGTGACATTTGTTTATGTATTCTGTTGTCCCTCGAGGTTTATATGTCATCTCTAGAGATTTATATCGCATTTATATTGCTCATTTTTACACAAATTTTCCAATACATATCGACAAAGTACAGGACGCCTAACAGAAACGACGGGACATGAACAGTGCAATTTGTCAGAATATGAAGACAAGTTCTTGTGGAGATTTGTCCTAAAAACTTTATTTTCGAAATGGCATGTCACTTAAGAAAATTAAGATGGCCATTTTCTGATAACTAAGCATGGAGTTCATACAATTGTTCCAGTCTTCAATTATAAAATCTTGTCCAATAACAACAAATTTTACCATATAATCTTCCGCTCATCGTAGTTGTATTGCTGGTTGCAATTCAAGTTCTTTTCTTCTGTTTGATGCACCATTTTTCTTCCTTTCAAAGATCTCGAGAGCTATGTAAGACATAGCCTACTTATCAAGACGTCCAATTTCCAATTAGCAAATTTGGCTAATTTTAACTTATGACGTTCCAGGATTAACAATGACCTCATCAGTGACTGAACCAATTTATGCAGCATATCCAGTACCACTAAGTATTTACCTTTGCAATGGATTATTTCACAGTTAAAATGAATGATTTTTAAACTCCAACATGCAAAATTCTGTAGCCAAACTAAAAAGTAATGATCAGTGACTACTTGAAAAAGAAATCCTTAGAGATATAGCCTCAGCTATTTTACAACACTCAATTCATCCAGTGTGTGAGAAATATACGGGAGAGTTTATTAGTTTCGTTCTGTTAATGTGTTTACTTTTTTATCATCAATACAGAACCTGATATCCTTCTTTTTACAAGAATGGCCATGTACTAATAGACGGTTCAATGATACCTTATAGAAACATTTTATCAATTTAAAAAATTTAATATCGACCAATTTAATTATATTAGAGAAAATGAAACTTTTAATTATTCTTATATGCTCAGAATAAAAACCATTAATTTAATAGTAATAAAATTCGAGTAAAATTAAATTATACGGAACATAATTTAAAATGTAATTTTACATTGATTACTGTCGTGATTCTTAAATTTTCAATATAACAAGAGATAACAGTTGAAGGAAATGTAACAACAATTATTAATGATAAAACACATTATTTCTGAAATATATTTCTATTCTACAGGGTGTCTTCAATGATGTGCGCTCCTTTGGAGGGTGTGTTCCTTGGGTCATCTTAGGGGGGGTGCTTTCTATAAAATTTTTAGATTTCAGCCCTCTCTTACGAGCTAAGGTCTTGTAAAAAATTGGAAAAATTTCGGTTTTCATTTTTTTAGAATCTGAAAATCGGTGACTACATTTAGTTAATTAAGTTACATTGTTGGGTACAATTTTTATTTTTATGAAAGGTTTAAAAGAATGGCAACCACCAAACCTGTGTTGGTTTTGTTAATTTGAAGTTTCTATTCTAACCGTTTCTCGATATGAAAAATTTACAGTAAATGGTCCAATCAATTTACAAAATTTTCCCCTTCTTAGTATTTTTATGCAAAGACATGCGTTTTTTTTTTTAAAATAAAATCCACATACGACATATCCTCTGGTGCGGAATATGCAAGCAAAATAATTCATATGAAATGTAGTAGGCCACTGTCACTTTGATGGTTTTATTGTTTGTCACTAACAATTAATGTCAGATATCTACCACCAAATTAATTATTCTTTTCTGTTAATTTCTATTGCAATTATGAATTTTCAATATTTCCAACGAAATCAAAAATTGCCGTCAGGTACAACGTAGTGTAAATTTAAATTTTTTACGAAGGCTAGCTATGCGACCGACATCTGGGAAGGCATTGTGAACACCACATGCATCATTTAATAAAATTTAATTTAGCCTGTAGCTTCATTTCTATGTATTTATAACAACAAATATTAGTCAGTGTTCTTTATCGACTGCCACATTAGCCACCAATTTAAACATTTTGCTTTTCGCACAAATTTTGCACATATGTCTAAAATTAAAACCACCAGCCTACTACGATTCATATGAATTATTTTACTAGCACGTTCCACACCCGAGGATATGTACGCATGTGGATTTTATTTTTTAAAAAGAAAAGGCGTGTCTGCATAAAAATACTAACTGGGGGAAAATTTTGTAAATTGATTGTTCTATTTACTGTAATTTTTTCATATCGAGAAACATTTAGAATAAAAAGTTCTAATTACAAAAAACAACAGAGGTTGGTGGTTGCCACCATTGTAGACATTTGGTAAAAATAAAAATACTATTCAACAATGTCACTTAATTAACTAAATTCATCGATTTTCAGATGTATAAGTTGAACCGCTTTTGAGAAAAAAAATTAAAACCGAATTTTTTCTCCCTCTCGTAACGGAGGGCTCAAATCGAAAAATTTTATAGAAAGTACCCCCCCCCCTAAAATGGCCCAAGGATGGAAGGTGTATTCCAAAGAAGCGCATATCATTATGGGACACCCTGTATATTCTATTTCTATACAAAATATTCTAAATAATTGCTCAGTTTTGTTATAGAAAAAGTACCTACAATAAATATGGTTTGTTTCTTGGTCTGTTTTGTTCACTATTCATTGAAAAAAGTATAGGAACCATCGAAATTGCAAGAGGTTTAAATATTCCTGCATATATGTAAAGAATAGGTACATTTTTCTTTGTACAAATTATAATATAAATATTTGTATCGCCCATTCTTATTATTATTTGGGACGGGGCGGTATATTATTCAGTAGGTTTAATTTCATTGTTATTGCTATTGTATATATTTTAAATTACACCTTCAATTAATTACACACTCATTTGTAATTTTACAATGAAACTTCATTTTTTGAGTGTTTGGTAAAATTAAAAAATATATACCTATATCTCCATTATGTTTAATGTCAATGTATGGAAATTCACATTATTTTTAAATAAATAGCAAAGAATCATTGTATTCGATCCGATGATTTGCTTTTGACAATTTTAAATTTTGACAAGTAAGCAAATTGAAACATGAAAAAAATGTTTTATCTTTCGGTCCTCTACGGTTATTAGACTTGTCATCATAAATTTATAACCTCTCAGTTTTCAGCTGACGCCTAAAAAATTTATGGATCAGATCCGTTTGGGAAATCTTTAAAGCCGTCGAAACAGTATTATTTTTTTATTCAGAAAAATATATCGTTACATAAAATGGATATACGAAATCAATTAAATATTTAACATATGATATTCTTTAGTTAGAAAATATAGGTAAAAGGGCGTCGTATTCTTGATATAGTGTTTTCTGCAAATACAATATTTTCTTAAATTTAACTATAGATGTGAATATTGTTGTAACGTAAACTTATATAGTACTGCATAAAAGAGTGTTCACTTTTGTTTATAGGTATGTGAAAGTAATTGTTAAAATGTGGAATAACAATATGTGCGTCTTACAAACGCTTTTTAAAAGGTATTATTTTATTTAAATTTTAACAATGAATAAACAAACATCAAGAATTTTATTTTTGATATTACTTTTTTTTGTTCATGAATCATCAAGTTAGTAGCTTGAACCATTTGATTCTGTTTCTTTTATTGTATTTTAATATATACAAGGGGTTAAAAAAAAAGTGTAAAATATTTAAGGAGGTAATAGTATGAACCAAAATAAGCAGAAAAGTCCCAATAAACATGGGTCCGCAAAGTAACGGTTGCGGAGATATGAAATGTTTTTTGTTTTTTAGCCCCTTTTTTTATTTTGCAAAAACGTTGTTTTCTTATGGTTGGTTGATGTTTAGTGAAATAAACAGTACGTATTTGACAGTTGTTCTCAGTGCACAAGTTTTCTTTAGCTATGGCTGGTTACTCTAACGCAGAATTAACAGACATGCATTTCATGGTCATGCTAATGGGAACGCCACCGAAGCGCCGTCTTTATGTTGACGCTTATCCAAATCGCCAGATTCCTTCACAACTCATGTTTGGAAAAATTCACCAAAGATTGCGTGATACCGGTTTCTTGAGCAAACAGTGCCATTTATCCGGAAGACCAGGTCGGTATCTACTCCTAGAGCAGAAGAAGAAATTCTAGCACTGGTAGAGCTGAATCCAGGTACGAGTGTGCGGAGAATATCTTCTTGTTTGGAGAATCCTTCACGAGCAACTGCTTTATCCATACCATGTGCAACGAGTATAGGCCTTAAATCCAATAAATGATCATCAAGCACATTTGGTTTTTTGCCCTGGTTTCTACGTCATGATGCTGAAGACCGTCGTTTTCTTGCAAACATTCTTTTTACTGATGAGGCCGGGTTCACAAGAAATGGAGTGTTTAATTTTCACAATACGCATATTTGAGCCGACGAAAATCCTCAACCTCTAATAGAATCTGAACATCAGGCACGTTTTTCATTAAACATTTGTATGGGTATTGTATGTGACATTGTTTCTAAGTCCTGTTGTTTTACCAAACCGATTAACAGGCGCTGCTTACCTCAACTTTCTGCAGAACACACTGTATGAGTTTTTGGAAGACATTCCTTTGAATCAGAGGCAACAAATGTGGTTCCAGTATGATGGTGCCTGCTTGGAAATTGACGGGGGGCACTTTGAACAACTTTGTTTTTTGTTTGTTAAAAGCTTCCTTTGTCGGTTTATTCCTAATAAAATAAAATGTTTGAAAAACGAATAGTGGTCCATATCTCCGTAACCGTTACTTTGCCGACCCATGTTTATTAAGACTTTTCTGCTTATTTTGGTTCATACTATCCTCCTGAAATATTTTACCCTCTTTTTTTAACATCCTGTATTCCAAAAAAAGGTTTTTGGAATACAGGGGTTCTATTACTTTGCGACAAAGACATTTTATATGAAAACTTCGGTATATCACAATAATATCACAAAGTAAGAGCTCTGTATGAATTATAAAACCAAAAGGCGAAAATAATGTTGTCAAAAAAAATATCACCTTGTATAATGTTACAAATAAAACAGGTCATCATATGCGTCATTATATTGTCTTCACATTCTTTCTTAAAATAATAACAAAATAATTAAATGCAGTGTCGCGGAAGTCAGCAGTTTCTTCACCTATGTAAAATAACGAGACGTGCAGCGGAATTGGCTTCAATCAAAATCCGCTGCAGTTATAGCAGTTTATAAGCCTTACTTACGACGATATGGCAACAGGGATGTGTATAACTGAATAAATTTACCGGGTGTCGCGGAAGTCGGCAGTTGCTTCACCTATTTAAAATAACGTGATTTGCAGCGGAATTGGCTTCAGTCAAAATCCGCTGTAGTTTATCAGTCTTACTTACGACGATATAACAAGGACGCGTATAACTGACTAAATTTACCGGGTGTCGCGGAAGTCAGCAGTTTTAAAATAACGTGGCGTGCAGCGGAATTGGCTTCAATCAAAATCCGCTGCAGTTATAGCAGTTTATCAGCCTTACTTACGACGATATGACAACAAAGACGCGTATAACTGACTAAATTTACCGGGTGTCGCGGAAGTCAGCAGTTGCTTCACCTATGTAAAATAACGAGACGTGCAGCGGAATTGGCTTCAATCAAAATCCGCTGCAGTAATAGCAGTTTATAAGCCTTACTTACGACGATATGACAACAGGGATGTGTTAGAGCAGTTTATAAGCCGATATGACAACAGGGACGCGTATAACTGAATAAATTTACCGGGTGTCGCGGAAGTCAGCAGTTGCTTCACCTATTTAAAACAAAGTGACGTGCCGCGGAATTGGCTTCAGTCAAAATCCACTGTAGTTCATCAGCCTTACTTACGACGATATGACAACAAAGACGCGTATAACTGACTAAATTTACCGGGTGTCGCGGAAGTCAGCAGTTGCTTCACCTATGTAAAATAACGAGACGTGCAGCGGAATTGGCTTCAATCAAAATCCGCTGCAGTTATAGCAGTTTATAAGCCTTACTTACGACGATATGACAACAGGGATGTGTTAGAGCAGTTTATAAGCCTTACTTACGACGATATGACGACAGGGATGTGTATAACTGAATAAATTTACCGGGTGTCGCGGAAGTCGGCAGTTGCTTCACCTATGTAAAATAACGAGACGTGCAGCGGAATTGGTTCCAATCAAAATCCGCTGCAGTTATAGCAGTTTATAAGCCTTACTTACGACGATATGGCAACAGGGATGTGTATAACTGAATAAATTTACCGGGTGTCGCGGAAGTCGGCAGTTGCTTCACCTATTTAAAATAACGTGATTTGCAGCGGAATTGGCTTCAGTCAAAATCCGCTGTAGTTTATCAGTCTTACTTACGACGATATAACAAGGACGCGTATAACTGACTAAATTTACCGGGTGTCGCGGAAGTCAGCAGTTTTAAAATAACGTGGCGTGCAGCGGAATTGGCTTCAATCAAAATCCGCTGCAGTTATAGCAGTTTATCAGCTTTACTTACGACGATATGACAACAAAGACGCGTATAACTGACTAAATTTACCGGGTGTCGCGGAAGTCAGCAGTTGCTTCACCTATGTAAAATAACGAGACGTGCAGCGGAATTGGCTTCAATCAAAATCCGCTGCAGTTATAGCAGTTTATAAGCCTTACTTACGACGATATGACAACAGGGATGTGTTAGAGCAGTTTATAAGCCTTACTTACGACGATATGACAACAGGGACGCGTATAACTGAATAAATTTACCAGGTGTCGCGGAAGTCAGCAGTTGCTTCACCTATATAAAACAAAGTGACGTGCCGCGGAATTGGCTTCAGTCAAAATCCACTGCAGTTTATCAGTCTCACTTACGACGATATAACAAGGACGCGTATAACTGACTAAATTTACCGGGTGTCGCGGAAGTCAGCAGTTGCTTCACCTATTTAAAATAACGTGACGTGCAGCAGAATTGGCTTCAATCAAAATCCGCTGCAGTTATAGCAGTTTATATGCCTTATTTACGACGATATGACAACAGGGATGTGTATAACTGAATAAATTTACCGGGTGTCGCGGAAGTCAGCAGTTGCTTCACCTATGTAAAATAACGAGACGTGCAGCGGAATTGGCTTCAATCAAAATCTGCTGCAGTTATAGCAGTTTATCAGCCTTGCTTACGACGATATGACAACAAGGACGCGTATAACTGACTAAATTTACCGGGTGTCGCGGAAGTCAGCAGTTTTAAAATAACGTGGCGTGCAGCGGAATTGGCTTCAATCAAAATCCGCTGCAGTTATAGCAGTTTATCAGCCTTACTTACGACGATATTACAACAAAGACGCGTATAACTGACTAAATTTACCGGGTGTCGCGGAAGTCAGCAGTTGCTTCACCTATGTAAAATAACGAGACGTGCAGCGGAATTGGCTTCAATCAAAATCTGCTGCAGTTATAGCAGTTTATCAGCCTTGCTTACGACGATATGACAACAAGGACGCGTATAATTGACTAAATTTACCGGGTGTCGCGGAAGTCAGCAGTTGCTTCCCCTATGTAAAATAACGTGACGTGCAGCGGAATTGGCTTCAATCAAAATCCGCTGCAGTTATAGCAGATTATAAGCCTTACTTACAACGATATGACAACAGGGATGTGTTATAGCAGTTTATAAGCCTTACTTACGACGATATGACGACAGGGATGTGTATAACTGAATAAATTTACCGGGTGTCGCGGAAGTCGGCAGTTGCTTCCCCTATGTAACATAACGTGACGTGCAGCGGAATTGGCTTCAATCAAAATCCGCTGCAGTTATAGCAGATTATAAGCCTTACTTACAACGATATGACAACAGGGATGTGTTATAGCAGTTTATAAGCCTTACTTACGACGATATGACGACAGGGATGTGTATAACTGAATAAATTTACCGGGTGTCGCGGAAGTCGGCAGTTGCCTCACCTATGTAAAATAACGAGACGTGCAGCGGAATTGGCTTCAATCAAAATCCGCTGCAGTTATAGCAGTTTATAAGCCTTACTTACGACGATATGGCAACAGGGATGTGTATAACTGAATAAATTTACCGGGTGTCGCGGAAGTCGGCAGTTGCTTCACCTATGTAAAATAACGAGACGTGCAGCGGAATTGGCTTCAATCAAAATCCGCTGCAGTTATAGCAGTTTATAAGCCTTACGACGATATGGCAACAGGGATGTGTATAACTGAATAAATTTACCGGGTGTCGCGGAAGTCAGCAGTTGCTTCACCTATTTAAAATAACGTGACGTGCAGCAGAATTGGCTTCAATCAAAATCCGCTGCAGTTATAGCAGTTTATATGCCTTATTTACGACGATATGACAACAGGGATGTGTATAACTGAATAAATTTACCGGGTGTCGCGGAAGTCAGCAGTTGCTTCACCTATGTAAAATAACGAGACGTGCAGCGGAATTGGCTTCAATCAAAATCTGCTGCAGTTATAGCAGTTTATCAGCCTTGCTTACGACGATATGACAACAAGGACGCGTATAATTGACTAAATTTACCGGGTGTCGCGGAAGTCAGCAGTTGCTTCCCCTATGTAAAATAACGTGACGTGCAGCGGAATTGGCTTCAATCAAAATCCGCTGCAGTTATAGCAGATTATAAGCCTTACTTACAACGATATGACAACAGGGATGTGTTATAGCAGTTTATAAGCCTTACTTACGACGATATGACGACAGGGATGTGTATAACTGAATAAATTTACCGGGTGTCGCGGAAGTCGGCAGTTGCTTCACCTATGTAAAATAACGAGACGTGCAGCGGAATTGGCTTCAATCAAAATCCGCTGCAGTTATAGCAGTTTATAAGCCTTACTTACGACGATATGGCAACAGGGATGTGTATAACTGAATAAATTTACCGGGTGTCGCGGAAGTCGGCAGTTGCTTCACCTATTTAAAATAACGTGATTTGCAGCGGAATTGGCTTCAGTCAAAATCAGCCTTACTTACGACGATATGACAACAAAGACGCGTATAACTGACTAAATTTACCGGGTGTCGCGGAAGTCAGCAGTTGCTTCACCTATGTAAAATAACGAGACGTGCAGCGGAATTGGCTTCAATCAAAATCTGCTGCAGTTATAGCAGTTTATCAGCCTTGCTTACGACGATATGACAACAAGGACGCGTATAATTGACTAAATTTACCGGGTGTCGCGGAAGTCAGCAGTTGCTTCACCTATGTAAAATAACGTGACGTGCAGCGGAATTGGCTTCAATCAAAATCCGCTGCAGTTATAGCAGATTATAAGCCTTACTTACGACGATATGACAACAGGGATGTGTTATAGCAGTTTATAAGCCTTACTTACGACGATATGACGACAGGGATGTGTATAACTGAATAAATTTACCGGGTGTCGCGGAAGTCGGCAGTTGCTTCACCTATGTAAAATAACGAGACGTGCAGCGGAATTAGCTTCAATCAAAATCCGCTGCAGTTATAGCAGTTTATAAGCCTTACTTACGACGATATGGCAACAGGGATGTGTATAACTGAATAAATTTACCGGGTGTCGCGGAAGTCGGCAGTTGCTTCACCTATTTAAAATAACGTGATTTGCAGCGGAATTGGCTTCAGTCAAAATCCGCTGTAGTTTATCAGTCTTACTTACGACGATATAACCGGGTGTCGCGGAAGTCAGCAGTTTTAAAATAACGTGGCGTGCAGCGGAATTGGCTTCAATCAAAATCCGCTGCAGTTATAGCTGTTTATCAGCCTTACTTACGACGATATGACAACAAAGACGCGTATAAGTGACTAAATTTACCGGGTGTCGCGGAAGTCAGCAGTTGCTTCACCTATGTAAAATAACGAGACTTGCAGCGGAATTGGCTTCAATCAAAATCTGCTGCAGTTATAGCAGTTTATCAGCCTTGCTTACGATATGACAACAAGGACGCGTATAATTGACTAAATTTACCGGGTGTCGCGGAAGTCAGCAGTTGCTTCACCTATTTAAAATAACGTGATTTGCAGCGGAATTGGCTTCAGTCAAAATCCGCTGTAGTTTATCAGTCTTACTTACGACGATATAACCGGGTGTCGCGGAAGTCAGCAGTTTTAAAATAACGTGGCGTGCAGCGGAATTGGCTTCAATCAAAATCCGCTGCAGTTATAGCTGTTTATCAGCCTTACTTACGACGATATGACAACAAAGACGCGTATAAGTGACTAAATTTACCGGGTGTCGCGGAAGTCAGCAGTTGCTTCACCTATGTAAAATAACGTGACGTGCAGCGGAATTGGCTTCAATCAAAATCCGCTGCAGTTATAGCAGATTATAAACCTTACTTACGACGATATGACAACAGGGATGTGTTATAGCAGATTATAAGCCTTACTTACGACGATATGACGACAGGGATGTGTATAACTGAATAAATTTACCGGGTGTCGCGGAAGTCGGCAGTTGCTTCACCTATGTAAAATAACGAGACGTGCAGCGGAATTGGCTTCAATCAAAATCCGCTGCAGTTATAGCAGTTTATAAGCCTTACTTACGACGATATGGCAACAGGGATGTGTATAACTGAATAAATTTACCGGGTGTCGCGGAAGTCGGCAGTTGCTTCACCTATTTAAAATAACGTGATTTGCAGCGGAATTGGCTTCAGTCAAAATCCGCTGTAGTTATAGCAGTTTATCAGCCTTACTTACGACGATATGACAACAAAGACGCGTATAACTGACTAAATTTACCGGGTGTCGCGGAAGTCAGCAGTTGCTTCACCTATGTAAAATAACGAGACGTGCAGCGGAATTGGCTTCAATCAAAATCTGCTGCAGTTATAGCAGTTTATCAGCCTTGCTTACGACGATATAACTGACTAAATTTACCGGGTGTCGCGGAAGTCAGCAGTTTTAAAATAACGTGGCGTGCAGCGGAATTGGCTTCAATCAAAATCCGCTGCAGTTATAGCAGTTTATCAGCCTTACTTACGACGATATGACAACAAAGACGCGTATAACTGACTAAATTTACCGGGTGTCGCGGAAGTCAGCAGTTGCTTCACCTATGTAAAATAACGAGACGTGCAGCGGAATTGGCTTCAATCAAAATCCGCTGCAGTTATAGCAGTTTATAAGCCTTACTTACGACGATATGACAACAGGGATGTGTTAGAGCAGTTTATAATCCTTACTTACGACGATATGACAACAGAGACGCGTATAACTGAATAAATTTACCAGGTGTCGCGGAAGTCAGCAGTTGCTTCACCTATTTAAAACAACGTGACGTGCCGCGGAATTGGCTTCAGTCAAAATCCACTGTAGTTTATCAGCCTTGCTTACGACGATATGACAACAAGGACGCGTATAACTGACTAAATTTACCGGGTGTCGCGGAAGTCAGCAGTTGCTTCACCTATTTAAAATAACGTGACGTGCAGCAGAATTGGCTTCAATCAAAATCCGCTGCAGTTATAGCAGTTTATATGCCTTATTTACGACTATATGACAACAGGGACGCGTATAACTGACTTAATTTACCGGGTGTCGCGGAAGTCTGCAGTTGCTTCACCTAATTAAAACAACGTGAAGTGCCGCGGAATTGGCTTCAACCAAAATCCGCTGTAGTTTATCAGCCTTACTTACGACTATATGACAACAGGGACGTGTATAACTGACTTAATTTGCCTATTACTTCACCTATTTATAACGTGAAGTGCCGCAGAATTGGCTTCAATAATAGTCAGGTGTAGTTTATCAGCCTTATCTCCGACGATATGACAACAGAGACGCGTATAATTAAATTTACCGGATCTCGCGGAAGTCGGCAGTTGCTTCACCTATTTAAAATAACGTGAAGTGTCGCGGAATTGGCTTCAGTCAAAATCCGCTGTAGTTTATCAGTCTTGCTTACGAAGATATGACAAGGACGCGTATAACTGACTAAATTTACCGGGTGCCGCGGAAGTCAGCAGTTTTAAAATAACGTGACGTGCAGCGGAATTGGCTTCAATCAAAATCCGCTGCAGTTATAGCAGTTTATCAACCTTGCTTACGACGATATGACAATAAGGACGCGTATAATTGACTAAATTTACTGGGTGTCGCGGAAGTCAGTAGTTTTAAAATAACGTGACGTGCAGCGGAATTGGCTTCAATCAAAATCCGCTGCAGTTATAGCAGTTTATCAGCCATGCTTACGACGATATGACAACAAGGACGCGTATAACTGACTAAATTAATCGGGTGTCGCGGAAGTTGCTTCACCTATGTTAAATAACGTGACGTGCAGCGGAATTGGCTTCATTCAAAATCCGCTGCAGTTATGGCAGTTTATAAGCCTTACTTACGACGATATGACAACAGGGATGTGTATAACTGAACAAATTAACCGGGTGTCGCGGAAGTCACCAGTTGCTTCACCTATTTAAAATAACGTGACGCGCTGCGCCCCAAAATACGTGGAGAGCCGTCCTTAAATCGCAAATTTATTTTTTAAATTTTTTGTGAAATTTTCAAAGGGGGGGGTGTTTTGATTTTTTTCAAAAAAATCGAGGTTTCAGAAAATTCTGAAATAATTCACCAGGACTATTTCTACCCTGGAGATTCCAAAACTGGACTCGGTTTGTTTCTAGCTGTCGTAGTTTTCGAGATATTAATGTTTTCTCGCCAACGGAGCCTCCCACACAAAAACGGACCACACCAGCGTGAATTATACATATACCCTTTTTTATACCATATATATATTTTGCTTGTATTCTATTTCTTTGCTGTAACATATAGTTACAATGTTAGTCATTTTATCTTCTGCTTAGATATGCACACCAAATTTGGTTAAATTATGCCAAGTGGTTTAGAAATTAAAAACTGATTTTTTTTTTAATTTTTGACACGCTGTAGCTGGACAATGGCTGTCCAACTAAGACCCTACATTTATGTAACAAAAAATTTTATTTTCGGCCACAGAATACGCCCGTAATAAGTTAAATACAACTATAAATGTTGCGAATATGGGAAAACGATCAAATGCTACTGCTGTTAGATAATATAAAACAAAATGAAACTTAACACTAGATGCCCCTTCCGGCCTTACGGCTTTAATTTGTACAAATATAGGTTTGTTTACAGACTTGCTATGTGTAGACAATTTCAGCGCGTTTCGAGTTACCAGAGACGCCTTGTGCTGAATCGATGTTAGCCAGAAAACGGGAAAATAGCACAAAGCGGAAAGTCTCACTGTATAAAATATTGAGACAATGAGACGGCGTACTGCGGGAGTTTGAGGAGAATAAATAAGATACTTGAAAACTAAGCGTAATTTTCTAGGAGTCTGAAAAATACATTATCAGTTTCACGTACGGTTTTAGTTTAACGCCTGTTTTTTTATGAAGTCAAATATCTCCCCATTGTTTTAATTTAATATACTAAGTCAAAGTTGTAGGCAGTCAAGTTTTTCAGAGAGGGCCAACGGTATATATACAGGGTGTTTATTAATTGAATGCCGATACTTACAGGTGTGAATCCTTCGGTCATTTTAAGAAGAAAACTTAATGTCAACGTAAGTCCTAAACCTCTTAATTTTTGAGCTACAGGGTGTTACAGTTTTAAGAAAAAATTTACTTTTTTATTATAATTTTCGTATCACTCCAGATATTTTTATGAAATTTTGTACACACCTATTAATCAAAAAGGAGCATTGTTTGATGTAAAAAATGTTTTAAAATCTTTGCCAATGACGTCCGTACGAGGTTTGAACTAAACATTTTTGAAGAAAAAAATGGTACGCCACTGCTTTTTCTAAAAAATAATTATTTTTAAAATCTCCATTTATTTTACTGCAAATTCGGTCCCTAGACTTACTCTCGTACGACGCACAATTTTCACGTAAAAAATTAAAATCAAAAAAGTTTTTTTCCCCAAGTTCATTGAGACTACTTTTGATATTTTGTTGCTCTTTTGTAGACACCCACCATGCGTGGAAACATTTTTTGTGGGGCAAAAATAAATGTTCTACTTTCACAAATTACGTTCACGTAGGCATAACATTGAATATTTGAATAGAAAAAACGGTAAGCACATTAAATGCCCCCTTAAAGCAAATAAATAAAAATTAGTAGGTTGGGTAAAGTGTCATAATGTTTGATGCTTCTTTTCGCAATAAAGTTGACATTGATTTTTCATTATTAAAAAATTATTAGAGTAGGAGGTAAAATTTCATAAAAAATGGTAAATTTTACAATCGGTGAATTAGCTGACATGCATTTTACTTATGGGGTTGCCGACGGAAATGCATACAAAGCCAGGAGGATATACCAAGAGCGGTATCCAAATCGCGTACTACCCGATCCGAGAACATTTTCTGGGATTCATAGACGTCTTCACGAAACCGGAAATTTAAAAGTAGACCACAGTGCTAAAGGAGTCCCTGAAACAGTAAGAACACCGGAACTCGAAGAAGGAATTTTACATGAAATTGAGAACCCTGAAACTAGCACGAGGAAAATCGCGACAACATTTAATGTTTCACACGTACTTGTTTGGAAAATTCTTATCGAAAATTTGTTATATCCATATCACATTCAAAGAGTCCAGGCATTACTCCCTAGAGATTTCCCGTTGCGCATTAATTTCTGTGAGTGGTTTCTTCAAAAGCTGCTGGAAAATCCGTTATTTGACAAGTACATTCTTTTTACCGATGAAGCTAGTTTCTCTCGAAAATCAATACGAAATTTCCATAATAATCATTTGTGGGCGGATGAAAACCCTTTTGCAATTGTTGAATCAAATCATCAAGAACAGTTTTCATTAAATGTTTGGGCTGGTATTATTGACGATTAATTGATAGGCCCATTTTTTCTCCCTAGAAGATTAGATGGACAATAGTATTTACACTTTATTGAAGAAGATCTGCCGCCAATGCTTGAAGACCTTCCTCTTTTATGAAGAAACCAGATGTGGCTATGCACGATGGTGCGCCTCCACATTTTAGCTTACAGGTACGTGGATTTTTAAACCACAACTATCGCGTTCGGTGGATAGGCCGCCCAAATCTCCCGACCTTAATAGTTTACACAGCTTCTGCTGCAGCAAATATGCATGTACCAGATCGAAAAGGATAGTCTTGCGACAGTAATACTTGAAGCCTTTGTATGTAATACGGATATAACTGTTGATGCTTCAAAACGGAGCAAACTAATTTATGATTCACATTAAGATTTGCAGCGATCTTCCCAAATACAAGTATTTGGGTCTTTTTCACTTTCATGCAGAATAGCTTCTTCCAACTCAGGCGTTCTAACACTCAAAGGTCTTCTAAGAATTGGACCTTTCGGAAATGAACCTGACTCCGAAATATGTTGAAAAACATTTCTGAACATTCTTGGATTTGGAAATCTTTCCATATAAATTCGCCTAGCCTCAGTACCATTTCCATCTGCAAGGCCATAAATGTCAACCATATTCGCCATTTCAGCATTTTAAAATGCATAAGCCATTATTAAAATAGTCAGAACCGTAGTCAGGCAACATTTTCAGGAGGGGCTTACCTTATATATCTAATATTTTTCCTAGTATTTTTAGATCGCTCAGAGACGTGCGTGACATAACACAACATGACAGAATTATAGTACACTTGAGTGAACTATTACAATAGTTAATCTATCTATTTTACACTTTTCCTTCATTTATTTACCTTGACCCCCTGACTACGACTCTGCGCGTAGTACTTGATACTGCTCTGTGAATATTAAAGGACAGCGCAAAAAGGATGTAAACGCCCTTGATGTTATTTTGGTACATGTATCGGTATTGTGTTCAGTACGAAGCTTAATATTTAATAAGCTTTGTGTCTTTGTCCTGTACAAACCTTGCACAATACGCGATACAAGTTTCGAGCGTGTTATGAAAAGTTTGTTTCAGGACGTGAAACCATGGACTTTTTGCAATTAACTGAATTCTGACCTAAATTTTCGTCGGTAATACAAAAAGGCAGGTTAATACCTTCCTGGACAGAAATAAAAGGACGAATGCCGACGAAGCAGGTGAAGTTTGATTAAGATAACACATTATTTTGCAGAGCCTGCTTCGCTGTAAGGATTAATGTTCATTCTGAAAGACGTAAATGAAATTTCCCTTTATTTTTATGTAAAAGGCTGCGTCGTTAAGAGGACCCAAGCGGCAAAAAAGGAAATGCGCAATTTCTGAAAGTATAACAGGCACTTCACTGCGGACAAGTCCCAAATGCTTGGTTTGGTAAACACTCACATTTTTTTCTTACCCAGACAGAAAGTATTATATGACGGTTCTAAATCGTCCCAATCTAGAAAATGTGTACATTTTTTTTCATAATAAGGTCATCTAATTATTGTTAAAAAGTAATACAGAAAAAATATCTAATAAAGTTATTAGAGAAAAGAGAGCTTTTTAACAGGAAAAACAATTGAGTATGTTTCTGGAAAAAGTATAATTGATGATGTTATTACTCGTTTCCATCAAATCTCAAAGATAATACTTTCAATTGAAAATGGAGCTTACCTCATCCAATGTAACACCACGTGTTCCAAATTTTATTTAACCCTTATAGTAGGCCCATACTATCGAGTTTTAGACACCGTGTACAATTACAATTAAACCAATCTAATATATAAAATTCTCGTGTTACAGTTTTAGACGCCATACTCCTCGGAAACGGTTTGATCGATTTTTATGAAATGTTATATGTATATTCGGTAGGTCTGAGAATCGGAGAATCTATTTTTCAGACCCCTAAGTGATAGGGGTGGTCCACCCCAAACAATTTTTTTTATTTTTTTGGACATTTTTTATTTTTATTTTTTTATGATGTGGCATTAAAAAATACATACAACCCTTAATTTTCATCCTTCTATCACAAGCCCCTATTTTTTAATAACCATTTTAGTAATTTAATCATTTTTAACCCTGGTCAATAACTGATCGATTATTACTAGATCAGTTATCCCCGCCAGGCATCTACCGGTGTCACTTCTCACCCAGTAAACAGCACGGAGTAGGGATGAGAACGAAGCCGGTCTCCTGTCTCTCTCACAATAAGCCTTCTCTCACTCCCTACACAGTTTTCGACCATTATATGTGAGATATAACAGAAAGAAGTAATTATTTTTCTATTACATTTTTTTAGATAAAAACTTTAATTACATCTGCACGATGTTTAGAAAGTGTTTTTGACAGTGCACGTATTTTAGTACACCGCATCTAAAACACACGCATGTAACAGAATCATTTTAAGAAAAAAATATTTATCGAACTCTAAACTTACCACCATCTCTGTTAGGCAGTATATTTCTTTCGATTTATTTTTAAATAAACTTCAGCGAGGTCTGGTTTTATTCCTTTTTATTTAAAGCAATTGCGTACATTAAGATGAATCTTTCAACGGTTGATGTGTCTAAATTGTTCCAATTCCCAATGCACTAGTATGGCATTGCTAATTTAAATGATATGGTTTCTTTCTTTTTGTCGAAATAAGTATGGTTAGATATATTTTTTATGTCAAACAGGGATGTACAGCGATGTATGTATTTTTCTACGATATATTTGGGTAAAATTTAAGGAAATTGTTTTTTAGTATATTAGGATTGCTTAAAATTAATAAGATAGAATCAGGTTATCGGTATTTTTAATTTAATTTGGCTTTGTAGACTATCGCTGTCATTACTGATAACAATTATTTGTAATATTATACAGCGGATTGTTGATTATTTATTGCCTAGGTCAATAGTGTGAAATAGCACATCAGAACTGTTTTTTATTTTACCTAAACTAATGTAACATAACCTTCAACTATATTTTATTAATACATACAGTAATTTCTAGATGGATTTTGAATGGAAACGTTGTAGCACTTCCAGCGTTACTGCTACCTCATCTAGAAATTTTAAATTACCTCGCTCTATGATGTAAACAATTTTATTGGACGTTATTACATCTTATTTGCAAATTTACAATGCATTATGTAAATACATTTGTGAATATGTATTTTTTCGAAGTGTAATCGCATTTTAGTGCACAGAAATGCAATTTTATATTACGTATTTTGATAAGAAAATATGTTATTTCGCATAAAATATGTAATTTTATTGTATTTACTTGGAGTTTCTTATAGCACATTATGTATTCGGTATTATTTTATGGTGTAAATAATTTGCAAATGTACTATAATTTTTATCAGCGCTTGTTTCAAGATTTTCAACAATCTTGTGTGTTCCTGTTTATAAAATTTGTAATTTTAAACACTGACATGTAAAACATTCGGGTATATGTTACATGTAGTTCTTCATATAGATCAGTCTAGTGAAAGTCATTTTTAAAAATTTCTAATATTTACGGAGATATTAATTTTTAAAAAAAATACCCACATTTTGAGGACCGCTGTCTTAACCAACCTAATATGATTTGTTGCGAGGTTGCCATATCTCCTCTAATATAAATATTAAGTTTTCTTTAACGTAATAGTAAAGTAATACGGTTTAAAATTTTAAAAATACTTGTTTGAAGCATAAGTACAGTAAAGTTGGGTATGTAGTGTGATACGCAGTATTATTAACATAAATTATAACTGCTTAACTAACCTTACTATAAAAGATTAAAAATGAATTTCAGCAAGTTAAATACAAACTACCATAAAGTATTTAGGAAGATCTTACATGATATTACTATGTTCAATGTTCAAAAATTATCCATAAACGTGCACACAAACTTACCTGTTTGTTAAAAAATTAACTATTTAATCAGTAATCCACATTTCACAAGTGAAATGTCATTGCCACTGTTAGAAAGAGATACAAGATACAATTTCCTTAAGTTACTTTATGAAGAATAACAAAAAACTATGATTTTCACACAGTATATTAAATTTAATTTTCGCCACATAACTCCAAATGAGTCAGTATTAACCATAAAGTGACTTCGCACTTTAGTCAGTGAAACAAATTTTTAAAATAAAGGTACACACAATATTAAATAACAAAATAGCAGCTTGACGTATGCGTTTAATATCAATGAAAGTAAAAACATTTGTGTAACACTGGCAACACTGTGAACCACACGTTCAATCTGCAGTGCTATGACTCATAAATGTATGAAAGTCAGCGGTCCTCAACAAGTTTTCTACAGAAAAATTACGGTTCACCCTATATATTCATTTTAAGGTAGACGCATGCGTTAATGTCATTGTAATTTAAGATCTAGGAATGTTAAATTCTGTTAAAGTTATAAACAATAATGGTACATTGCTGTAAACAAGTATATTGCAGCTGTTTATAATGTCAAAAGTTGGTTTCATCGAATATTAACATTTTAAATTATATATGTATAAGGAAAATTAATACAGTTCGCGCATAAATACTTGCAACTTAAAGAAAATAGAAACTGATATCCAATAATATTGATGTTTCTACGTTTCAATTTAGTTGATTCATTTACTACTTTAGGTATGTTCTTAAGAAAAGTTTGTACACACCTAAAAGTAGCAGCAGTTAATCCTGTGATAAAAAATCACTCTGTACAATGAACGCGCTATATCTTTAATAGCTGTACTCAATTTTCTAGACAACTTCGCTCAGTTAAAGCTCCAGGAGCACTTGATCCTGACATTTCAGTGGTGAAATGCATTTATTATAAGCAGTGTATCACACGACAGCATTTGTTGACAAAGGTCTGCGGGTGTTTCATCTCTACAATCTGACTAAATTTAGGTTCAGAGCTCAAACTCACACCAAGACTTAACCAGCTCTGGCTAAGGCCACGCGCTAATGTGGGAGGATGGCAATCAAATAAGTTTCAGGGAAGGGTACAATGAATATCATGTATTAAATCGTTGGCAATGAGAATATACAAAGGAATACAATAAAATTACATTTCAAATATACTATTTCTCAAAATATACGTTGTGCAAATAAAACTAAAATGTAATTGTAAGATTTCTATATAAGCATTTTGTAAATTACATACTTTAATATAATTATGCTATAAAATTTCAGTAAAATTACATATTTTAATGTAATTATGCTGTAAAATTTCTATATAATACATATTTTTATGTAATTAAACTATATTAAATCAGTAAAATTTAGAAATTACATTGCAAAAAGGAATAAAATATGACTACAGTACTTTAAATATACACTATAAAAAGTGTTAGCGATACTACACGATGTTGGTTATTTATTGCCTGAGTCAATAGTGTGAAATAACTCACCAGGATGTAATGTTACAACTGTAATGGAAAATTACTACTTATGAATATTCATTTTTTCATAGTAAAACTGTGTTCGTGTACACATGAAATGTAATTTTACAACGTTATTTGTAATTTTACGTTAAAGGTGTAAATATAGGGTATTCACAAGGAAATTCTCTTAATGTATAATATGAACCTGTAAATTTACAATAATTTTTATCATGTTGAATGTTCTCGCAAACATACGTTGTACAAATGAAATTGAAATATAAATTCACAATTAAATGGTAAAATTTCTATATAGGTATTCTATAAAATTACATACTTCAATGTAATCAAACTGTGAAATTTCAGTTAAGTTACATATTTTAATATAATTATATTATATAAAACCAGTGAAAATTGGTAATTATATTGCAAAAAGGAATAAAATAAAATTACAGTAATTGAAATATATAACTTGTTCCAACCAATATAATAATATGTTGTACAAATAAAATTGAAATGTAAATTCAAAATTAAACTGTAAAATTTTTTACAAGTATTCTGTAACATTACATGATTTAATGTAATTACACTATAAATCATGAAACTTAACGCAATTTCACGGTGTACCATTTTTTGTAAAATTACATGTTTTATTGTAATTACATTCAAAATTATAGATTTTAATGCAATTATATTGTAAAATTACATGTCTTAATATAATTATACTGTGAATTTTTTGTAAGAATACAGTTCTTAATGTAATTTCACAGTTACACAATAAAATTTATGTGATAACAATGTAATTTCACATTTAAGGTAAATTTAATGATTCCTTGAGACAACAAAGGTACTTTTGTGAAAAAATTGACATATTCGTTATTGAAAGTTGATTGTAGTTTAAGAAAATATATCAGGCAACATTTTCAAGTATTTTTTATATATTTTTAGGTATTTAAACAATAAACTACAATTGTGTGAAACTAACCACTAAAATACCTTTCTAATATAGTAAAAAATTTTCAAGTGTATTGGCTTCTGGGAGATTCTAGTACTTGTATTACATTCTGTATTGATTGTCTCTGGGAGATTTATCGTTTGTTTC
Source organism: Monochamus alternatus (assembly GCA_037114965.1). Taxonomy (NCBI): domain Eukaryota; kingdom Metazoa; phylum Arthropoda; class Insecta; order Coleoptera; family Cerambycidae; genus Monochamus; species Monochamus alternatus. Next base: position 21,016,310 of record CM073432.1, read on the forward strand.
AATCTCGGTTTATCGATATTTTTTCTAAAGAAAAATTGTCTTTAATTTAAGTAAGGGTGTACGAAATGGCCAACATTTTTTAAACTGGCCTTTACAAATGGCCATCCTGTTGGGCCGAGGATAATTAGAGCGACAAAAAGAGCAATAATGGTTTTCGAGGCCGAGCTTAACGGACTACCAGAGTACGACACTCTAGCGCATTCATTAAACTTTTTCTCACTGGGCCGCATAATCTGTCGACCGGCTAGGAAAACATGAGTTTTTAGGAAAAAACGACGTCAGAGATAGCAAACGGATATTATTACTCAATAAAAAGTGTAATTTTTGCTAATACGCGCCTGACATTTTCAAACATATAATCATTTATAAGACAACTCGACGTTCCAAACCGTCAGAAGTGATGAATCTGACACAAATTTTTTGCAACAAAAAAACACGAATTTTCTACAAAATTTTCAAAACAATTCATTCAAGGAAAGACAATTACAGTGAACAATTTATACACAAGTAAACACTTTATTTTTTTTATGAGCAACATAACTTTATAAATACTTCAAGTAAAACCCTCTATCTGGACGTAACCAACAGCATTGTAGCCGTAATTTTCACGAGCGGATCTATATTGTAAACAAAGAAATAAGTTAAGTTAAGTTCGGATTAGCACCAATGAAGTTCATAAGTATAAAATTAAATGAATCCACTCATGGCACATCACCGCTAATAATTATGGTAATGTTTAAAACGGAAAAGAGACACCTGCGTGTTTTGACTCCCCGTATTTCTTCACCAATGGGATTCACCATGTTCATTATGATAAAATTAAATGAATACACTCGTTGCGAATTGTCTAATTATTCTTACACAAAACCTGCACATCTTCGTAGAATTACACGGCATTATCTACACAGGATTTACATTGATATCGCGTTTTCGGTCACGTGGTTCTGTTTACATTCCATGGCAATTTATTAATGATAATATTTTAATTATTATATATATGACTATTTCATATTCTTGCTACTACAATGGTTCATTTTATTGATTATAGACCTGTTATATAATAATTTTGGAAATTTTTTGAAGGTCGATTCTGTTAATAATTATTTTTATCTACTCTCTCTTAAAATATTTGTACTTAGTCATAGTTAACCGTGTATATCACTTGAAAGAGCATTTTAAGCAAGAATATTTGGTCTGTAATTCGAAAAATATTACCTCTAGAAACAACTGAGTGCATCACTGGATTCTACGGAACAAATATATGGGAATCAGTACTTCACAATGTTCCCCTGTAAGTCAGAAAAGAAGAATTCTATGAAAATTCTGTTAACACGTTCAATTGTTTCTCGAAAAAGTAGTGCACAATGACAAAATGCGTTTTGAGCTATCTACAGTAATTTCCGAGATATGCATGATGATCATGGAAAATGGGACACACTATACATAAAAAAACACGCAATTGATCGATTGAAAAACACCAGATATATTCCACAGACAATTCTTCCAACATTCACGTGTTTCAGAAATTTTCCCATAAAGTTAGTTTCCTAGGAAATTTGCAATGGTAGATTTATTCTCAGCGACTTAAAATGTGCCAAACCAAAAAGAAAAATCGACCGTGTCGGCCCGCCAACTTTTAGTTCACCTAATATAGCTAAAGGAAATGTAATCCGTTCCAACCTCAATTTACTCGAATATTGTTATCTTTTTACAAAAGGAAACATCGAGGTTAATCTCTGTATTTCAGTCCTTTATGAATAATTATACGGTATCGAGAAATAATTGAGGTCAGCAAAAATAATTTTAATAATTTACTGATAATGTTACCACTTTCACTCATTGATCCTTTAGTTGAAATTGTGAAATTTGTAGTAAGTTTTTACACACTAGTTTTACCATAAGTGGTTTTTGATAATTTTGTAAAGTAAACATATATTTGTTTCCCAGTTAATTTTATACTGGTTTGAAATGTACTACAGCGTAATCTTTCAAACATATTGAATGATATCATTGGTGTGACGTCACACGACGTTCAATGCGGTTTATGTTTCCGTTCTGATACATTTGACAGGTGCAGTGTTATGGCGTTGCTGATGTAAACAGGCATTTGTTTCTTGTGTTTCTGTAGCATTTTGGATTTCTAGATAGTGTAACAGCAGGTTTTATGTAAGAATAATCAGACAAATTGCCACGAGTGTATTCATTTAATTTTATGATTATGAACTTCATTGTGGTGAATCCCAACTTCATTAGTGCAGAAATACGGGGAGTCAAAGGAAGCAGGTGTCTATTTTTCGTTTTTAACATTACCATAATTCTTAGCGGTGATGTGATTAACTTACGGTATTGTTAAACGCAACTTATTGCTTATGTGCAGATAGAGGGTTTTACTTGAGGTGTTTATAAAGTCATGCCATTTAATTTCACATTAAACTACTTGTTTTAATTTGGAAAATAATAAATAAAATACATGCCCAGGGATTTCCATAACCATTTGTAAACAAATTATAGTTACAATTTATAATAATGATAAGAAATTATTTAAATTGACAATAAATGAATAGTTCAAGAATTATGATGTATTTTACCGCACTAGTTTCGAACTTTTCCTAACTTAAATTAGTTACTAAATGTACAACTTTTCAAAACGTTATTAAAAAATAAATTAAAAGAATGGGGTTTTCATAACCTTACTGAAAATTTTACCTACCTACTATGTTTATAATTTGTATAAAGGCATTAACATATTTTAAGAGACAGATTTAGTAAACAAGTGGAATCATGAGATTAGAATCTCCACAACTACTTGACTGAATATATGAATCAAGTGTAGCACTTTTGCACTAATTGAAGTAGCATTTCAAGAAACTTGTGTATTTTCTTAATATCTACCAAATTAAAATATCAGTCTTCTATGCTCAAATTCAATCCAGAAACTCTAATAGCACCTCCATACTTAACTTTAATTAAATATCTCAAAAGTAAAGGAGTTAAGTTAAGCTATATATAATTAATGGCTCAAATGTCAATCTCCAATTTTTTAGGAGATATTTTATAGTAATATTCAAAAAGTTGTGAAAAATATATACAGGGTATTTGTAAATTTCGCCGACAAATAATAAATAAGCTAAATAAAAAATCTTTGGTTTTTGAGTTATACACTGATAAAAATTATTAGCGATATTACACACTGAATTGTTGGTTATTTATTGCTTTGGTCAATAATGTAAAATAACGCACTAAGTGCAATGAAAAATTACTATTTATGAATATGCATTTTTTTCATAGTAAAACCATGTTTTTGTACACATGAAATATGTAATTTTAGTACATTATTATGTATTTTAGAAAAAATCATCAATTTTATATAATGGATTTGGTATTTTCTACAATAATGTATGATGTAAACAACGTATAAATTTACAATCATTTTTATCAGTGTAGGCTTTCAAAAATTATCGAAAATAAAACTAATTAATACCTTCATAACCTCTTTACCAATCGCGTTGAAATTTTGGACATTTGTTTAGACTATCATAGCGTGTTTGATATACTGGGTGGTAGTTTTCTCCGGTAACCGCCCCCTTTTAGCAGGAAAAACGTTTACAGTTTTTCGTCGTATTTTTTTAAACGGGTAGCAGTATTGAAAAGGTCTCATTATTATAAAAAAATGTCATTATTCATAAGAAATTTTGAGTTCAGTAGACGATGAAAACAAAATGTTTGTTGTTGCTATAATAGTCTTAATAAATATTAGATTTCAAAGCGATGTGGTATTTATTTTGACAAATTGTTCGTGTCACCATTTTAGAACCAATATGGAATATCCTTTGTACAGTTGAAGTACATACATTACATACATTATTTTTCTCTGTGTAGCGCGTGAAGTATACTTGTTGAAAATAAGGAAAGTAATGTTGTCTTATGTTTCTGTAACACCTTATATACAAGGTATATTTGTTTAAAAAAAAATAGCAAATCTCACTAATTAATGCAGAATAATAGGTTTGTGAAATACAAAGTTTTTTTTTTGTCGTTTGGCGATGATGTCAGGATTACGACTGAATTTACTGATTAGCAATTAATCCGATTAATGTTTCATATAGCATATCAATCTTATCGTTGTTTTATCGAGGAAAATTAATTATTTTCTAAATTGTAACAAACGAAAACAGTATTAAGTCTGTTTTTAAGTATTTCTATCTATTAAACGAATATATTCTTACGATAAAAAATATACAATATGCTTTTATTGGTTATAATTGTTTCTGTAGTACCAAATCAATAATTAATTATTAGCAAAAAATCGGTAAAAGAGATGATCGGCTTCTAAAGAAGCCTTTTATTATTCATTGAATAAAAATGGACAATTACAGCTTATGTAAATGGCTTCTGAAGATTAATCGCTTGTTTATTTGATGAAATTTTCCAATATTCAGGGGTGATACATTAACATTTATCTCAGGTGAGAAATTCGAGCTTCCATATAAAATAAATTACCATAAAAATAATATTGGAACTTGCTAAATCGATACAGTCTGCGCCCGATGTAAAGGTGCCCGTACAATGCAGGTCTTACTCGTCATGTAAAACAAAGAGAAAATTCGATATAATTTACAGTTTGAAAATTTGTTTGTGAAAAAAAATTAGGTTTGAAAACTAGATTTTTATACGGGGAAAATATTTGCAAATCTTAAACAAACAAACACAAAATCGTGTTCCAAGAAATTTCATCAAATAAAGCTTATCAGCAATACTAGTATTTCACTTATCTGACCATAAATGCACATTTAAATAAGAAGTCTAGTTAAAAGCAATGTAATAAAAATTTGTGGCATTCTTTGTTATTTTTTTTTCAAATTCTCTCTTTTTAATGCAATCTCTATGTTCTCCAATTCTAACATTTAAATGTCTAGAGGTCTCTCCAATATAATGTTTACTTCATTCACATGGTTGCAGTTTTTTTGAATAATACAGGGTGAATCTTAAATAAGTACAAATATTTTAACTGCTGGTGTAGTTCGTCATTTAAATCAGTCTAGTGAAAGCCATTTTTAAAAATTTCTAATATTTACGGAGATATTAATTTTTTAAAAAAATACCCACATTTTGAGGACCGCTGGCTGATTTTTCATCCAACAACGTAATGAAACATATGATTTGTTGCGAGGTTGCCATATCTCTTCCAATATAAATATTACGTTTCCTTTAACGTAATAGTTCTATTTTAAAAATACTTGTTTTAAGCATAAGTACAGTAAAATTGGGTATGTAGTATGATACGCAGCAATATTAACATAAATTTTAACATCTGAACTAACCTTACTATACTTCAGCGATTAAAAATGAATTTCCGCAAGTTCAATACTACCGTAAAATATTTAGGAAGATATTACGTGATATTACTATGTCCAATGTTCAAAAATTATACATAAACGTGCACACAAGCTTACCTGTTTGTTAAAAAATTAACTATTTAATCAGTAATCCACATTTCACAAGTTAAATGTCATTGTACACTGTTAGAAAGGGACACAAAACACAATTTCCTTAAGTTATTTTATGAAGAATAACGAAAAACTATGCACGCGTTTTTTATTTAAAATGTCAACTTTTAGCAAATTTTATTGCTATTTTCATGCATTATGTGGGGTTAACAAGTTTGACTTGGGCTTCCGATAATCTGTCATGACAGTCAATGACAGTTTGATAATAAAAAATAATATAAAATGTTACACTTGACAAAATTCGCTAAAAGTTGAAATTTTTTCTTCCTTGAAGCAAAGACATTTGTGTAATACTGGCAACACTGTGAACCACACGTTCAGTCTGCAGCACTATGACTCATAAAAGTATGAAGGGTCCGTCTAGGTCAGCGGTCCTCAACAAGTTTTCTGCTGAAATATTACGAAATTTATTTAAAATTTCACTTTTTTATTTCTGATTTTTTTGTAAAAAAACTATTAATTATGTGTTCTACACACAAAACTATACTGCTGGTTAAAATATTTGTACTTATTTAAGATTCACCCTGTATATACATAAATACCCAGTTAATAGAAAGAGTAAAAATTGTTAAAGGTGCAATAAATGAAAATAATAAATTAGACACAACAAGAAGACTCAAAAATCGTTTTTCAACGCTGTCCTAATTTATTTTATCACGGATGTTCCAAATGTTTTAACAGCTGGTTTGTGTTAATTAAGGTGTGGCTATACTAATTATTTTTCAATAAAAATACTGTGTACATGTGTGTGAGAATGCTTTAGCGTACGGAGAAGCAAGACTGAACTCATCAGCGGCTTCTCACAACAGTACTCCAAATTGGTCTCGACATTGTAACAGGAACCATTTGTCCAAATAAATGAATATTTGAAGTAATAGGTATCATTGCGCCGTTTGTAATATTGTATGTTTTCTTATTAGAATTTGAAACAATTTATTTAATATTTATCTGTCTAAATATACAGGTGCAATCATAAAGTAACATAAACATATATATGGTGATGCATAGTTAGATGCAATATATTTAATATACCCTCGTACGTACCAAAATACGTTCTTAAGAAATTAAAAGCATTCAAATAATTTTTTTTTATTTGTGTTTTTATCATCTCCACTTCATTGAAGTTTGGTCTGAATTGAATATGAGCACAGAAGTCGTTTTACAATGGATTAAACGTTTTTAGTTGGAAGTTTAACGTTTACTAGAAAGATGTAGACATTTACATCTCACCACTCATGTCCATACTTCTATCTTTTTATTAGCTGGATATAGTATAGAATCAAACAGTCACGTTTATCGTCGGCCCAACGAGGTACCAATCTCGAAACCGGTAGGTATATGTCTGGTGCCATCTGGACTCTGAATCTGGCTGCTTGCTATAGGTTTTTCTAGTGTAAATTCTCTGCTGGTCGGGGCATTGGCCCTCAGGGTAATTGTTTCTATAAATTCCGATATATCTAATCATTACTAAATTATGACTATAATTTGAAAACAAAATTGTACCATAATATATTTCTTATTAGTGTTGAACAATATGTTATTTAAAACGTGACGTGAAAGGTTTTATAAACGTTAATAAAATTCTAAGTAAAACGTATTCCATAAACGTTTCCTTTTTAGTTAATAATAACGTTTTCTGGCGCCACATATTTTCGTTGTTCAACCTTTGGTTTTCAACCACTTTTCAATGTTTTTTAAACGTATGCGTGGTTACTAAAAATGGTATGTTATAAACTTTAACAATTCGTTACCTCGTCGAGAAATAAAAGATTACAACTGCGGAAATGAATTTTCATGCTACACAATAAAATGTAAAAATTTCTTATGTAACATAATCGCCTTATCATATCTTTATAGAAATCTGGGGCTAACCAATTTTGTTCGCTGTTATGAGACTGTGCTGACGGACAAAGGTCGCAGGAAAATATGTTTACAGCAGGATTCCTCTACAAAAAAACTTTTGTTTGCTGCTTTAAAGAATATTGAAGAATGCTTGAGCTAAGCGTATTAAGTGTGGTGTTTGTATCGACAGCCTATATTATACAAATGTAACCGTAATAACAAAACAGGGATCAATTCAGCAGCAGAATTTTGTAGAAAACGGACAGTACGGTTGCTTAACAGAACTTCTCCGTATATCCGCTTTGTCTCCTTTGTTAACTGACATCAAAACGAATGGTTTCCGACAATGGACAGCAGGATTAAATTTTACCGATATCTGCAGCATTTTTTATATCAACCTCTATACAAAACAAGCAAATATTTACTACAGGGATTTATTATTACCATTATAATATTTATTTTGATAACATTCTTACGATAAGAGTACACACAGATGATACATAAATACGCAGTGGGCTGCAAATTTTGTGAATAACAAATTTTTGTACAAACAAAATCACATTTTTTATGAAAAATGCGATACTTGTTTAATAAAAAAGAGAATTTAAAACCACCGTTGCAGCATGATTTTTCAGGATAATTTGCACATAATCCTGGTCTTGAATCTATCAAATTTGAGGTTTTTTTTTAAGATATTGTCTGAAGCTATTTATTTGTGACATAATTTTAGTTTTTTTTTATAAATTCGAAAATGGCATATTTCTTAAAAATTTACAAAACGCCACAAAAAATATTTGTTCTTTTTCAATTTTATAAATAAAATATATACGTTATCACATGACTGAAAATTGGTGTATCAGAATAAAATTTAAAAATAAACTTTTTTTCGAAACATAAAAATTTTGGAAAAAATAAATATGTCATTAAAATGCTTGAATATTAGTATAACAGAACAAAAATGACAAATTATTTCGAAAAAATTGTTAAATTGAATATTTCTCTTTTTAATAATTATAATATATATATATATATATATATATTATTCGAAGGCTGAAAATTGCTGTAACTATGAAATTAATTAACTTTTCCTTTTGGATCTTTCGAAAATTTGGAAAAAAATTAGGTTCTACATTTTTTTCAAAAAAAAATTCAGATTTGATATAGAAAATCACGTGATAACTTAATGAACAATATTGAACAGTATTTTTTATTAAAGAATTCAAAATTTTATTGAAACGTCAAGAAAAACTTTTTTAATTTTATACTTAGTATCAAATCGGTATTGTACCAATTATAATTGAGAAATAAACAACTTCTTTTTTTGGAAGTCGAATTTTTTTAAATAACAATTTCTACATTTTTTCAAAAATACGTCAAATTTTATTCGGAAAGGGAAAATTTCAAAGGGAAAAGTTGTCCCTTTTCATTTATACCAACACAAATTAGCAACTTTGTTTTTTGATAATAGAAATAATGAGACTTCGTAGACTTTTTGAAAAAATGTCGAATTCGATACAAAAAAATCTTGTTAATCTATTGACAAAAAGTTTCCTAACATTATTATTAATATAGTTATAAATATTTTTCAGTTTGTATATATAAAACGTATTTAGTTTAACTGAAAAACCTCTAAAACTCATTGAAATTCAGTTTTTACATAATCATATTGAAAATTTTTAGTTGTAAAATGTACAAAAACGTAATGTTGTAATTGCTAAAAGAAAAATTGTTATGGTCTATTTTTAAGACATGCAGAAGTTCAAGAACAAAAGAAATTGTTTGCTAATGTACCTTAAGAGATGCAATGTGTTCAAATAAGAGTAAAAACTCCTGAAGAATTTTATTATAATCGTAATGTTTGATGATTAAAGAGAAAAAAACATAATTTGGCGCGACGCTGTTTAATAAAAATATCTCTTTGCAAAGGCATGAGAAGTGAGCGAAAAATGGCAATTAAGAGAGCACAGAAATAAAATTGAGTTTAATCTGTCAAGGTTACGATACGTTACGTTAAAGAAGAAAGATGACAAGGCAAAAACATGATTGGTCGTTCTGGTTGAATAATTGCGGGAGACGAGTGCGGCCAACTGTGAATAGGTTGATGCGCTAACCCTCCGAAGAGGCTCTCCAGGTCCAGCCAGCATCATCGAAGGGCTTAAGATCGATAGGAGAAAGCCGTGTGTAGGGTCGGGGTAAGGCTGGGCTGGAAATGTAGGTTAGCTGGAGCATTGTGGCTCTTTGGAAGGGCGGTGGCGCAATCGATACCACGCTACTGCTGGCTGGTGCCGAAAGAGCTACGGCGAGAAGCAAGTGGGTCAGTTGGCGGGAAAGCGCGCCGGCACTCGTCTCCTGGAAAGTACCTGTTTTAGCAGGGGAGCAGTGGCCGTCGGCCACGGGCTTGGCGGGGGAAGCCGGGGGCTTGCTGTCGTCTTCGGCGGAAGCGGACATGTTGGCGTCCCGCGTCCACCGAGGTCGCACCGATGAAGAGACGGTCGTCGGTCGTCTTCTGGCACCGAGTTGCACGGACTACCTATCGCCGCTGCCGCCGCTGAGTTACTGAGATCAGATCCCGAGCGCAGCATCCACTACGAGCGGCGGCCCCGGATCCGCCCGCACCCTGTTCCAACCCCACGCTGCCTCCACATCCCTGGACCCCGACAGGACCGGTTCGCGCGTTTTGGCGCGCCGTCGCCGCAGCCACCGCGATCCTGCGAACACTTACGTAACCCGAATCGCCAACGGGATCCGCTCCCAGTTTTTTCATTTTTCTCCAAACGATTTACGTAAAATGGGAACTCACATATCTGACAACTTTTGGACATTTCAGTTACGCTTCTTCTATAATTTTAAACATAACTTTTCCCTGCGAAACGTCATGAAAGAATTCCTTATAGTTTCACTTTGAATGTTGTATATGATATGAATTTTTATTTTTTTTTATTAAGATTGACAAATAATTATTATGTAATTGGAAAACTCAACATTAACATCTAAAACATAATGCACATTATGTCTGCACGGACTTGCAAAGCCTGCTCATGAAGGTGCCCGTGTTATTTAATGGAACATTGCATGTCAGACCTGCACCAACATGTACCGTCACCTGCAACGACTGTCATTGCAGGTCATATCGGTGGCCTGCAATTTCTAAGCTTGGCCGCGCTAGTGCTTTTCCCACAAAAGTCAGGGATTGGTTTCAAACTGTTACATCTATTCGACCAGTTAAGTTCCCTGACTTTTGTGGACCAGAAATTGCATTGCAGGTCACCGACACGACCTGCTGTGATGGTAGTTGTGGGTGACGGTACGTGCTGGTGCTGGTTTAGTATGCGCTGTTTCATTAAATAACATGGGTACTTTCGTGAACAGGTTTTGCTGGTCCGTGCTGTGCTGATGCGTGCAAGTATAATGCGAGCGATACCCTATAGGACCTAGGAATAGATAGAACTCAAAAAATTATAGGGATACAAACTTATTTCGATATATAAACTGTTTCCGTTAGACCGGATGTTGAAATCTGTTTTTTTTATTAATAGCACAGAGAGTTGAAAATCAGGCATGTGTTAAATGTCAAAACACATCTCTATTAGTACAAACAATTTCAGTTCAACAGAAAATGTTAGTGGTGTGCAAAATGAATTCACATACCCCTTTTATGAAATATATATGCTACGCCACTGATTAATATTTAAAACAATGTTATATATCGATTTTTCAGACAGTTTCTTACAAAACAGTATTCTTACATTGTCTTCATAGACACATCATTTCCAAGTAAATCAATATTTTATGAAATCGTCATGTTCTGGGGTTACTTAACCTGGAGTTTTGAGATTAAGCTACTGTTTAAAAGACGAAATATACGAATTATTCGTGCATTTATGAATAATCCTAGACTAAGCGTGTGAAGAGCAAACCAGCATCTCCAAGAAAAATATGTTAAAAGCTAGAATTTCTTAAATATCGAACGGCTTTGTAAAATGAAGGTAAAGCTCTCTTTTCACATAAAAGACAAACATAATAAAACAGTATATTAGTAGTAACACAACTGAATTTATAGAGTTATAGTACAATTTGACAACTTATAGCAATTGCCATAAGATTTCAACAAATTTTTATTAATTTTTGACAGTCAATTAATCTAAATTGTACTAATTATGAAGTATACATACGATACCATGCGAAAAATTGAATGTTATTTTGTTATCTTATGACAATTAATATTTGTCGTTAAAGTGAGATCGACGTGTAGATTACTGTGCGTAAATGCTAACAAAGCCCTCGATTGTTTCACACATTGTTATCCACATTGTAATCCAAATATGGCCAGTCTGGTGTAAGTTTTAACGCTTTCGGTTATTACATAACGGATGCATTCACTGATTAAAATTAATCACATTATCCACAATCCACCATAAATTTTTTACAAAATCTATGTATGGTGACGATAAAAGTGTACAATGCATGCAGCACGTAGAATGCCAATAAAGATCATGATCAACGTCGCTAACGGTTACTTCCAAAGGTGGTCACGATTAGGTGCGTTTTGAAGTAAATTATAAAATTTGTATGTTTACCAATTTTACTATGTCAATGTACATTTCACACTGCTAATTAGAAATGTACTATAATTATATGTATGTACAAATTATTTCATAAGTACACATGACGGTCATAGTACTGTAACCTCGAAATTGCCTTAGCGTGGGAACACGTCACGTAGATAAACAAATTTTATTGTCACTCTTGATTTTACAAGAATATACTTCAAACAAATTTTACAACTGTCAACGCTTTACTTTGAGAAACAAATAGAATATAGCCTCGAAGATTCTGGAAAACGTCAAAATAAAGGTAATTGGTCCAAAGAGATTTTTACATGATCTATTACACCTTCGCATTTATTTCAACAACACCCAGTATATGTGAGCCAAAATAACTATAAAAAATCTAATATGTAACAAGGTCCAAACTTGCTTCGTTTCTACAAGTTGTTACGGTGAAAATTTAAAAAACAATTTATATCAATATCTGTCAATGTTGTCTTGCTTTTTCTTGGTGCTTGGTCTTACAAGACAAGACCAAGATAAGACTTGACAGCTCGAATTGTAAGGAGAAATATTGTTACGGCAGTAAGTCTTGCTGTAGCAATATATCTCGGTCTCCGAGAGCTGAAAGTCGGAATCGACGATCTTCACGCTCTGTGGTTCCTCTACGACGACCGGTGCCTCTAGCTCTACGTCCACGACCTTCTCGAGTTCACGCCTAGTAACACAGTACTTGTACGTAAGGATCTGTTAGTCCTTCTAGAAATTTCTCCCACCAACAAACCTGCTTCGCGTAATCCAACAATCCGCCCCCTCCCAAAGTCTCAAAGGTGGGAAATTTGCCCAAATTTACGTACTCTAGTCATAATCAGCTGTAAAAAATGTAGTCTGCAACATGTTTCATAATACATACTTGCACAACACAAATGTGAGCAGAAATTTTTAACACGGAATGGTACGTTATCAAAGTACGACCTATGCAAAACTGCAAAAAAAACTGAAGCAGATAAACCTGAAAATTTAATCATTTTTTACTTTAGAGAGATGTAAACATGCAATAAATTATCGAAGTAAAATGATATTTAATGGGTGTTTACCTTCTTGTCGCGTAGTATATTTATTTTGATACCAGTAAATATTAAATTATCTTCTAGCATACCTACATAGTGTTTAACAAAATATTTAATGTATGTATATTGGTTATTTTTGTATTACACTTTTTCTATTAGGGTTCTTTTATCTAAATGCACCTTGTGGTTATGTTTGTTTGGTGTTGTGATGATAATGAAGTCATACGACGGCCATAAATGTTCATTTTATTAAACAATGCCATTAAGATATGGCCATATCATCTTAATAATGCGGTAACTAGAATTGTGCAGACTGGCACAATATTACATGCAATGCAGTGAAAATTATGTATGGAACTCAAACAAGAAAGTAATCTGAAGGCCTCAGCATTGCTTATCTAAGACTGTTGGGTAACAGAGGGAGAGAAATCCTTTAAGAACTTTTATACCGCTCGACTTGGCTGAGGCTGATTATGTATATCCTTCCGAAAAGACCGGAAGGGAAGTCTCTTGATATTCTCTCAAAAAAAATTCACCTAGAAAAACAATTAAACGAATATACACAACCGGCACGGCATAGATACTTCTCGGTTGTGATATATATAATTTAAATAAAAATAATGGATGAAGTGATTTTGCGCATGTTTCGAAAACATTTGTGCCTGCATCTGGCCTCGTACTATCTCTTAACGCTCTTCTACTAAAAATCTCATCATGGTGCAAAGCCAATTAAAATCTGATGCCTCTAATACGAGCATAACAACTTCATCGGGTAAGTCAGCGTTTTCAGCTTAAACCTATAAACTCGTAAACGGCAAGGATCAGGCTCAAGAGATATTGACGGGCCAGGGCTATACGTCTGCCGTTTTAGTAGGTCATCAGCTGTGGTGAGTTCTAAGGGTCTTACTTACCTTGCTTATATTTCTGTCTAGATAGAACTGGGTCCCTGTTCTTATAGTCAGGTTTGATTTTAATCAAGAGAGTGTGCGAAAATTGGATTGCTAGTCTACAGGGGAACTTCGGAAAGTTGAAAAATTTATACGATCACTAAAACCCGGAACTTTGGCATCAATGTATCTCTGTTACTTCTTAAACATATCTTAGAGGGGTGTGGAAAACAATAATAATAGGAAGTCGTCAAGTTAGTTAATGTTGTACTGTCAAATTAAGCTTATATTTTAAAAAGATCAAGTTTTAACAATGGCTTATAGCATATTCAAATGCTGAAATGGCCAATATGGTTATGACTCTTCAGATGGAAATGGTACTAAGGTTAGGCGAATTTATATGGAAAGATTTCTAAATCATTCAAATCCAAGAATGTTCAGAAACGTTTTTCGACGTCTTTCGGAGTCATTTCAGAAAAGTTCAATTCCTGGAAGACTTTTGAGTGTTAGAATTGCAAGAAGCTATTCTACACGAAATTGAAGAAGACTCAAATACTAGTACTAGGAAGATCGCTGCAAATCTTAATGTGAATCATAAATTAATTTGGTCCGTTCTGAAACATTAACAGTTACACCCGTATCTCATACAAAGGGATCAAGCCTTACGACCGCAAGACTATCATGCTCGTCTACAATTTTGCCACTGGATTTTGCAAAAAATTGAACAAAATGTTGACTTTATCGCTGGCATATTGTTCACCGACGAATTTTTTTCCAGGAATGCTATAATGAACTTCCAAAATAATCTTTGAGTATATGGGTGGGTATTATTGGAAATTTTCTTGAAAACGTTTTACCTGAACTACTGACGATGTTCTGTATGCGCTGAGACAAAGAATGTGGTTTATACACAGCGGAGCTCCTCCACATTTTATTGTGACTGCATGTGATTTTTGTGATAACAGCTACTCCTGGAATTTTTGTACATATTCGAGCTGCAATTTCAAGAAGATCTGAAGCCCCCTACCCTACATTTTTATAACAAAAGACCTTTATACTCTTGGTTTTTTCAAAAACACTGTATAGTGTTATGTGTATTCACACGTATTGAACTTTATACCACAAGCGTCATTTTTAAACTTGCAGTATGCCTGAAGGTTCATTACATATTTGAGTAATATATAAAAAATGTTAACTTACTCTTGTTGACAGGCAAACTGGATATACTAACCTGAAAAAAATAATTAAATATAAATATTATGTTGCAAAATATCACAGGTAGAGCATATTTATGTACACATATGGAAGACAACGCAAAAAAATCCATGTTACTATTTCGAAAACACAACATTCAACTGATTTTCTATTCAAGCAGAAGAAAATTTATGAAACCTTAGGTCCACATCATTTTTTTTAAATGCAAAAGTGAAAGAGATAAGAAGGGTGAAATGTTAGTGGAACCTGATCAAATAAATATCAGAAAGGATTTTATTATATAACGTACTGACTGTTATTTCAGTGCGAACTCAAAGAACGTGAGGAATAGCTTCTTGCGGACTATAAATCCACAGTGTTTCTGTATTCCCATACGGCATCCGCAAAAAAACTTCTATTCCGTTAGGGTATCCCACACTTAGTAAAGCTTTATTGATGGCTACCATTCCGAAGACCATTTATAACAATATAGAATAATTATCATTTTAAACCCTTGCCGAATGCTGAATTTTCGATCAATAGTGGATACTTATTTCAAATTATTCCAGGAAATATTTTCATCTGCCACTTGAATTAAAGTTATGTAAAGCAATATTACATATAAACAACAAAATATTATATATGAGATGCCCAAATATTCCATGCACTTGAAACTATAAATTTTTCTCAAAACACTTTATATAGTAATATAGAAATCTAGACTGATGTTTGTGTTTGTATGATCGTTATTTTTGCTATTGTAACTTAAGTAATTGTATTTACAGGAAAAGAAATAGTCTCCCACCTTTCTGACTAATAACTTGAAGTTTGCAGTTATATCAAGCTATTGTGACTTGAATCTCGTAAAATAACTCGTTATATTTTCAGTATAATACAAAAATGGATTCCTATTTTGTAATGTGACTATTTATAATTCAGTTACGACTTTTATTAGAAATTACTAGATACGATTCGTAAATATTTATGAGATACGACTCGTAGTTACGAAATTATAACTTAAAATTACAACACACATTTTTTCTATATAAAAAATTGCTGTTTATAATTCGTAATTTATTTCTTAATTAACTTATAACTCGTAATTACAACTCTAAATTACAAGTTATATAACACATTTTCATTTTCTTTATGTCACAAATTGCTATTTGTAACTCGTAATTTCGAGTTGTATCTCGTAATTATAACATATATTTCGTAATTATCATTTATAACTCTTAATTACGAGATACGACTCTAAGTTATAACACATTTATTTTCTCTGTCACAAATTGCTATTTGTAACTCGTAGTTTCGAGTTGCATCTGGTAATTATAACTTGTATATCGTATTTACCACTTATAACTCTTAATTACGATACGATACGATTCGTAATTATGAAATTGTAACTCGAAATTAAAGTTATAACACAAATTTTAAATTTTTCTATCACAAATTGCTGTTTATAACTCATAATTTCAAGTGATATCTTCTAACTATGACTTGTATTTAGTAATAATCACTAATAACTCCTAATTACGAATTATGGCTCGTAATTACAAAATTGTCATTCGAAATTAGAAGTTATCCGTGCCATAAATTGCTATTGATAACCCATAATTTCAAGTTGTTTCTCACAATTACTACTAATCTATCGTAGTTACTGCTTGTAACTTCTAATTATGAGATACGGCTTGTAACTAGGAAATTACAATTTGAAGTTACAATTTTACAATTCGCGATTGTAAGATACAAGTTGTAATTAATAGACAAAATTAAAATATACGGTAGGTTCGAAGGGCTACACATATTTCCAATACGACTTGTATTTCGTAATTACAAATTTACTAATTCGTAATTACGTGTTTGATATTATAACTTGTAACTATTTCAATTATTTTGAATTTGCTTTTAACCATTCTGCACATCTGCGAATGGTTTCTTATAGAATGATTTATGTATATAGACTATAAAATGAATGAAATTTTTGATACAGCGCGGTGCTGATTTTCACATGCTATTGGCCCTCTGTGTACACTAGCGAAGCTGAACATGCTGACGACTTGGGAGAAATAAAAATGAAATTAAAGGAGGCCAGAGATAAATTATCCTCTGAAAGACGCCGTTCGTTGGATACATAGTAAGCTGATAGAATAAATTTGAAGGTATCTGCCGCCCAGGTTACTCTTTTTATTGTACGGACAGTCAAGGATTAATGGTCATGTCCGCAGCTTTAGTTTAACTTTTATGAAAATGTATTCCTAGGCTTTCCTCTCTGCTGGCTATTCTTCACATTTTTCTAAATTAACCTCTCTTCTATAGACAAAACACAATTCTATCGTTCGTAATAATATTTATTTTCAACGGATTGATACCCAATTACAGAGAAATGTACGTAATATAAAAAAAACAAAGAATAAATACAAAGAGACGATCTAATTAGACTTGCCTGTAGTTGCTACGTTATCGTTAAAGTTGGAAAAAAATTAAGTGTTTTGGAAAGGCTTTATCCGTTTAAATGATTTGAAGTACGTAGGCAGTGCTATAAAACATATATGTATATACATTATTAAGCAAAGCGCCAATAGAATAACAAGCATATATATGTTTCTTTTCTATTGAACCTTATCCTTACACGCCTTCTAGAAATCAGGTAGGAGTCACAATAGACCAATGGTTTGGTATCTGTCTGCATTCTTGACGCGAATAAGTTAGGCTTGCAATGGTCGACTGGAAAAGTGCTTAGTTTAGGCAATACAATCAGAGAATAGAATACAAATATACAAAGTGTATTTTAAACATGTCGACATTTTAGGTACAAATGTTCTTTTTTGAAAAAATACCACAATTTTGCATTTATCTCTGAAGATGTTTAACATAGATTGGCAAAACTGGAGGAAATGAAATAATTATAACCACTGGAGATTCGGGAGAACTTCATAGGCAATAATTTAACACAAGTAACATCAGCAATCATCTTATTCTTGTATATACAGGTGTGGAGCTTTTTAAGTGTGTATAAATAGCTAACCAAAATTACATTCTACATATTGCTTTATACATCGATCAACAACAGAAATAAATTCATTAATTATTCATCTAATTACCCGCAATCGTAGTTAGGCTTTTCAACTACATAATTGATTAATCAATTTTGAGGAGAACAATATACTCGACGAAAATTACCAAATTAATGGAAAGTAATTTATTTATATATGTAACAAGAATAGGCGTTTACTATTTTCACAAATTTTAATTCAGTTCGCTTATAAAGGTATATATTTGTGCAAAAAAATAAGGACCATATGGTAGATACTCATATAACTGTTGACTACTCGTATCATATACATTGTAGGCGTATATGAGAGCGCCTTTAATCTATAGTTCACAAAGTTAATAACGCAGATAAAGAACCCTGCGTCTATATCTTCCACATGCAAGCTATGATTTAGAAATATTTTAATTGTTTCTTTTTATCCAAACTCTTGTTTACATTACCTTTGTAAGAATAATGTTTTCTTGGGCCTTAAAAATAAAATTAAATAAAAACTGGAGTGCACATCGGATTGGTATATAACTCAGTTTCAGTACAGGTCATTATTAACGTAGCAATGGTAATGAGAGATCTGTGTTTTCGTTTTGTTCGTGTATTAGCTTGTATAAAAGACAATTATTGTGCAGGTGAGAGTTTCCTTAAGTCTATGTCTTATTGAATGGCGAATCTTTGGATGCATTAGGCACTGGTTCCTTATCTATGTTAATTTGACTAGATAACATTTTTTTACATTCTTTATTATTACGTATTGAGAGTTCTATGTGTTGTGGAAAGTTTGTGTCTTACTGTAGTTTAATAAAATGTATATACATCGATGTGGAGAATTTGAGTCACTTGATTAAGTTACCATGTGCCATAGAGAGTTTGTGCCACCTGGTGCATATTAAGTTCAGTACATCACTGTAGAGTAAGCCACGTAAGCCACGTATAGTTTAAGCCGCATGCGTTTTTTCCCTTTCCTACGCTTTGTGGAGAGCCTAAGAAGAATTCTGGGATAAAGAATCCATTTGATGACACCAGCACACTGTTTAGAGTTTGAGCCACTTGACATTCTCCCGTTTACTGTGCACTTTAGTAAGTTTGTCCCACATATGTTTCTGTCTTTCACCAGCATCGTATGTCCTATGTTTACCTAGGTGTTGAATTGTGGCTGACAGCCGATGACGGCTGAGTTGTCAGGTTGGCCGAATGTAAGAAAGGTATACGAATAGCAGAATTAAGAGACATGGCGAATTGGCCTAGTGGTTAGAGCATCCGGTTGGTATGCGAGAAGTCTCGGGTTCGATCCCCGATAGCGTCAAGTAATTTTTAATCCTACTACAAATTAAGAAATGGGATAGAGAATCCATTTGATGATACCAGCGCACTGTTTAGAGTTTGAGTCACTTGAGTTTCTTTGTTTACTGTGCACTTTAGTGGGTTTGTTCCACATGCGTTTCTGTGTTTCACCAGCACCTTATCTCCTATATTTACCCAGGTGTCGAATTGTGGCTGATAGTCGAGGACGGTTGAATTGTCAGGTTGACCGAATGTAAGAAAGGTTATACGAATAGCAGAATTAAGAGACGTAGTGAGTCGACCAAGTAGTTAGAGCATCCGGTCCGGTCCGGTGCTCAGGTAGCACCAAGCAATTTTTCATTATACTACAATTTAAGAAGTGGGATAAAGAATCCATTTGATGACACCAACGCACTGTGCAGAGTTTCAGCCACTTGTCTTTCTTCCCTTTACTGCGCACTTTGGAGGGTTTGTTCTACATATGTTTCTGTTTTTCACCAGCATCGTATGTCCTATGTTTACCTAGGTGTTGAATTGGGGCTATGAAAGGGAGTGAAATTAAAAACTTGATATTTAGCAATTTAGCAATAATAAGAATACTGTTTGATAGAACTATTGGGATGGGATTTCTTCGGAAATGAAAAACAAGAAAATAGTGCCAAACGTAGCGACAATACAATCAGTTTTCATCCTCTAGGAAGGACGAATGTTGCTACGTGTAGGGCTCAGCAGATGAAATTTACAAGTGAATACAAAAACTAAAATACCCTCAGATAAAAGTATTCAATACTTGAATACTGATTACACAAATATTGAATTGAATACACTTGTGAATACAATGTATACTACCAGCTGTGGTGTTACCTCAATTTAAACACAGCCGTCGGACATAATTTCGTAATAGTCCTGCACTAAGGAAGTGTTAAAGTAGAATCGTAGACCGCATCCGTTAGCTTTAGAAACCTGAGGCACAGGATCACTGAATGGTATTACACGCTATGGCGTCTGTCTACCTCATACCTCATTGCTCACATTTAACAACCTTGTCGATGCTGCAACACAGTTTCACAGTAGCGCAAGCATGGGTAACGAGTAGATTCTCAGCCTAAAATTAGGATGAAGTAAACTGAGGAAATTGGAAAAAGGTTACGTATTATATATATAGATTTGTTGAAGTTTTACTATTTTTAAAGGAGAAGATATATTTACACGGATTCAACCTTTAAAGAGTTCAACTTATTTTTAGTTTATCACTTGCTAGGTTTTTGGATGTCCGTATACTTCCATGGTGCGATTCAAAGCAGTAAATGCCATACTATGCTATGCCATCTAGTGACAAAAGTCAGTCAGTCAAAATAAAAGATAACTAATTTATTTCGGTGTGTTGTGATAGTTATTTTAAGGTTAATGTACAAACATTTTAATAAATATCTCACGTTTCTTTTGAAAATTTATTCTAAGGACACATCCAGGAGAATCGTATAAAGACGTTTGCTAGGGTTGCCACTATTAAAATTTTTGTTGCCGTTTCTAATTCGTTTTAGATAAGTTTCAGATATGTATACGGTAACTGTGTAATGTGAAATGGCAATACTCAAGATTTCAAATACAGGAAAAACGGCAAGGAATATGCTAACGATATTAGTAATTATTCAATAAAGAAGAGCGGGTTTTCAACATTGGCAAGAATGGATATTTCTATTTGCAAATTAACAAAATATAAATATATATATAAATATAAAAATATATAAATTTCAAATAATGCTCTATTTGTATTATCTAATTTACCTATAATTAATGATAACGAAAAAATTTTCCAAAAAATGGTAATACTGCAGTCCAGTCCCAGTCTGCTTGCCTCACTACTCTAAACAATCACCAGCCGCCACTACATATTTCATCCCTTTATATCCCGATAATTCTATTTTAAAATGAATTTAACCATTTCTGCCAAATAAGGACATTTCTAGTAAAAATAAAAACTGAAGGACATAGAGGCTGAAGTAAGGACTGTCCTTCCGAACTAAACCAGATGACAACCTTAATTTTCATTCCAATAAAAAAATATTGTAAGAATAATTTTCAACATTGGCTCTGTTTAATGCGATTTATCTCATAGGAAGCAAATTGAAGCCAATTTAACGACAATTTTAATAAACCGTTATCTTTGTAATTGTTTTGGAATATACAAAACATGTGAGGTGAAGAAGAACAAATGTTTGATTAGAATATGAGTCAGACTTCAACCCAACGTCAATATTGATTAGTTTTACTACAATACCTGGACTCCCCAGAGTTGTAATAACCGTTCAGACATGATTCGCATAGTAATACATTAAAATCCATACGTCCATCCAGAAGCGAGTTAAACATTATAAATTTTTAAACATACACGAATTACGTTTTTATAAAAAATTTTTGATTTGATGTCCGAAGTTTATTTAAAGAAAAAATTCACGATATTCAAACTGAGGCAGGCAAATATTCTAGCAAGGTGTCATACAGTTGTTATAAAAGCAGTTTATAGCTGTTTTGTCGTAGTATCATGCAGTTTTGTTTGTTATCAGTTTAAACAACAATAACAACTTGACTCTTACTGAGTCTAGTTAGCAGAGTACACAAATAGTACTTAAAACTGCATATTTATCGTTTGTGCATTAAAATACTTAAAAATGATGTACATAGGCGCAGTTACATCATATTTTAAATTATAACAAGTTGAATGAAAATCAGATTTGCCCTTAAGGACAAGAATTTTATTTTTGATATTAATTTTCTATAGTCATCTACATGTTTTATGTTTCGAGATTTTTATACCCAAAAACACCACAAATCTGATCATTTTACAGTAAGGAATACGGTGATTTTTCCCACAATAATATTAGTATCAGTTTATATTACATACAGTATGCGCCAAAAGTATGGAATAAATTCAATAAGACGAAACAATTATTTTTTGGGAAAAATCCTCGAACAGGTCAATTTTTAATTTAAAAAATACATATTTTAGCGTAAAATGCAATTTTCAAATGTCATTTGTTTTCGAGTAATGACGTCAACGATTTTTTTTTAAATGGCAACACCAAATTTTTTTCCTTGATTCTGAAAGATCGTTTAATTCTCTATCAGACAGTACTAAAATTTTGCCCTCTTACATAGGAAAGTTTTCGAGTAAATGACGATTGAATGTTAGAAAACGTAAATCAATTAAAATAAAGCAAAAACGTTATCAAGTTTAGTTTTTCGAATTCCATAGTTCTTTTGTGGATCACGTAGGTGAAAATCTTTGCAATGTTACTCAAAGAATTGAAATTTTAATTCTTATCGGATGCGGGAATATGACTAGAACTCAGCATGAAGTTTGCGATTTATTTAATGAAAAATATCCAGATCGTCCTATCAACCAATCAACAGTCAGTAAGGTAGAGTCTAAATTTAGAGAAACTGGCAATGTTGTAAATATTCCAAAATCTGGACGTCCAAGCATTAATGAAAATCAGAAACAGAACATTTTGATAAGTATGGTGGAAAATCCTCATAATTCTTCACGATTGGTTGCATTAAGGCTTACGGTGAGCGCTCTATCAAACGATATATAAGATCTGTTCCAACAACCGTCGAGAACTGGTTCAGTACCGTGAGAAATGTTTGACCAACACCGTCTTACGTGACATTCGCCGAGAGTACATTAACAACTGAACTGACTGACTAATTCTGGACAGTTCGGAATCGATTCTTGCTGTGTTGGAACAAACCCATAGTTTTCGCTCAGTAACTCCTTAACACATAATGATAAAAATATGCGTTTTTTTTAATAGACTATAAATATTATTTTACGTCGACGCTGTGTTTTGAAATTTTGAAAAAGTGTAAAATTATTTTTTTTTAAATAAATTTAGCATATTTTCAAAATTTCAAAACACAGCGTCGATGTAAAATAATATTTGTAGTCTATTAAAAAAAACCGCATATTTTTATCATTTTTCGCTGAGGAGTTACTGAGCGAAAACTATATCCCTTTGGATTGAGCGCTCACCGTAAGCCTTAAACAATGACACTAGTCAGAACACAGTGCTACGTATCTTGAGGAAGGAAAAATATCATCCCTACAAAATTCAACTTGTGCAGGAACTCAATGAAGATGATCCCGATCACCGCTTACACTTTTGCGAAATTCTAATGGATTTATGTCAAGGAAATAGAAATTTACACCGGCAAATACTTTTTTCAGATGAGGCCACATTTTGTCTGAATGGTACAGTATTGGAGTCGGAAAAATCCTCATTGGATGGCAGAGGTACATACCCAACACCCTCAGAAATTAAAAGTGTGGGCTGGAATAGTTGACGACAGAATAGTAGGGCCTTTCTTCTTTGAAGGAACCCTTACAGGACAAAGATATTTAGAGTTTCTAGAAAATGACCTTGTTCCAGCCCTTGCAGTAATTTTTCCTAACGATAATGACTCTGACATTTCTGACGATACCATATGGTTCCAGCAAGACGGTGCACCTCCGCACTATGCGCTCCCTGTACGAGATTTTTTGGACAACTGTTTTCCTGGGAGGTGGATCGGCAGACGCGGACCGATAGAATGGCCTGCAAGATCGCCAGCTCTTACACCTCTTGACTATTTTTATGGGGATACTTGAAGTCAAAAGTGTACATTAATAAACCACGTAATTTAGAAGAACTTCAAAATCGCATTCGGGACGAAATACGCAGAGTTACCCCAGAAATCATTCATAATCTGCAAGAAGAATTTCTTCACAGACTTGCGCTTTAATCAATTGTATTTTATTTTACATACCTCAGAATTGTTACTTTTCTAACATTCAACCGTCATTTACTCGAAAACTTTCTTATGTAAGAGGGCAAAATTTTAGTACTGTCTGATAGAGAATTAAACGATCTTTCAGAATCAAGGAAAAAAATATGGTGTTGCCATTAAAAAAAAAAATGATGACGTCATTACTCGAAAACAAATGACATTTGAAAATCGCATTTTACGCTAAAATATGTATTTTTTAAATTAAAAATCGACCTCTTCGAGGATTTTTCCCAAAAAATAATTGTTTCGTTTTTATTGAATTTATTTCATACTTTTGGCGCATACTGTATATTAAAATTCATATTATTCAAACTGGGGGGAAACAAATAATCTAGTAACGTGTCATACCGTTGCTATAACAGTAGCTTATGCTAATGTAATTATTTCGGTAATTATATAAAAAATGGCTTCTATAAAAATAAAAAAGTTCCCCTCTCTGAACAATAATCCGTGATCGCACTGAGGTATATTTCAATATTTTCTATTTGTGATATAAATAAATAGCGCACAATAACATGAGTTACTTTCAATTTATAGTATTACCTATATTAAAATTAAAATTCACATTTTTCAAACTGGGGGAAAACAAATAATTTAGTAATGTGTCATACCGTTACTATAAAAGCAGTTTATGATACGTGATTATTTCGGCAATTGTATAAAAAATAGCTTTTCTAAAAATGAATAAAGGTTTCCTCTCTCTGGATAGTAACCCGTGAACGTACTGTATATATTTCAAAATTCTCTATATGCGATATAAATAAACACCTCACAATAACACTCATTAGTTACTTTCAATTTGCATTTAGTGAAGAAATGAATTTAATTTCTTTTACTTTCACCTGAAATAAATATTTTAGCCATATATAAACATTTACCTTATAACTATAGAACTAACGTCTTACTACGAATACCTAATTAGGCCAGGTGTTATTGAACTTATCCTTATAGAATAAGAAAGAGAGATTCTCCAAGGAGTAGGCAGACTAAGACCTTAGAGACGGTCGACAGTACGATTCGGGATGTAAGCAAATGGAGACACCATAGCAACTGCAGCAAAATATTTTACCTTCATCTTACATGAGGAGTAGGCAGATCAAGGCTCTCAGAACTCTCAACAGACTTCTTAGGCAGTTCGATTCGAGAAGCAGCCAGATTTAGGCCTCAATATTGTTCGGTCATCCCTTCCCATGCTTTTTTCTTTAACTATCAATTAAATAACTTTAACCTCTTGAAAATGACTTCACAATGGGCGCCAAAATCCGAAACAGCGAGGCTAATCTCTGAAGACGCGGTGCAGCTTGGAAACCTTATAAGGTGCAAGGATAAGTGCATTTAGCCGGTATACTTATCAATGTGCTCATATATTTATATATTTTTTTGCAAATCAATAATTTATAATTTTAAAAATGTTGGTGACACTACAGGACATAACGTAATATTTTAAAGTATAATGAAATAGTGTTAGCTCCAGTGGTTATAATAAAGAAGTATTCTATGAGGAGTACCAGAAATTGGTAAATATATAGCATGAATTTCATCTTGCATGAATACATGTTTACTTTTCTCTAAGCTTACCTAAAAACTCCTAATTTCGCCCCTTTAATGTTACTGTTCTGCAAGTACAGAATAAATAGAAGGAGCAAGTGTCTGGGAGGGAGGCCGTATTCTTGAAATAGTGTTTTTTACAAATACAAGCAATTTTAGACATTTAAGAATTGAATAATATAGTTTAGTTAATAACAACAATGTTATCTCATGTCATCTGAGAATATTCAAAGGTACCGAAGTAAAACAAATATACAGTGCATCTCTAAAGTCACGTACAAATTCATTATTGATAATTCCCGATACAGGACGATTTCTGATTTTATTTTTTTTTTCAAATAATAATTTAATATACAGGGTGACCTACCTTCGAGTGATGACGTCATCACATTTTTTTCCAATTTCTGGATTACCCTAGCTGAATTGTTTCCAAAAATACGTCGCAATTTGCTCATAATTGTTACAGGGTGGGCAACAATACTAAAATTATTTACAAATACCAAAGTTTTTGTCACAATTTCTTTGATGCTTGCTCGTGCATTTTTTACAGGCAATCAATTTTAAACAGTTTGCTAAGGTTGTACGTGTGAATCCATTTTAACTTGTTTTCATTTTGTAAAAACATGAATCTAAGTGAAACACATGCGAATCATCCACCAATAACTCAATCCACTGTAAGCCGAACTGAAGCAAAGTGTCGACACCATGGTCACGTTAAAGATCTACCCAGATCTGGTCGACCAATTATACTAAATGAAGATGTGCAGTTACAAGCCCTTCATGAAAACCCGCATTCCACTATGAGAGTTTTAGCACGTGATTTAAGTGTGAGTAAAAGCACATTGGGTAGATTCCTTCACAAAAGCAAGTACCATCCCTACAAAGTTCGCTTAGAGCAAGAATTGTCCGACGACGATTTCAACAGACGAACAGAGTTTTGCGAAATGATGATCGAAGAATTTCAGGCAGATCCGGATTTTGTCAAACGCATAATTTTCTCGGACGGGGTCTTTTTATTTGAGTGACACCAGAAACAGAATTGTCGGTACTGGTCAGTTTACAATCCGCACTGGACGATGGAAGCACACACTCAGCGCCCCCAGAAGGTCAATGTTTGGGCCGGAATTGTTGATAAACAAATTTTGGGGCCGTATTTCTTTGAAGGAGATTTTGATGGCGCAGAAAATATTTAGATTTTGTTCAATTTGATTTAGTTCCTTCCTTGGTTGTACTGTTCCCCAATGAGGAAAAACCAGATCTGCCCAATGACACAATTTGGTTACAGCAAGACGGTGCACCGCCGCGCTATGCTATCGTTGTTCACCGCACTGGTGAATTGGCAGAAGAGGACCTAATGAATGGACCGCCAGATCGCCAGATTTACCACCGCTAGATTTTTTCCTTTGGGTATATGTAAAAGCCTGAAGTTATTGGAAATGTACAACAAGAATTTGTTTCTCGTCTGGCCAATTGTTTGGCAGTAAATGGTCAACAATTTGAAAATTAATTTAGGTTTTTGTGTCTAAAGGTTTTATTAGCGAACAATAAAATTTCTTACGATCGATCACGTTTCTCTACGTTTTTCTATGTAATACTAATGCTTTTATAAATTGAGTACATTTCAGTAGACTACAACTTAAAATGACGTGTAGTAATTTCAATCAATTTTTTAGTACTTTTGTTCATTTGTAAATAACTTGGGTATTGTTGCCACCCTGTAATAATTAGGAGCAACTTGTGATACATTTTTGGAAACAGCTGAGCTAGGGTAATCCCGAAATTGGTAAAAAAATGTGGTGTTTCATTAAAAAAAAAGTGATGACGTCATTACTCGAAGGTAGATCACCATGTATATTAAATTATTATTTGAAGAAAAAGTAAATTAAAATAAAAAACCTACCTATTTCGCGAATTTTCAATAATATCTTATGACGGCTGAAAGCGGTCTAACCAACAAATTTTTAGGTACAAAAATACGCTTTAAATTCAACTATATGTAAATATTGTTATAACATAAACTAACATAGTTCTGCATATAAGATTGTTCACTTTTGTTTATAAGTATGTGAAAATAATTTTTAAAATGAGGGGATAGAATAGCAAAATATTGTGTGTTATACAAATGCATTTTAACAGTTATTATATTATTTGAGGAGAGAGTAAAAGTGGATAAACAAAATATCAATATTTTTTTTGATATTACTTTTGTTCTACGTGTTTTATTTTTCGACATTTCTGTACCTAAAAAACATCACAAATTTGATCATTTTACGGCGAGAAATACGGCAACCTAAATGAAAGAAAAAAAATGACATTTCCATACATATATGCATTGATTGTGTAGTTTTTTTGTTATAGCCATAAAATTATTTAGTTGTAAGGGTGATAATCAATTGTTATGAAACATGAATCTTTCAAACACTGAATATACGGATATGTTGTTAACTTTTAAAAATAAATGAAATGTTCAACATTCAAACAAAATAAATATAACAACAATAATTAATTTTCGAAATGATTATAATTATCATTTTGTTTACCGACAGATTCTATTTCATTAATATTGTTTCTTAGCCTACATGTTCAAATAACTAATACTAACTTGTACTTGGCCATCTTCTTAGCAGATTAACTGATAAAAAATGCATAGTAAAATAAAAAAATAGTTTTTGTATTGAATACTTTTAATGCAAATATCCAAATCCAAATTATTATAATTTTAAAGAATATTTGCTCTAGTGTTATGTAAAAAATTATATTAGCAATTGATATCCCCACACCAACATGGATTTGTGCAGAGAAGATCTACTATATCGAATCTTGCAGTTTTTTCTCAATTTATTTCTGAAACTTTGGATGGTGGAGGGCTACTTTTAAAAATCCTTCGATCATATAAACCACCAGGTATTACTAGCGAAATTGCAAGATTTTAATTTTTCAGACTCATATCTGGAATCATATTTAAAAAGTAGGCAATTTTTGGTCAGATATCAAAACTTCACATCTCGTTCTTTTTCTTCGTCTTCAGGTGTACCGCAAGGCTCTAATTTTGGCACCACTTTTGTTTTTACTCTTTATGAATGATCTCCCAGATATTCTTTCTTGTGAAAAATTTCTTTTCGCCGATTACTTTAAATTATTCTCTTCAATAAATTCTATTTCAGATTGTGATCATCTTCAACTCTGTATGGATCGTATGTTGTCATGGTGCGAGTTAAATTGTTTGTCCTTTAATACTTCTAAATGTAAAACAATGTCCTTCACTCGTAGAACCAATTTTGTTATTTATAATTATAACAGTGATGGGTATGTTTCTTTATTCAAGGATTTAGGTATTACATTTGACAGCAAACTTACTTTCATCGACCATATTGATAATATTGTGTGCTGCGCATTCCGAACTTGATTTTATATACCTTAACTGTACAGATTTTACAAATATACGCACATTTAAAATTTTTTGTGTAAGTGTATTCTTAATATTTTGGCTTGAACTATTACCAGGTGGTCTGTGACTCATTACATATAAAACACCCTGTATAATCGACATGTGGAAGAATATTTGGGATCTTGAAAATATAAATAATACAAAATATGAAAGGGCAGTAGGTCTACCCAACACCACCTGTTATATAAGTGGTGTTGGTCTGCTCCAGTTATATGGCCAACAGCAGTAATCGAGGAAAGTGTAAGGGCAAGCCCTATTTATTATCGGAAAATATTGACGTCGCTTCCTTGTAAGCGCGTCTTTATCAAGGCGCATTTAATATGAAAAGTTCCATGACAAGCCGAAAATTAGGCTTGCTAGCCTAAACGTTATTACTTATTATCCATCCACTTTCTCGAAGGAAGTAATAATAGTTGTTTTTGCTTCGTTTTATTACGTTTGTCGGGAGAAAAATTCCATTCTGTTTTTTAATTATATCTCTAATTAAGAATTTTTCCTCCGGCATGTAAAAACCGCGACGGGTTCAGAAAAAGGAACAACAAGAGAAAAGGACATTCCTAAGAATTCCCGCAAATAATTTAAGGTAAATTTATATTATAAGCAAAGAAAGAAGTTGTTTTTAATTTCACAAGTGACAAGAACTCCTTTGAATGAAATTCCTTATACGTAAGTTCAAAGGCCTATAAGAAAATGAAATGTATTTAATATTTTTTACTTGCGAGTATTTAATAACGACAGTCTCTCGTTTAACTTGTAATAAGATTTGGAAGTTACGAAAAAAGAAATCTTTGTTCCTGACTTTATTCCTCTCGTCAAAATATTATAAAAAAAATATTTAACGCACCCAAGAGAATCCATCACGCGAGCCATCATTTTCCTCTGCCATAAAATTTTATGTAGGTAAAGAAGAAGGGAATATTACTGCAACATGTGTTTTATATATACATTCTATGCAAAACAACACCGACAAACATAAAATATACGTTTATTTTTTTACTGAAGCCTACCTCAATCTCCTCTAATATAAACTTATGATGTAAAAAGTACTTAGGGGTATCAAAAAACAGTGGCTTACCGAACTACCTACAAAACGTTGCCAAACTAAAAATTAAATTATTTAGGTAAATAAAAAGGGAATGCGAGGGGTAAACTACTGGTAAAAATTTGTACACTAAAATGCCAAAAATAAAAGATTTTGAAAAGGAAATAACAAAAAGTACAAACAATTCCAGTAAATACCAACATTTCCTGAAAAATGCCAAAAATTTCAGGAAATTCCAATAAACGACCACTGAATAAGAATCTGAAATCCATTTAGCTTAAAAAAAAATTGAGCTTTAATATTAGATATCATCACTTCTACATAAGAAACTGCTCAAAAGTTGCCAATAAATGTAGCTAATGAATATAGTTATATCAAAAATAGAAATTGAGAACAAATTTTAAACCAATTGATTACCGGAATTTCAGAATCATGTTAAAA
The DNA here is from genome assembly GCA_037114965.1 of Monochamus alternatus. NCBI lineage: Eukaryota > Metazoa > Arthropoda > Insecta > Coleoptera > Cerambycidae > Monochamus > Monochamus alternatus. The sequence continues at coordinate 21,046,996 of CM073432.1, forward strand.
ATACTAAACATTTCCTAGAAAAACTTTCATCTATATCAGTTTTAATCTAGATCATTTAGTGGTGAGTTTTGATAATTAGTTAGTCTACTTACCAATGTTCCAGAAGACAAATAATTAAACATTGTTAAAAATAAATTACAAAATGACCTTAATTTAAAAAATACATCCAATTTAAACAATGAAACTATAATGGAATTACTGTGTGTATAAAAACAACAAATTTTCAATTAAAAGACGAATTCTGTCAACAAAATTTTGGAATGGCTATAAGATATTCTTTTTCTCCTATATGTATTAAGGTGGCCATATTTGTGGTCCAAAATAGTGGAATGTCGATGTAATTTTAAAGTTAGGAATTTTACAGGGTGTCCGGAAATTATGCGTCAAGACTTCAGGAGGTGATTGCTCGCAAGAAATTAGGGTCACGAAGTCCTATAATAATTTTTCGAAAGCTCAATATTAACGGAGGTACAGGGTGTTAAAGTTAAAATTTTCGATATTCTTCTTAAAAAATCCAAATATTTACATAAAGTTTGTAAATCGGGGGTTTTTGCGGACGAGAAATTTAAATATGTTTCTAATTTTGACGTCACTAGTAGAGGGCGTCACTTGTGGTACATCATGTTTCTTTGAAATGACAGAACTTTTTTGCATCTTAATGTATCCATCTGACTATCGAAACAATCTCCTACCTGCTTTATTTGAAGTTATGAGTATATATAAATAATAAGGAACAATCATACTTGTACTAATCAATGTTACTTTGCAGTTTTATTAAGAGATATTAATAAATATCGCAACAACTTTTTAAATCGGAATATTCATTTTTGCCAATGTTGAGAAAACGCGCTTATTTATTGAATAATTAATAATATCGTTAGCATATTCCTCACGTTTTCCTCTATACTTGAGGTCCTGGGCGCTGCCATTTCATATTACACAGTTACAGGATACACTGAACTAAAACGAATCAGAAACGGCAATGAAATTTTAATTGCAGTGCACTAAAATTATAAATATGATAGGTTTGTTCCAAATGCATAGAAAACCGTACAATGTACGGCGCAATAGCAAAAATTATCATTCATTGTACGATTTCCTTAGCGTTCCAAATATCTTTGGGATGAGCATTGACGGCGATAATATTAGTACATGGTCATGTGTAGGAACTACTTGTAAACTGTTTGTATAGACATGCGTACTAAGTAAACTCGCTTAGATTTGATATAAAAGCTGTTCAATTTCGTCATTCTTTTGATTGATAAATAGTAAATTGAATTTTAAAATGTTCATCCATGACTAGTTTTTAATTTAAAATAATGACTTGTATACGAGGTTGTTTACAACTTCAAAGTTAAATTCAGAGGTTATATTATGTTTGTCCCCACTCATTTTTCGGTCAAAAAAACATTCGCGATTCCATTCACGGTACAAACTTGACGCATACGCCTATTATCAGCACAATATGGCAAACTATATTAGATCGTCTCTGTTGCACTCTCGTAATAACGAGACATACCTCTGAAGGGTCTTTCTCACGCAATTAACTACCAACGGATTTCATGCTCCATCTCCTTCTTACCTATATGTTTATTGGTGTGAGGCATGCCTCAGATGCGTCATTGTAGATTGCCTATACACACAGAGATAAATTCAAAAGGATTGATTAGATGATTAAAGTAAGTAGTTAGTGATTCTTATTTCCATAACTTTTACTCTTACTTTTATACACTGATCTGACAATTAATTTTTTTCAGAGTACCGAAATGAAAAAAAGAATGCCTGTCATAACCTTGTATGATATTATTTTCATATAGAGAATAACCACCGCAGATTATTCTTCCTCATCACTAAACTTTATTTTTTTGAAATTATAATACAGAAAATTGTTATTTTTCCATATCTTCTTGTCAAGAACACGAATGTCGAGGTAACTCAATTTTATGTACATATCAAACAAAATTAAAATTATGAATCTTCATCGTAGCATCAGGAATACGTATATATATATATATATATATGTAATAGAGCCAAGGTAGCCTAAGGACGTATGAGGTATGTTCAGTGACCCAAATTGAATTTTCGTCGTATATTTTTTTTAGCAAAGCAATTTTTATTTGGGAATTTTCTAGTCCGCAGCACACTGTCCGTAATGTAATTTTAAATAAAGTTTTTAAAAAAAATCGAGCAGATTAACATCGGTACAAAATTCAAGTAAATTAAATAATATGCTCATCGTGCTTAATAGTCAGTGCAATCGTTTATGTAAGTGATATTATATATAAGATGTCATTGAAAGAGAGGTTATCTTAATTTGTGTTTGTAGCACAATTAGCCGTTGGAACATAGCTACGGCTATTGCAGATATTGTAGCTTTCGCTAATAATATGAATGCTTCAAAAATAACATATAATTCCCTTAAAGATATACAATATTGCTATTAATTATTAATACAATTAATTTGTGGTTTTAATTAGTAAAATAGTTTGACATACATGATGTTACAACACAATTTGGGGCCCGTCTTACCCAGTTTCTACAAACTAACACAAATGTTTCAGTTTCTTGTCTATTTTGAACTTGTAAGTTATGTAAATCATCAATAGTCTCCATTTCGGTGCAATATACTTCATTTTAATATCCCCACAAAATTAAATCCAAATGATTTAGTCAGGAGATCGTGGTGGCCATGGTACCGGTCTTCCTCGTTCAATTCCCTGGTATTAATGCTTGGAAATGTTGTACATGGTACGGATATAAATGAGTTTCGAGTATGATGCGCCACACTGCTGCAATACGCCGTGGACGCCCTGGATCTCTTCCACGATTCGGTTGTAAATTTCCCGCGTCGCGCATGCGTTTTCACCACACTTGCACTCACTGCTCATCGTTGTAAAATTAGCTGCATTTGGCACATGTTTACCGGGAAATCGTTCTGCTAAAGTTGCTATGTCATTTGAGAAACTAATGTAAATACTTATATCACAAAAAAGTTAATACGCGAAGTAAAGATTGAAACTACTAGAACTTCAATAATTATTTTCTCGGAAATTATAAGGATTTTACAAAAATATATTTTTTTACAATAGTGACTCCATTTTTCATGACGCATCTATTCCCAAATTTTGTAGATAAGTTCTGAATCTCCCTGTATACAGGGTGCCCGGAAACTAAAGTGACAAACGAAGATAGCAAATTTTAGGGATGATTTTTTCATGTCGGTTTGACCTAAATCGTCTTATCCAAAAACGCCTCCTAAGAGAGGTAAGTCTCTTTAAAGATGGCCCTTTGACCAAACTTAGGTTATGTGTTAACTCTTATGTAATCATAATATTCCAATAACCCCCTCATTCTAATAACGAGGATTGACCCAGAAGTCGAAGACTTGTGCTGGAGAGGGGGCGACATATTATTATTAAGCAGGCCGCATTTGCGCCAAGGAACGACTTACGTTGGTAGGCCTTAACCACCTTTCAGTACAGGAATGAGGGAAACCTGGAAAACCTCATTAATTGTGGGGTAGTCAAATGTCGACCGATGTCAATCTCTCACATTAACCCAAGTTAACATTCTTCCATCCTACCATACCCGCAGAGAGGGTGCTAATCCTCTCCACGAATATAGCTGATATACGGTCTACCAGCTGCGGGGATCGTACCCACAGCAGTTTAGTCATATCGATTTAAGTACTGCCGCCTTAAACCGCGCGACCACTGACCAAATGGATAACGTTTCGAAAATAATCTTTGAATTGTAACCAAGGCGGCATCATTTGGAAGTGGTATTTGTAATTCTATTTTTTTATCTTCGACTTTTTGGCATTACTTTCAATGCGTAAGGTGATTCGTTTCTCTAATGTTCTAATCTAATCTTTAAAAAAGAGCCTTACCTCCCTTAGGAAGCATTTTAGGATGAGACGATTTATGTCAAATCGATACAACATCATCCCTAGAATTTGCTTGTCTTCGTTGTCGGTTTAGTTTCCGGACAATCTGTATAAATGGTAAACATCTAGAATAATATTTAAAATGCTTACTATTCTTTTTAAATGATACTATTCAAATCAATTTTTTAATAATTTAGCTCCAAATAAAAAAGTTTCTGTAGACTTTTCTCTAAATGCGAACAAAATTATTACAGCATTTGCAGATATTGTTAACAAGACATCGATCGTGTTTTGAAGAGCACTTGATGGAAAAATCAGGTCAAACCGTACGTAGCAGCTCTATATATTGCTTATACACGACATTTTATGTCAAGAAGAAAAGGTTTAAGTTAATTGGTAACATTACGAATAAAAACTAAATATTATTACCGATTCAAATTGTATGCTTAGATATTTCCTGGAAATTTAATTGTGATATAAATATAATTCAGTTTCTTATTTATTAAAGAGGAATTAGAATCAGTTTCGTAAAGAGGATTATATTTGTAACATACACTCCAATTTGAGGAACTTCTGCGAATTTCAATGGATTCGGAAACATATTTGTTAAATCCATCCCTCGTGTTTCTATATATAATATGTGTTTCCGTGGGTAGAAATGTATTAGGGAATTACCAAAGTAATCAATATACAACACATTCAACTTTATAACTTTTGCAAAAGTTTGATTCAAAATTAATAAAAGTCCAATTTGTTCCTAACTTTAAAACGCTTTTTGATATCCAATAAACAAATTAATTTGCGTATCAACTTTTCAGTTTAATACAGCAACTTGATTACATTCATTTTTGTTTCCAGAGTTTTATTTAGTTTTAAATATAGGGTGATTCAGTCATAATGTCATTAATTTTAACAGAAGATAGGGAAAAATGAGTATAAACGAATACGTGATTTAAAAAAAAATTAAATACATATTTACGTCGGAAAAATATTTTCATCGTTATTTAAACCCCCTTTTTAGACTGTCACTGACCGCTGCCGGCTATTCAACTCGGTGTCGGCCTGACGCGACGTTGCCAAATTTTAATATTTTCCTATACTGTAATTAATGATGTAAATTATTTTTTAAAAGCATGTAATTAACATATTAAGTTTCAATATAAAAAATATTTAATATTGAAATTACAAAACTCCAACGGATCAAAATAAACCATTCACATCTCATTGCATAAATAGTGAAATAAAATCCAATACTCACTTGGTTAAATTATTAAGAGAGGCTGAAAGGTTTTTTGTATTTAAAGGGCAAGTCAACTCGACGGTTCCGCTAAGCGCATTGCAAACGTTTGACTTCCCTTACGTCTATCTTTGCCTGCCTCGTATTTCATCGCCGATACTATTTGGAGGTAAGCGACTCCTTTAGCAGGCTTTAACTTAAAATGCACTTCCTTAGTGTCTATCAATAATTATTCGCAGCTTTTAGGATGCCCATTTATTTTGTTTCCTTTACATTTTAAATCTTAGTTTACTCGTGTCAAAAAATATGACTAAGGGCATCCAAGAAATTAGATTTTTTTCAAAGAAAACTGGTGCAAGCCTCATCAAAATCAGATCATTATTACTAGACTTATTTTGAAATTAATTTTAAGATACCTAAAGAGGCTTCTTAAATACAGACAGTAATAAAATACCCTCGTGCTGTCAACAAAATATAGTGATCAACAATTCCGCAATCCAAGCGCTGCAGAGGTGCAGAGCTGCAGAACGCCTAAATAATATCAGAAATAACCAATAATTAAATTTGCATTTTTATAAACACCCGGTGTAATCAGTAGGAAATTGTATAATAAATGCCAACCAAAGTAATCAGCGCCGGCATCAGATAGGCTGTAATCAGCATACTCGCAGTAGTTCAAATTCTCATTTAATACGTCGTTTGGGTCCTATACAGGCGTGTCCGCCGTCGAATGCATCAGAACAGATGCACACGACCCCGTCAGTTACATTTTCACGATTTCGCGTGGTAGGGATTGGTGAATTTCGTGTTTGTGTCGCCAGTTTGTGTGTAGTTTATAATTATTAATAAAATTTGCTATTTGTTGGCTAAAGTTAAGTAGTGAAAGATCGAGATTGTCTTCTGCTGGACAGACCCGTGGAAAAATGTATAAATGACATTTTAATTGACATGTGCATCTATGCTTTCCGTGACACCTGTTGATTCTGATTCATATTCATAATTAAATGCGATTTGCATTATTTGGGAATATCAACGTACGAAATCAACTTGATTCTGATTTCAAGAACATAACGAAATGGTGACATAAATAGCTGGTATGTTTTTAATGTTTTATCAAAAATTATTTGCTGTATAAAATTTTGCGAAGCTTTCGAACTTGATTACGAGGAAATGAATTTTACTGCCACAACTTGACAAAACGCTTAATGAATACTTTAAAAATACATGTGGCAACGCTGCTGGACTTTTATTAGTTTCAATACTCGTACGCGTCATCAGAAAATTTATAGCATACTAGGAGCGTCGTATTACCGATTGCTATAAGGGATTCGTTTATCCTTTGAAAGGCCGAGTAAAAATTTTGTTTTTTCGATTTTTTGTCTTTATTAGGCCTTCCGAATACGCGGTTAAACTTAATGACATTATGACTGAATCACGCTGTATATGGAAGTTTATTAAATCATGTAATGCATGCATTCATGAGGTGCTATCTTTTTGAATTATTTTCATTGATTTGAATTCTGAGAAAATATTATCGATAATTTGTTTTTATTAACATCGTTAAAGCATGTTGATAAAATTTCATATTCGCATATACAGCATGTTCGCAGTATAGTGTCATACGTTGAATAAGTGATGCTACAATGATTTTCGACTTTGAAGTCGTTTGCTCTAAGAAACGCAACCTGAAAGTAATTAATACTTTAGCATCCGTAACGAGAATTGCCAATATGTAACTTTTAAGTAATATTTACTATAAAGTATAGAACGAGGTTTGTTACCTCTGTTGCATATTTTGTTCTTTGCATTCTTTATGGTGTTTATAGTTTAGAATAGATGTAGTTTTATATGGGGTTTTGTCCATACTTAATAGTTATAAGACAAAAGTACACTCCACACGTGACATGATCGAATAGGTATGGACATTACAGAATTAAGGTTTTCAACTTTGGGAAACTACATGGTAAAATTTACTTCACAGTAAATTTAAGAGGTGATACACACTTTGTAGGTGCGTTATTTGGAGTTATGAATATGACTTACAAGTTCTACGACTTTAAACTAACAAATAAGGTTTCCTGAACGTCGCGACAACTGTCAAAACCACTTCAAAGTGATTGCAATTTTGAAGTCATATTTTAGTAACAGTCGCTGTTACGATCATTTGCTACTTTCCAATTCTGAAAACTTAAGGGTCGTCCCAATGGTAAGTGAGACATCTCCAAAACCAGGAAAGCTACTTAGAAGTAACCAGAATTAGTTGAAACTACGTAGCAAGTTAGTTATACAACCAAGTAGCAAATTTGGTGGAGGTTACGTAATAGTTACTCTTTAAAGGTTCCAGTTTCAGTTAGTGTTACTTTCGTGCTAGTTGGGTCCTGTTGCTATCAGTATAAACGATTTTGGTCATTCAGTCAGTCGGAGAAGTCGAAATGTGAAATTGTTGTCATTGGTGTGAGCTGAAGTGACTGTCGGTTAATGCACCATTTGGTTGGATATACTAGCGATATTGGTGAATAATATTTTGTTTATCGTAGTAGAACGTTCTGAACGAGGACCACAACTAATGTTCGAACAGTGAAAGAGCAGGTATTAGATATTGTTTTTAGATATATTTTTTTTTAAATCATGCCTCATACGATGTTGTTAATTCAAACAAAAAAACTTCTGATATCTGATAAATATAGAATACTGTATAAAATAAGTTTTTAGTTAAAAGCAATTATTGCTACAGGGTGATTCAATTATAATGTAATTAATTTTAAGAGAAGATAGGGAAATATGAGTATAATGCGAATACGCGATTTAAAAAAATAACTGCATGTTTACTCTAAAAATATCCTTCCTATATATCTGCCCTCCATTCTCATTTATTTACATCCTGTATAAGAAAGCAATCTAGGTTAAAATTAATAATAATATTTAGAAAATTCCGAAATATTTCCGTTGAAATTTCACACATTCACAAATTGAAAAAGGAAAGAACGATTTATCATCGGACACTTAAAACCGCTGAATAAATTTCCTGGAACTGAATTCTTATAAATAAATTGATTACATCTAGAATATTTAATAGATATGTGCTATTTTTAAACCAAAACGAGTAACAAGTACTGTGTAGGGTTTCCAGAAATATATAAATTGAATACGTTACAATTGTAATCGCCACTAATTACACAACCAGCCTCGATTGTAGTATTTTATATTCCAATTAAAACATTGGACGACTTTCAGGTTTTGATGTTAAATTACAAACGCATCAAGCGAGTTTTACTGTTGTGCCATTATTTATAGGTGAGGACGTAGTAGTATTTCCAATATCCTAATTCAAAACAAATCTAGAATTGTTTCACGTAATTCCAGAAAATGTACATTTGGAATGCTACTTAATCAATACCTGCTCTGCTTAAAATAGGACAAAAAGGATATTCCACGTTTATACAGCGTGTACGGAAGATGATTGCCTTTATCTTGCTCATGTGTTTTTTCCTGTGACCAACGGTAATACAATTATTTTTAACAGCAAACAGGTTTTGAGTAGTACCAAAATTTACTGAATAAATATAAGTTATGCCACTCTCTATCGGCACTTTGATATTTTGAGATCAAAGCCGTACCGTCGCACGTAAATACTATCGCAAAAAATGGCCAATTACGAGGGACTTAAAAAAGTAGTTTCTTTTCAATTGGGAAATACTTATATACGAGGGATACTCCAAAAGTGGGTTGTAAGGCTGCTTATTGTATAAATAAAATATTTGTAATGTAATAAATATAAATATTATAAAACGATTATAGGTAAATGTATAAAGTTTTGTTAGTTAATCTTGGAAGAATATATTCAGTTGTAAATTTTAAAATAAAATATATACGCTCTACTATATAAAAAATAATGTAGCCAAGAGGAAAATTTGCAATAAAATGTTTATTTAAATATTTAAAAAAACAATATACTTATTTTAAAACTAAAATAGGAAATAATATAATATATATTGTTTACAAGTTACAAATGCTGCAGTATAGGTTTTTACTTGCTCTTTTAATGCAACTTTTCTTGGACTCCTATACGAAAGTGTTTGTGATGTTTGGCAGTCTTGATCTTAAATATAATAAAAATGCATTATATTCTTGTTTTGTAATTTAATAAACTATATATTCTTCTCAGTAAAAAAAATACTCGAATGAAAACCCAATGTATAAGTATGTCCAGGTCATACGTATATTAATTAATTTGAGACAAATTATTTTAATTTATTTAATGTTACTGTACACACCATTTTTATTATATACTGTTTGTGCACAGGTATCACTTAGAATCGGTGTACCAGTTTGAACTTTAGCATCTTTAAATTTTGGTGCCAAAACAGTTTTGGTATTATCAGAAACTCTGCTTGAACCAAAACTGCTCGAGTGTAAAATGTACATGACACAATTAAGTACCTACTTAGATAATTATTACATATTATACATTGTTTTAATAAATACCAATACAAAGAAATTACTTGTTGGTTGATACAAAAACAATGTTTGAAGTTTCATTTGAAAAATGTTTAATAATAATAATAATAATAATAATAATAATAATCATTTATTAGCCCAACAGAAATACACATTTCCAATTACAGAGCTAAATTACACATGTGTGTTAGCCCTTGGCAAGTAAAAAGTAACATGATTTCTCATTGCATTACGAGGAATTAGGAAATTAAGTTGGGCAAGCAAGTTTGAACAATCTATTTTCTTTCCAACTAAATTGTAATGAAATTTCACTGACCAGTATTGTCCGCGGGTTTCCAAAGCCTCAACGTCAAACATGTTTAATAAAGTTCTGTGACTAAACCTTGTTCGGGTAGTACCAACTGATTTAAATTGTAAATATTTTTGAAACGTTCTTTATACTCCTTCAAGACAATCGGAGTGAGTTTGATAATAAGGGTGAACAATACTCAAGCTTAGATCTAACATATACAAAGAATAAAGTTTTTAGAGCTCGAATATTAGTGAATGTTTGATAGTTGCGAACTATAAGACCAATCATTTTCCTAGCTTGCGTTTGTATCAGGCTAATATGATCAACAAAAGTCAATTGACAGTCAAAAAGAACTCCAAGGTCTTTAATTTTTTCCTCATATTGCAAACTTTTGTCACTTATTTTATACTCATCCTTTACATAATGCAACTTCCTTCAAATTCTTATTTTGCTATAGCATTGATCAGGACAATCTTTCAAATGAAGATTCTAATTTTTATCGGCGTACCGCGTAAAATTTTATATCGTGACTTATTTCTTTATACTAGTTGATGAAATATAAAATACATACCTCGAACAATGGAAAAAGGAAAAACCACGTCTTGAAGGACAATAGTTCACAGTACAATATATCACGGGCATATTTAGTAGAAAAATAAAATAAACACAGATATTCAAGGTTTTTTGTCTCACACTATATCGATCGCACTCAACATGTTACAGTTCTAGCATCGGCCACCGTGTAGGTTCCTGGGTACCTAACGGTCCCCGAGACGGGTGAGGAGACCGGAATTGGTAGGGTGGAGCGTGTTCGAGAGTGAAACAACTTATATATTTATTCTGTAAACTTTTGTAGTACGTCCCACATTTACCATGTCACTTGTTGTAATAACAATGGCACACAAAAAAAGTGGTGTGTACTTTTGACTAGACCATTCTTGGTTCCGCTGAATCTTCTCTCTACACCATTATAGCTCGATGTTGACGTTTGAGAGGCAGCAATGCGAACGATAAAACAAGAAGCTAAAACCTCATATTCGGGTGTCCCTCAATGTTCTTCAAATCTCTGATTTGGCTGCTGCTGCTAAACCGGTCCTGAGAGCTAAAAATCGCAATCGACGATCTTCACGCTCTGTTGTTCCTCTGGTACGTAAGGATCTGTTAGTCATTCTAGAAATTTCTCTCACCGACAAAATCTACATACTATAGGCATAATCAGTTGTAAAAAAATGTAATGCAACAAGCTTCATAACACTTGCATCAAAAAGGTGAGCAGACATTTTTAAAACAGAATGCTTCGTTATAAAAGTACGACTTATCCAAACTGCAAAAAAAAAACAGATAAACCTGAAAATTTAATCATTTTTTTACTTTCACGGACAAAATTAAACATGCAAAAGTAATATAATTATAATAAGTGTTCAAAATGACTGCTATTGTAGTTATATTTTTATTGTTGAATTGTATTTGTAGAAACATTATTCGTATTAAACATTTTTGTCATAAGAGATCTTTGGTACGAATTAAAGATGGCAGACCAATTTTGGACATATTTTACCTACCCGTTACTTTACACGATCAACCCAAAGGTTATTCTGAGAGTTCTAGACTTCTGACCTCATTTCCATTGCAATTTCCTGCATCAAATTAATGTAAGGGAAATATTTCAGAATAATTGCAAGATTTTACAAGCATAGAAATACTTTTCCGACGTCGAAAAAATAATTGGAAGAAACGGCGTATTTTAAACTTGGATGTGAAATTTACCAAATAAAAGTATATTTCCCAAATAAATTCACTATAAAATAGTAAAGTGATAATGTCTGTTACACAAAAGGCTATATAATCCTGTATTATAAGCATGTTCTAGCACATGCAACGTGCTTATTTAATTATGATAACAACGATGTTTGATGTCAACGTTATAACAAGTAGTGGCAGTTAGATTCGGCTTCTAACAGAGTCGTACTCGATTTCCCACTCGAATTTCATTTCAGTATTTCACATAGTTATTACAATAAGTGTAACTTTTTATTTTTTGTTTAAATGGATATTCTCACCACTGAAATATAAAAATATTAGCAAAAGAATCAGCCAAGGGATTGGTTTTACAAATTTCGTTTTTGCTTAATAAGCAAAATATCTCACACTGAGAAAGTAGATAATTTCACTTACACTAAACACAAGCAGTTACGTTTCGAAAACTTCTTAAAAGCAAGTATCACGTTTTAAAATTTTGTTTCTTTACCTACGTTCCATAGTGATACAAGATCATGTGGTTTTTATTCTATTGTTACTTACCTTTTTGTTGAGAATATTCAACCAAAATTATTATAATTGAAGTCTCCCAAATATAACAGTACAATAAATGTAGTAGTAGTAGTATAAGTAGTATATGATGCTACTTCTAAATTACGTATCCCAACGTACGGTTCCATTGCAACTGTTTTGTTATACGAGTAGTAACCTACTGTAAGTCTAAACGTGTCTAAATAAAACACAGCAAGGCCTCGATTCTCGAAAGCAGTGAAAAAAATTCGAGTGGGAATTCAGTCACTTAAAAAATTCCTGAGTATACTATTGTCTATATGAATATTTACGATTCTTGAAACTGTATATTCCTTTAGCAAAAACCATGTGAAATAATTCCCTCATTTTTTATGGGAAATCACTCACTTTCTGAGGGCATGTAATGCGTTCCAACTAAGCGAGACGCTGCAAGTAAAGAAATGGGATGTTTCTGTCGATTAGCTGGCATAAATAACATTAAATTTGATTTAATATAAAATAAAGTATATTTAAATAATAGCCATGAATGAAACATTTTATTTTTGATATTACTTTTGTTCTACATGATGTATTTTTCAAAATTTCTGTACGTAAAAACAACGCAAATTTGATCATTCTTCGGCGAACTTCAGACTAGTATACGGAGTTTTGTTTACTGGGTTTTGAACAAATTTACAAAATCAGAAATTTTGACTAATTTTGTATTGTTTTTTTTACAAACTCTGACAAATCTTCTGAAATAAAAAATAATTAATAATTAATTTTAAAAAATGTCTACGTTAGCACATAGCCCTAAATTCACTCCTGATACGTCATGTACGATTAATGTACGGATGTAAGCGATCTTACATGAATACTTGTTAATGAATGTACATACTGTATATCTGTATCCGTAGGCACTTTCCAAATATCCAAATTATAAATACCAGGGTTTAAATTTTGTACATATTCCTTAATTGGTTGCAAAGCAACTTCGTGTTTATCATTAAGAATCTTTGATAATATTAAATGCTCATTACCAAACTACGCCTCCAGTGTACCCTTACAAAGGACAAAAGACAAAATATTTTCCATTCCTTTATTGCGAAATTCACAAGATACGCTCCAGAGCATGTTTCTATATTTATCGATCATCAAAGCCAAGACAATGTAAAGCAATTTGCAATATGTCTTACCTGTGCTACTGAAACATCAGGCACAATAAATATCCTCTCTGTGGTACGTCATATACACATCCTCGACTAATTAAGCCAATGTAGGGAGTATCAAGATAAGGGAGTAAAAAAACTGTTCAAGGTAAATTCACAGGCATACACACATCTAAGAAAATGTACCCTTTAAAAATTCAGTAAATTGTAGGAAAGTTCCTTTGCGTCTCAAAGTATGTATTCTTGGTATTATTTAGTACGGATTCTCGATACGCAATTTATTTTTTTAAATTCCAATTGACAAATGATAAAAGGAAGACTGTATAATAGCTGTTACTTTCATACGTACTTGAAGGATTTTGAATTTGAATAGTGGCGAGACACATTCACTTGATATGATGTTAAAAAAGTGTAAGTATCGCTTTATTATTTATATTCATACAAATTCCTTACTGTATTGTAAAGGTATTCAAGCTAATATAAATTTTCTACAATTAATTGCAATACTACAATAAAGTACTAAATTTTCTTGACTTGACACCAATACTTTTTATAAAATAAATAAAGCAAATGCTTTTACGTAATTAAATAAACTGAATTGTATGTGATGAATTTTAATTATGCAATTTGTAAAGTGTATACCTATATGTTATTTATTTTCATATTACATACGCTGTTTATCTTGTTCTATAGGTAGAGTGGAAGAATGGCATGTGCTAGAACTCCTACTTTTTGTGTAGTCTGCTTCTTTATCTTATACAAAAAAAAATCCTATTAATCATAGGTATGTTTTTTGATAGAAATATTAAGGAGCAATTAATTATACAGACTCCATGGATTCAATAAATATCTAAAATGAAAATTAATCTAACAAAAAATGAAACAAATTAAATAATTCAATGATTTTCAAAACTCAAATTCACTTTTGAACAGATAAACTTAACCTCTTTACTACTAATTTAAACTCCTTTTCAGGTTGTTACTGACTGCTCGTGGTCTCGATTCATTCACAGCTCACAAATCAACGCGGTGTCGGCCTGCTTCAACGCTCGAACGTACTAGGAGCGCCGTGTTACTGGTTGATTTGGTTCTTCTTTAAAAGGTCAGTCTATTTGTCTACTTTTAAGGACTTTATGAGTTTATATTTGTATTATAGTTTATTATGATTATAACATAACATAGACCTCAAAAAATTAAGTAAAATCTTTGGTCTATTAAATTATCTAAATTGGTTAAAAGAAAAACTTCTATTTAAGATTCACCCTGTATAATAGTATTAGTTTATATTATAGGTTTTATGACAGAGTTCATGATTTTAATGGACACATGAAAATTCTCAAAGAGAAGGTAGCACAATGAATTGCAAAATCTGAGTGCTGCAGGTCAAAACAACACCATAATACCATAAATAATGACAGTATTTTTAACGTATGTGCTGAATAGTTTCTGTTAGGTCGTGAGTCGTGTAAGAAAAGTGAAATAATGCAATTGCTAAAACAAATAACGTTTGATATTTATGACTACTCATTACATTAAACAGAATAATTCATATACAATGTATTTCTTCTATTTGATGTGTAAATTTATCACAACCATAAAAGTGTCCACGTTGGCATTTTTGACTAATTGATTCAAGTATGGAGGTGCCGCTTGAATCCACTGTCAATACATTGCGACTGCCGACACGCACAATGAATTGCAAAACCTGAGTGCAGCGGGTCAAAACAACACCAAATAATAACAGTACTTTTAACGTATGCGCTAAATAGTTTGTGTTAGGTCGTGAATCGTGTAAGAAAAGTGAAATCATGCAATTAATAAAACAAATAACGTTTTTGTTATTTATAGCTACTCATTACATTAAACAGAACAATTCATATTCGTTTTATTTCTTCTATTTGATGTGTAAATTTATCACAACAATAAAAACGTCCACGTTGGCATTTCTGACTAATTGGTTCAAGTATGAAGGTGCTGCTTGAATCCACTGTCAATACATGTTCGACTTTGACTGAACAATTTAATTAACTATCTTCACAACTTCTGCAAAAGGTCATGTCTTGGAAATCGATACATGGTAATGAACTTCTGTCACGCAAACTGGATACAAAATTCGTATTTCGTCAAACAACAAACAGTGGTGTTTCTGGAATAAGAGACATCAACACGTATTTATTAGTTGGCTTTAATATTATTTTGATTAACCCCGGTGCAACCCGTTTAATTTAAATTTAAGCGCAACCTTGGATTGCTTTTTATTTTATAAATAAATGAGGCTGCATTTCCATCAAGTAGTTTAGATTAGAACATCCTCTCGAATTCCCAAAATAGCAACGACCTACCAATACTAATTTGCGTATAAGCACACGATTCTGTTTATATGCAATTAATGTGTGCAGCAGTTTGTTTAAAAGTTTTAAATTACTGTCGACAACGACTCATATGGTATAGAATATTTTTACAGAGATTGTATTATGTCTCTTATTGACTTAGTACGCCAACAAAAATAAACTTCTTCAATAACAAAAAAATGTATTTTGCTCTTGTGTTGCTCTAGCATCCTGTATATTAAATTGATATTATCGGGCAATTGGAACTTTCTACATTCAATTTAAAAAATGAGGTCAAATTTGTTCAGTTTAACATATTACTACCTCATATTGTCATTGTAAGTTTGAATCCGAAGAAAAGTTAACTCAGCTTTATTCTAAATCTTGAAAAGTGAATAAGTTTTGTAGGTTATCCTAACATAAAGTCGAATTTACTAAGAAACTGGGAAAAAGTCAAATAATTCTTTTGTGTATTCTCTTTTGAATGAAATCAGCTCCTTATATTTTTGGTTCTAACAGCTATGCTCAAAGTGATTATCACTTTGTCATCACTTAGTGTGTACATAAAGTATCGCTTTTTAATGGCTCATTGAGTTGAACTGTGACGTCATCAGTGACAACTGCGACGTAATATGATTTCCAAATAAGTGAATTGGAAGACCTAGAACTGTTGACTGGCTACCAGGTTTGCCAGAACTTAATTCTATGATTTTTCTAGTTTTGGGGTCACCTAAAAAACGTAATACACAAAAATAAAGCAGGCAACATTGAAAAATTAAAAAATAATTAGATTAACCTGCAACGGTATTTCTCAAAACACTGAATAAAATTCAGCAAGAACATAAACGTGCCTAATGAACACTCGTACGTTTATATAACGTTTTTAAAGCGTTGTATTTGTTGATTAAACGTTTTGCGTTAAAATTTTCACGTTTATTTTTAGTTAAATACTTACACATATATTTTATATATCGTTTAAAATCCGTTAATAATATTAACACTAGAAATTTATGTTTTTCTATAACGTTTATTCAACTAACATATACAAACGTATAAGTTTATATATACAATATATAACTGCACGTTAAGCGCTATATTAGTCAAACACAACGTTTTAATAAAAGTAAAATGAATAAAATACATTGATACTACACGTTTTCAACTGAAGGTAGAAATGAACACGGAAATAATATGTTTTCTGGTAACACTTCCTTCACGATGTATTTAAATGTATAATATACAAGTTTATATTTTAATAATATTAAACTACGCGTTAAGTGCAATGTTTGTAAAACGTCGAATTAAACGTTTTAAATATATATATGAATTTAATATATTAAATGTCTTATCCAAATGTTTAATAACACGTTTTCTGCACAACATTTTAGTAACATAAAAATAAAACGTGTAAAATACATTAATCTACACCTGTTTTCAACTGAAGGTAGAAATGAACGTCATAATAAAATATTTTCTGGTAACATTTACTTCACTACGTTTTTAAATGTAAAATATAGGTTTATATTTCAATAATATTAAACTGTGCGTTAATTACAACATTTGTAAAACGTCGAATTAATCGATATTAAACGAGATATCCAAATGTTAATAACACGTTTTCTACACAACGTTTGATTAACATTAAAATACATTGAGACTACACCTGTAGGTAGACCTGAAGATAGAAATGAACATCGAAATATAACATTCACTTCACAATATATTTAAATGTGTAATACAGGTTTATATTTTAATAATATTTAGCTGCTCTAATGCTAATGCTAATGCTCTACTATCCAGTACTGCCTACAGTAATCCACGATAACTGCGGGAAGAGAAAATTACATTATCATATATTGCATTCTGGGTTACAACTTAATTATTTACATAGCTTTATATGGATAAGTATAGAATATGCCTAATTGTCACACGTACGTTTATATATCGTTTTAAACATTGTAGTGGTTGATTAAACGTTTTGCGTTGGAAGTTTAACGTTTATTTTTAGTTAAAAACTTTTACGTATAAAAGAGATTGAAGTGAACACTATAAAATTACGTTTATTTTATAACGTTTATTGCCGGGCTAACGAGCTAATAAGCTTGAAACCGGGGTATATGTCTGATACCACCTGGACTCTGGACCTGGCTGCTTGCTATAGTTTTCTTTAGTGTAAATTCCGATATCATCACCATAATTTGAAAACAACATTGTACCATAATATATTTTATTTTATTAGTGTTGACGAATACGTTATATAAAACATTATTTAAACATGACGTGAAAGGTTTTATAAACGTTAATAAAACTGAAACATTTTCCATAAACGCTTATTAACTGTTTAATTTATGTTATTTAAACGTAGCTAATGTTTAATAAACGTTTCTTTCTTAGCTAAAAATAAGGTCACGCGACATTTTTTTGTTGTTCACATTTAAATGGATTGTTCGTGTGAGATGTGGAAACTGATTAATTATCGACTTTTCCGATGAATTTTCTAATAAATATTATTATATTCCGAGAATAATTAATTTATTGCATACTATATGTATGCAGTATATAACTTCATTTAATATTTATTTTAAAATTAATGGGAAATAGCGTTATACCTTTAAAATAACGTAATAACATTAGCTATATAAACCGTGTTACATATATGAGCCAATGCAGTTTATTTTAATTAAAATATTAACGTTACATTTCGCGAATACCTCATTGCGTTATGTAAAACGTAAAATGGCAAACTAGAACGTAATTTTAACAGTTTATTGACATTGACTGTACTGAAAAAAATGATAACGACCTTAGTAAAGACACGCAAATTTATATAAACGCTATTAATGCAGAATCAACAAGTGAAATTCGACTACACGGCAATGTTAACGACGATAGTCAATCATACTTAACATTATACGATTTTATACACTCTGAAAACAATTTTGTTTGCCATGATACCATGCTTCTGCTTCATGTCATGGTGTTTTGTTTGCTTTTATTAATTAATTGTATATATACAGGGTCAAGTCGAATCTAACTAAATACCACCGTAAACATTAGCTAGTATTAACTTAATCCGTTATTATGATTTAATAGTTTTTAATTAAAATCCTTCGGCGAACGTATAAGGACGGACGGGAAAGAGAATGGAAGATTGCTCGGATTGTGAACGTTGAAAAATAGTCGCACATTCGTGGCTAAACAAAAATCATCTGTCGTCTATACGGTTTCTATTGATCACACACCGGCAGCCCATTCTCGTAACGATAAGGATGTGTAAAATATGGATACTATCAGAAAAATGAACAATAACATATAGAGCCTAGCGAACGAAGTTGAGGTATACTATAAATTATAATAAATGAAGTAAACAGGGAAAGGGAGCTAGAGGAGGCAGAAAATGTCATAAAAGGATAACTGAAATTACGGTAGCATATCTTGAAATTCATATATATTTTCGTTGTACACTGGAAAATGAGTTCCTAAATCAAAATTTGATAATCGTGTCTGAGAGATACCCCATAGTTGCACAACGTTATGCAATAAAATTTGTAGCATCATTGCGAACAGTGTCAACGTAAGTGTATACACTTATTGAAATAACAGTACACACTAAACATTTTAGTCTAGACACCGAATGTTTGATAGAAAACGCATATTCTACAATATTAACAGATACTTTATAAATTAACCCACTCACTTGGCTAATTTACTTGAAATAATCAGATACTAAACTTTTTTTTATTTGAAACATCTTTTTAAACAAGTGCAAACTTTGAAAACACATCATTGCAGACAGTATCGACATAAATGTATACACCTATTGAAATAACAGTACACAGTAGACATTGAATCTATATGTTACGGCTAAAATGTAAACTTGTTTAGTTTGTAAATTAACTGGTTAGTATACAAAGTAACTGAACTCAAATTACTGTACACCCCTTAGGGTTGGGCCGTTTGATGTGTGTTTTTTTTTAATGTTTGTCATAAAATTCCCTATCGATCCCTCTTTCTCAATTTTCGTTTTGGGTCTTCATTTTCGCGGAATTTGTCTCCAAAAATGGGTTTGCATGGAAAAAACTAGATTTTTTGCACAAAAATGACGGAACACGAGATTGAGATTTTGTCGGACTTTTTTATGGGAGAATGCTCGTCTTGGAGAGCCCTACAAGACAAAAATTTTCACATCCCATCACGTGGAACCTCATACATGAATTATAATTGTAGAAATCCCGTAATTTACTTATAATTTCGCATGAGTGAATTGCTAATTTAATAATTTGAAGTTGAAGTTGGTTAAAAAAATAAACTAATTACTGCGTTCAGCGAATACGAATTTAAAAAAAATTAAAAAGCTGTTTATTCGTTTACGTTTTCTGGTACCGTTTTAATCCAGTTTATCGAGGGAGAAGGTGGTTTAAAATTAAGTGAAAATCTATAGAAGGGTGCGGTTTGGTAAAGAAATGACCTGTCAATATTCACTGTTACTTTTAATTGGACCAGAGAGACTCGTATTTCTAGGCCGAATTTAAAAATAAACCACTCTAGCGCTGCGTCGAGAAAATAATCAATAATCATCGTTTAGCTGCATATAAATGTTTATTAAAATTGAATTGTTCGTGAATTTTAAACGTGCGATATTTTATAGGTCACTTTAATCCAGCTATGTAAAACTAATTCAGTATGCGACTACGAATGAGAAGAAGAAAAAGAAATAGATACAATTGCATTACAAACGAAAACAAAGACTAAATGAAACATATATTTTAGATGAAAATATACCAGTAAAGGTTAAGCACGTATGAACAAATTTGCAGTCGCAACGTTGGATGTCATTAGTGAGCATACTGAAAGAATTGGGAAATGATGTATAGGACACAGACTAAGGATGTATCGTTCCAAAACTCACTTTGTTCTCTACCTCAAAAAAAAAACTGAGGATAGTTAGATTTACAGAGCTGATGATCAGATCAACAGAACGATTTAGAGATCACGAATAGTAAAACTCCTGTAGGTTATTCTGGATGATACTAATTTGGTATGGATAATCCATTCGTGAAGCAATTACAAAAAAACTAGACTCGATTAGTGTAACATCACATATTTAGTCAACCAGCAACAAAGTACCATAGCTGAAATTGTACAAAGCGAATCTGACAAGAAAAAGAAGTAGATACACTTCCAATTTCATTACAAATGGAAACAAAGGTTAAATGAAACAGATGTTAGATGAAAAGTATACAAGTATGGGTTAAACACGTATAAACAAATTTGCAGTCGCAACGTTAGATGCCATTAATGAGCTTATTGAAAGAATTGATAAATTATGTATAGGACAGGGACTAATTCCATTGTCAATATTGTTCTACAAATTTAAATATATAAATGACACTTTAGGATTTCACAGAGATAGTGGAATTATTTCTTTCACTAGTATTAGTAGTTGCCTTCACACGTTACTAGCGATATGCACAATGGGTCACAAGATCTCAGTACTTAAATTATCAAAGCACGAATCAGGGAGATCAGCGTTTTTTTAATTAATCTTGCTATTGACCGTGTGGAGTCTATATTAGAACGGGACGAATAACCACGCATAAGAGCAACTAGAAGGGACGGGGGACCTCCAAAACTAAATTTAGCACTTCCAAAAATAAATTTAGCATTCCTAAAATTATCCCCTAAATTAAATAATTTTCAGTTTTCAAATTAAAACTTACTTTACTAAAACGTTATATTAATTTAAATTTTTTACCTGAAATATTAAATCATATTTACAGTGTGTCCACTGTCGACGAATTACTATCCAGAGAGGAAAAACTTGTTAAAATAATTGCATTACTGTAGATACCTAATTATGAAATATTCGAAGAGCAGAACAACAAAAGAATGCGGTCGCGAATCGAGGTTCGACCCCCGCAGCCGGTAGACCGTATACAGGATGATTCAGAACTTATCTAAAAGAATTTGGGAATAGATGCGTCATGAAAAATGGAGTCGATATCGTTATAAAAGCCTTACAGCTTCCGAATAAAACATTATTGAAGTTGTAGATGGAGGTCCAGGACTTCCACGGCCTATTGCAGTAGTGTGACGTATCATACACGAGGCTCAATTATATCCGTACCATGTACAGCATGTCCAAGCATTAACGCCAAGGGATTAGACGAGGAGGAAAAAAGCAGTTATATTGGCGTTATAAAATGTTATTTATATCTTTCCTTGAGCATTTCTTTCCATTTTTTGTCAAGTCGCAGATTGCCACCTTATCAGGTTTTGCAGTAGACCAGTTTTCAGTGTCGTGCAGAAGTGTATTTTTAATTCGTTTTCGAACTGCCCTTTTTGATTTTTTCTTTACAAAATTATATTTATGAGAGTCCCCTGTACACCCAATTTTTTTTTTAGATAGGTTCTGAACGAGGTTCTGAATTACCCCCCAAATCATATGATGTAACCAATTGCAAATGAGAAGAGTTGTTAAATGACCAAAGTAACAAAATAGATTTTTAACATAAATACCATAAGAAAATATATAGTTTTTTCTTCCCGATCAGTAATCTGTGGACACATTGTAGATTCATATGGCGCATTCAGTTTAATTTTGAATATTGTCCGCCTTATAGGAGGGACAATTCTCCTTCTACCATTATGGAGCTTGCGTAAATCAAATAAAGTAGGGATGAAATATATTTTCTCCCTACTCTTGGATACCAAGGATGTTGTTGTCTGTTGAAAAGATGGAATACTCAATATAAAGATAAAGAATGTGGTTAAAAAGTTTTTTGAAGCATTTGGAATCCCACGGATTTTATTTTAATGAACGATACTTAGCCGCTATAAGTATACAGTGTGTCCCACTTTTCGTAAGACACCCCAGCTAAATTTTACCTTTTAATTGCAGGATTTCTATTGTTATTTTTTTGTGTGCTATGATTTTTTTTATAGCGATTTTTAGAAATTTCGTATTAGCTACGTTTTTATTAGAAATCTGGCAACGTAGCATTAATCAGCGCCCTCTAAAACCCATACATCTAAAATGTCATAAAATTCTTGGAATATTCAAAGCAGTTGACGATTTTTAAAAAATAACAACATCAACTTAAAATTTGTCAGTTGTACAATAAATAACATCGCTTAGCATAAAATATTATTTTTCATTAGATAAAGTCCATTAATCCATTACAGCCTACTGTGAACAAGTTTGATAAGTAAAAAAAACATAGTAGACTGTGTTATAATAAAAAAGTTGTCCCAAAAATTTATATAGGATACGTTTGTAATTGTAAACATTTTTCATTAAGACATCTTTCAATGTAACGTACTGTTTTTTAAAATTATCAGCTTACAGTATGTAAGTCGTGATGGACAAATGCGGAAATTGCCCCCTCCTTTTCCCGTTATTATTTTAGATATGGAAAAACTGTAACAATGAAAGTTGTAGAAAGCAGAAGAAATAAATTTATAACAATGTTTCAATGCTGAAGTATTTGAAAAAAACTTTATCAGACCTATAACTTCTTAAGGATGAAAAGTTCTTGAAATAGTGTTTTCTACCACTATAAATAATTTTAGTCAATTGAGAACCGACTAATATAGAACCGACTCGTATAGAAGGTTATCTCAAGCCACCTGCGAATATTCAAAGCTACCGATGTAAAACGAATATATAACTACAGAAAGCGGTCTAACCAACAAATTTTTAGATACAGAAATCTTTCAAAATATGTATTTTTTTTAAATTTAACTGTAGATTTAAATATTGTTATAACATAAACTTATATAGTTCTGCATATAATATTATTCACTTTTATTTGTAAGCATATGAAAATAATTGTTAAAATGCAATAGCAAAATAATCAGCGCAAGTATGTATCCCATTTTAGTCATAACAACATTTACGTTATTTCAAGGTTAAATGTCTAAATGACCAAAATGTGATATATAAGATAAGTTGATTTAAATCACCTTATTTTCGTCCAAGGAAGCTGCCTTAAAGTATGGCCCATTAATAAATACTCTGTATAGTGAAAATAAACATAAACTCGAGCTGTCAACAAAAACAAATAAAACATTATTGGTGAATTAGAATTTTAGTCCCCTGAAAAAAGAAATGCTAGTTGCGCCTATGAAGCCAAGTGTAAGCAACAGCTTCTTAAGTCACCCTGCAGGAAGTAAATGTGAAATGGCGTTTTCAAATCCGTTTACATTGAATTTACTGGATTTTATATAAGCTTCCTCTTTTAATTCCTCCTATCCTTTAGCTTATCGATTCGAAGGAGAAAGATTATGACGAGGACCACAAAAATCGAATAAACCAATATCACATCACTGCCAAATATTTATCGCAATGATTTAGGTACGTTTGCTGGGATGGCGCAAATTATTGAAGCCTTAGGTTAGTAAATTTAATTGCTTTTATGCCACAAACAAGTATCTAACTTAACCAGTATAACAAAAATTTGCCCTGACGAAAATTGTTTTTGTAGGCATTGACTGAAATTTATTTGGCTTCAGGGTTTCGGCTTTGCATTTTATATTCGAGAACACAAAGATATCGACCCAAACGTGTGAATATAAAGCAACGTTTAACAAATTAATTAGTAATCAAAAAGTAGGCACTGTCAAATTTCAAAGCCTTAAATTAAGCTCACATTTACTCGGATTTATCAGGCGCGTTTAATTTAAAATTAATTAACTTAATGTCAAAAGTCATACACAGCTTGTGCGTGAGCAACATAATTATACAATAATTTTAAATATTCATAGCCCGATTCTAATCTAGATTGTTCGCGTATTTTGATAACATTGCTAAAGATATGTATTATTTTATTAGGTAATATTTTACGTAATGCTTAATCTTTAGAAAGTGGAGTTTTAATTTAGCACCTGTTTCTAAAACATTCTGTTTCCTCTGGAAAAAGGTGTACGTTTGTCCTATATTCAAAAAGGGCAATCAAAATGATACAGGGTGAGTCATTAATAATGGTAATGGATAGCTTAAGGGCAGATCGCGTTGTTTTGCCATATGAATTATTTCTAGTGAATATTTTGGTAGTCAAATAAAAAATAACTAAGAGCCGTTTCACACGGGCCACCGTGCAGCGCTTCTCGGAAGCGCCGTAGAGTGGTCCGTTTTAAAGAAACATTATTTTATAGACTCATTCACACGGACGCGGCCACAGATTTAGCAGCGCCACAGTGGTGTGTAGTCGCCGACTCCCACCGAAACGTTAACCATAAATTAGTGGCTCCACTCAGCAGCGCTGCATAGTGGCCCGTGTGAAAAGACTCTTATTATAAATGTGTGGAGATGTGGTATATGAAAAGAGGAATGGATCACTGTGAACGATGCGGGCATTCCTTGTCCATAGCACCAATTACCACTTTTGAATGAGCAAATATGGAATATCGGGCTCATACTCGAATGCTAGACGCAGGAATGAATCAGATGTAAATGATCTATGTACCTGTTGGCGTTGTTGGTTATTTCTTCTGCGTCTGTTGACAGTGAAACGGTGTGATTGTCTTTGTTCTAATCTTCTAAGCTCATTTCGTTCAGCTCGTGCATCTTCTCATTCTTCTTGACGCAATTGCGCCATGCTCACACACGCATCAGTATTTCCTTGCTGGATTTGTTCTTCTGTTCTTTGGGCTCTTCTATTTCGCGTGCCTGCAATTTTTTACTGATTTGACGGCCCAAATTAGCCCTTTTACGTCTTGCTGCCATTGTTCACTGACACAACAATAGCCATATAGTAAAATAATAGTCGTTGTTGGCGGGAGCTCGTGACACATGTTGAGTACTTTTGAGGTTATGTAGATCATTTAATTAACTAATAGTGAGAACTACACTTAAAATTAATAATTTTATTAATTATTGATAAAATAGGAAATAAATAATTATGGCCCAGCAAATCAATAATAAATTTACTTGAGAATTACACTTAGAAGGTGAAATGATAATTGTAAACGTCACTACTACTCTAGATGCATACACAATAATAATGGCCGAAAACTGTGTAGGGAGTGAGAGGAGGCTTATTGTGTGAGAGAGACCGGCTTCGTTCTCATCCCTACTCTGTGCTGTTTACTGGGTGAGAAGTGACACCGGTAGACGCCTGGCGGGGATAATTGATCTAGTGATAATCGATCAGTTATCGACCAGGGTTAAAAATTATTAAATTACTAAAATGGCTTTTAAAAAATAGAGGTTTGTGATATAAGGGTGAAAATTAAGAGTTGTACGTATTTTTTGCCACATCACAAAAAAATAAAAATAAAAAATTTTGTTCAAAACATAAAAAAAATGTTTGGGGTGAACCACCCTTATCACTTAGGGGTATGAAAAATAGATTACGACCGATTCTCAGACCTACCGAATATACATATAAAATTTCATAAAAATTGGTTAAGCCGTTTTCGAGGAGTATGGCGTCTAACACTGTGACACGAGAATTTTATATATATAAGATATTATTTGCGGACGAAGCCACATTTACCCGACGAGGTATTTTTAATTGGAGAAATAGTAATTCTTGGAAACTAGAAAATCCTCATTTGCCAAGAGAAATACATTTTCAGCAAGAGTTCTCTATCAATCTTTGGTATGGAATTCTCTAATAATATAGCCCTGGTTTAAATCCGCTGAATTTTTACTTTTGGGGCTATATTAAATCTTTAGTTTACAAAGACATTATTAATAGTCAAGAACAACTGTGGTAAAAAAATCACGAATCGGTTAATATTATGAAGCCACATAGAACTTTATTCAACGTCAGAAAAAATTTAAATAAGAGGCTAAGAAATTGCATTGAAGTCGCTGGTGGTCACTTCGAGAATCTTTTCTGATTAATAATTTGTTAAGATTTGCATAATAAAATTTTCAGTTGTTGTAGTGTTCGTCTTACTGTCAATTCAGTTTTGATATCTTAAAACTCTAAAAAAGTTATGCTCACGTTTACGTGACAAATATGGCGCCATCTAGGAAATATGTTCGGACAGCAGATTATGATTTCTCATATCCAAGAACATCGATTCCCAAATTTTTAAATTGATACATGCAAAGGCAGTGTAATTAATCCAAAAAATCACTTTTTAAATTCCAACTTTAACACCTCGTACCTATTTTATTACCAACATTTTATTAAGTTAAGTTGGCTTAAAACGTAATATTTTGAACGGAAAAGTCTAGTATGTCTCCATGGGCCATTACTTACGGAGCACCCTGTATACCTGGGGTTATTGTGTTTGAACTACTTATATAATTCTTAAAGTTAAATTTTAGATAGGAAGGGATGGCCGAAAAATACCAAGACTTAAATCTGCTCACTACTCGAATCGACTGCCAGGGATCTATAAGGAGCCCTTTCCTTAGACAGAATTAATATTAAATATTTAAACAGTGCGAATATTTAAGTTCGATCTCTCCAAGAAGTAAGTAGATTGAGACCTTGGATGTGAATGCAATTAGTCCACCAAGCATTTCTGTAGCGTGCCTTAATCTCAGGAGAAATTTGTCTGTACTAATCGTAAGTAGTTCTTCGACGCTGTTGATCATTTCACCTTCAATTCGTAATATCCGATTTGGTAGAGCTCTTTCATTATTGTCTTCCATGGCCTTCTTGTAACTTTTAATTATCATGTATTCGGCGAGCGAGGTAAACTATTCTTGGTGTCTGAATGTACCCTATTAGAACGGCGTCACAATAAAACCAAAAAGTTTATACATCATTTTGAAAATTAAAATTTTATCCACATTATAATTGTTATTACTATATCTAAGTCATTCTAACGAAAATGTTTATTACTACATTGAAAAAGTCAGAAGTTTATTAAAATATTAACAGTAAAGCTCCCAACAAGCTTATGCATCTAAATTAGCACTAACCCAACAAAAACTTAGAACATAATGGAATAATAGAGAGATTCAGAACTCGTTAGCCGTTAATCTATTTATCAATACTGAAATCTCGAAAAACAAAAAAGTAATATTAAAAATAAAATTATTTATGTTTTGTTTATACACTTTTACTATTTAAACTCTCTCCTCAAATAATACAGTATGCGCCAAAAGTATGGAATAAATTCAATAAAAACGAAACAATTATTTTTTGGGAAAAATCCTCGAACAGGTCGATTTTTAATTTAAAAAATACATATTTTAGCGTAAAATGCGATTTTCAAATGTCATTTGTTTTCGAGTAATGACGTCATCGATTTTTTTTTAAATAGCAGCACCATATTTTTCTCCTTGATTCTGAAAGATCGTTTAATTCTCTATCAGACAGTACTAAAATTTTGCCCCCTTACATAGGAAAGCTTTCGAGTAAATGACGATTGAATGTTAGAAAACGCAAATTTTATCCATAAAAAAGTAACAATTCTGAGATATGTAAAATAAAATACAATTGATTAAATTTTATACTTAAATTAAATGTTCGGATTGCCATCCACCAACTTCTTGACAATGCGCAAGTCTGTGAAGAAATTCTTCTTGGACATTATGAATGACTTCTGGGGTAACTCTGCGTATTTCGTCCCGAATGCGATTTTGAAGTTCTTCTAAATTACGTGGTTTATTAATGTACATTTTTGACTTCAAGTATCCCCATAAAAAATAGTCAAGAGGTGTAAGATCTGGCGATCTTGCAGGCCATTCTATCGGTCCGCATCTGCCGATCCACCTCCCAGGAAAACAGTTGTCCAAAAAATCTCGTACAGGGCGCGCATAGTGCGGAGGTGCACCGTCTTGCTGAAACCATATGGTATCGTCAGGAATGTCAGGGTCATTATCGTTAGAAAAAATTACTGCAAGGGCTGGAACAATGTCATTTTCTAGAATCTCTAAATATCTTTGTCCTGTAAGGGTTCCTGGGAGGTGGATCGGCAGACGCGGACCGATAAAATGGCCTGCAAGATCGCCAGATCTTACACCACTTGACTATTTTTTATGGGGATACTTGAAGTCAAAAGTGTACATTAATAAACCACGTAATTTAGAAGAACTTCAAAATCGCATTCGGGACGAAATACGCATTTTTCTTAAAACCTTAACACCCTGTAGCCCAAAAATTAAGAGGTTTAGGAGATATGTAGATATTAAGTTTTCTTCTTAAAATGACCGAAGGATTCACACCCTTAAGTAACGGCATTCAATTAATAAACACCCTGTATAACTTTTTTTTCTTGTTTTTGATCGTAAAATCCACAGTTAATTTTTGGCAGGCTAATTTTAGGACACTCTATAGATAGCAGGGATTCTTAATTTATTTAGTATAAAAGGAATATGTTTAGAAGTACAATAAAAAATTAAATGTTTGTACAGTTAAAATTTTCAGTGGCATCCAATTTGTGAGATTCTTAAGGGAAATGGGAAATATTCAAAGAAAGTACATAGTCTGACTTAAACTTAAAATGTAACAATTTTTCTTTGATTATACTCGTACAATATAACGTCCTTTTCAAAAATTGAACGTAGTTTGCATTATTAGCAAATATCGTACCTGAAAGGTATTGACATAGTCTTTTCAATGTAAAGGGAGACATTTAAAAATACAGCACACAATTTGTACGTGTATTCAATTTGAAATGCCTATTTTACTGCGTTTTACCACAGCAGTTGAATATTTAACAAACGGTAGCTTGCCCGCAAGGCCATGACCAACCTTCAAAGATAATTTTATTTATTTCTAGGTAAAATCAATAACTACAGTAACATTATTGATTGGATGAATATATCTCGCTAAACCTACCTAAATGCAAACACTATAGCACAACGGAATTGATTTTTTCAAAGTTACAGCCAATACAATACGTTCAGATTCAAAAAATTCATAGAGAGCGTTTTGAAAATGGTGTTACAAAATAAAAAAAAATATGTGTATTTTTTACACACACATACAGAGTGTCCCTGATTAAAGTTTCAAAAATTTACGGGGTTTTAGATAGATAAAATAGTATTTAAACATTAATATTTTTTTCTATTCCGCACGGCTATTGAGATACAGGGTGTTAAATTACAAATAATAATAACTGTTTTTAGCCATATTTATAAAATAAGAGAAAGATGTTATATAATCATAAGTCCGTAGACGCCCTCTGACGGAGATATGGTCCCTTAAATAGGGTTCTCAAAATTTGATGTTTCTCAAATATTTCCAAAAAGGACGATGATAAAGTAATCAAATTTAAAACTGAGAATCACATTTAGATTGCGAATCTAATGTTCTGAAAATAATTCCTCATAATTGGTCATAGGCGTGTCAAACTGGGGGTCAGTGGGTAAATAATGCTCTAACTTTCTTGTCTCGAAATTTTCGTCGCCAGATTAAAAAATTTTAAATTTTGATCTATTTTACATGAAAACGGTACTCTCATTTCAATTCGATAAACTACTCTGTTTTCGAGTAATCTTAATTTAAAAATTTTGTGACACCAGAAAAGTTTAAGATGGAAACTATAAATAGGCAGAATATCCCTAGTAGGCTCTGAGAAAATACTGTCGACTTATTTAACACATATTAAAGGTGTTATTCAAGCGTTTTAACATATTAAAATACTTTTAAAATACATATCAGTAATATAATTATTTGTAAATTTTTGAATTTTAATGTAGCCTATTATAATACTTCAAAAAAAATTAAAAACATATGTAATATGAGTCAAATAATCTGACAAATTACTTTTCAAAGCCTGCTGGATACAATTTGACCGCTTGCATATCATATGTGGTATGTCACAAATTTTTTAAATTAATATTACTTGTAAACGGAATAATTTATCAAAGTAAAACGAGAGTACCTTTTTTTTGTAAATTTGTTCAGCATTTTTAATTTTTTGATTTGATGACAAAAATCTCGAGACATGAAAAAGTTAGAGCAATATTTATTCAATAATCCCCCCAGTTTGGCACGCCTATGATTAATTATGGTATTGTTTTTAGATAATTATATTCGCAACCTAATTGTGATTCTCGATTTTAAATTTGATTACTTTATCTCGATCCGTTTTGAAAATATTTGGAGAAAATCAAATTTTGGGGTTCTCCCAAGCTCCTTTAGGAGGCGTTTACGGGACTATGTTTATATAACTTTTTTTTCATTATTTTTGATCGTAGAATCCAGAGTTAATTTTTGGTGGGCTAATTTTGGGACACCCTATATACGAGGTCGTTCATGTCATGTGACATTTGCTGTGATCTGAGACCAGGGGAGGCCTTGGCCAACACATATCTCTTGATAACTGTTGCGTCCTTAATGATTTTGCAATTTAGATTAGCCTTAATTATTCAGCGAGTCACTCAAGTCAAAATAAGTCGAGCACCCATTTCAGGCTGCAGAAACCTCCGCTACCCGTCAGTTTGTCTCAAACGCGCTGTACGCATCGTTTGTATATAAATTCATTATTATTGCAATCATTTCTATATACACCCAATTACAAGAAATGTATGAAAGAAAAAAAAACATTGGAGATAGAAAAACATAACGAGTAGTACAAAATAAAATAACTAATAATTGTCGAATTGTTTAGAAAGGCAATGATGCAACACTACAAATTGCATTAAGATCGCTCGCTATTATATGTATTGGCGATTTCATTAGAAGATTGCTATGAGATGCATGCAGCACAAGAATACGTTCGTGTCTACTTTCAAATCTTGCTACTAAATAATTTAAATATGCAAATAACTTATTAGAATCAATACCTAATTCTATCATGGACTAGACTATATACAAAGGTCAAGTGCTGCAACTGTAACAAATATTGCGAAAAACTCAAGCGATCAAGTGCAGACAGGAAACCGTAGTACTTGATCTCATCAGATCCAGATCAGATGGAAATCAAAGCAAATAACATCCATTTAGTCTTGTTTATCAAGGGATGTCATGTAAGATCTTTTCTTCATAAAGCCATGCTGATCAGGCGTTGCATACGTTCTATATATTGGGTAAATATGATTGTACAATGTTATCTTCTCAAAGAGTTTTAAAAAATTACACAATATTGATATAGCTATATAGTTCTGGAAAAAATCGGGTCGCCTTTCCTGAATATGGACCATTTATATGTCTGGAAATTTTTTGGAAGCGATAAATTAAATATATGTAAAAGCGGTTTAGCTAGAACTCGTACTCAGATTTTGATCAGGAAACTCGGAATCTGATCAAAGCCTGCTGCAATTTTGTTTTTAAGTTTCTTAGATATTTCAATAATGCCATTAGATTATCAAAAAAATGTGGATCAGATGTGAAGTAAACAGCACCAAACTAACCAGCAAAGGCATTGACCATCACTCTGCACAGATGACCAGAATCTGTTCGGGTCTATTAAAATATTCTCAGAATTTGTAATAAAAACTTCGTATACTGATATTATATGTAATTTAACAGTTCTTAAATATTTATATCGATTAAAGAAATAACAATTAAACAACGGCACTATTTTTACTTCAAATTACTTAAATATTGACCAAAGATATCAAGAGGTAACTTTCAATGCGTTCACCAATGACGTTAGATCAAAACCTTGAAGTAGTATACACCTCAGAATTTTAAAGATATAGCTAAAAACAGTTATTATACAGGAACATCCCTGTATATTATTTAAATTCTTATATAAATGCGTACTGAATTTACCGCCGTGC
Organism: Monochamus alternatus; assembly: GCA_037114965.1. Taxonomy (NCBI): domain Eukaryota; kingdom Metazoa; phylum Arthropoda; class Insecta; order Coleoptera; family Cerambycidae; genus Monochamus; species Monochamus alternatus. The sequence continues at coordinate 21,079,278 of CM073432.1, forward strand.
TACCGCATATTCTCTTATAATATTTGTGCCATTGTAATTGACAAAATTTACATTTCTTTTATTAAAACAACTTACTAATAATGAAAAAACAAACAATTTTCATTTCGTAATTATTCTTAAACGTGTAGAGAAATTCTGTTTAGGCATTATTTCTCATAAGAATTTTTCTTTTGGTAAAATAATAATCCCCGAATCAATAGAAAGTTTTATTACAATTTCGTCTTTGTAAATATAAACGTATAAAAAACGTGTCTCTTTTATATATATATAAACAGCCAAGCTTTATTAGGTTGTTTCCTAAAATTCCACGGAATTGTTTGCACAGGGCTACAATGCCTTCCTTTGTAAATATTGATTTAGAATTAATCGACATAATCTTTTAAATGTTATTACGGGTACTGAAATTCGTAATTGTATTTGCGAAGCGCAAAGAGGAATTTCGAAAACAAAACAAACAAACCAACGAGGACTCCATTTAAAGAAAAAAAGCACACCACTACAGCTCACTTCTGACAGTTTCAATATATCTTTTTCGCAGTTGTTAACGTTTTAACTTCAAAGCTTTCGATAGTGGTTAGTTTACTAGCTGCTTGCAAATTACCTTTTTCTGTGCATGGAGACTCGGCATCTGACAGCAACAAGTAATGAACCTTTTAAAATAGAAAGCTGAAACTATTCCATTTTGTTTCAATTATAAAGCCAACATACAGAAACGATGTAAGGTGTTAATTTATTTTTGCTTTATTGTAAAGGGAAGAGGAAAAGTTCTATCACTCACAATCCTTTACTCATTAAATGACAACCGATTTCGACAAGGTTAGAAGTTAGAAATAATAATTACATGAATTTAAAAAAATCCAGTTGATTATTATTTTTGTAATGTTATTCATGTAATATTTAGTATTATGTTAAAATTTAAACCAAGTTACGGGTTATATTAGATATTTACAGAATGTTTTCATTAAACCAGGTTAGTAAATTTACTAGATTAATTTTTATTTTAGATACTTAATTATTGAATAGAGCTTTGTCTATGGAATTGTTCATCAGCATACCTAGATGTGGTATCAGAGAGCATACATATGACTTCATTTATAGGAATTGTAGGAGATTTGATTTATATTAGCTTAAAATACCTTTCTAATACAGTAAAAAATATTAAATTCCTGTACCTAAAACACGCAATATTTTGCTATTCTAATCCCACATTTTAATTTTCACATGCTTATAAATAAATGTGAGTTAAATTTTAAAAAATACGTATTTTGAAAGATTTCTATACCTAATGTTGTTGTTGGTTAGACCGCAGTCTGTCGTTATATATTCGTTATTCTTCGTTACCATTGAATATTCGCAAATGGCATGAGACAACATTCCTGTTATTTGCTGAGCTCTATATTATTCAGTTCTGAAAATTATTTGTATTTGTGGAAAACACAATTTCAAGAATCCGGCATCCTTAAGTTAATTATGCTTTGTTTGATGCAATTTATCATCCAGCGAAATAGTCACTCATATTCCGAACACCCTGTACGTAATAATATAAATAGGTAACACCCTGCTAAAGAGGAATTCAGCGATATAAAGTGATACTTCCTTTTTTGTCATAGTCGTTAAAAAAATGGTGAAATTAAATGAAACAATGGATTTCGTATTAGCATTCCATGTACATTTAAGAGAAAGGTAAAATTCTAAAATATCGATTTAGAATTAGTATAAAAAATAATGTGAAATGGTTAAAAATACTTTTTTATATATTTTTAGGTATTAATAATATTGTGTGAAACTAACTACTCAGTGGACAAAAGCCCCAACCTGCGTTGAATTACACCCACAATATCTACCCATATATTCCTTATTATTAGCTTTTGTAACATTTTTTTACTGTTTTAGAAAGGTATTTTAAGCTAATATAAATCAAATCTCCTACAATTCCTATCAATGAAGTCATATGTATGTTCTCTGATACCAAACATCTAGGTATGCTAATGAACAATTCCACAGACAAAGTTCTATTTAATAATTATCTAAAAAAATAATCTAATTTACTCACTCTATAAAAATCTAACTTCACTTTTTTGGCAGTGGGAACACGGCAAATTCAACCACAATAGATGAGATCTGACCTATTTCTGCATTTTTAGGATTGCTTCTTCAGGTGGTCTCCTTTAAGTTGAATCAAATATCTGACTATAAAAATTATTATAAAAATTAAAATTATTTGAAGTTAAATATCGACAATGACTTCATTGATAGGAATTGTAGGAGATTTGATTTATATTAGCTTAAAATACCTTTCTAAAACAGTAAAAAAATGTTACAAAAGCTAATAATAAGGAATATATGGGTACATATTGTGGGTGTAATTCAACGCAGGTTGGGGCTTTTGTCCACTGAGTAGTTAGTGTCACACAATATTATTAATACCTAAAAATATATAAAAACTTTTACATAAAAGGTGAACATTTTTCAAGTAGGTATTGTCTTATTTAATTCATTGACAGGATGTCACTTTTTTGTCATTGTCGATATTTAACTTCAAATAATTTTAATTTTTATAATAATTTTATATTTGATTCAACTTAAAGGAGACCACCTGAAGAAGCAATCCTAAAAATGCAGAAATAGGTCAGATCTCATCTATTGTGGTTGAATTTGCCGTGTTCCCACTGCCAAAAAAGTGAAGTTAGATTTTTATAGAGCGAGTAAATTAGATTATTTTTTAGATAATTATTAAATAGAACTTTGTCTGTGGAATTGTTCATTAGCATACCTAGATGTTTGGTATCAGAGAACATACATATGACTTCATTGATAGGAATTGTAGGAGATTTGATTTATATTAGCTTAAAATACCTTTCTAAAACAGTAAAAAAAGGTTAAAAATACCCCTGACCAATTCTCTATATTTTTATACAGGATTAATTAAATTTGTCGCAAAAATAACTCAACTTTCGAAAAAAATATTTCGTCATGCAAAAATTACGTCCAAGAATAAACACGTAAAAAATCTTAGGTGGTTGTAATTAAAAAGAAAAACAAAAACGATGGGAACAAAAGAAATAAGAAACTTTATTTATATATTTACAAAAATGAACGATTATTTTATACCAAACTGTTATCATGTACAATGTTTTCGGCTAAGTGTTTGAGTGCTCTATGGTAAGAATGTAAGTATAACTATATGTGGATATTGTGTATGTAAATTGTGATTCGTAAAATGTGTAAGCATCCATATACCTTCCCCTGGCTCCGCTCTAACCAGCCGTACTCCGACACCGTTCATTTTTGCGACGATCCACCAGTAATCCCTCTACCGAACTGGTAAAAATAGCATCCCCGGTGGGCGAAATCGAAATCGTAAGGTGGAAAACACCTTACCGGAAACGGCAACTCCGCCTATTTATATTGACGGTAGGTATACGCACGCTTGGGGCACGTATTCGTAGTTTTACCGCTTATTTTGTGGCGGTAAACGGAAAGACCTAACCCTTCGACGAAGTATAGAGGGAACCGCAAAAACCACATCTGAAATAAAAAAAGGCCAGAGGGCATAGCCTACAACCCCTTCACAATAACTAAGCCATCTGCAAATACTGAAAAAATATAGATGAAGCTTTTACACGCCACAAATATTTTATTACGTTATGTGGAAGTTCAGAGGTATAAAAAATGTTCAGACAAACATCGTCATTTTAAAGTAACATCTTGTTTTTAATCAAACATAACTGCTGTATCATGCGTACTGCAGCTTTTATCTCCAAACGTTACGACCGGAATGCTTACGATAATGGTTATAAATTTCTGCTACTAAATTGATAATACAATCAACAAAAAGGAATGCCAGAAATTCAAAACAGATTTAAGAACCAACAGTCAAGGTAGAAACGGGTTGTAACTTTTTATCTTTTATATACAGTGTGTACACGTATTACTACTCGAAGAGGAAAAACGATTTTAGTTTTTTGAGAAGATTACCAATTTCTTAATAACATTTTGTGGTAGGTATCTCATACTAGCAAACAAACTTGAAACCAAGCAAAAAGATAAAGTAAGACCAAGTAAGCCATTGAAATTTTGCACAACTACTACTTAGAACTACTGTTAAAAGCTGAAAGTACAATGTTTGCAAAGTATAAAGTACATATTCAAAATAAAAGGCACTGCCCATAAAATAGTTTTCAACCCAGCATTACCCTTATACAGGGTGTCCAGAAATGATGATCTGAAAATTCAGGGGATAATTCTAGACCGAATATAAATACCTCTTTCTATAACATTTTTTCCAAAACTGATTATTAACGGAGTTATAGGGTGTTAAATTTAAAATTTTATTTTCGATTTTTGTAAATAACTTCTTAAGAAATCCAAATATTTATATAAAATTTGTATTTTGCGGACGAGAAATTCAAATATGTTTCTAATTTTGACGTCACTAGTAGAGGGCGCCACTTGTGGCACACCATGTTTCTTTTAAATGGCAAAACTTTTTTGCATCTTAATGTATCCATCTGACTATCGAAACAATCGATTCTCCTACCTGTTATTATCTGAAAAAGGTATACCTTATTGAAGTCATTAGGAGTAACAGTGTTCGAAATAATCTTATTTCGGTGCCTTTGAATATTCGCAGGTGGCTTGATATAACATTCCTGTTATTTGCGAAGCTCTATATTATTCAGTTCTTAAATGTTTAAAATTATTTGTATTTGTAAAATTGTGTCCAATTATTACTGGAAACAATTTATAAAATCTAAAAGCTTTGACTAACCATTAGGAATGTTCTAACGACCTGCCAATTCGATAACTAGAAACGGTTCTACGTCTGCGTTCTCATTCCAAATATAAACAGAACTAATCATTCTGTTTATCAAACCGTTTTTTGTCAAGGCATGTCAATGAGGTGTAAATATTTATGGTCTGGAAAATGTTTCTGCAGTATTTACAATATTTATTGTAATTTGATTGATCATCTACTGAAAACATCGAAAGAAAGTAACAACTTTCTTTTCAATATATATAATTTTTATTTGGTACAGTTTACGTACCGTTCTTCCATTCCATTTTTTTTAGAATAGATGGTCAGTCGAAGCATAGACAGAAATGTATTGCCAATAGATGAAATCCAATAAAGGAATATTACAACAGTAATGAAATATTTTTCTATTGTTTATGTTGTCAAAAGAAAAACCAATTATATGTATACAGGGTGTTTTTAAATGAAGTAGCAAAAATGAGACCACATATTCCTTAGGCGAAAATAAATGGATTTAACCTAACTTACCTATATCCCGCATAATAAAAAAGATACAGGGTGCCAAACTTAAAATTTTATTTTCGTTATTTGTAGAAAACTTCTTAAAAAATCCAAATATTTACATAACATTTGTAAATCAGGGGTTTTTGCTTGCGAGAAATTCCACATGTGGCTCATCATGTTTCTTTTGGAATTTTTGTGCTGCTTAGTGTATCCATTTGATTATTGAATCGAATCTCCTACCTGTTATATCTGAAAAAGGTATACCTTGTTGAAGTCGTTAGGAGTAACAGTTTTCGAAATAATCCTACATATTTGAAATATTCAGTGTATCGATTGAAAACTGTTATCGTTTCAGGTAAAGTAACTTTTCTACTGAAAATGCAGCAAAATGTTACTTGAAAAAGTTGTTCAGAACGGTAAATTATGGAGACATGCAAAATTTCAAAGAGATCGGCCTGCTTTGATAAAATCTTTGTGCTTTGTTGAAAAATGGTTTCATCAAACCTCGCCGATCTTCTTGAAATTTTGCACGTCTCCATAATTTACCATTCTGAACAACTTTTCAAGTAACATTTTGCTGTATTTTCAGCAAAAAGGCACCTGAAACCTAAACAGTTTTTACTCAGTGCACTGAACATTTCAATAGGATTATTTAAAAAATGGTTACTCCTACCGACTTCAGCAAGGTATACCTTTTTCAAAGAAAACACTTAGGAGCATCGATTGTTTCGATACACTAAGCTGCAAAAAAGAAACATGGTGTTCCACAAGTGACGCCCTCTACTAGTGACGTCAAAATTAGAAACAAATTTAAATTTTTCGCCCGCAAGAATCCCCGATTTATAAATTTGATGTAAATATTTGGATTTCTTAAGTTAATTACCAATATCGGAAATAAAATTTTAACTTTGACACGCTGTATGTTTTTTATTATGCGACTTCGGATATAGGTATGTTAGGTTAAATCGATTTATTTTCACCTAAGGAATATGTGGTCTCATTTTTGCTACTTCATTAAAAACACCCTGTATATGTCATAATGTTCACTTAGGAATGCTTCGGACGTTTCATGTTTTTTTATTGTTACCAGATATAAAAACTCAATATATCTAATGATTAATATTAGAGCGTATCAACTATACACATAATTTTTGTTAAATGCCAAGTTCTCTAGAAATTAGCAATGATAATAATTAATTTGCTATTAAAATCTGTGCAATATCTTTCAAATCACTGTGACAGAGGTAAATTAGACAATAAAGAAAACATCAAAAGTTATAAGTTAATATTACGTAATATCAATTAAATATAATTGGTAATAAAATATGTACGCTGACATTAAAGTAACAATAAGCGCTTGAAAGAATATTGCTTCACGACTAGTTAAAGAATTTAACTTGATGTTCTTTAAGACTGGATTTTACAAAGCCAAATGATTTGAAGTAGACCGAGATTTTTTCCCACCCACTTGAACACGTGTCAAGGTGTATTATAATTTCCTTCATGAAATTGGCGAAAATCCGGTTATAAGGTATCCTAGCCTGAAATTGACATGTTAATATTGGCCTCAGCTGAAAATTTCCTTTATATATTGGATTCTACACGATACATCCGAAAACGAACATAAATATATTTATTTGTACATACGAGGTTCAGAAAATTGATGTTCATCAGACAAACCGAGGGTAAGTTTAAGAGGTTAAGGGACTACAAGGTACGGTGTGGTAGAGTGGAGTAATGTAAAACATATAGAACTATTCTTGAGTGTCAATCTTTATCTTTCCTGACGTAGAACTGTTGGAACATTTACGGAGTTTCATGGAGAGTGAAAGTAGGTAATTAAGCAAAGATGGAAGGAGGCAATTGAGCTGTTACGATATATTTGGAAGTAATTGCATTGAGTCTTGATCTGTTCATTTCTGGAAACGGATATGACAACATAAGATTCAAAACAGGAATGAAACAACGAAAGTTAATTAATCTGTTTACTTCCATGCAACGAATCATGAGACCAACTGGTGATGTTTGAACTGCTATTGAACCTCTATATTTTCCTTTACACTAGTTAAGGTAATATTCTTCAAATCTGCCATATCAGCAAAACTACTCTTCTCTTAAGGAATACTTAATAATAAACACCACAAATTCATTTGATCTGTAGTAGTTTTCCGGGTTGCTATGCCTGGACCTAGGTAACTAGTCGCTGTCAGTAACAAAATTCTGTCAATGAATGAACTCTTAAATCTGTAACTTCCATTTCGTTTAATTTGTAATAATAAGATATTGTTTTAATTTGCTATTTGTGGCACACTTTTATATGTCAATGAATTAACCAATTTGTTGGCAAAAATGAAAATTTATAATAAAAATTAATTATGGTACCTCACAGAAAAATACCAAACGAATGCAGTTATGCAATAACAAACGTATATGTGACCTTGTGTTAAATACCTATTTAAAGTACAAACAAATGTCAACATTTTATACTGTAATTGACACTGGCACTACTGTAATATTCAGAGTGGAATATTAAAATGTCCAAAATTGGCCACTAAATTAGAATCGATTTTTTTTGTCTCCAATTTCTTGGCCAATTTATTGAAGTTGAATTTACCACAATTTCATCATCCACTACATGCTCAACTTCACCATTTCTTGGATTAAATATTTGTTATCAGTAATTAATTTCGGACTTGTCTTCATAAATTATCCCTTTCAATTTAAAACTATTTCAAGACAACGATTAAATCTATCTAAAATCTAACATAACTGTGTACAACATATCAAAAGATGACAAGTTATGTAATTTTGGCGGTTTTTCCCATTTTATTTTATTTTATCCTTAGAAACTGAGTAAGAGCAATGTTACGTATTCTTCAAACCGAAGTTCAAACCACATCTTGCAATATACAGGGTGGCGTTAATGTTTCAATAGATATTTAGAGCAAATGTTTGGGATGGCTTCAACAACACATTCACTTCTTAATATATCGAATAGAGATTTAAATGCAGATAAATGTCATAACTTTTTGAATACCAATTATTTTCTCTTCTGGAAGATGTTCTACTCCATCTGATACAAGATATGTGATATCAGCATAACTCGTCGCTGCATACTTATTTCCTAAATATATCGTTTGGTAGCGGAGGTCCTATACCATGGCCATCCAGCTAGCAAAGTAGTTCTATAAATTTAGAGTAATAGAAGTTTTATATTCTGTTAATATTTTATAGTTGTATTTAGAATACTAAATTGTTGCATTAATGTGGCAGATGAGACTATTTTGCCTTCAGAAATTGAATTGTTTTTTAAATTTGTTGCAAGTACGTTCTTAGAGCATAATTTATAGAGCATTTGTAAGATAACTGCTAATGTAGCCCTATAACTGTGTACAATAACATAATTTTACAGCAACGGTGCTTATAGAATCAAATTACTGTAAAACCGATGCAAAATAGTGCTTTATAGAATTATACCATCTCCTGTGACACTTGTATAAAATTATTCCGTAATGTCGCTTATAGTTTAAATATAGAAATATTGTATAAGGCGTTGTTAAGTTACAATTCTGCTGCGGAAAACAAATTACAAATATGGAAGCTGCAATCGAACTTAAGAGAAAAAGCTCTTTAAAGCAGTTATAGAGAATAATAATACAGTTGTTATAAAATAATTACAGAGTAAATAAGTAACAAAAGCCTTTTTGTTCCATAAAGAAACGCTATAGAACTATAATTTATATATGAAGGTTTCCCATACCCCCATCTGCCTGTAAAAGTATGAAATATTTTGATCAAAGTATAATGGGGAAATTTGTATAACATAGTCGTGACTTGTAGAAATTATTATCTTCTTGCAGAAAGAAAATTACATTACGATAGATAAGATTTATTTGATTGCTAATATAAACTGATTTTCTTATAGAAATTTAGTAACATATTTAATTTGGACCATTCGAAACCTTATTCATTTACACTTCTAGATGTTGAAGTTAAAGAATTTTATTACCTTTATTAAATAATATTGAAATATCACAATAAATGACAACACTGTGATATTAAGTGGCATAGATCTGTTATAGTATTTGCTTACCAAGCATATTTGCTCCATAATCATTGCAATCGACACAAAAATGTCATATTAGTGAGAATCCATTGGAAGTACAAGATAATGCCTTTCTTTCTGTCGCCATATTGCGAAGAAAGAAAAAAATCTTAATTAAAAATATATACAATATAAATAGATGAAATGATAAGAATAATATGGATATACTTTCTGACAGTTTTATATACAGTTTGTTGTTAAAATCATCAATATAGAAAACATTTCTTTATTAGATTTCCAGCATCAAAAGAAATATAAGGTTAAAATAAAAAATAAAAATAAAACTTTTGCCGCATTAAAATGTACTGCTCCCTGATGGACAAATCAACTAAGCAATTCGTAATGATGCGAGTACTCCTACGCAGGCTGATTAGGTCCATCTTATTGGTTCTTGTTGGCCTATCCACATTATTTCTAACATGTGCGATACAGAAACATTTTGTTTTTAAAAGATACAATTAAATAATTCTCTAAATAGAACACCATACAACACAAAAATTGTATAACGAAGTGCTATATAATTTTTATGAGATTGCTTTGTAACTGTGTTATAAAAATTCTGTAAGACCTGTGGGAACGTTTATTCAACAATTCCATAAGTATTTCCTGCAAACCATACAAAACCGCTTAAAGAACTAAAAGGTTCTATAGAACGGTGCCAATTTTTATGGTATAAGTGTTGTAAGAACATTCTGTTCTTAGAACAAACATTGCTCTATAAAAATTACTCTGGAAACGTTCTTCCGATTTTTATAGAACAGGAGCACCTGGGCACCTAAATCAACCAAACTGAATCCTTGCGATTTATTTATGAAGTTATTTGAAACAATATTTATGCCTTTGAAATAAATTATCGTAATCAGTTACTGTAGAGTATTCAAAATGCTGAAACTGATTTCAATGTTTTTGATTTTCTTCAGTTATGATTTTTATTGTTCAAAAAGATAATGATTTTAAAAGCGCTGTAACTTCTAAACTAAGAAAGATATGACCTACGTTTATATGAACATTTCTTCGTTAAATTAAATTGACATTTGATTGCTAAAGGCTAATGAACCACTGAGTATGGGTAAATATATATATACTAGGTGTCGCATGCATTTTTCATTTGAAAATGAATACAGATTTTTGCAAATCCACTCTAAAAATCAATTAGGGAAATACTCGTATTTAGTGGGAAAGCTGTTGCGCTGAAAATATTTTGCAGATGGCCTACAAGTTACCCCAAACAAAAGAAAGGCTTTATATCACGCTTTATTGTGCCAAAGAAGCCTGTTTATTTATTTTATGAACAATGCGCAATTGTTTGCTTACCTAACAATTAAATAAAGCATTAAAGTCGGCGTAGGCTATAAAAGGCACAGAGAAGCCATATTTTTCATGCGACGTATTACCGATCCAGTCCACTATGTGGAATGTGAATTGTTCACAATTTTCTAATATTCAGGTCAGGGATGAAAATGTGTTTGGATAAATAATTGAGGTAAACGGTTCAAATGAACTAATTAAGTCTTTCTATTTTTTTTGCATTATCAGCAACAAAAAAGTACCGTGAATGTAGACTTATATATCCATTCTATTTTTAGTAGCAATGCGTTTTCCGATTGTAATATTTATTTAAAAGCGATCACCGTTATTTGCTGATTTTATTGGCGATATTTAGTACCGCAAAACTTATCTTATTTGCCAAAATATAATCAATCAATAGAGACTATAAATTTACCTAAAAAAAATTATAACCAATATCCCGACAGAAGTTGCAACATTGGAAGTAAGGGTTAATAAAAAATTAACTCTTACAGAGCTACAAGCTACAAATTCATTTGTGAATAAACAAAGCATTATGTAAAATATTTTTTATGATTCTTTTACAGCAGGTACAACGATGCATTGTAAAATGCTAATAAATATTATAATTTTAAAATTCTAAGAAATATTTAATGAATGTTGAAATTAAATAACTTTAATAGATGTATTTTTGCATTTTTGTCTAAAAGTTCAAATAACAAATTTACTTACAAATTTAGTGAATTTTATTTATTAATTTAGTATGTGACCCAATGAACAACATACTGAAAAGGGTATTAAGGGGTAAAGGAGACATGGACTTATAACAGAAATAACAAACTAAATTCAATAAGAATTAGATTCCATGTCCTTGCCTCGTACTAGCTATATGCGTTATATTACATGTATGGAATTATTAATTTATCGATTTAATCATTATTTACCACTATAATACCTGCTTATTTAAATCAAAAACTATTTTCTCAGTAGCTTTAACTTTATGAGAAATATATTGTTGATATTAACAGTTCATAAAAAAATGGGAACTGTGTATAAGAAAATGTAACAATTACAGAAATACCATACAGATAAAAATTTCAGTTCGAATCATATTGAATTGAATAAAAGATGTATAAGAAAAATGGTACGAGTATTAGTCTATTAACCTTTAACTACCTCAATATAGGTAGGGTAAGTGCATGAAAGCGCGCATGTAAATCGTACTTCAACCCTTCTGAAAGCAGGATTGAAGTGCGGATGACTGTAACATGAAAATAGTCCCCTACAACGTATATGTCGCCGGTTACTTCCGTTAAAAAATAATAGGTATGTGCGAAAATAGTAAAATTTATTTGTAATAAATTTACCTCTATCAGGTGTGGCTTCAAGTCCATTGTCACTGGAGGGCAGTAATTTTTCGGTTGCACGTTCATCGTCTATGCTGTCACCGTATTTGTAACTATTACTGTCTTCAGATTTGGACACTTTAAATCTTCGCTCGGACATCTTCGAAATTAAAAATTAAGTTAAATGGAACGCAGTCCCAGGAAATTATAAAACATAACTCTACCAAGGCATGAATCGAATGCAAGTGAAATGTACTTTCAGAATAAATATAATTACGCGGGTATAACGATTTTAAAGATAAACCGCTCTTACACCGTTTATACAGAGCGCGCACAATTTATACCACTGACAGCTGTCACCCCGTTTGTAATACTATTTGTATTTGTTTACCGGCAAGCAAACGACATCTTTAGTGGGTTTTATCAGCTCGTTGAAATAATTCAAAACTAGCTAGCTTCGCCATCTATTAATCGATTATTCTGTAGTTCATAGAAATAAACGGTAGTAAAAAATAAAGTTTCCAGCTAGTTGCGCACAAATTTGAAGGATATGTCAGAGGGTGCCATCTATCGCAATATACTTTAAACATAAGCTTAGTGAAAGCCGTCGTGTTTTGTTTCCTACCTCAAAGATGTCAGTGTAAGTAGGAATTCAAAATACCGGCAACTGCAAATAACGCATTAAATTTTATAATACATTTTTACAGGGGGTAAACATTTTCTGTTAAAAATACAACTGTATTATTACAAAATACTTAAAAAATACTATTTAAAAGACGTATAACGCCTGTATCTAACAAAGGAGAAGGGTCTAGGGTTTTGTCTGTAGCTATCATAAGCTCAGTCTTCTACGGTTTTTGGATAAAAAGTGTTGTTTTAATAATTCTTTTTTAATAACATCGAATTTGTTACACATTTAGTAATATACAGGGTTAACCTTAAACCTATACGCATAACTTTAACTGCGTTTTCTAGACCTCAAAATAAGCCGAAAAGTCTATAAAAGCATGTGTCCTACAACGTTTCATTTTCGACATACAGGGTGTGCAAAGTTAGTATTTGATGACGGTTTTTAATTAGTATACTTCTCAAACACGTAGATATAAATTAATGAAATTGGGTACAATCCTATAACTTTTTGAAAGTAAAAAAAATTAATACACTGTCCAGGGCCGGGTAAAACAAGGATGATAGTGCGCCAAAAATACCCAAACTTTTTGTTTTTTTAATAATTTCATAGCAGAAATTATAATTCTAAAAATTTTTACATAAAAAGGGTATTCTTGCTACTTGTGAAATTCGATGTCGGCAATTTTCGAGAAAAATGGATTTGAATACAGGGTGAATCTTAAATAAGTACAAATATTTTAACCAGCAGTATAGTTTTGTGTGTAGAACACATAATTAATAGTTTTTTTACAAAAAAATCAGAAATAAAAAAGTGAAATTTTAAATAAATTTCGTAATTTTTCAGTAGAAAACTTGTTGAGGACCGCTGGCCTAGACCGACCCTTCATACTTTTATGAGTCATAGTGCTGCAGACTGAACGTGTGGTTCACAGTGTTGCCAGTATTACACAAATGTCTTTGCTTCAAGGGAGAAAAAATCTCAACTTTTAGCGAATTTTGTCAAGTGTAACATTTTATATTATTTTTTATTATCAAACTGTCATTGACTGTCATGACAGATTATCGGAAGCCCAAGTCAAACTTGTTAACCCCACATAATGCATGAAAATAGCAATAAAATTTGCTAAAAGTTGACATTTTTTCCATTTTAAATAAAAAACGCGTGCATAGTTTTTCGTTATTCTTCATAAAATAACTTAAGGAAATTGTGTTTTGTGTCCCTTTCTAACAGTGTACAATGACATTTAACTTGTGAAATGTGGATTACTGATTAAATAGTTAATTTTTTAACAAACAGGTAAGCTTGTGTGCACTTTTATGTATAATTTTTGAACATTGGACATAGTAATATCACGTAATATCTTCCTAAATATTTTACGGTAGTATTGAACTTGCGGAAATTCATTTTTAATCGTTGAAGTATAGTAAGGTTAGTTCAGATGTTAAAATTTATGTTAATATTGCTGCGTATCATACTACATACCCAATTTTACTGTACTTATGCTTAAAACAAGTATTTTTAAAATAGAACTATTAAGTTAAAGGAAACGTAATATTTATATTGGAGGAGATATGGCAACCTCGCAACAAATCATATGTTTCATTAGGTTGTTGGATAAAAAATCAGCCAGCGGTCCTCAAAATGTGGGTATTTTTTAAAAAAATTAATATCTCCGTAAATATTAGAAATTTTTAAAAATGGCTTTCACTAGACTGATTTAAATGACGAACTACACCAGCAGTTAAAATATTTGTACTTATTTAAGATTCACCCTGTATATGGGTACATGCTAAATCGCATTAAAAATCTATGGAACTTGAAACAGGCTTTTAAAAGAATGAAAAAAAATTGTATGGACATGTTTACTTCTTAGTTTTTATAAACAAAAAGATTAAGGGCGCCGTATTCTTGAAATAGCGTTTTCTACAAGTACATGTCATTTTAGACATTTAAGAACTGAATAATATAGAGTTTAAAATAACAGGAATGTTATTTCATGCCACCTGCGAATATTCAAAGGCACCGAACGAGACGAGAGAGCTAACGAGAGAAACGCGGTCTAACCAACAAATTTTTATGTACAGAAATCTTTCAAAATACGTATTCTTTTTAAATTTAACTGTAGATGTAAATATTGTTATAACATAAATTTACATAGTTCTGTATATGAGATCGTCCACTTTTATAAACATGTGAAAATTGTTAAAATATGGGGTTAGAATGGCAAAATATTGCGTGTTTTACAAAATAGTAAAAGTGGATAAACAAAACATCAATAATTTTATTTTTGATATTTTGCTCTACGTGTTTTATTTTTCCAGATTTCTGTACCTAAAAAGCACCACAAATATTTTGCACACATTACATTTTATTCACTATTCTCATTATTTGTCCTCAGCTATAATTTCCGAAGTGTATGCGTATAGGTTAAGAATCGCCCTGTATGTTCCTGTAGAGAATATCTAGTAACAGTGGTGGCTCGTGACTTTTTAAACTGATGAGGCAAACAGGCAGGCTCAAATATCTATCTACGGCACCAAATACGAATATAATATTTAATATTTTTTTGAGACTTCCTAAATCATTATTTATTGGTAAATCAGCTTATGCAATACGTTCAGGATTATTTGAAAGTGCTCTATTTATTAAGCAAATAAATTCTTTTTATTAAATGTAATGTGGACAAATTTAATTCTAGAACTCAGTTCTACGATTATTACACCAGGCAAAAGAATTACCTTTACAACAGCTTTTGTAGAATTTTAAGAACGAGGAAAGGAACTGATTACACAGGAATGTAATTTTTTAATGCACTTCCTCCTAATATAAGAAACGTAAAATAAAACGTAACACATTTAAACTGAAAATAAAGAATTATCTTTCGGACCAAGCTTTTTATACTCTTGTCTGAATATTTTAACGGTGATTTTATAATGTAATTGTCCATTGTGTTAAAAATCTGATTTTTAAATTGTTTTTAACTGTTTTATCACTTATATATAGATTTTTTAAACCAGTCTTTTATAAAATTTGACTATTGCTTTGTTTTTGACGTGTGTAAGCACTGCGATGTGTGTGGCATGAACTTGAAATAAATAAATAAATTGAAATAAATAAAAGTTGGGAACATCGTCATAGTTCCAAACTTTCAAATTAATTAATTTTCGATTTCTGTTATCGGTAAACAAAACACATGACTCTCAAACAAGTTTATTTAATTTCGCTGGGCTACTTACTGGTAAAGCCATTCATATTTATTTATTAAAGGCGTGATTTGGTTGACCGCAGGAATGAGCGATAAAAGTGGAGTTGGGTTAAAGTTGTCAGATTCAGAAATACCTAATCCGGGAAAATATTTCGAATTTCCGGGATTTAACAATAATTCACTCCGGGCAGTAAAAAGACAAATTATCTCAATGGCCTCTCTATCTTTAAAAATGTAAAGGGTATCCTATAACTAAGGGGTCATAGAGTAACGAGAGATAATAGACATCAAAATATGCAATATAAGCCAAACAATGCCTTATTGTACAGGAGAGTTAAAAAAGATGTTTTTTTATTAATATCTAAAAAACTCTACAGGGCGTGCACACAGGATAAGTCAATTCATTTTTTTCATAAAAATATATCATCTACTAGATAAGCCATTTTCATAATTTAGTATAATAAAACTATTAAAACTACAACTTTTTTGCCTGTTCCTTTTTTTGTATCTGGCCTTTTCTAGAAAAAAAAATATACTCATACTTTTGCACGTCTGTCAACATGTTGAGACCAAAATAAAATACTTTGTAGAAACTTACTCAAATATGTTTTTATGTTAAGCTTAACAAAAAAGTTCAAATACACTTTTTTCTCTGTGTTACGTGTCATATACATTCACATCCCGGACCAGTTGCCGTAATTTCTCAATAAAATAGAACCAGGAATCAAAAAAAAAAATAGAGTTTCCTATATGTGGGAAATCTCTCGGGCAGATAGAACATGAAAAAATAAGAGCAAATTAGGTAAATTTGTTTTATTTGCTCAATATACAGGGTGTCCGGGAAACAGTGGGATATCTCTCGAGTGCAGATAGAACATAAAAAAATAACATGAAAAGTTCCTATAAAATTTTGTCCTACAGCCCCTCCCCCTGCGGAGATATGTGTCCCCTGTGTGTGTCCCTGAAAGACGCCACTGTAAATTGATTTTGCCGGTTGAGGACCTCTTAAAATAGTGCCCTTGAAATAATTTAGCTGTTTTAGTTTACCAGGGGCAGTCTAAGCTTTACAACTTAATGCCTAAATTTTTAACACCCTGTATGATAAAGACTTTTAAATAATAGGTATGGGTCACTTCAACCTTAGACTAAAAATATGTACTTTTGTTTATTGTCGATAAAATAAACCGTTTACGAGTAAAAGTTCCACCTATGTTGGCATGTTGAACCCTCTTATGAAGTTTTCCAATAATTTCGTTAAGGTGCCTTCTGGGAAACCATTGCGTTTTTTTAAATTTTGTATTTTTTCGGATCTTAAAATAAAACTTTCCTGTTTGAATGCCTCTCGTATTATTCGAAGCCCTAGAAGGGCCATGTCTACATTTTTTTTAAGTTTTGACTTTATTCTCCGAATTCATAGTTTTAACTCTGAATTCAGACTTTAAACTCTGAATTCATATTTTATAATCTCTGATTTCAGACTTTAATTTCTGAATTTGCACTGCTAACGAAATTATGGGACACTCAGAGCTTTCTAGATAGAGAATTGAGATTTAGAGGACATAATATACAGGGGAAAATGAAACTTTACGATATTTGTCATCAACTATAACATTTGTATAATTTTCCTGTTTTTGATTCTAGAGACGATTTAAGGTGTACTGTACTTGTTTGGGAAATGATTTAGACCACTTAATTTCCTTAGACCTATTTTTATTTCTGAATCTAGATTGTCGTGATGTGCTAACCCCAATTTCCTGATTAAATTTGATTGTACCATTGCCATGAACAGTAATATTTAAGTACTGGGTGTCTAAATAATGTTGTGCCTTTGAATCACACCTGAAATGCCTATATTAAACAGCCGCATTTAATCGTCAGCAGTGCTACTAGTCATGTACTGGTTTCAAACTGGGTAGTTCTACAGTACATCAGAAATGAGGCCAACAACTCGCAATCTTAACTGTTCACAATCTATCATAATAGTTCACAGAATATGAGTACGCAAGACATAGCACGTGTGTACACATCTAGTAGTCATCGGCTACTCAAAGCTGGGCCTGAACACAGTCACAAGCAGAAAGCAATCCACTTCATTCAGACATTAAAGTCTGAATTCAGAGTTTAAAGTCTGAATTCAAAGTAAAATGTCTGAATCTAAAAAAAATTGTAGACGTGGCCCTTCCATGGCTTCGTAGTATCGCACTTTCTTATCGAGAAAAAAAATCATGGTCCTTTTTTATTAAAAATAAAACCTGAATTCGTTTATTATTCTTTTTCTCGTAAACGGTTCATTTTATCGACAATAAACAAGACTACTTGCTTTTTACTCTAAACTCTAAAACTCTAAAGTTGAAGCCACTCCGATGAATTTTATTTTAAAGTCTTTATCATGTTAAAAATTTAGGCATTAAGTTGTAAAGTTTAGCCCGCCCCTGGTAAACTAAAAATGCTAAATATGTTTCAAGAACACTATTTTAAGAGGTGTCTAACACATTAAATTTTTATTAAATTATATTGAGTAGGTACTTTAAAAGTTATTTATTAAAAACCGATTTCCCGCGGCATCCTTCAGGGACACATATCTCCGTATAGGGGGTCCTGTAGGAAAGAGTTATAGAAACTTGTCATCTTATTTTTTCATATTCTATCTGCACTCGAGAGATTTCCCACATACCCTGTATATTCCGTTAAAATCTCGGTCATTTCTGGCCACCTGGCAATCCTAAATTGGGTGTAGTGGTTTCTTTATCACGAACAAATTATCATAATATGCAATGTTATGTTTACTTATTAAATAATTAGTAAATATGTATTTAGTATTTCTCACGTTTTCCTGCTCTTGAAGCCCTTGTCACTGCCATGTCACATTGAATACACACAAAACTTAATGGAAACTATGATGGTAATCACCCCACCACCCAGACCCATTACATCACATGACAGCAACATGCAATGAAATTTATTTATTAACAAAATGAGAAGACTGGATTTTGTTATTAAATAACTGTTTTTGTTTATGAGAAATTTTTTATTTATTTTTTATAGAGAGGAAGTAATTATATTGTTTTAAACTGGTTACAAGTGAGTTAGTACCAAAATGCTGGATGCGCTCCTGTCCACTATCCAATAAATGATTTTAGAATAACTAATAATATGCATCCCTTAGCATTACTGAAGTCACAATATTGTATGATAGCGTTTATAAATTTAAAATAATTAAATAATCTCTCTAATTTTTAACGTCACATAATAATATACAATAAAGCAATAATACAACAGCATTATTTTGGTATTAAGGCCATCATCCAATGTGCTATGATTTTTGGAGATATTGTATGCCATGAGCTAGGAAACTATTGTCGCCCGCTCAGAATTTGCTACGCTCTTCAAACAACAGTGGTTTTTTGTTTTATAGGCTGTCCCAGAGCCAATATGGAAAACCATAGTAGCAATTTAATCACAAAAGGAGCACGCAGGAAGAATTTATTTTATAGTATAAAATGATGCTGCATTACATGCAAAATTTAGTGAGATTAGAGAGTTTTATCACTTACATAACATTACATATCGCTAATTAATTTCATTGAAATGCGCAATCGCAATATATGAATTTTTATATGGCAATACCGTTAACGTAAGCAACGTTCTCATATCGGATATATGAGAACGTTGCTTACGTACGTAACTATATACAGGCCTGCACTACTAACACATATCAAACTGACACGATAACAATATTAAGAAATAAACTATTTTAAATGGTAGAATTCACATATAACCGCTCGACACATCACAGGTATGGTAGGAATCTGAATGATAATGTAAAATGGTTTGCTTATAACATTCTGTCGGATATATGTAAATCAAGCTTTATAAGTGCTTCTAATTCTCCATTTTTTCGATCTTTAAAGTGCAATTTCGATTTACAAATAATATTTTCAATTATATGTAATAATTTCGAATCCTGTTACTTGATATTTAAAATGGCACAACAAAACATGAGTGAAATGAAATTTTTATGAAATGCTTCAAGAATTTCATATTTTTTTATTTGTTTCATATACTACATATTCAAATTTATTAATGCACCAATTCTTAACAGCATTTTTGTCCATATTTGGAATTTGGAGTAACACGTGCAGGGTATTATTGGGTATTTAAACAGTTTTACCTTTATTATTGGATTTTTGTGCATCTTTTAGTGACTAAGTGAATAATTTCGCATTGCAAAGTTTTAAATCAACTAAAACAATTAGCATAAAGACGTTAATTCTGCTACGTCAGTCCGTTGCATAATGGATAACTTATTTACAAAATGAGATAAAAGGACATCACTTAATGGCAAATTTATGCAATTCTTTTCCAGTATTCTGATTTTATTAATTTTTTTCAGCCCAATTTGAGAAAACTAAATAATAGTAAAATATATTCTAAATATTCCTTCATATGCTCATTTTTTTTAATGAAATGAATCTTCTGTCTCTTTTTATTCAGTGTACTTTTCAAATAATAAAGGAATTTACTACTGCTGTAACTGGACAGGAACAAGTAATGCTGTGTCTATGAGTATTACATGTTTGTACTGCATTACATGTTTTTCGGAATTTTAATATGGATATCATTACCACACCTAAAATACCTGGAATCTAGAACTGTATTTTGCAATTTTAGTCATTTTTTATTTTCCATCTATAAGTATTAGCAATCTAGCTTAATTTGAGAAATCTAACAGCACTAATGCAAGGCTTTATACTGCTCAAATGATCCAATCTAATGCAGAGCTAAGTTAAACGTATAACACTACTTATTTACATGCTGAGGAATATGAAAGATTAAAACTAGTATTTGTAGTAATGCAATTTATTTAATTATTCATAGAAACTGCCATCATATGGTAACAAAAGGAAGTAACGACTAGTTCTGTAAAAATGTATATACAAAAACAGTGATGATTTTCAAGACATTAGACATACCTTAAAGTTACTTATCAACCACTAAATACCAGATATGTGAAGGACACTTATTTTTAACATTTAAAACATTTTTTTTTCTGGTTTTTAAAACTTTATAATTTTTTTTTATAAAATTATATCACTTTTAATTTTTTTTTTGTTGTATATAAATTTTAGAGACAACTAGACATCAAAATAAAAATGCCTTTGTAAGCGTCTTTACATACATGCAAGCTAAAATAAATTTTAAAAAAATAATAAACACAAGAATATTAATTTTTGTATCACAAGCACAATTTCAATAAAATAAACAGGAAATTAAAATAACGATAATAGAAAAAGTAATACATCAAATGTACAACAAAAACGCTTACAACAATGTGGATAAATAAAATATTAAAACTGAAGAAATTTTTATAGCAGCTTATTTGGTAACGTTTTTTAATCAATTCTTCTTACATGGGCTTTTGGTTTTTTCTTCAATGGTCGAAAGTGGTGTGTAGTAGCTGCGGCACCGATTCCCCTTCTCAATGGTCGATGAGTGCTGTTTGTTATTTTGATTGTCATACTGCTTCATGACATTAGATGCATTGTTAGAACAATTCACCAATTCAGCAGCTTTAATCTGGAAAATAGTTAATGTACCCAATATCAAAGTTTACATGTAGTAGGATTAGTACTAAAATGTCGATTAATACAAAATTCACCTGAAGGCAATACAAAATGTTTGTGTTTGTTCTTTTTACAGTTATTCTATTTTCTTCTGTATTTATGCTTACTATTCAAAGGTACCAAAGTAAAACGAATATATAACGACAGAAAGTGGTTTAACCAACAAAGTTTTAGGTACAGAAATCTTTCAAAATTTGTGTATTTTTAAAACTGTAGATGTAAATATTGTTATAATATAAACTTACATAGTTCTGCATATAAGATAGTTCACTTTTGTTTATAAGTGTGTGAAAATAATAATTGTTAAAATGTAATGTAATGTAAATGTAAATGCTAATTAGAATAGCACAATAATGTGTCTTACAAATGCATTTCAAAAGTTAATATATTAATTGAGTAGAATTTAAATAGTAGAAATGGATAAACACATCAACAATTTTATTTTTGGTATTACTTTTGTATGTGTTTTATTTTTCGAGATTTCTGTACCTAAAAAACACCACAAATTTGATCATTTTACAGCAAGAAATATGGCGACCTTAACATTAGTTCTTAGTTGCTGCACTCATTAATAGAAATCTAATGAAATTTCTTTTCAGAACTTGCAGTAGTTCAAAAGCTGTTTTAACGGATTGCCATTATTATTGCCATAGATTGTACATACATTTCTTGTTAATTCAAGTATAAAATTAGGTTTAAAATAAGTGATTTGACATGAATATTATTATTCTTATATTCGTAAAAATAAAAACAAATTCAGGGATGCATGGAAATGTTTACTTTTGGTGTTTGTTTTATTAATCACAATTTATTGATATTTTAAAATACGTGTAATAAAAATATATATTAACTTTTTTCAGGATTTTTTTCCAAAAATGCTTCATTCTTTATTAAATTTTTATATATTACAAAGTGCATAATAAAATATATACAATGTCGCAAACGAATAATTAAAAATTATATGCTTTGATTTATTATCAATTATTTAGTAGAATATTTTAAGTTTACTTTTGTTTTTTAGAAATCTGAAATATGTTTTAATAAGATTGAATATTCATTAAGGAAGCACAAAACTGCAGATATATTTTGCATATAATTTCATTGTTTCTAATATTTATCTTAAAAAAGTATAAGTATATAAATATAACCTAATTTGAATTAAAATTCAGCGTGTTCCAATAAGTAATATGTACAGGTTTCTACAAATATTGCTGATTCATTTAATATGTCGTACAACTTTTTTAAACAATTTTTAAATTAGTTATAAGATAATGTCTGAAATGTGACATTCGATTGTCTTCTTGATATAAGTGATATATTATTAAAACCTTTTCAACTGACTTTCTTCCACTATTATTTTTTTTATCTTAAACAATAACAACGTAGAAAGTATGGGACAATTTTTATGTTACCAAATTGTATAACAGCGCAACATATTTTATTCAATGAAGTATTTAGTATTTCAATTATATATGAGGAAATTAGGTTAATGATAATCTTCAATGAATATAGAAATAATTACTCTTGTTCTTTCGATAACAAATAAATTATATAGCTTTCTTACAAAGTGTGGGAAATGGCTAACATTCATTATATACATGTGGTTAATGAATCAATCCAATTATTAGTATTCATCCGATTGCCATGTAGGACGGTTACGGTGGCTTAAACTTTAAATTATTATTTATAGATTTTATATTGGCAGTAAATCAGTTGGTATATATTAACTTCATTAATATTTTATAAAAATCTCTTCAAAAAGTTTACTTTCTCTAATGTTGTGTTATAATGTAAGTAATTAATGTAATTGTTTAACATGCATATGTAAATAGTTCCCCGCAGAATTTAAAACTGTCATTAATAATAATTATAACTGAATTTAAGAAAATTTAATGAGCGAATCCCTTTCTAATTGACTGCACCCGACAAAGTTTTTACAAAATGGGGCACTTACTTTGCATGTAAACTGAAGTTCCCGAAGAATGCCAAGAAGTTGGATCAAGTCGCTTATTAAATGCATAGACTTGTTAGAAATAGCCTGAGTCAAAAGTTTTTCAACTTCCAATTTGAGTAACACCAGAGCCAAGACTGATGATCGGAAGAATGCACAGCTGTTATTGGCCAACAATATTTCTAATCGTGTCAGGAGTTGTTCCTTTTTCAAAACCTCGTCAATTTGGTATCCAACCATCCAGCGTGATGTGATGTAATCCAAAACTTCAAGGTATATGACGAGAAAATCAGCGCAAGTTGTCGTTCGATTATTGTCATTGTTATCTAACTTCAATTTTTCTTTGACAATTTTTAACATTCTGTTTAAATCGTTCATACTAAAGCTCCTAGAAATTGCTACAAGCTGATTCGCATCAACATTGCATCCCTCCTTTTCCGCAGCAACATAAAAACAGCTGACTGTCAGAC
The DNA here is from genome assembly GCA_037114965.1 of Monochamus alternatus. Taxonomy (NCBI): domain Eukaryota; kingdom Metazoa; phylum Arthropoda; class Insecta; order Coleoptera; family Cerambycidae; genus Monochamus; species Monochamus alternatus. Next base: position 21,103,157 of record CM073432.1, read on the forward strand.
AGTTTAGATATTTTTCTTGCACCTATTTTACAAGCAACATAATTAATTCATATAAAACAAATGTAATACCACAAGTTGATAAATTTTTAACTACGAAGCTCGAGTAAGTTATATTTTAGTTACAGTTAGATACAGGGTGTTCAGTGTGTCCAAAGTATTGTAATTTAATCAAACTTATCTGTACACAAAATTGCACCCTTAAGGAGTTATTAGCTCCCAAAGTAGGGTGAAAAAAAATCAATATATATGCGACGCTTTACTGTAGAAGAACCAAGCTGCATAATTTAGGTTTATTACTGGTCTTCTTTTGCGATGAGTTAAAGTTAATTGAAGTATTACAATGTGTTCATTGGGGTGACTCAGTCCGAAAATTATACTACTGTTTTTTCTATTGACCGAATGAAAAAAATGATATCCACCGCAGAATTTAATTTTAAAATTGAGTAGTAGGCTTTGTCTCACATTTTACAATTTACAGCCAAATACATTTTATTTTAATTGTCTCCTGATTCTAAAAAAGTACGTAAGTAGTTGTAAAATAAGCGAATATTGTATTACGTAAAACAAAAATACATAAAAAAAATAGTAATGGAAAACATTAGGAAGAACACAATTATTTTAAAGAATGTTACAATGTATGTATGGTATGGAAACAAATATGTAATAACTCTTTGATTATAAGGACTCTCATTATTTTGCAATGAACAGTTAAGAATAATTTTTTTTTAAATTAAATTCTTTGGGGATATAATTATTTTTAAATTAAGTCAATGGAAAAAAAGTTTGCTACAATTTTGTAGTGCTTCAATTAACTTTAACTCAGTTAAAGAAGACCCGTAATAAACCAAACTCATCTTGTGTTGCACAGATATTGTTTTTTTCGAAATTTAAGGCCCTACTTTAGGGGCTAATAACTCCTAAGGGGTGCAACTTTGTATACGGGTAAGTAAGGTTAAATTACAATATTTTGAACACCCCTACATGCACGTGCTCTGTGTCGCTTCTTATGTGGGACACCTTGTATTACCACTACTACTGCAGTGATAAGTGATATGACAAATACTAGACACTGTAATCTAATTTCTACTTATTAAATCAAGTTTATAATCTAAGTACATAAAACTGCATGACTTATTCTACCATTTGAGCGCAATTACCTTTAATCGAGAAAGGAATAGATCGAGATACGTAGCAGCGGTGAAGAATACGTTGTGTGGAACGTCAAACCAAATGCGTAGTAAGCGAAGAATGTTAACTGCTCTGTCTCGGTGGCTAACAGTTACTTCCCATGGCTGTAGATCTTCTTGAATAACTAAAAGATTGGGTCTATAGATGTTTTCTACCATAAGAGCTTCCTCAAGGTTAAATGCGATGGGTTTCATGTTTCCAGCATCGGGTGAAGGCCGTCCCCTTCTTTTGCTTGCTTGGTCCATAGGTTTAGATATGCCCTTTTGTTAACAAGCACACCGTACCATACCACCACCGTTTTCTTAATATGAAAAGTCGGCTGAAGCAAAAGTAGGAGAAGGCCTAAGACCTAGAAAAACGAACAACGGTTTTGAATGAAAAAACTGATAAAGAAATGACATAAAAACGGAAAGATTTTTATTGTTCTTTTGTGACTTACCCTGATGCTTAAGGTGGATTACAATTTTAGTTTGATTTTATTAAATAATTATAATTCAAACTAAAAAAATTAACTGTCACTAACCAAATAGAAATTGACAGAAATAAGAATTTGTGTTTTAAGACGTAAATCGTAAATCGCAGATTTCCTGCTATCAGTGGTACCAAATCTAGAAAAAAAATTCTGACATTCTGAAATGATTCGCACATAAATGTATTCTATATTTGAAGTTAACAAAATTTGTTTAATTTAAACCTGTAACAAATTCAAACTCGAATTTAATTTTTATTATATTCTGTAACAATTAAGTTATTAATTAATAATTTTCAACTTTTAATATTTTAAAAGGCAGTCATATAACGCAGCACATCTTACACTACCTTGTTTATTGGGTTGCCTATACTAAAGATTTTATCTCGGTTTTCTACACACTATATAAGGGTAAACATTATTTCACATCTTTTATCCTATAAATAAATAAAATAAGTAAGAACGGAAAACGTGGATTAATCTGTATTAAAAATGCTCATAAGTATATTATCTAAAAGTTTGTCTATATCTTGTGAAATATACCATGGTCTCTTTTAATGAGATTCCGAAATTCTTGTTTATAAAAATTCAAATTTTCATGTTTACATAATGTATTTTTGTTTCAGATATATCATCGATGCCATCCATACATCATATGTCTTATAGATGGAATATGGATGGGCTGTCTTCAAAATTTAGTAAGTCGCTTACTTTATTATTATGTAGTTTTTGTAGGATTATGCGGGAATATTAAAGCTTTACTTATTTTTTCAATAAAAACTGACAAAATTGCAGTAATAAACAAAAATTATAATATATACTTTTTATTATTCGATATAAAAGCATATTTTGCCTAAAATGGTCTTTACCGTTTCCAATGATATACTTTACTTTGGTATAGGAGACTGTCTTATTAAAGAAAACACAACTTGGTAATTTTAAAACTATGGTTGGAACATTAAAGTTTAAAAAAATTGCTTTTATAAACAATGATAATTCATTAGATAGTAATTCTTTCAGAATAAACGTAAATCTGACTTCAAACTTGTTGGATTAAAATTTTGCAATGAATATAAAAAACATACTTTTTGTCAAACTGTAATGGGGTCTCCGGGCTTGTCCCAGGGTGTATTTAGAGGATTATATGGGGAGGCTTGTTTTAATTAGAGTGGCCTGTAAAATATGTAATGAATGGTTATTTCTATTTATTTTATGAGTTATTATTATTACTTCTAGTAACATAATTATCATTTTTTTAATATGATTCTTGTAGATAGTATTTTATAACTTAGTCACTCAGATGCACTCGGTGAAATTTTTGTTGGTTAAAAATCTTAATTCACCTGCCATTACAGTTAACAGAGGGTCATATCTATTTTTGCCTCAAAACAAGACTGTTGTTGTTATCTTTTACCATTTGCTATTATTACTTTAATTAAATATAAATGGAAAACCAGTTTATACAGTCTTGAATGCTACTTCTACACCTGTGTTCTACACTATGCAACATAATTGCATGCGATGTTTTACTTCATCAAAATTTCTCCATTAGATTTCAGTGAATTTGAAAAATGTATATTCTTTCATCTAGAAGCAACGTAACACTCGCATTTATATTATAAATATTTGAATACATATTCCCCTCGTGAGGGGGGGGGGGGGGCAGAACCTCTACTGGTTCTCCTACGGGCGCCCATGTTTAATAATAATTTTTATTTAAAAAATAATCAGTTTACAAATTCGTCAATGACAACTTTTAGAGGATATGACATTTTGCCATTTCTGTAGAAAACAGTGTATCTTCTCTGTTTATAGCTAATAAAATTTAAAATATCAATCTCTATAACTACGTATATAACGAAGTTAAAGTTGTAATTTATAAGAATTGATATCTTTTGAAACTGTAACACATTTTAGTTACACCCTGTATAATTCATGGTTTTGTTCATGTTAACTGTTTGCACTTTGGAACAATTTAGAGAAAAACGTGTATTTAATAAAAAAATCCTTTATTTAACAAAATAAGAGAGGATGATATAAAACAGTTCATATAAAATTAAACATTATATAAAAATGAATAGAAAATAATACTTTCAAATTACTACATGCAATGAAAAATAAATGATTAAATTATATCACAGTAAAATGTAGAAATGCTCAGTTCTACCCGTACAATAATTAACAAAGAACCTTAATATACTACTAGGAACATGCACACTCTATAACTACCATATTGTCCCACTTCTCTACTAACAATTTAGTAGGATCGTCTTTGTTGATTAATAATATTTCTAATGGTCCTAGTTTAGAAGGGGCACAACATGCTTTTGGTATAATTTTTCTATTAGCTATTTTGGCATTTTTTCTCTCCATCTGATGCATGAGACTTTGAATTCTCGAGTGATTAGTCGCATGATTGTAGTTAGGAGGACACAAACCATGACAATATCCAGCCTCGTAGGTCTTAGGTTCGACTATAAAATTCATTTCAGGGAATTCGAGTTTAGTAAAGTTAACTTTCATGTTTTGTCTACAACATTTCTTCTTGCGTTTGCCCTTTTGGCAATCAGTTCTTCGCTCGCTTTGGTATGGAGATGATCGACGAACACGTCTGATGTCAGGATAGATCAGAGAAGTTATAGCAGCTTGATATGGACTTAAACTACTTTCACAGTCTAAACAAACTAATTCTAAACCTAAATTAATGTCTCCGCTCAACCACGATTGCACCGCACTGGTAACGTCCACCTCGCACCATTTCGTAAAGTTTTTAGAAAGGTAAAATGTTCGTTCTTCAAGCATTCTTTTTCGCCTCCCACCAAGGAGTTGGTTGACTTGCACCCTCACGGTCGTAGGCCCTTGTGGTTGGGGTGGTGCTAAGATTCGAAGCTGTGCGTTTTCTACTTCCACTTGATGCGTTGCTGTTATTGGAAATTTCATCCTCACGGAAACGTCCCTCTTCTTCCACCATACTTGTTTTTCTGAAACAAAAAGATAGCATTCATTAACCTCGAACATAATTCACTGTCAGAGTTGCATAATTTTTGATAATAAGTCTCTTAGAAATAAATTGCTGATTAAATTAGATTACGTTCAACTTTCAGCACACCTGTTCCTGGTGTTTACAGAACAGACAGCTGCTAATAACGGCGCAAGGATCACTCAAACTATATGTATGTTTTTATCCCTGTTTCTACTCGTATCGAAAGTCCTTTAACATTTTCTATACCCTTTCTTTTCAGATGTTACAATAAAATGAAATAATATGCAGAGAACGTGATTTTTATACAGGGTGATTTAGAACTTATCTAAAAAAAATGTAAAACCTTTATAGTTTCCCAAAAAAAAGTTATTGAAGTGATTTAAAAGAAATAAAGATTATTATTAGTTCCAGTGGTTTCAACCTGTACATCACTGAGCTGCTGTAGTGTCTAGCCAGGCGATTTCAAATAACTCACAGTTGGTGGATATCGTTTTAATTTATGGTGAAGTGAAAATGCTTTAGCAGAACGATTTCCCGCTAAACATGTGCCATGTGTGTGCAGTGAGTGCAAGTGTATTGCAAACGCTGGCGTGACACGCGAAATTTGTAACCGAATTGTGAAAGGTCCAGGGTGTCTACGGCGTATTGCAGCAGTGTGGCATATCATACGCAAGGCTTAATTATATCCGTACCATGTACAGCGTGTCCAGGCTGCATTTGTACTTATTTTTGTGGGGATATTTAAAAAATGAAGTATATTGCACCGGAGTGGACACTATTGTAATGCAAACATATCATATAGCTGTTGCCAATAACTTATAAAAATAGGTGTTGTAAAATGTAATTTATTTCTTTCCATGTGAATTTCTTTCAATGATTTGTTCGGTCGCCGTATATAGTCTTATCAAGTTTTACAGTGGACCAGTTTCCAGTGCCGTGCGAAGGTGTATTTTAAATCATTTTTGAACTGCTCTTTTTGATTTTATTTTTAGAATGTACAAAATTGTATTTGTGAGCGTCCTCTGTACATTCAAAATTTTTTTTTTAGATAAATTCTGAATCACCCTTTATAAAATCAATATTGAGAATTTAAAAATATATAAAAGTAAAATAAATTCGATATTTATAACGTATTACACTGTGTGGTTATTTCACCCTCTATTAATAGCACGAATAACTAAAATCTCATACCACTGATTATTAGATTAAACATTATATTTCTGTAATAATAAGTTGTAGTCTATTTTGTCATAACTCTAATAACAATGGCGTACTAGTTACACAAAAGTTTAAAATGAAATAAACGTTTGTATAAGGAGTTATTAGCAAAATTGCTTGTATACTTCATATATATTCAAGAAGAATATAGTACACATAACACTCCACCTTATATAGAATTTTACTTAGGAAAACCACATGGTACAAACGTACCAATTGAATTATGAATTAATTAAATTAAGGTACCATTAAAACATATGTATATACCTAATATGGCAGTGGCGTAGCAATTTTTTTGTAAAAAAATTACATTGTTTGTTCTATCCAAAAAACGGTTTCTTATGTCTTACAGTTCGACATAAAATTGATCAGTTTATAAAAATGTATCGTATGTAATATCGACAGAAAATCATTTCCATGGAGTTTCGTGGCTACACTGCTTTCGAAAATTTCAAATAAATTTTGTATTTTCTCCGAAACCCCTTGTAAGCAGTACTAATTTTGAAACTAAAGGTCAATATTTGTGCTCGGCAAGACGAACTCAGCTCACAAAACCGGAATAGCTTTGCTTTAGTTAATTTTATTACATTTTTATACCTTCGAGATCAGACTTTTCGAAAGGCGTATTTAGTAAACTTAGCATGTAGTTAATAATGTTAGTACCTTTGTGTCAAGAAAAAAATATATACTATATAATATTTTATTATTATAAAATGGCAATAACTTAATAGGTATTTCGATAAAGGACAACGTATTAAAAAAGCGTAATTAATGATAGACTTTATTATAGCACCGTTAAACTATAGTGTATTTGGATTTTTAATAAATTATCAAGGATATTGTTTATGAAATAGAAAAACAAGCTTATTTCAAACTCAGTAATGGTATCTGATCAAAGTACTTCAAGATTAGTGACATTATTTATTTCTTTTGTTTGATTTTGGAATTTTCGCAATATTTATTGTGCAAATTTATATGTATATTAGCTTTCTGGAACAGGTATTTGGGTTTTTTGAAAGAAAAGGCGTGCATTTTTTCAGTAGTATCTTCAACATGAAACAGTTTTGCGTCAATACATTTTATATAACACTTAAGGGGAAATACTGGTAAACATTGACAACCATAAAAGAACCTACGCTTTCTTTTGTTCAACTGGTATCTTCCCTCGACATATTATTATACGTAATGCACCCATTCATATTTATAAAAGATTACCATTACATGTATCACTGTTTGTTTTCTTTTCCATGCGGATTTTTTTCAAGCTACCTACCTTTTGAAGTTAATTTTTTAAAGTCGGCATAGAAATTGAAATCAGTTATTACTTTCTGCAAGATATTTTATGAATGAGGTACTTTATTTAAATATCTTTAACGGGAATGCAAAAAATGCGAACACGTTAATTACCATATTTTTTAAACAAGCATTTTTCACGTTTGATCGGTAGAATGAAACTTTTATTCGGTTGTAAATACATTGTAAAATAATAATAAATTAGCGACAAATACTTGACAAAAACCATCATCGTTTAAAATAACTATTGGTTCTAATTAATCTGTGACATACCTCTTTAATTTCGAAATTTATACGAATAATTTATTTATTTCACAATTATCAATTAGTCTTCTTAATTTCTGTTAAAATATATCAATAGATGTGAAAGATTCAAGGTACTCAAAATCTGATGGACGAAAAACAAATTAATGTCGTCATTTTAGAAACTACTATATTTAAATTGGTTTGCACGCACTTTGGGCAACCGCTGTGTAATTGTAGTTTACGATTTTTAATAATCAGATTAATTCCTTTCTTTAAATCCATTTAAAAGTTTTAAGTGGGATACAACTCCTCGACAAACTGCTGCACTATGAAAATAAGGTCATCACAAGTACACATTACAAGAAAAATTAAATGCATGCAACTAAATGTGTTAATCTTTGGACGTGTAATTCCGAACGTACAATGTGATAGTTACTACGTTCCGAACAACACGAAAATTTTAATTAAAATAGTCCTTTTACGCGTGAATAAGTTGGTAAATCTCATTATAATAATAGAAATTATTGACAATGGTTACAAATGTTTTTTAACCGTATCGTTATTCTAGAAATAATAATAGTAATGACAACGATGACGATAATAATAATTAATAACAATAATAAAATTTATATCCCTCACACAGTCCGACATGCTAGAATCATCCTGTATAGAAGTAGGCAAAGTGTTCAAACAGTATTTATTTTTAGTTGTTTAGTATAAAATTAGATACAGACAGAATGTTCATTCATATGTTGCAATCAGTCACACGTCTTATGATGTAACTGAAACATCTTTAATATAATTATGATACGAAAATTAAGTACAATAAACTTGAACTAAAACCGGTACATTTGGGTTTATATATAAATCTAAACCCAGTTTCAAATATGCGCGGTTACTATTTTCGATTTGTCGATTCAATAGTGTGTTCTAATTTTTTTGTAACGATCAGCAGAGGCGCATTTTCACATAATGATTCAAAACCTCATAATGTGTCAATAAGCGACATTTAAAACTTACTCAGAGATATTAATATTCTTTTATTTTTAAATAATAGGATTTTGTTACAATGTCAGGAATTTAAATAAAAAAAGATGTTAGCTTAATAGGTTGGAGGATTCGAAAATAGGACTGATGGAGTTTTTTTTAAATCTCAGTCGTAGACGTGTGAATGACTGTACTTTTTATAACTTATGCCACGGTTATTAAAAATACATAAATTATATTTTAAGTCTTATGTTTATACCTTATAAATTATCGCAATATAAGGAAAAGAGTATAGATTATAAAAACATAACTGCAGTTTTATAGATTACGGTTTTTCATTAAATGTTCATATTTTAATAATAGTAAAATATTGACAGGAAGTTAGGCATATTTGTATGAACAGTAATGTTAATTTTTGATCAGGTATTTTGAATTATCTTGTACACTTAATCTAATTTAAACATATTATCGTTACTGAAATTCTATTAATTTTAATAGTTGATAGTATTGATTTTAAATACAGAATGATTCAGAATTTATCTAAAAGAATTTGGGAATAGATGCATCATGAAAAATAGAGTCAATATCGTAATTTTTTTTTGTAAAATCCTTATAGTTTCCGAGAAAAAAATTATGAAGTTTTAGTAGGTAGTTCAACATTTACATCGCTGGGCTACTGTAATCTCTAGCCAGGCGACTTCAAATATCCGATTAGTTATCGTATTAACTTTTTTGTGATGCAAGTATTTACATTAGTTTTTCAAATATCAAAAATCGCTTACGTCTATAGCAACTCGTAGTTGATGGACATCGTTTTAATTTATGGTGAAGGGAAAATGCTTTAGAAGAACGATTTCTCGGTAAACATGTTCCAAATGCAGCTACTTTTACAACGGTGTGTATTCGTACCATGTGTACGTGCATTAATACCAAGCGATTGGACGAGGAGGACCGGCCGCCATGATCTCCTGACTTTAAATCATTTGGACTTATTTTTCAAAACGGACAAGAAACAGAAATATTTGTGTAACTGATACTGCAGGAAATAATTACTCCGCCCCGACCGGTATTGAATTACTCCTGTAGTATCTGTGTGAACAGCCAAGAACCCTTATCGGCCACACCACCAGACATAGACCGATTTCGGGCTTGTTAGCGCATCAGTATGCCACAGGTGAGATAGATAGTTGTTTCCTGCAGTATCATTTACAGATATCATGATAGTATCATTTACAGATTTAATGGCTTATCGCCCAGAGCGAGAGAACAGAATAACATGCAATAGCGGCAAAAGCAGTTGAATTTACTGTATAAAAATAGGTATTGTAAAATGTAATTTATTTCTTTCCTTGGGAATTTCCTTCAATTTTTTGCCCGGTTGCCGATTATATGCCTTATCAGATTTTACAGTGGACCAGTTTCCAGTATCGCACGGAAGTGTATTTTTGCACTGCTCTTTTGATTTTATTTTTACAAAATTGTATTTGTAAGTCATGCAATTTTTTTTTTAGAAAAGTCCTGAATCACCCTGTATAGTAGAGTATTTTTAACGTACACAGCAGCATATTAATACAGTGTAAAGAATTGTTAATATTATTTCATTTAATTTCTCCATGGCCGTTAATTTTCTAAATTTGAATACAGGTTCATTACAAAGTACTTATTTGTCCTAGGTTTAAACTTAATGAAATACATACATACTAGGAAAATATTTTACCCTGAGGCATGTCCTTTTCAGATTCCTATAATTGTCGTTATACATTTCGCTAGATAATTCCACGTACTTCCAAGTAAGCGTATTTTTCATTTAATTTATTGTAAATAATATTTTAATATTTTTAATTAGAACATATGCAAAACCGCTAGTCATTCTTAATGCATTGCCTGGCAGCATATCCTATTTGAAACGCAAAACAACCGATCTGTAATTTCAAAAACAAAAGCAGGGAAGTAATTGAAGATATAGGCAAAATGTCATAATATGGGTAATGTATGTATCACATACTTGTAACATTAAGTGTATTAAGAAATGGTAATTTCTATTTGATTTACGGTGGTGTGTTTTATTTTGGCAATAAAAATTATAGACATATACTAATAGTGAAAGTATTTACTATTTAATAAAAAAAATAAGAGAATATAAAGTTACTGTCACCCAATAAACACGTAAATTAAAAGTGTAAAAGGAGACCCAAATTGGAGAATACCATAGAGATTTCGGAAAATTTTCTTTGAGAGACACGAAAATAGTTTAATTTTGAAATCGATTTTTATTTTTTATTTTTTTTTAACTAATAAATACGGATATTTCATTTCAGATATTGAAAAAGTTCGTTTTTTTTTAAATCAAACGACAAATATGTTTTGTTCCTTAAGCTCTTCTTTAATTTATTATCTAAATTTTGCACGATCAGCAATGTTCAATAACATAACACATCCAGGTCCGTATTTAAAAATGAAGACGCCAGATCACAACCTCATAAAAGAGGTAATTAAATGAATCCCTTCAAATAAAGTTGGGAAAAAATATTTAAAAACATCAAATTATTCAGCATTTAATTTTACTATACTAAATGCTTTAGATCTATTAATATTTTTATATTGCAAATTATTTACTAGCATAGCAGATTTATTCTTATCCAACACCGCCTGTATTTGCTATTGTAATGAAGAACAGACTTTTACCAACAACATCACGCCTATTAAATATAAGTAGGACTTCAACAAGGTTGACATTTCAAACTCTTGGCCAAAATATGTGTATCAAATTCTGTGGATAGCTTTCTATAAAAATATTTGTCCTAATTTTTCACTTGGGTTTCCGAATAAATTATTTTGACCATAATTGGCTTTAAACTGGCTCACTTTTTCTTTCGATTGAAAACGAAATCACTAGATATTAATTATTTATTACGTTTTCGTCTTACCGCCTCTGCATTGTTACTGTTTCTGGGAAGGGTTTGAACACTTCCTGATTTTCTTTTAGTTTAAATTTTTAATAGTGCGATCTTATCGAGTGTGTGGGTTTACTTATATAATAAATGGCGATGTAATTATTTCCAATTTCCTAGTAAAGGAAAAGCGAAATGCATGTATATTTTGGTTTATTTAAACGTCGGCATATTACATCAACAGTTACAGGCAAAGAGCAACAAAAAGCGAATATTCTCTTTGAAGTCTCATATATTAAGTTGCTTTATTGTCATTTGAATTAAGAATGTAATATCTGGCACAATGGAAATATCAATGAAGGGAGGAAATGGTATGAATGTAAACTTTTCAATGAAAATTTCCCGGAGAGGTTTTGTAGTACTATGACATTCATTTAAAATACATACAATAAATTTTTCCTAATAATAGATACATTTGAATGTAAACGTTGGTGTAGGTGAGACTTTTTAAGAAATTAACTGAAATTAATGCAGTGGTAATTCACAGATTTTATTGTGACGATTTACGCCAACATTACCACTGCCTATATATCATATGGATTGGAATGTATTTCACATCTATATTTAATTTTTTTGCGTAAATAACTGGGCATAATATAATTTATAGTGCTGAATGAAGAAGCATAAGTGGGACTCACAAAAATTCGGTTGACGAACGTGATAAATAGTCTTTAATTTTAAAAATAGCGAGAATGACTAATGGCAGAAACCTTATTAGCAAAAAGAGTTCTTGGAGAAAGGTCTGGACGTCAATTTTTACCTGCCAATAAGTTATATACGGCATACTACGGTTAGCTTATTAGTGGTGCAACACGTAGTCAAGGTAATAAAACATATTGAACACATGCCGACATAGGCAAAGAGAATTTAAGGCACCTAACCAATTTTCAATGAATGAAGGAACAAATTAAAGAAGGTATGCCGGCTGATCGAATTTCTACCTCGCTTACGAGCTACGAGTGTCAAGTTCACACTCATTTTACAACTTTAGAAAATGAATAAATCTAAAAGATTTGTGTTGAAAAAATGTAAAGTTTGCAAGCCACAACGAGGTGTGTTTATTGCTAAAAATTGTTTCGAAATTTTTCGTTTTATAGATGCTAAGATTATTCCAATTGTAGTGGAACGTAAAATTTTTCTGTTTCGCCATTTTAAGGTAGGGTATCCAATTATTTAATTGACTGTCAAATTATGCATTGCAGTGCTTAATGATTGAATTATATTAAATTTGTCATATTCATATTTTTTTAGGCGATTTTTTCATTATTCTTTAATATTTTACTTTTTCCGTATAACTTCATGGTCTGTCTTGATAGTCAATTGTTTCTTTCTAAGACACATTTTTTACTTTTATTTATTTAAAATTGGGTATTCCTGCCACTGGAATATGAAAATATTATATGGTTAATTTTATAAATTTTATTTTGTCTAAAAAACAAAATATCTCCACTGAAAGTTGTCAGAATCTAATATGAAATTTGAATTTGTTAATATTTTTATATTTCAGTGGCAGGAATACCCAAATAAACAAAAAAGTAACAAAAATCGCCCCAAATAAATAATTAAAAACAATACACATTTTTTAAATATTTTTTATTTCAGAACAATTTTAATGGAATTTTTTTGATATTTTGATGAGTTAGTAATTAATATTAATATTCGAAAGTATAGGAATTTCATACCGCTCCAAAAATAATTTAGGTGAAAATAAATACTTTTTGACACAAAGAAATTGCCATGAAACGAATGTTTGTACTTTTAGAATTTTTGCTAATAGAAAATTTGAAATTAACTTACAAATTCATAATTATTTTAGGCAATTTTGTCATTATTTTTTAATATTATATTTTTTCCGCATAACTTCATTGTCTTGATAGTCAACTGTTTCTTTCTAAGACACATTTTTTACTTTTGGGTATTCTTGCCACTGGAATATCAAAATATTAACAAATAATCCCATGCGCCTAAAGGATGAGTTAAAGGGTTAATTTTATAAATTTTATTTTGTCTAAAAAACAAAATATCTCCACTGAAAAAGTGGATAGTACCACTAACACTAAACAAGACGTAGTTAACGTTTCAAAAGTTGCTCTACTTTCGTCATCAAAACTAGTCAAAATCTAATATGAAGTGTTAATTTGTTAATATTTTTATATTTCAGTGATAGGAATACCCAACTAAACAAAAAAGGAAGAAAAATTGCCAAAAGTAAATAATATCGTTTTTTTTTTAGAACAATTTTAATGAAACATTTTGATACTTTGAAGAGTAAGTAATTGATATGAATATTCGAAAGTATAATAATTTCATACCCTTTCAAATATAATTTAGGTAAATGTCTGAAAATAAATACTTTTTGACACAAAGAAATTGTCATAAACGAATGTTTGTATTTTTACAATTTTTGCTAATAGAAGATTTGAAATTAACTTACAAATTTATTAAGACACATTTTTTACTTTTTTTGTTCAAATTTGGGTATTCTTACCACTGGAATATAAAAATATTAACAAATAATCCCATGCGCCTAATGAATTAGTCAAAGGGTTCATTTTATAAATTTTATTTTGTCTAAAAAACAAAATATCTCCACTGAATATGAAGTTTTACTTTGTTAATATTTTTAGATATCAGTAGCAGAAATACCCAATCACACAAAAAAGAAATTGCCACAAATAAATAATTAAAGCCAATACACATTTTTAAATAGCGTTTCTACAAAATGTGAAACACTTAATGAAATTTGTTGATATTTTGAAGAGTAATTAATATGAATATTCGACAGTATAGCAATTTCATACCCTTTCATATACAATTTAGGTAATTTACTAATTCTAATAGTTCTGTTCTTCATTTATATGTATATATAAATAATTAAATTTCTAACCAATGATACTGTCTTATGGTGTCCTAGAAACAGTTCCCAGATTCAAAAATACTGTTTCTTTAGCACAAAAAACTGGACATATTAAGTGAAAATTGCATTAGAAACCAAACATGAAATCATCAAAACACCTGTATTTAACGAACAAGTGAAAGATCTTTAAATAAACTGGGGGACATAGTTTGAACCACGTTTGAACGATAAAATACCCGTTAATAATTCATGGCAATAAAATTTTCTCGAAACGTTATGGACGTTATAAAATCAAAAAATGCGGGAATTTCCCTGATCTCTTACTTAGCATATACGAAAGGGAAATAAATTTGAGAATGTTGACAGTTCATTAATTTCCAAACACATGTTTTTTTAATCGTTCTCGTAACTACCGAGCTCAAAGTTGTAAACGATAAAAAATAAATAAAAACAGACTATAGCAACCCATCAATTACACATTGAAAGCGTATTACTTAACATATTGTGTGTCTCTACGTTTTGGCACAATCGGTCGTTTGTAGTTTGATTTTTATGGTGTATCTGTTGCGTAATGAAATATTAGAATATTGGAGCAAGGTGAGGTATTGCCAGTGAACAATTAGGTCAGCAAAGATCAGTCCCTGCTAGTTCAAGTCCTTCAGTTCGACAGAACACAGAACGCAGTGAGATTCAAAGCAAAGGACTGTGACATATTTTATTTATTTTGAGGAGCATATGGTAGACAAATTGGTGAACGTCTTACAGCAAACTTTCCGAGAAAATATGTTTGAATTAACCTACCACTGTGTATCCATTTGTCAACAACGAGGTAGCTAACTTTAGAATGTATATCTTAATGGAATGTAATGAATGTATTGATTTCCTACAAAATAATTTATTTAGTCAACACTCTCGATTTTAATTTGACCTCTATGTAGTGTCATGAAACAAATCACCAGGGTAACTAGAATTATCGTCTTTAGTTTTTATCTAGCTAATAGATTGTTCTAAACAGGGCTCCAAAACCACATAACACCAGCTTCTGGCATTCAGTCGTGGAAAATGGAATAATACAGGAACAGTTAAAATAATGTTTCTATTAAAAACGTAATCAAGTGGAAATGTTCAATTCGTTGAAGATATTCATATATAGGCGTATTTATCTTCATTCCCACATCTAAATCTACAACCTATATACAATGTGTCCCACTTTTCATGGAACCACCCTGGTATCTTGCTCACCTGATGTTCAAATACTTTGAAACTTTTGTGGTGGATATACACCTATGAAGTGAGTCTTTAGACGTAGTCATATTTGATTATAGTCAGAGGCGTCCGATTCTAAGATGGTGAAAGGGGGTCGATTTTCCAAAGAAAAAGTATTAGTGATTTTTTCAGAAAAAAACTAGTAAGATATTCTTAATCAGCACCCTTAGAAGTCCCCTTGTACAAGATGACATCGTTGTGGGTTCAAAGGTGTTTCAGATATGGGCCGTCGAAAAACAATTTTTTTTCAACATCTGTAAAACGAGCTCTCAAATGAAAAAAATGTATTCTTTATTTTTTTGTTCAGAATTATGTATTTTACTGGTATGAAATGATTCCACAATAAAATAATAATTTATTATTATTTTGTTGTGGAATAATAATAATTTATTATTATTTTGTTTTGAATTTGAAAAATGGTATTTTTGCCTTATTAAAAAAAATAATTATTTTGTTGTGGAATCATTTCATACCAGTAAAATACATAATTCTGAAATGTGACACCGCCCCATTTTACTGCTACTATTAAAGACTTTTTCAATTTTAAGTTTCCAAACAAATGGTTAGGCCGAGGAAATAACTGTCCTCAAAATATGCCACCACGGTCGCTCAACAAATATGATTATTTTCTTTGGGGGACACTGAAGGATTTTGTTTATTCCTCGGCAATTGAATCTCGAGAAGATTTGTGGAATCGTATTACGAGTAAATGTAACGTTATCAATATTTTGGGATCCCCTACATGCTCTGTGTGGGTTCTTATGTTGAACACCCTGTATTTTAATGTGGTCACAATTTCGGCTTTTTATTATGAATGACAAACTACGATTTATAATTTTCAGGTGTTGAATGTTTACACCTGGACTACTGCGTTACAATTTGGAACTATATATCATGATTTTAATATGAATAAATTCAAGTGAAATAATAAAACCCGTCTTGTCCGGTTTTGTTATACATACTTATGAAAAATATAATTGGAGTTAATGTCTTAATTCTGCTAACTTGATTAAGTCGTTAAAAATACGCGCAATACACTCCTGTCCGTAGGATAAATATAACTTATTTTAAATTTCATAATGTGCGCTTAGTCTAAATATGTAAAATATAATTTTAACTCAGTCATCTCTGTAGAAGGAGACCGCGCGTGCATAATGCAAAACCCGATATAAATGGAAATTGGTTCCCTGCTGTTAGTACTACAAATAAGAAAAAACTAACAAGCTTACAGCCTATAAGCTTTCAGAGCTGAGTCGTGTTGCCACATCAACAATCAGCGGAGATGTTGTTTCCCACCCTGAAATTTACAAACAATTATCGAAAGGCATTCTAGACGTAGCCCTAAAATAAATCAAAATTAATTTTAAATTCAAAAAGGAGTGATTTATAGCATACAATAAACAGATGCTAGCGTACATTTAAATCTTTCATCAGCTTATGTGTAATTTGTTAAGTAGGCACTTTTCATTAACATTTTTGATTTATCTAGTGAAAATAATTATATATTACTTCTGACATTGGTATAGTTTACTACGATAGTAAAGTTAATCTAAATCCATCAACGCTGCAAGATAATCGAATATTTCTTTCTGATTTATTAGTGCATTGGAATATATCTTAAGTTTTTTCACGGTTTACTGTGATTTTATTGGATCTCCACAGAAATTAGGACATTTCCGTTTATTTTCAAACAAAATAACTTCGCCTTGGCTGTTACAACTGTAAAGATGGTGTCTTTATCTTTTCAAATGTTTACTTATAGCGTTTGACGTGTTTATAGGAGACCTGCCACGCAAGGGTGGTTTTCAGAAATGAGTTAATGCGTACCGGGTAAGTGGGTAAACCATTCGATGAGTAATTAATCAATGACGTAAGCGTCCAATGTAGTTGCCTGGTATGCAACATCCGCCTACTGCTACTTCTGTGGCCTAGAGCAAGGTAACTGAGTTTGGTATGTTTCTTTTTAAATACATTTTAAATGGTAGAACGTTGACGTTTTCGCTGGAATTCTGTTGTAATTAATTCGAATTTAAGTCTATATTAATAACAGCGTTTGAACTATTTTTTTATTCAAATTTCTGGGAATTTCGCCGGAGAATGACTAGGTTTTACCTTGTAGGTACACCCGGTAAGATGCTTCCTGTTCTTTCAGTTACATTCAGTGGATTCGCGTCATACCGGGTGTCCCACAACCTTGAGAACGACACACCAGTCTTCAATCAGTCAGTTATTAATACATATTCTTATTACTAAAAATGACGACTTTATATTTAAAAACATTGAATTGAAAGTGTCAACAATAAATTTGTTGAGTTAGTTACTGGATGGTAACGGAATAGGATATTGTCAGTTCCATTCATTCTTTTTATGCTGTTTATCTACAGCAAGGTCTTATAAAAACAAATGTCACATATTCATTCAGCAGACATTTTTTGTATTATTTGTGAATGATATAGCTGACACGCTGGTCGAGTGAGATTCCACACTGTGACTTTTCAAATCAACTATTTACTTTTTCTAAATCTAAATAAATATCTATGAACAATTTGGAAAAGCAGGTCTATTTTTAGGAAAAGCCTTTAGTAAAATAATTGTCATCGTCCTGAGTTTTACCAACTGTTCTCTTTGAAGCCTGTTGAGAGATGTTACTGGTGTCTTGTCACTCATCTTTGTGTAGAGAAAACATATTTAATATTGAAAGCTATGCTTAATCAATGCTTAAATAATAATAACTGATAATATCAATTGTCGGCAACTATTTCGCTCCTCTTTCGAATAAATCAAGATTTAATCAATTATGAACTGTAAATCCATATTTTGATATGGAATTTCTGCTAGATAAATAGTTTTGTTCACACTTAATTACGATACATAATATTTGTACAAACCGTACGAAATTAAGATTAAGCAAATTTGTAAAGGGATATAAAACCGTTTGAGGTAGTTCAAACGCCGCAACTAGCGTCAGTGCTTGGGCAATTTATTATAATTTTTACGCACATATTATATAACAATAAAATTAATACTATGCGCAAAATATAGTAGCTGCGAAATATTATTATACTTTACGTTAGCTTAAAAAATTTTTCGACCATCAATTTGCATGATAATCATAAATATTTATCTGTTATTCGAAAGGTTTCTAAATATCTACCGTCAATATCTTTGTAGAATTTTAATATTTTGGCCCCCTTATTCTTGAAATAGTGTTTTCTACAAAGACAAATAATTTACTATGTATAGCTTAGCAACTAACGGGAATATTATCTCACGCCACCTGCGCATTTTCAAGGATATCGAAGAATCACGAACCAATAACAACAAAAATAGTATCGAAATCTGTAAAAATACGTTCTTATAATAATTTTTATTATTCCTTACAAATTTTTGTTTACAACAAATTTAATTTATTTTGAAGGGTTGATGTTTTCATTGTTAGAATTTACTTACCTACGTTGAATGTGATAAGTTTAGGAATGGCGGTGTCAGTATCTATTGAGTTTTCACGTGTCTGAAGATATGTGTTCATCATTCTGGTGTACTCGTCCAAACTTATGTTAATCTGTGAAAAAATGAGATGTTTAAGATACATATTTTTACAATTGCTGTGCAAGATAAGTATCGTTAATGTAAGTAAATAATAATATATCGTCACCTCTATCAAACAACCAGCACAGTGATAAAAATATAGTTTTTCAAATATCAAAAATGGCTTAACTCGCAGTTGATGGATATCGTTTTAATTTATGGTGAAGTGAAATTGCTTTAGCAGAACGATTTCCCGGTAAATATGCAGCCAAATGCAGCTACTTCTACAGCGGTGTGCAGTGAGTGTAAGTGTAGTGCAATCGTTGACGTGACACAAGAAATTCGCAACCAAATCGTGCCTGTACCATGTACAACGTGTCCAAACATTAATGCCAAAGGATTGAAAGAGGAGAACCGGTACCATGCCCGCCACGATCTCCCGACTTTAAATCACTTGGACTTATTTTTGTGGAGATATTTAAGGCTTACGGTGAGCGCTCTATCAAACGATATATAAGGTCTGTTCCAACAACCGTCGAGAACTGGTTCAGAACCGTGAGAAATGTTTGACCAACACCATCTTACGTCGCATTCGACGGTTCGGAATCGATTCTTACTGTGTTGAAACAAACCCATAGTTTTCGCTCAGTAACTCCTTAACGGATAATGATAAAAGTATGGGTTTTTTTTAATAAACTATAAATATTATTTTACGTCGACGCTGTGTTTTGAAATTTAAAAAAAGTGTAAAATTAATTTTTTTTTAAATGAATTTTGCATATTTTCAAAATTTCAAAACACAGCGTCGACGTAAAATAATATTTGTAGTATATTAAAAAAACCGCATATTTATATTATTTATATTTATATCATTTTTCGTTGAGGAGTTACTGAGTGAAAATTATATCCCTTTGGATCGAGCGCTCACCGTAAGCCTTAAAAAATTAAGTATATTTCACCGAAGGGGCTGCCAATAACTTACGAGTTCAAAACGGAAAAGAAGCAGAAACATTATTAGATTAAATTAACATCAGTCAAACTATTTTACTAGTTAAAACCACATATTAATTCTATTAATAATTAATAACAATAGAAGCAAAAGTAGTTGAATTTGCCGTATAAAAACATTTGTTGTAAAATGTAATTTATTTCTTTCAATTTTTTATCGGTCGCTTATCAGGTTTTACAGTGGACCAGTTTCCAGTGCCGTGCAGAAATGTATTTTTAAATCATTTTTGAACTGTTCTTTTTGATTTTATTTTTACAAAATTATATTTGTAAGAGTTCACTGTACATTCAAGAATTTTTTTTTAGATAAGTTCTGAATCACCCAGTATAAAAGACTGGTGGAAAATATACTAATCATATGGCATAGTAACCACAGAATTTTACTTGTGAGAGTAATAATAATTAATAGATGGAAATTAAATAAATTAATCGAATATTAATTAAACACCTTTTTATGCATACGGTATTACTTAACAGATTTCTCATAACTGGAAACTCTTCTCATCTCCTAGGTTGCCTATTTCAAAATATTGGTTTTAGATAGATGGCTGGTGTCATAAAAATTACTTCAAGCTGGAAAATAATTTTGAAAAAAAAAAACGTAAGGCACAGATTAGTCACAAGATGATGAGTATTAATCATAGGTATTTACGACTGTCTCAAGTTTCAGTAGAAACCTTTCCTCGACATGCAATGTGGCTCTCATCAAGAAACTTATAATGACATGGGATTATTTTTTAATTGGAACAAGGCCTGCTGAATCTCTCGTTAATGTATTTTGTTGCAGCCTATAAAACGCAAAGGAAAACCCGAAAACATATCCGCATTTTTTTTAACATTTCAAAAGTAAATACCACTTTTTTGGTTGTGGTTTAACTTTTGTAAGTGTGTAGACTCATCTGAAAATAAATGGAAAACATGAAGAAACATTCTCGCCAAATATAATTGGCAGCGATTTGTTTACATTTAATTATAAACTTCAGCTATGTAATTCTGTTTTTGAAACAGAGTTTATCATAATTTATTTTAAGGACACTTTTGAATTAAATTATTAAAAGGTCAGTTAAATGGAAATTATGAGATTGCCCAACTGAAAAATTATTACCTAACGACTGAAGATTCAAATGTTCCTTGCGTCACAACACAGAGGTGAGAAGTGTACACCGGTACGTATTAACTCATGAAGTCTTTATAAATTCTTTCACGAAGACATCATCGCCATCTTATATAGATGTTCTAGTTTCTAGTTCTGAGAAAACTGACTGAGGAACCCAAAACTGTCTTTTGATGTAATAGATATAAATCAATATTTCTGTCATTGCCTTGATGAGCACGTATTTTATATTCATGAATACATTAACTCTTCATATTTAAAAATAAAAGGAAAGATGAAAAGCTTAAAGAATAAATTTTAACGTTCCTTTTGCACTAATACTGACAGGCGTATGCATTTTCTTCGGACTAACTTTACATAAATTTTACTTTTAATTTTACTGAAAATACATTTTTTTGTCGCCTAGTTACTTATTCCTTTGACCCCTTGGTTACAGCAAAAATGTTATTGTGGTTTTAAGCTGCATAATTTTAACGTCTAGACTTTAGAATACTAAATAACTATTATGAACAAAATCCTTTACATGCTTTGCAAAATAACTCGTACAGTGACATTGTACTATTTTTAAACAAATAGAAATATTATGTACTTACATGAATTTCAAATTTTCCCGTTCTATTTTGAACGTCCAACCTATTTTAATGTTTTGATCCGATTTTTTCGCACAATACTTCTAAATATAAAGGGGTTATCTGAGTTTAAAACAGCAAATGTAAATTTTTCTTATAGTGACTTACAAAACGTGCCCGTTAATGTATAATACATTTTTAGTGCAAATCTCAGGAGATCAACATATTTTTTTATTTTATGTCGTTCAAATAGCAAATTGTGTTATTATAAAATTTTTACTCCTACTGTAGTTTTTATTAGTAACTCCCACAAAAATTTGCGGACACCTTTCATTCACAACAATCAATGAATAACGTTTTTAATTTTGAAAAAGATTTAATGAAGTATTTCAATTACTATTAATTTCACATTTATCATTAAAGGACTTAAAATAGTAGCTCAAAATGCAGAGGCGTGACTGGCGTCGCTTATATATAACATTGGCGCCCCCCAAAGCAAACAAATATACTTTAAAAATCCACCGCCGCTTATTTATTTATATGTTTTCTTTACCATTATGACAAGTGACAGTTGGTATTTCTTGCACGTATCGTAAAAATATGAATAACATAGGTAGATGTCATGAGCACGCGGATATGGTAAAAATAAATTTACAAATTCTCGAGAAACGATGATACATTTTTAGCTGTTTGGAATTCTTATGAAACGGCATTAAATGTAATTAAAACTTACGAACATGTTGCGCGGCTTTATTTCCGTAAACGTGTTTTAAAATTGTTCTTTGAAACATTTAAAAATACCACGCTGGCAATAGGTAAATATATATTAAATTAACCACAATGTACTTGTGACAATAAACTTAATTACTGCACAGACATATGTTATTGTGGTAAACGTACTATATTAGTACAGTACAGCATCCTGTGAGTTTAAAATTACTGCCAACCTTCTACATCTACAAGTAGGGCGTTTATTTCATTTACCACTACTAATATCTCGAGGACGACTGTCTTCAAGACATAAAAACCTCTGATGTCTACAAATATTGCTATTCAACATTTTATACCTAATTTAAGGGAGTAAAGTGCCATTTTTCTTCTCGAAGAATTAAGTTCACTATTAACTCCGTTTCGTCTAGTGAGATACAGATCTTGCTTTCATAGTACTTGCAGATGTTGCTCTTTGTCAGTTGAGCTGTATTGAACACATTGTATATTATATAGGGTGATTCAAAAGCTATCTAAAAAGATTTGGGAATAGATACGTTATGAAAAATGGAGACAATATCGTAAAAATTTTTTTTGTAAAATCCGTATAGCTTGATAGAGAAAAATTATTGGAGTTCTAATATATGGAAATGCAGCTACTTTTACAAGGTTGTACAGTGAGTGCAAGTGTAATGCAAACGCTGGCGTGACACGGAAAATTTAGAACCTAATCGTGGAAGAGATGGAGGTCCAGGGCGTCCACGGCGTATTGCAACTCTGTGGCATACCATACATGAGGCTCAATTATATCCGTACCCTGCACAGCGTGTCCAAGCATTAATACCAAAGGATTTAGACTTATTTTTGTGAGGCTATTTAAAAAATGAAGTAGTTTGTAAAAACTGTAGATTAGTTGTTTATTATTTATTAATTATTAAAATAATTATATTATAAATGTTAGTTAAGGGTTACTGATTAAATATTAAATTAGTATGAGAAATGTGTAAAACTATGATTATGAAATACGTAAAATACGTTGTTTAAGCAAAAAGCGTTCTAAGATATCACTGTTAATCTCATGTATAGTTTATTAGTTAGTTATGAATAGTAAGTCCGAGAGGACAGATCAAATTAAATTAAATAATAATTAAATATTTGTGGTGATTGTAAATAAACGTTGGTGATTTAAGTGTTCTGTTTTAATTTGGTACCTTTGTGTTCAGCATAGTAACAGGTATGTCAAATTATTTTACTAATTAAACACAAATTAATTCTATTAATAATTAATAACAATAGCGGTAAAAGCAGTTGAATTTGCTATGTAAAAATAGTTGTTGTAAAATGTAATTTATTTCTTCCCTTGGGAATTTCTCTCAAATTTTTGTCCTGTCGCCGATTATACACCTTATCAGGTTTTACAGTGGACCAATTTCCAGTGCCGTGCGAAAGTGTATTTTATATCGGCTCGTTTTGATTTTATTTTTTCATAATGGTATTTGTGAATCCGCTGCACAATTTTTTTTATATCCTTCTTACTAACTTACCCCTCACCCCCTGTAAGTACGCCACTGTTGTTCATACGTAATTCAAATTATTGTCGAAGCAAATTTAACAGCTATTACAATGTATTGTAAAATGTACTATTGCAATAGTAATGGCACTCGTTGAAACGAATTTGGTGACTTTTCGAACAGTCGATGTCGATACTTTCAACGTTAGTTCTTAATTGTTTCCACTCATCTAGAGAAATTTAACGAAATTTAAAAACCGATTTGAGGAATGCCATTATTATTACAATACGTTGTACATAATGGAGGCTGGTAAGATTTCAGGTTTGTCATATCTCAGTAACCAGACATGGAACTCAAATCAAACGTTAGTAAATGTTGTGGTATACAGAACTTTTGTAGGAGAACGATGTAGCAATTTGCGAATAAAACTTGAAAGAACTATTAGCCTCCCCTGGAGATATCTAGATTGACTTATTTAATTCGTGTGTAACATTTTTGTTCATAAATTAAACGTTAATTTGACGAGATATTTTAAAGATGTAATTTAATCCCTTACTATACGGTTTTTAACACATCATTCTATTTTCGCAAGATATTGTCTTATAATATATTCCGTAAAAGTTGTGTAATAATCGAAAAATTTTGATTTCGTGCGGGCATTCCGATAACCAAATGATTTGACACGTGAGATTGTATCAACATAAAATATCTTAAACTACTCATACTACTTTTCTGGGGAATTAAAATACAATAACCCGCACTTGTTTCTCGAAAAGTGTGGGTCTTCTGAGAAATTATAACATCAATTTGGCACGATACTGGTAAGTTTTTGGGTTCATTAGTAGTCGATTATGAATTCTATGGCATTTACATTAATTAGTAAAATATTTAAAATAGCAACTGTAAATTACCTTTAAGTGTAAAAACAGGAATAATCAAACGTTCAATACAACGGAGAAAGTTCTCTTATAACTTATAAAATAAATTGTTAAAGTATAAAGCTGTGCTTAGTACATTACGGTTTCTGGTAAATATTACACAATTCTGCGGATACATGTCATAAAGAAAATCGTGTATGACACACATCAATCAGTCAAAATGAGCTTATAATGGCATCATCGTAACCATCCTTTATTAGAAAACAACAAAGAAAGGTTTGTTTGCCTCAAGGAAATGTAATTGTCCAAGCAAATTAATATGAAAATGATCACAGGTGCTATTATTTTTAAACTAAAACCAACCAAGATTACGTATGCATTAAAATAAGAATTGACTGTAATATGCACGTATCACACGTATTTCTTAACCTTTGACCAAAGTTTTGCTTGTATTTAAGGTTCTCGACAGAGTAATAATAAAAATAAATCTTTATGAATTCAATTTCTTGATTTTTTATGATTTTTTTTTTAATTTGGATGTTTTTAAAAGATTTTATATATAAAAACACGATTCGAATATTTCTTTTAAAATGCGTTATAAGGAAATAATGGGCGTTTAAAGATGGCCGGTAAGAATTGGGTTTTCTTTTTATCTCTTCAAATATAGATATTCATTTTAGTTATTTTCTAGTCATTACTGAAATTGAAAATAGGTCAAAATGAGAGATGTTTTTATGTGTGTTATCTGAAACAGGTCAATTAGTATATAAAAATTGTTAATATTCTGCAATATTTTTTATTTTTTTTTGAGCCGACAGAGCTGCAATACTATCTACTACATTTTTTTTAAATTGGACGCTCTGGTACATATAACTATATATTCTGAAGACGAATTCAACGGCATAAAGATATACTCCTTTTTTGTCATAGGAATTAAATGAAGACAGTAATTTTTGTACTATTATTACAGGAAATATTCAAAGTGGCCACCATTAGCCATTGCCCATGTCCATTTTGGTGTTCAAATTCATCAAGTACATTTTGAATAATATCTGATGTTTCGAACATTTCTGATACGATTCTTCAGTCCTTCGATAATATCAGGTCTGTTCACATACACTTTACTTTTGAGATAACCTCACAAAAGGAATCTAGAGGGGTGAAATCAGAGGAGTGTCCATCCGTCGATTTGGGGAAACCTCATTAAGCTAGTTTCTTACGTCTAGGTAAAAATATGGAGAGGCATCATACATCATCAGCAGACATATTGTGCTCATTAGAGTTGGGAAAAGTTAATTCCAGGGCTGAAATCAGCAGAAAATCCAAATAAATGTCGCATGTCAAATTTCCCTCAAGGAAATAACGTCCTAGTGTACGATTCCCTACCATTACAGCCTATTTACTTTTTTTGGCCTGTATATATGCTTTCCTGGCATCCAGATTTTCTAAGCTCCAAAACTTAGTATTTTCTATGTTCACGATACCGTTTAAGCCAAAAGTTGCTTCGTCATTGTGATGTGACATTTTAAGTTGCGTTGTATTTTAAATAAATTTCACTGTCGAAAGTTCAGAGAGTACTGTAAACTAGGAATTCGACAAGTTGAAGGCTGAGATAGCTTTAATGGATGAAGTAAGACTCAGAGACGACGAGCATCATATTTTTACGATTGTTTGCGTCTACCATTCTTCACTTTCCTGATCCAGGCAAATCTTCTATGCATACCGGTATCTTCAAAGTTTTTGGATATGAAACAGTTATTGAACTATTCTAAGTTCTGAGTAGGAAATTCAGTACAACTCTTTTGCTGAGTGCACAGTAACTAAGAACTAATGTTAAGTTGAAAAAAATGTCATTACTGTTCAAAATAAATCCCCAAATCCGTTTTGAGTGCCATTATTATTGCAATGTTTTTTAAAGTACAAAAGAGGCCATGAAATAATCAATGCGGCATAAAAAACAAAATTTTTGACAACTATAACAAAAAAAGTAGGTATAATCTTATATGGCTAAATTCGTCTTTATGAAATACAGAGCCATTTAAAAAATGTTGGTAATGTTATAATTTTGTCAAACGTGGTTAAGAAAAAACAGAAGATATTTGTAAAAAGTTGTAACTAGAACAAAAGTGAATTATCTTCCATCATTTTGGGACACAAAACGCAGTTTTGGAGTCTTTAAAGTGTATTTACAAAAGTTTGTAAAATTATTTACATAGGATATTAATAATTTTAAAGAATATTGCATTGATTATTCAAAATGTTTTCATATGTAAGAAATAGCATACGTCAAGATGACATGAGATCTGTGATTTCAGTAGACTCAGTAATTCCAGCAGCGTACGTCCTTTATTTAAGACAGGAAACAATCACCGATAAAGGTCAATGGATATGATATTATTCTAAAATTCATTATCATAAGACAATTTCATTATAATATAAAATAAAGGATACGTACAATTATCGATATATTTGAATTTATGAACATATCCGTGTATCATACCCCATGGGTACAGTATAATAAAATCATCAATTACATGGGATTGAGTTCACACAGCTTGACTACCAAAAATAATTTTCATACTTTAAGATGTTGAAATTTATTTGTATATCTGTTGCAACATCAATCACAGATACGCGTGAGTTAAACATTAATAATTCTAAACAGAATGAGTAGAGTAGCACCAAAGTAAGCTTTGAATAGCGGTGATTGACATCTTTCGTTATTTTTGTCTAACGTGTTAGAAACTGAACAGGTAGACACACTTTTAAGATGTTTATTTATTTGCTAAATAGGATAGGGATACTTTTATTGTCTAAATTTATTAAATATTAGGTCAATACCCCTTTCACAGTTATTTATAGAGAGGAATCAATTTCCTTTCTTTAACAAATGGCAGTTCCTCTGTTTGTGATTCAATTAATCCACAATTTGCTGTCTGCAACATAATTATACAACTTAACAAAAAACCTTTGCAGCATTTTAGGCTTACAAAAATTTTTAAATGCTGTAAAAGAGGTCAGGAGTTGGGAAGTGAAAGGTGCGATCGTCCAAGCGCAATTTAATCTGCAAGAATTTTTGAAATATTTTTAAATTCCGGTTACAGGAGAATAATTAAAATTGATCATTTCTCAAATATTTCATTTGTATTCGTTGTTTAATTAACACAGAAAACATGTCAATATTGGGTAATGTTAATATTAATATGCTGATTAATATTAATTATAAAGTTTTTTTAATGAAATTTTGTGATTGAAGTAGTGCAGATGTAAAAATGTAAATAACAAGTTTTCGCTACAAAAAGTTTGCATAATTTATCTAAAGATAAATGTAAATAAAAGTAATGTAAATTAATATTATTGTTTTAAAGCCTCGGGTAACAGAGTGTAATATCCCAAGTTGATCTAGTCGATAAAAAATGCTATCAAGTTTGAAACAAAAATAAAAACATTGTTTATTTACATAGAAAGAGGATGTGAAATAAAATTAACTTATTTTGACCACAACCGTTAGTTACCTTAGCATATGTAATCAAAATTCCCAAAAAGTACGGAATATGTATTTTAATATTTTAGGTGCGTTTAATTTTTTTTTATTTTTATTAAGAGAAACATATTTAAATTGTAATGCTGTCTGTCAAATACGATGATAGGAATTTAAGAAATTGAGACGTCCTTTAGTTAAAACGATAAATGTATATATAAACATCACATTAAAAATATTTATACCACCGATTAATTATATTTTCGCTTTTTTTTATTTCAAGAGGTTTTCATTAGCCGTGAATAAAAATAGTTCCTGCTATTTTTTGTAGTAGGTTACACTGCATTGATCAAAGTTACCGGATATAGTACTATGTTTACAGAGTGATACACATGCATTTTTACGGAGGAGGCGTCTCTCATTTTCAGCCACCACATCCTATTAAATTTATGTTAATTAGATTATAATAGAAGCACAGGTTAGACTTGTGCCCTGTCGTTACTTACTTTTTCAGCCCGAATGGCATGAACGTATTTTTTATTTTAAAGTGCCCTAACCTTAGTGTAAAAATTTTATGTAATAGTTGGTTTTGGTAAAAATACAACGTTTTTTTTATTATTTTCTAAGTGTTATTACATATTTTTTTTTAGTTTGTGTTATAGGTATTGTGAGAAGTGTAATTTAGTGGGAGATTTTGTCAATGGGGGCGATATACAAAAATAAATATAATTATGTTTTTGCTGGAAATTTTGTTTATATAGCTTATTGCCTAAGCGAGGTGTCCCCGTTTCTATTTTGGATGCTAAAAGGCGCGAAGTTATCTCAGTAAGAGGTGCATGGGAATAATAGTAGGCTGGAATTTTTGTAGTCTGCTCCGGTTTATGAGTACATACGGTGGAATTCCCTAAGACAGGGAAATACCTGGCGGTACCGGAAAGAATGTAACATCTAAAGTCACATACTAGAGACTGTGTGGCGTAACATGCGAGGCCTACCTTTGAGATATCTGGAAGAATGTTAAGACCCAGGTCTTGGAGGAGGCCGTGATCAGCAGCGGCAGTAGCACTAAACACTAACACAAGACAGAATGACGTCCACGCCGCTGTAGTAGCCCAAATATTACCGCCCATAGCCGGGGGCTAAAGCCGGCATCAGTTAGTTGCACCTGACACTTAAACGCACTTGCACATGCACTTATGCAGAGCACCGTCCGCGTAAATGATACGCGAACCTACTACCTCTCCGTAGTAGCTATGCGGTGCGAAGTAGGATTGTAACTCGCGCGCCAGTTGAGGCTCGCACTCTTATATATGAGGAGGGGAATATTACTTTCTGGAAATATTATACCTACATATATCCAAAACACCCTGTCATACAGTCCTTATGGCCTGCAGCACGCGGGCTGATTTTCTGATAAAGAACTATTTCCTGGTCTTTTGTATTGTGCGATTCCAGCTAATACTGCCGGCTACTTTGCTTTTCATTACGCCGCCTCCTGATAAATATATGCATTTATTTATTGCTATTTAATAGTTTAATACATTACCTTTCCTACTCTTGCTTTTTACAAATTACACGATATACTAAAATAACCAATAAAATAAACATTAGAAATTCTTAGAAAAAATGTACAATATAGGGTGGGTGACTCATTCTCATTATTTACATACGAAAATACAGCAGTGGCGTAGATTCGCTCTTCGCATCCTAAAACTGTTACAATACATTTCAAATAGCTCCATTCGCATCTACACTTTTTCACTTCATCCCCTTACAACTACAGGCCCAGACATCTCTATTTGTTTTGCATTAGATAATAAACTTCACGACCATAACTCATCTGACAAGGTTCTCATAGAGTTGTTTTGATTTTATTCTAGGCATCCTCCGCATTTAACCACTGTCTATTTTAAGATGATCCACATAAAAACAATATTTTATGTTTATTTCTGTAACTACAGCAAATAGCCATATTTATTCCATTCGTAAAAAAGCTAAATATGGAACATACGAGTATTCACGCAATGAAGAAACCAATTTTATTTACTAATTAATATCCTAAAATTTGTAATGTTTTTATTGTTTAATTTATTTGTGTTTTTGTCATTTTATATGAAGGTTCAACGTTATTTTACTTGTTAAGAATGTTGTCTTAGTGTTATTTTTATGTATCTTTCATTGTTTCTCTTTTTGACTTGTGTAAACCAACCAATATATGATTTGATTTAAAAATCTTCACAGACGATGATGATTTTAAAAACTGTACCTGTAAAACGAAGCTTTTTATAAATTACTACTTGTTAGCTTTCGTTTGTACCATTACCACAGTCCAAATATTATATTTTGTGTAAACTATGCCATTATTACCTGACTTGACATTACCAGTAAAGATCCAAAACAAAGTTGTACTCATATATCAATGTTCAATTATTTAGTAAATAGTTTTTACTATTCTTACACCACATTTGTTTTTAAATTAACAATATCTTCTCATCTGCATACTGATAAGTTGTCAAGCACGAATCCGGTATATGTCTGGTGGCATGGGTAATAGGTATGTATTTAAGTAAATTGATATAAAATTATCTGTTTTTTTTGGTGGAATTTTGTAATGACAAATTTGTGTATCAACATTAACATGTTTACCTCTGGATCTTCAATGTTCACTTCGTAAAAGATTTGCCACCATCAAGCGTCAGCACCAATGATGCCAAGAGGACCTATGTTCCGACCATAGTAGTCCAAAGTACCAATAATAGGATCTGAAATATATGGGCAGACTAAGGGCAGGTCAAATATAGCAAGGGTTGCTCATATTAATTATGTGACTGGTGGCATCATATCATAAGTCGGAAATCCATACCAGATACCACTATTTGAAGAACAGCTTTATATGTGTTATTCGTTTAATATTTTGTTTATTTATATAATTCTGTTGACACTAAAATCAAGGTTAGTTTCTGGACTACTATTTTTTAATATCACATATTAACTAGTTGATTTTTCAAGTACTTGAACTTATACTTCATTATCGATCACTATAACTTCCATATGCAATTCCAGCAATCCCAATAGCTGAAATCCAAGTGAAATCATGAGTCCCTAGTGATGATGACGACAAAGATAATCATGATCTGATATCTGCTAATAAGATTGATAAGGATAATAACTTCCGAGCAGTTATTTTGGTTGAAGATGGTTGCCATTGACATGTTGCTAAATGGCTTTTCAAAATTTCTTCTGAAGAAGAAAGTTTCTCTAAACATCAAGGAATATAAATTGGCCAACCCAGAAATTATAACTGTAATATTAAAAAGAAGCCTTTCTTTTCTCCACTCTTTGTCGAACATAGCTAGGAGGTAGAAGATATATGTAATAACTATTAAAATAACAACAAAAAGACAAGATCCCTTTTAACAAACAATGCAAGTTATATAATAATAATGAATAATACAATAATAATGTTTCTCCTTTCATTTCATAACGCCTTTTAAAACGATCTGTGATTTTCTAAAAAGCTAGGTGTCATACTGTTCGTGTAAAGCTTCTGCTAGGTTACAACTTGAATAAAATTCCGAAACTCATCAATCAAATAGTAATTTCATAGCGTAAATAGTAGAGTAATAAAAATAAACCGGTAGGAAACAAAACATTTTAAAAAGTAATAGACCTCCATTCGCTGCTTTCATTTATTTTTTGACACATGCGTGGCTTTTATTTTTACCCTATTTTTGTTATAGGTCAGCTAAAAGAATACATAAATATCTGCGTTGTTTGTTAAAATAGACTCGCAGTGGTTTGTGTGGGTGACATTACAGTACTATGGCCCCACGTACAGGGAGCGTCGCATTTCATAATAATTTGACTAGGATTTGGAATAAATGTCTTAGTTTCATAAAGGAATCAATTTATTATCTTCTCCTCTTCCTCCAGTAGCTTGCAAATCCTCGTCATTATCACTACGCTTCACTTGTAATATTGCTATCATCATTTTGATTCTGTTCTAATGTAATAATATATTGGCAATACCTAAAAAAGTTGTTTTTTTCACACAAAAAAAGCAAAAAAAAAAGATCAAAATATGTTCATTTACGTATATTTTGAACATACTGTGGAATTTGGTTCTGGACAGTCTCCTGTGCCATCTCCAACTTTGAAATTGGCATATATACCATCGCTTATGCCGATGATTTCACTATGCTGATTAGTGGAAGGTTTGAAGGGATCCTTTGCCAAAAAATGCAAGCGGCCCTAAGAGATATTGAAAAGTGGTGGGAGGACCATGCCCTGTTCGTCAAGACCAGGAAGACAGAAATGGTTCTCTTCACGAGCAAGAGGAAAATGGTACCCATAAAACCACCAACTCTTCTAAACACTACATTAAGCTTCGAATCGGATGTGAAATATCTTGGAGTCAAACTTGATTCGAAGCTAACATGGAATTTTCATTTGGAGAGAAGACTAAAAAGGCGTACGTATCCTATGAGCAGTGCCGCAGGACAGTTGGTAAAACTTGAGGAATGAAACCAAAGGTAGTCATGTGGATATACACTGCCATTGTGAGACCAATGTTAGCCTATGGAGCTGTTGTCTGGTGACCGAAAGTCCAACAGATGACAGCTAAACAAAAGCTCAGCCAGGTACAAAAGATTGCCTGCGTACGACACCTACCATAGCAATGGAGGTGATGTGATGCCACCTTTGGATATTTATTTAAAAGCTGCGACAACTATGCTTCGCCTCAAAATTACTGGTATTATAAATAATGTAGGATGTGGATAAGTTAGGAGTCGCCTGTGGAATGTGGTCGTCAGAAAGATGCCCCGTTTGCAAGCGGACACAGACTGTAATCCTCCCAAGTTTGTGTTTAACAAACCCTGCACGGTACTTATCAGGAATGAAGAGACCGCTAGC
Source organism: Monochamus alternatus (assembly GCA_037114965.1). Taxonomy (NCBI): domain Eukaryota; kingdom Metazoa; phylum Arthropoda; class Insecta; order Coleoptera; family Cerambycidae; genus Monochamus; species Monochamus alternatus. Next base: position 21,136,326 of record CM073432.1, read on the forward strand.
GAAGATGTAATCAACATCTTCACAGACGAATCAAAAATGAAGGAAGATGCAGGATGTGGGATTTATTCCAGATCCTTACATTTTCAATATTAGGGGGCAATGGATAGGCATGCTACCGTGATATAAACGGAATTAGCAGGTATAACCATAGCCGCCAAAGAAATTTCCCTTAGACATACAACGGGCAAAACCATTAGAATCTACACAGATAGTAGACAATCACTACTGATCTTACGTAAGCATAAGATAACAACTAGGTCAGCCATCAGGCACTGGTAGTGGCCTCAACCAACAACAGCCTATCTGAAGGCTGGGTAAAGGGAAACGACCGATGCAATGGCAATAAAGTAACTGACAAGCTGGCTAGGAGTGCATCGGGTCTCAATATTTTGAACCTACCAAAAAGTACCTGGCTATGTCTAGGACAAATGTTCCCCTGGTAACAGGTATTCAAACTGGACACTATTGGCTAAGGAAGCACCTATTACATGACGAAATGTGAAACACCTTTTTGTACTCTGTGAGTGCACTGCTATCTTGTCAATAAGAAAATCCGTGTTGGAAGAACAATGGCCTTCTATGGTCTACATTAGAGAGATCCTCCTGAGCAACGCCCACCACCTTTTTTTCCTTATGAGGTTAGTTGGCGGCTCAGGTGGATTGATCTCCCAATGGGAGAAAGTAAAAGGGGCCCAATGGGGTCTAAGTGCTGTAGCCTTTCTGCTACCCTCATCACAATACCAGATTCCAGACGTACACCTTGAACAAAATCGTATAAGAAAGGTAAACCACTTCCAGTGACACACCCTGTATAAAGTGACTTGCCAAATAGGATAAATACATTGGAATAGAAAATGTAAAAGGGCATTATGAACGTAATTTGAATATATTCTTAACAATAAAATCAGAAAAGATTACAAAGACATTAAATTTAGTTTATCTTTATTAGTTTTATACCACGATCTTAAGTGGAATTGGCGCCTGGTTTGCTGTTATGCTTTATTAAACTAACTATTTATGTAACACTTTTTTAAAATTCAGCATATTTTCTCTTTGCGGCACAAAATTTTATGGACTTTCATAAGTATTCAGCGTTTAAAGTGTCAGATTGCGTAGATAAATGAATAAAATTTAATGTATATTTATAATCTTAATATTACACATATTTTACTGAAAACTGTATTCTCTTGTAGATATTAAGGAGGAAGTTATTTGCGATGTTTTTCTTATATATAGAAACTAAGCTAAAAAAATATGATTCGCGATTCCATAACTTTAATGATAAATGATACGTTTCCAAAGTTTTCTTCCTACAACTGTCCATAACATTTGTCAAATAAAAGATTTATCTTCCAAAGATTATATTTTGCTAGCATACGATCCGTAATTTCCATAAAATTTGAATTTTGTTGCGTTACTGACTAATGTTGATGTTGGTATAAAAGAAATACCTACATGCATATTGAATATATACAAAATATTCATTTTTAAATCATTCTGTAATGTTTTATAAAGAAGATATAATTTATCATGATCGAATGAAAAAATAATGTAATTCAAGGAATCAATAAATGGAATATTTATTAAATATTGCATTCTTTTATTTTTTTTAACTTATAAGCATATGGATAAGTAATGTACAGCTTTAACAGAAATAGAAAATTTTATCGTGATTCCTAGAACAAATTCTTAAATACTTCACTTTGGTACTTTTTTCATAAACACAATTTTAAAAAGTACAATGATTATGAGATCATACAGTATATATTGAAATGATTGCATCCACTATTTTTAACTAACTGTTCATTCTAAAAACCGTCTATTCCAGAATTCCTACTACTCTAAAGAAAAATGGCAAAACATAACAAAAATTTTATTTTTATAAGGTGTGATACCATAAATATGTCTTCGCAAGTATGAAATTTGGTAAACGGTTGTAAATATATTTAATTAACTGCAATTTAAAAGCAATTCAAATGTTTTCATAGCAATAGCGGTACTCAGCATACTATTTTTTTTATTTTAAAAAAATAATCTTACGGCATGGAAATCACTTTACGTTTTCATCACTTTTATAACCAAAAATTTAAAGCGTTACTGTAATCCTTTTGATATTATTTGGGATTTTATATAGTTAACGTCATTGTATACAAGTAGGTATAACATAAAAAAATCTGTTAAAGTGTTATTCCAGCAGTAAATAGTAACATAACACCTAATAAAAATATAAACACGTACATAATAATAAACAATTAAAACATTCTAAAAATCATTAGTAAATTTAGATATGGCATGAACACAAATAATTTTCAAATATTATTCTCTTATAGAATGAAGATGGAGCATACCAAATAAACTAGTACAAATAAAAGTATGTCATTAATGCAAATCACTAATTCAATTTGTTCTTAGGAATTATCTATTAACCTATTAACAATTACATTGTATCACTTTTGATTAGGATGATACATTTGATTGAGTGTTGTTAAGAGATTTAGTTAAATCCATTTAAAACATCCTTGATAAACTGACCAAGTCTGCTTGTGCAATGCTACCATTGATCAAGTTCTGTAATCTTCCAAACCTTCCCGTGTCTTAGTGTTAGTACTAATAGATTTTTGAAGAAGGAATTATCCCATCACCAGAAGTACTGGTTCTTCCAAATGTTATTTATAGCATTCTTTCGCTAAATGTAGTTTTTATAAATGAGAAGGAAAATACATTCAATCACTAGAAGTACTGGATCCTCGTGACAGGCCAACTGCTGGAGGACATAGAAAGTCACAGCACTCTGTTGATGGTCTCGAATGCTATACTCCCATTGAACTACAGACTGATTTTGAAATTCTCTTTCCTCAAAGAAAAAAATGGGGGCGGGATGGAACTGACCTCCTAAACACAGATAGTTGTTGGTACACCGATGGCTCATAGACTCTGGAAGGAGTTGGGACTGGAGTGTATAGTTGCAATCCAAACAGTAGGCTGTCAGTAAGTATGCAACTATATTTCAGACAAAAATCCATGTCATTGAATTGTGTGTTTGTATGCTGGAGAAGCTGAAATGCACACGCAAGTTGAGCAAATCTTTTCCGATAGCCAAGAAACTTTAAAAGCGCTTGGATCTTACCGGTGCATTTCAAAACCGGTATGAAATTGGTTGGGAACAAGCAACATAGTAAAATACATTAGCAAGGCAAGGTGCCTCTTCCAGCTTCATTGGTCCAGAACCAACTCTTAGCACAGCTTCAGCTACTGCTAAAGCAGCCATCTCGACTTGGGCAGAGGAAAAAGTGTGCGGCAGAACATCTGTCACTGACCAACAAGGGAACATATTTGACAAGATGCACCTCTTGCTAGAAGATATGGACACAATTTCACCCAGTGAGGTTATTGGCTTCATAAAGAGGCTAAACCTGTTGAACTTACTTTGAACATTACCACTTCGTGCAAATGCCATTTATAGTAACCCATCGCTAAATGTAGTTCATGCGAATGAATATGCAGTATTTTGAAATGAGTCTTTTCAGCTTTCCGTTTTCAAGATGTGGTGCTTGTAAGGGCTTTTTCCAATATTATTCGTTTTGTTTTACAGATAATAATCCAAAAGTTATTCGTTGATGGCTGACTGTTTTCTTTGATTCAACTGCCTCCTGAAATTATTTTGCACCGCTCTGGTATCTCAGTGAAAGAATATTTTTACTTCAATCAAACTTTATTATTTGGTTTGTCTCTAAATACCTTGTCTTTACGCGTTTCTGATCAAGTACCTAGGTAATAAATCGCTGAAGATAAATGTTGTGATGTGTATACTTCAATCTATATTTTTACGTTTCGTTAATAGCATTTAATGAGTTTTTTATTATAACTCGATTCTAAATTCAGGTAAAATTATGTAATTAAAGTATGGTTTTCCTAATTTACGCGTTGCTGACATCATGGAGATATACACAACACCAGTTTAACGTGTGTAACGCTTGTTTACATATTATCTATTGTATACTATGTATCGTATTGGGTTTTTAAACTTAATTGGTAATTTTAAATTTAAAGGATATGCTTGTCAAATTGCAAAGGTACTAAATAATGAAATTTTTGGTGAGTAATTTTAAAAATTTTCAAAATTCCTTAATCCTTTTGGAAATCAGACAGAAAAATAAAAAAATTATTCAAATAGTAAACTACATCTTCTTTTACTTAGTAAAATTTCAGTTTTCCTTTATGCAGATTTATGCAGATTGCAGTTTCTTTCTATTTTGCAAACTTGTTTTCCGTTTCCGAAGCTTATAATGAATTTCGTGGAAATAATACCAACATAAAAAATGTACTATGACCTAAGGGTGAATTATTTATTATTATCGCTTTCCCTGAATTTCGGCTTATAGAAAAATAATAAAACAGGAAGTTGTACTTTTCCATTATGTACAAACAGAAGTAGTTTCGGGCAATCATTAAAAATTAATATAGGTTACATGAAAATATTGGTTCGTGGAAAGAATTATCTAGACCAAACTATTCTAATAAAGCCCAAATCGTTATTCGAGAGCGCTTAATATATGTTTTTTCAAGTAAGTTGCCGTAATCAATAAATTAAACGCCACAATCATTTCGATTATGACAAATTCTGAAAATCAGCAGTGCCATAGATTGCTTTAAGTTATGCAACCAATTGAAATAAAGAAAAATTCAGTTTAAAAAGTTTTAAGGTTTGTAACATAATTTTTTTGTACTAGTTTTTATCATATTTCAACTTCGTTTATGGTATTTTTAATCATCAGATTTTACCAAGTAATATCAAGAACACATCATTAGAAATTTCAGTTAATACCTTTGCTGGTATCATGAATAGATCATTTGATTTACTAGAAGAAGTACCATTCAACACGATAAATGAATTAGGCCCAATGGACTGATTTCACCATCTCGTACTAATCCAGATTTAAATCCATTGTATCTCTATTTGTGGCATACGAAGTGATTAGAGAATACCGGTGATTGAGCAATTTTCAACACATTTAAAGCACAGGTCCGGTTTAAGGGAAAGTTTTCGTCAATTCGGATGAGATTGTAATTTTCAGATATGTGATGAAATTATTAAATATAATCATTTAAAATTAGGCGTATAGAATACCTTGTATAATGTTATTGACAAAATAATTTTGGAGATAAATTAGACCTAGATCATTATACCTTCCATTTTTTGAGAAAAATTGTATTGAGACTTAGAAAAGCCTCGTATATTTAAGTAATAACAACACAAGAATCTCGAAGCCATTAAACATTGACTTAAGATCCGGTCTATGTAAGGTATTTAACCTTCTTAACTTTAGTAATGCGTAGAGGAGAAGACACATGAGAACAGTTAGTTCACTAGTAAGCTATTCAGTTAATATCTTCTAAATTTCAACCCTACAGGTTGCTCCAAATAATCTTTAACAATGATTTAACTAGACCGGTTTGGCTGCTAAGGTTTGAGATATTTGTCTGTATTTTACTAGTATTAATTCCATAAATAGTAGTCATAGTCGTTCATAACAAAACGTTGCTATTTATTTTCCGTTTTTTTATATATTGTATTATTCCGTGATAATCAGGTTTCGTTGCGGCTTTTGAAAAACCAGAATTGATCTTAAACTCTTCCTTTGATTACACATGTGGTCGCAATGGGGTACTGTTTAGATATTGTCATAACATAAAATATCGTGAAAGAAAATAGACCCTATTTTTATATAAAATCATTTAAATGGAAATGGAAACTTTATTTCTCGAATTACCGTCGTATACCTGGTATTTGTTATGATACTTCCGTAGGAATTTTATGTAATTATGAATAGGAAAGAAACCATCGCTGCGTAATATGAGTCACATGGGCATATTTGGCTACCAGTGTGAAGTGAGTTTTACTGTATATATTTGATTTACCCTCGTATACAATTGATGTATATATTTATAGTTCATTATTGAAATATTCGTCGGTTAATTATTGAAATACTTTAGAATTATGTATTTAATAGCATGAAAATTGTTGAAAAAAAGGGAGACAATCATTCATCACGCAATTTTTATTGTGGAAGTACATCCAAAGACATCCTTGAGTCTATTACAAAAATCCAACTCGATTATATAACAATTAGGCCTTCCCATAATAATTAATTGACATGATACACCTATTCAAAAATAATCATACGGATTATACAGTAACTTAAGTAACTGTAACAGATTTTGACATCAGAAATACGGGAATTTAAACTTTTGTTCGGATGTTTATCTATTAATTTCAGCTATTGAACGTTTGAATCGCCAAATGAATAATTAGAATATTTGTTTATTAATTAAGTAATCGATTACAGTAGCCGATTGTAAAATAACAATGGGCCAGCCCTAACTATAATAAGCTTGAGATCAATTAAAGTACCAAGACTATTTGGAAATTTTATTGTTTAATGACATTGTATAAACAAAAATTATGGTACGAATTTTTCTCATCATTATTTTTAGTACAAAACTTGCCTCATAATGATGATTAATTCACTCAACTGTACCTCTACATCAGTCCAGTGCCTGCTAAACATTTATACCGGAATCATTTTTTTCTTATAATATGATTAGATGCGTTCGTCTACTCTATACCATATACATATCCCAACTGTAAGGTCACTTACGCATTCAGTTATAGGATGGACCAAATAAGTGTAACAAAAAAAATATTTTTTACACATGGATTCAATACTGTTGTTAAATATATACAGGGTAATTCAGAACTTATCTAAAAAAATTGGGTGTATAGGGGACTCTTACAAATATAATTTTCTAAAAAAATCAAAAAGAGCAGTTTAAAAATGATTTAAAAATACACTTCTGCACTGCACTGGAACCTGATAAGGTGGTGCGATACACTTAATTTTTTAAATATTTCCTCATGTAAGCTATTTCTGACATTAAAAAACTGATGTAGTCTCGTATCACAGAAACATTTATTACCTCCAAAAAGTAATTGGATTTCAATATTCGGAATCGCTTGGCTAGAGATAACAGTAGCCCAGGATGTAAGATAATATAAATTCAATAATATTTTACTCGGAAACTATAAGGATTTTACTAATATCTTTTTACGACATTGTTTCCTTTTTTCACGACGCATCTGTTCCCAAATTCTTTTAGCTAAGTTCTGAGTCACCCTGTATATTGCACTGCGGATTGTATTGTAGATTTTCGCCCAGCTGCTACTGTTGGCTGTTATGGGTGTTGCCATTTAGAGCAAGGGGGTGCAATTTTTTTCGTCAGCAGGCCAAATGATACAGTTTTCATAATCCATGCTTATTAACGTTATTACTATCATGGTGTAAAGTTACTCAGTGACGTCTTCTCGATCTTCTACTGAGTTGTTGACAATAACAATCATGGTTGAATTTCTCAGAACCGCTTTCTTGTTCTATCACCTGCACATTAATTTTACTCGAAGAGTGACCTTCTGCTAGGGCTAGGCCATTATTCTTTGTTCATAGCATAGACGTGGAAGTATCATTTTTCATAAGCACAGAAACTTGGATAGAAACAGTCTCTGTTGTTGATAAGTTAAACTATGAAGAGCATTCTAGTTTTTGCTCGATTAGTGACTTTCTGCTAGGACTAAACCATTATACTTTGTTCTGAGCATTGGCGTGGAAGCATCATTTTTAGTTAGCACAAAAACTTGGATAGAAACAGCCTCAGTTGGTGATAAGTTAAACTATGAAGAGTCATTAAAGTCACTTTGGCAAATATCACAATTGCCGATGCACTACAACTCCTGGCTATCAATAGTAACCATAATTCGCTCTCTGCTTATGGCTTTATCTAGACCTAGCATTGAGTAGCTAGTAAGCACAAGATGTAGACACTTACATCTTGCTTACCTATGTCCTTCTGCCGGCTATGACAGAGAACAAACAACCAGAGTTATTCATTGGTGATCGTCTCACCTATAATACTAATGAGAGCTCACCTCATTAGGTGTGATTCAATACTAGTGGCAGAGTAGTTGTTTCCTGAAATTCCTGTTTTGTAAACTTTGACATATGTATAACAATTGATTTCCAAGACCATATCAACCAAATACGAAACCTCTGGATCATTATTTCCGAGAAAGATGTTTAGCTGATGCGTATTTTTTGTGGCCGCTCTATATATTTCAGTTACAATTTGAATCCTTAAAAAGTTGTGTGCGAGTATGACGACGTCAGCTAAATCCAAGACGCCCTTGAAGAAGACATGACCACTTCTTTTAGAGTTGGTGTTACTAACTTAGCGGATATCCGGATGTGACCGACAACTTTGGACAATAATTTGGGAAAATACTTGAGCGCAAGAACCGGGAAGTAAAAATATTGATCGAAAAAAAAATTCAATCGTTCATTCCCAGGCAAACGTGATCGATATGCATCTTTAAGCCTGTCTAATGTGACTTTAATTTAATCTAAAGTTCCGTTGACGTATTAGCCGAATGGGAAACTATCATTAATTATAACTGAGTAATTCTATTGTTTTCTGTATTCGGTAATAGAAAAAGTATTCGTGGAAAAGAAAATATAGTCAAATGGGACTGAGGTTAAAGTTCACGTCATCGATACTAAGGAAACTATGCGTTAATGGTTTAAAAATACAGTTTAATGTACAGAGTGCGCATAAACTATGCGACAAAATTATGACCCAACATTTTATAATAAAATATTATTTACTCGACGACGTATTTTTAATTGGAAATATAGTAATTCTTGGGAACTAAAAGAGCCTCATCTGCCAAGAGAAGTACATTTTCAGCAAGAGTTCTCTATCAATATTTAGTGTGGAATTCTCTCCGATGGTATTGTGGGGCCGTTCGTACTACCACGTCCACTTAACGGAGAAAATTATATAAATTTTCTAATTAATGACTTGCCACTGCTTCCTTAAGATATTCTCTTAAATTTACGGCAGAACTTTGTATGCGGCAGCGCAGTTTCTTGGCCTACACGTAACCCTGATTTAAATCCGCTAGATGTTTACTTTTGTGGCTATATTAAATCTTTAGTTTACAAAGACATTATGAATAATCAAGAGCAACTGTGGGGAAAGATTCAAGAATCGGTTAATATTATCAAGCATCATAGAACTTTATTCGACGTCAGACAAAATTTAAATAAGAGGTTAAGAAAGTGCATGGAAATCGCTAGTGATTACTTCGATTCAGTTTTGATATCTTAAAACTCCCTAATTTTCAAATTTAATTCCCGCCAAATCTCAAAAACTTAAATCGTCTGTTTCTCGAAAACGAGTTTATTGATTTGTAACAGGTATACCTTTTCTATTTAGAATTGAAGGTAGTTCAATAGTTTCTTATTAAAAAATTCAAAAGTGTAAAATACAAAAAGTTAGACATATTTTTACATCGACAGTACAGTATAACTAGCGCCCCCCTAGTCGCGACCTCAACACTATTTGCATATTGTCACCTCAAAAAACATAAGACTACAAATTTTCAAACAATCGGTCCATACATTCTTAAAATATAGCAAAAAATCAAAAACATTTCTTCAACTTTAACACACTGTAGAATGAAAATGAGCAACAATTGAATAAAGCATGTTGGGCTCAATCGCTTTATTTTGACAATAACAATCTGCCCTTAAGCTATGTACCATTATTAATAACTCACCTTGTATATTTATACTGAAACGTAGTAACAATTATGGTGGTAATAGTGCTTTTCTAAATTTATTTTTCACAACAGCTTTTGAATGATTTATGAGATCTAATTGACGCAGGTGTGATCGATTACTGTAGTAATCTAATTTGAAAATATATATTTATCCTATTCATTGACGGAAATACGGCTATTTTTTTGTACCCTTAAAGATACTAGTGTTAAGTTAAAGCTGTTTTAAATTGAATGTAAAAAACATGTATTGCTGTATTCTAAATAAACATCGTGTACGTTTGTATTTTGTGAATATTTCGATGTTAGGTAAGCGACTAAATGAGAATGAAAATAATTATATAAATATATGTCATACGTTTTCTAGCGCACAGTAGGTATATATACTTCAATACATTCCGCACTTTTTGCACATGAGTCAGTGGTTTAATATTTAAAGTTCAATAAAGATTTTATCACCCTTTCTATAAACATTAAATTTAATTTTATTACTTGCCATTTCACTAATCAAATACTTAATAGCAAATTAAATTATTTAGGTAAAATTTGCATAAATTAAACAATTAATAAATAAAAGTTAAATTAATATCTTTCTTGTAACCTATAGAATAGGATTTAATATACCAATGCATATTGTAATCTCGAGGACATATATTTATGTGGTTGGAAACCATGAGGTTACTTAGATTTTGCTGACCGTGTGTCACATATCAAATCTAAATATTGTGTATTGTAAAACAAATTAATACAACACTTTTGATATTCATCATAAAATTATAGTGACGCAATTGTAGTCCTATTTACTACAAATTATATCAAAGTTGTGTGTGCAGATGGACATGTATCACTTTTACTCAGGTTCTATTTTGTCGGATAAGTCGTCGGTTGCCTCGCATACTAAGGGGAGCTAATAAGCTCAAAGGCGGTGTATGTCTGGTATGCCGCTAATGAATGACTTTGACAGTCTATATAAAGAATTATGAAATACTATTTATGTAAGTATTTCAATACTTCAATTGTATTTTTTCTTAATTATGTCTATCTCTTGTTAAAGAGATTAATAGTACAATTAAAACATCAGATTTAGTAAATGATTATACAAAGTTATTGAATTATTTCCGATAATAGAACAATTATTTAGCAATTACAATTATACCAGAGAATTTGAGTGAGAGGTGCAACAGATGCACCGCAAACCATATACACTTGTACGCCACTGGTTAATTGTAGTTAATTTACAACACTGAGAATTAATGTGAGTAACAAAATCCCCCTTGATTTATTCGAACTTAATAACTCAAACTGACTAACTCGAAAAAATCTATTTCGAATTTACAAAGAATCGCACTGTGGTCAAAACTATTTATTAATGAATGCTGTCATACTGAAACTACTTAGAAAAATTGTATATTTCCTATACGAAATATTCGTATTTCTGTATTAATAAGTTTTCGTCTACCACGTCACTTAGAAAATAAATAACTTTGACAATATAATTTAGCCATAAATTCATCATCCTTGTTGATTTTTCTTCACTATGTATAAAGTGAAAAACATCCTGAAATTTATAATAGTTTATAGATAGATCTATCAATATTATGGATATACAAGAATAAATTCGCGCAAGTGATTGCAGTTGCGTTTCTAATATCGTTTTATTTTAAAGTAAATCCTTGCATTGTGTTTTATTTATAACGAATGTAAGTATAGGAAGGTATGATTATTTTTAAACACATAATTTTAATAATACCCAGTACCCACGTCTAACATTTGGCTAAGCTAGAAGATGTTAAATAAATAAACTAGAAGAATTGGAAATACTTCCCAGTTTAATCAACCATATTTTTGGGTGACTAAGCCTATAAAAAATGTTTGTTTTGAATCGCATATATCTGAAACTAGTGTTACAAATCATTATAGACTATTTCACCAGTCAATAATGTACATGATTTCAAATAAAATAATTAATGTACTGGGGATAGTATTTTATAATGGATCAATTACTTAAATTTATTGAGTTTCACTGAATCTGGAAAGGAATCATACCCAGCAGTAATTAAAGCTATTAACGGAAATTAAACCTGCATAAATGTAGCTAATAAAGCCAGAGGCGTAGTTACTAAGAGAGTCGAAGGAAGATCTAGCGATTTATCAATTCCTATAGTTCACAGACATATACTAAAGACTTGCTCAATACACAAAAAAGATAGACAACCTCCTTATCTAAACATATCAAACAAAGCGTTTTGACTGATTGGTCGACTCGTCATGTCTGTTCTTTAATGTTGTTCAGAGATCAGAACCACTGATTTAGAAACAAACCAGCCATTAACTATGTTGAGGTTTTGTTCGTAACATTCGTATTAAATCGAGTAAAAGCAACTGCTGTATAGAATACTATCAAGATTGAGGTTATGTTTCCTGCTCTGTTTCTACTGCTGGACGTCGTAATATTGATGAAGAAATCAGTGAACAGCTTCGATTTAAATTGATGTAATAACTTCATATAGGGACTAAAACAGTACTTTCAACCCAAGCAGTTAATTTTATTTAAGGTAACTGTCCAAAGAAAATTTAAGATAAGTCTACTTAATTGTATTTGATTCTACCTTACCTTGACCATTAATTTATGGCTATTATTATAGCCCAATAACAAAGACCGATTTTATCATTGTGCGCCTAACTTTAACAGGCGATAATTAATGAAGAGTTACATACATTTTTATGTAGAGATGTGAAGATGTACGTCCTGGACGAACCAGTTATATTTTATAAACCGAAGTATCATGCAAATTATGAAGATTATTTTGATTCTTCTGAATTTTTCTTGCTTCTCTGTAGAGCATAACTAATATTCGAAGTTTACTCTTTTGGGATACTGTCCACACTACAGTCCACATGCACTTAAAACAAAATCACAGGTTCGGTTTAAGAGAAAAGGTTTGTAACGTGTTTGTAAGAGATATCATAAATGAAAAACCGCCCAGTATAAAGTGAGCTCTAATTGCAGTATGACAGAACTGTCATAAAATAAAAATTATAACTATAATGGGACTTAAGTGTATTTCCTATAAAGGTCAATCCTGGAAAACAAGGACTAAAATATAAATTACACCTAGGTGCAATATGCTTTTCAAGGAACATATGGCAGTAAACAATCCATCAGAGGTGTTTTCCTTGACGTAGGAGGAATTACTTGGAAACACAGACACACTGACGAAGATGGTTACCATACTAATTAATTAGTTGTAAGTGAATTTTACGATAGTAACAAAGGCAGTAGTATTTTTAGGTCTGGTCAAAACATTCTGTGCTGGTAGCTATAAAAAGGCCATAAAATTCTAATAATAATGGGGGGTAATGAGTTGTGCATTGATTGTATTCCGGTATTACTTAACGTACGTAATACTGAGTGAAACTATAATTCAGTTAATAAAAGTCACGAATTCAACAGTAAATTTAATTTTCTATACTAACAATGTAACGTTATACCCAATAATGTGGTAAGAACAATCAAACAGAAGAATGCACTTATTTTATTATCGGTTTTATTAATCTGTTGTATGACCTTCAAAGGATAACACTCGATTCATATTTTCTTATTCAATTCAATTATTAAGAACTGTTTTTGACATCTTCCTACATCACCTGAGTGTAGTATTCATCAAGCTACATTGTTAAACGCAGGTAATATTTTGAGTAGAATTACTGACTGAATATTTTTTTGTAAATATGATAACTGAAGATCGCATTACGTTCGCATAAGGGAGTTGAGAAAAGGGAAATCTCATTATTCTCATTATTATTAATGTTACATTATCTCAGAAAAGGTGTTACACACACAATCATTTAATGACTTCATCGTGCCAGCTATGTTTTTTTCCTTGCCTATGGAATTGTTCCATAGCATACCTAGATTTGGTATAATACTGTCAAAATATATATCATGAAAAAGTATACAGAGTGTTAAAAAAAGAGTGTAAAATATTTCAGCATGAACCAAAATAAGCAGAAGTCTTAATAAACATGGGTCCGCAAAGTAACGGTTGCGGAGATATGGACCACTATTCGTTTTTCAAAAATTTTATTTTATTAGGAATAAACCGACAAAGGAAGCTTTTAACAAACAAAAAACAAAGTTACAGAAGATGTTCAAAGTGCCCTCCGTCCATTTCCAAGCAGGCACGACATCTTCGTCTCAACGATATTCGAACTCTTTCGAAAACACCTTCCTTGGTTTGGATTTCTTCACACTTTTGATTAATCCATAGCTGCAGCTCTTCCAGGCTATTTGCAGGAGTACCATACACTAATGTCTTCAAATATCCCCAAACAAAGAAATCTAGAGGGTTCAGATCAGGCGATCTTGTAGGCCATAAAACAGATGCGATCCACAATTTGACAGAGAGCATCATGTCCACCATACAGCAGGCGTTATGCTATGGGATGCTACTGCGTATGCTAGCGGATCACCTCTAGTTTTTATTAGAGGCAACATGGCAGCCTAACGATACATCCAGGAAGTGGTGGAGCCGTATGTCATTCCATATCTTCACACCATCCAGAATGCGATTTTTCAGCAAGATCTCATGTCGCCAGACAAACATAAGCTTTATGAATCAACATTAGATCAACTGTGTACACTGGTCATTAAGATCGCCGGATCTGTCCCATGTTAGACTTGTTTGGGACATGATTGGCTGCAGACTGCTGCATTAACAGTTAAGTTGGAGTAACTTATCAACAATCTTATTAGATCCAAGCCCAGGCTTATCAGTGGGTGTATTAGGAATTACGAGTTCTCAACATACTATTGAACCAATTTTTGCAGTAGGTTCTTGATCTTGCTGAAAATGGAATCATTCAATATGTAATTGGCCTTGAACCTGTGTACCAAAAATTATTAAAATCTAATGAGCATATATAGGGTTTACCTTTCTTTGTTAAGTAGTAAATTAAGATTATTTTAGTTTGATTTCTACCGAGATTTCTATTACAAATTTCAGATGTCAGGAAGTTGAAGTAATTCTATCATTAGGTTTGTACGTATTTCTGTCGAAGTGAAAAATAATAGCAGCTGCGATGAAACAATCGAAAATTATTAATTCAAATTAGTCGTGGCAAAGAAAACAGACGCAAATGAAATTCGGGAAAAAGTATTCGAACATAAATACAGCTAGGTGCGCAAGATTTAGTTAAACACTATTAATTTCTGATGCATGTGTACCAACAATAAAAATATTTTAGAGTAAAAATATGTGTCTGAAAAAAATATTACGTTTACTTGATAATGCATAAATGTATGTTAGTTCACTCTGTTATTTTCGTTGAGTTTTGTTTATAATCGAAATTGTTATTGACAGATCGTACTTTGAAAAGAATTATAACTTTGTTGCTTCTAGCAAATAAGAAAATTTAAATATTTTTTACCTTACAGTTTAATTTTAAGAACTTATACTTATTAGAAAAAAATTAACAAAATTCGAAAGTGTGTCAAAATATGAAAGTGTGTCAAAATATGAAATTACGATTTTAAACTGTGAAAACGACTACAATTTTAACGTTTTATAAAATCGTGCTGCTATACGTGAACCAAAAATAAATTAATAAATTATTTGACTTTTACCAGGGTATTAGTTTTACTATCTAAAAATAATTTTATATAAAAAACTATAGTCTATAGAAATAGAAAAAACAAAAACTATAAATATCCCTTTACGAAAGTTTACCAAGGCTGTTTAAAAACATATTGTACAAATTTTATAGAACTTATGGCAAAATACCAAAAAAAAGTCAGGAAATGTCTTAATTTATTGTATGTAACGTATGTTTTCATTGTGAATGCAGTACAGTCACTGTTACTACATAAACAAACAAAGTAGGACAGAATCTCAAAAATATATAACATTTTGGGAAGGGTTTATGCCAAAAAAAGTAATGAGCATTTGGTAGATATTGGATTTCTAGATTTATTAAGTGTATATTTCAAAGGAACTATACGTCAAGGTAAACATGTTAAAAAATAAAATAAAATTATATTATAAAATGACATTGGAAGAGATAGCTACTAGCGACCTCTGCCAAATGATAAAAAAAGCGCCAGGCGTATTTAGTACCCTCAAAAACTTGCATGTACCAAATTTCAATGATATACGTTATTGTTTTTTAATATTATGATTGAAATCAAAATACGCTACAGAAAAAAATCGTCTTGTTTTTCTATTTCTAAAAATTGTACATTTTTTGTTATATATAAATATTTACGATCAAAGAAGACAGGAGGAGATACATACAGCATACAGCTAATTTACAGTTTAAGTCATTGTTTCAATTAGTTACTTTGCATCAAGTAATATACCTAGCATCGTTGATATACATACTGGGAGACGTAACTTTGCAAAAAATGTAAGTGTGTATTATGTGCAAGTAATTGTTTGTAAAAATGGACGGAATTAAATTTCGGAAAATTGGTTAGATGGCAAAATTTTTTTAATTTGTTTAAGGATAAAGAAAAAAATAATGAGGAGTAAAAAGAGGAAGGTCGAAAGAGTAGAGAAAACCGAAAGATGACAAAGAGAAAGCAAGAGATATATTTTATTTCTATTTGAAAATAGTAAAACAAAAGGTCGAAAGCATATATATTAAAGAAAACATTTTTTTAATTTGTAAAAGGAAATGTTTTTGACACATTTCCACGGCTTCTATATGTATTTCTACTAAGTTTAGATTTACAAAAAGTAATATGTTTATTTATTTTCAATTTGAATAGTAAAACATAAATGTCATAAAAAATATTTTTCTACGTATTTAATCCATAAATATCGAGTACTCTTAAAGAAATGCTATATTTGTAAAGTGCAGTTAATTTAACTTACAAATCTCATGTCAGAAACGCCGAATCATGGTTACCGTCTGACATCAGCGACGCAGTGGGGCATATTTATTACGCTGTTTGAGCTTTGTTTAGTTCGCCCGGATCTATAATCAAAGAGTAGACTGTGTGTATATAAAATTAATATCCTATCCTATTGCTCAGCAACTCCTCGACAAAACATGAGAAAAGTACACCTTTTTTAAAATATATGTACTAATTTTTATTTCAGGAATGCAAAATTTATTAATTATAATGAAGCTGTTAAACTACAATACGTAATCACTTCTCTCAGTGTAAGTTGTTCCGCATCCAATGTGTGTTTCTTTTATGAAAATCATCACACTAGGTATAACTGATACAATTTATTTTTTCAGTTTTCGTTCAATAACTCCTCAACAATGATAAAACATACATTTTTTTTAAGATACTACAAATATTACATTACCTATGCTGTTTTTTGAAATTTTTTATAGCGTGCAAAATTAATTTCAAAAAAAAAGTTTTTACACTTTTTTAAATTTTCAAACTGAAAGTGCCGTAATCAGAACTTTTCTAGATCTCTTCGTTTTTGAGATGCAGTGCGAAATTTAAAAAACACTACTTTTAAAGGATTGTTCGTATCTCAGAAAGTAGGCGAGATATCGGAATGGTGAAAATTGCTTCTGATAAAGTTTTTTAGGTAGAGTTCAGTGACGTACTTAAAATATGGCCCAGATATATATTCTTTTAATGGAACACCCTGTATATTTGTATGCCATTAAATTGCATTATTTTTTCTCTTTTTTGGAATGGTAAATGCGATAGAGAACACGATGAACCGCGAATTGTACCTTACTGTACTGTATAACATACACTGGGAAAAATATTTAATAATTTACATTAATACAAGTGTTACCAGTCTTCTAAAAGAATTCTGTGGGTGTATGACAATATTTATAATGTCGTATACAATTTTCGCAATGTGTAAAATTCTGAAGATTTTATGATAAAACATAAACGGTAACAATTATGCTTTTTTCAGATTTTAAATGACTTGGAAACTATTATAGATCCTAACTCCCTCAGTTTTTTTTAGGCTCAAGAAACAACCACGAATTCTTTGAAAATTTGCATATAAAAAGGGCTCCCTTAATATAACAGAACATGTTCCACCACAGACTGTTTAAAGACACACATTGATTTCGAATGGCTATATTTAGATTTGTAATATGTACTTCCCAGTACATCGGTTTTTGACACCTACAATTAGACTATCATTAATTGAATGTATCATCAAGAAATTTCAATACAAACACTTACAGTTAAAGGTTTTGTTGAAAGTTTATCTGTTTTGTTGATAGTTACAGAACCTGCTACTAAAAGCTTAGGCCAAATAATACATCCAAGCTTTCGTTTCTTTAACCAAAGTACAAGTTTTATCCTAAAAATATAACATAACTATTGAAAATTCTGTACTAATCTACAATGAAAAAACTGGACTAGATCTCGTACATAAGACGTCGGTTTATTTGAAAATGGTAGTTCTCATGAGATATTCGAATAACTGTACCTTGATCTGTATCAAAGTATGATAATTAGGGATATTATTGGTCCCGATATCAGTTTAAGTTTTTAAACCATAATTAGTCGATGGGAAACGAAATTTGTCAATCAATTAAAACATTCAAATGTTATTAACATGTTTTCGTAACCGTTTATTTTTAGAATTTCTTATTAAGTTATCGGTTATTAATATACGTATGACATTAAACTCAATCTACATTAAGATATTTTTGCGATATTGTCGGAAAATTTTCATATAGCAGGAAAAGTTCTGTTCATCAATTATGTAAGGATTACGTAAATTTTGTGGGGTTTCCAAAAAAAAAGTCGTGCTACTTTGATTAACATTGTGTCTAACGGTAAATTCGTTGCAGCATTCAGTTGCAACCAGTTCCTGTTAATTTTTAATCCATCTATAAATAATGTTTGTGCATAAATTAGTGTATTAACATTTGATCTTACGGATTCCATAATTTTAACTAAATGCTAAGAGCATTAGGTCACAATAATTAATGAATGTTATCATTCATCATTTTTGCATACAAATTGATCTTAAATCCTATACTATTATATGCAAACACGTAGGAAAGTCAGGTGCATATACAGAGCGTGTTAGAAAAATATTGGTAAATATACAACCCAACAAAATAAGAAAAAAAATTATTCGGACGGAACGGAGCAGGCGCATGGGGTCCAAAAATATTGCATTTTAACCAAACATACCCATATACAAAGCTGCAACAGACGGAGTTAAAGGCCTTCAAACTGGTGCCAAATATTTCGAAAAAAAATTATATCTCCGAAATACTTTAACTTGGAATAACCAAATTTGGTACATGATTCAGCGAAACTTAGAAGATGTGTGAAAGAATATCGTAGGAGATTCCCAAATCGAATGATTCCCCATTTTCTAATGTTGAAAGACGGGTTCGAGAGACAGCACAAGTTTTTCAATAATATCCGAGAACGCATTAATGTAATAAGGGTACAATATGAAGAAAATATTTTGCAAACAGTTGAAGATGAACTGCAAATAAGTACTAAATGTTTATCTTTAGAAACTTGGATTATCAAAAATTGTGCACCGAATTATTAAACGTAATCTACTACATCCATATCACATTCAAAAAGTGCATGATTTGGATCGGCGAGTGACCTTTGCAAGTTTAGCTTGCATCAGGATATAAATTTCCACAAGAAAATTATTTTTACTGATTAGGCTTCAGTCACTCGTAGAGGAATTATAAACTTTCATGAATATTCCGATATAAACCTCTATGCAATAACTCCTAGACATCTTCAACGCGAGAGTAAGATAAATGTTTAGGCTGGTATTATTGATCGTTATTTGGTCAGATCAGTTATTTTGCCAAATCGATTAAAAGGCGATTATTTGGAATTTCTGCAAAATACTCTCCCTGATTTGCAACTTAGACTAGAATTTTAGTTTATACGTGATGGAGCACCGCCTCATTTTAGTGCGACTGTTAGAGACTTTTTGAACAGTAATTTTCCAAATAAATGAGGAAAGACGAGGAAATAATTATCCTCAAAATTGGCCACCACGATCGCCAGACCTCAACAAATGTGATTATTTTCTTTGTTTATTACGAATAAATGTTCCTATCGTTATAAGAAACGATCATCATTCATTCGACAGAGTAAATTTAAATTTTCGACGAAGAGTTCATTTTATATTTCGGAGAAAATGGTGCCCATTTTGAACAATTTCTCTAGTTTTATTTTTTTTTAATTTTATTACTGTCAAATTTTAAAGACAAAGCCTGCTACTGACATTTTGATTCCTTCTAATAAACACTATTAAAATCATGTTCTAATTAATGCATTTTTTCTTGAAAATCTGAAAGTTTTTTAATATACGAGGTGTGGCAATTATATAGTTATAACTCGGAAACTGGCAACACTGCCTGTATGTTCGTCAACATTTTTCTAGAGAGGTGGGACATTCCTTTTAGTTTCAGTCCAAGGTTGAAGTCGATAGCACGTTTGGTTTGTGTTTTACGTCTATTTTTTGGAAGTAACTTTTTTAGTGGCGTCGTGAAAATGAGTGACTCAAATTACAAGCAACGTGTTGTGATTCAGTTTTTAGTGAAATCTGGTGAGAAACCCTCGGAAATCCTTGGAAAATTGCAGGTAGTGTATGGAAACCAGTGCATGCGTTTTTGAATGAGCAAAACGGTTCAAGGAGGGGCGTGAATCGGTAGAAGACGATCTACGTGAAGCAGCTCCCATCACCTCTCGTACTGACGCGAATGTTAACCGTTTGCGTGCATTGATCATGTCTGACCGGCGCCTAAGCATTCGTGCGTTATCTGACGAGTTAAACGTCAAAAAAGAAACTGTTCGCAAGATGATACACGAAAATTTGAGTATGCGAAAGATTTGTGCAAAGATGGTGTCAAAAGTTCTCACCCGTAAACATAAAGACGTGCGAAAATCGATCTGCGAAGATTTGTTGTCCCGCATTTGGAGCGACGGTAGAACTGAATGAGTCGGGTAGTCACTGGAGATGAGACCTGGATATTTGAGTATGGCCCCGAAACCCGTAAACAAAGTCAGCAGTGGGTGGAAAAGGGTGGAGAGCGGCCAACGAAAGCGAGGATGTCCAAGTCACGACTGAAGGCAATTTTGATCGTTTTTTTCGATATCCATGGCATCATTCATCATGAATATGTTCCTGCCGGCCAGACAGTGACTGGACAGTTCTATGTTGCAGTCCTGGAACGGCTGCGTTTCCGCGTTTTCCGTGTGTGACCCGAACTCGTCGAGAACGGCTGGATCTTGCACCACGACGACGCGCCAACCCATTCCTCGTTCATTATGGAAGAGTTTTTGGCAAAAAAAAGACATTCCAACGTTGCAGTACCCACTCTATAGCCCCGATATGAAGTCGCACCTCAAGGGAACTTGTCATGGCGGCGTACAGGAGGTCAAAGAAGCTGTAACCGTGGTGCTGAACGGGTTAACTGCGGAGGATTACCAAGGGTGCTTCCAATCGTTGTAGCAACATTGGAATCTTTGCGTAGAGTTAGAGGGAGATTATTGTGAAGGTTGATAATAAAATTTTGGCGAAATTTAATTTGCCTGTTTTTTCGTTGATAAATTTCCGGAACTTAATTGCCACACCTCGTATAACAAGAGTAAAAAAGTGCTTTAATTTAAATTCTGCACGGAATATATTTTTTTTAAATTTGATCAATGGAACAAAAAGTTTGGTATAATTTTAGAGGTGACTCATCCTTGACTATATTGTAAAACACTAATAGATAATATGGGTATTCCGATTATACTTTAAAAAAAGTGGAATATAAGTTGTCTTTGAAAAAATAACGGGGGTGGTTCATATATAGAGTGATTCACAACGTATCTAAAAATAAAATTTTGAATGTACTCTCTCTGATTTTACCAAATACAATTTTGCAAAAAAGAATCAAAAAGGGCAATTCGAAATTGATTTAAAAATACACTTCTGCTCGGCACTGGAAACTGATCCACTAAAACCTTGATAAGGCAGAGCATACAATCGACGACCGAACACAAATTGAAAGAAATTCCCAAGGAAAGAAACAAATTTATAACATCTATTTTGTACAGCAAATTCAACTTATTTTGCTGCTATTGTTATTAATTATTAATAGAATAGAATAATTTGTTTTAATTAATAAAATAGTTTGACATACCTAATGTTACAACAACAAAATTTTGGGCCCGTCTTACCCAATTTTTGCAAACGAACATAAATGTTTCTGGTTCGTTTTGAACTCGTAAGCTATTAGCAGCAACTACGATACGTTTGTGTAAATCATCAATAGTGCCCACTTCGGTGCGATACACTTCATTTTTTAAATATATCCACAAATAAAAGTCAAAAGGATTTAAAGTCAGGAGATCGTGGCGGCCATGGTACTTGATATTAATGCTTCAACACGCTGTACATGGTACGGATATAATTGAACCTCGTGTATGATACGCTACTTGCAAATTTCCTGTGTCGCGCCTGCATTCCACTACACTTGCACTCACTGAACACCTCGGTAAAAGTAGCTGCATTTGGCATATGTTTACCGGGAAATCGTTCTGCTAAAGCATTTTTTAAATTAAAACAATATCCGTCAACTCCGAGTGGACGTAAGCCACATGAAAAAGTAATGTAAACACTTGCATCACAAAAACGTTAATACTATAATTAATCGGATTTCAATATTCGGAATCGCCTGGCTAGAGACTACAGTTGTCCAGCGAAGAAAATACTACAATTTCAATAATTATTTCTCGAAGGATTTTACAAAAATTTCATGAAGCATCTATTCCCAAATTTTGTTATATAAGTTGTGAATCACCCTGTATAGAGTAACTGAAATTTATGCGTTCACAAATTTTGAAAATTTTATCTTTAACCGATTTAAAGATAATATAGGAAAACTCTCTAAAATCTATCAACTTTAACACCCTGTATCACGACTTTAAAATTGAAAATGTTATATGAACCACCACCACTATTTGTTCAAGTAACTCACTCCTCAAGTTTCTAAGTATAATTGAAACACTATACAGGGTGTCCCAAAATTAGTCTGCCAAAAATTAACTGTGGATTCTACGATCAAAAATAAGAAAAAAAGTTATATAATCATAAGTCTGTAGACGCCCCCTAACCTGAAAATTTGATTTTTTCCAAATATTTCCAAAAGGGATCAAGATAAAGTAATCAAATTTGAAATTGAGAATCACAATTAGATTGCGAATCTAATGTTCTGAAAATAATTCCTCATAATTGCATATCATATCTAATATTTTTGTGGTATGTTACAAAATTTTTTAATTAATATTACTCGTAAACGGAATACTTTACCGAAGTAAAACAAGACTCCTTTTTTTTGTTCTGACGGCAAAAACCTCGAGACATGAAAAAATTAGAGCAATATTTATCCAATAACCCCCCCAGTTTGGCACATTTATGACTGACTATGGTATTGTTTTTAGAACATTAGATTCACAATCTAATTGCTGTTCTCAATTTTAAATTTGATTACTTTATCGCGATCCGTTTTGAAAATATTTAGAGAAAAATTTTGGGGTCCCTCTTTAAAGAGGAATAGCTCCGTTAGGAGGCGTTCACGGGTCAATGTTTATATAACTTTTTTTTCTTATTTTTGATCGTAGAATCCACAGTTAATTTTTGACAAGCTAATTTTGGGATGCTCTGTACATTCCTGACTAGGTTGTGTGCATGAAAAAGAATGAAATATTGAATTTAATAAAAATGCAGCAATCAATTATGTTTTTAGACAGGTTCCTGATATTTCTAATAAACATAAGTCTTAATTGACTAATAAATCTGTGCTAGTAAAGGATGTCGAACTTCACCATGTTCAGAGTTATATCTAGATTAGTTACGTTTTTATGTCAAAAGTTGTAAACATTTTGCTAAATATTTTACGATTCATTGTTTATTTGTTTATATTTACGAGGAAAATCCTTCTAATTAACCATTCATAATGTTGTAAACATTCATTTAAAAGCTGTTGGAGGTTGGAGAATCCACGATATTTACGAAAATTGCATTTTTTTGTACAAATAATGTTATGTGGAACTGGAACAAATCCGCAATTTTCAGTCGACTGTCCCACAAAATATTCGTGATTCAGCTATTATCTACAGATTATTGTAACACTGGTTTTGTCCTTTTTCAAATAACTTCCTCATGTTCCGTGTTGGGTACGGAAATGCACGTTTAAGGTATCCTGCACACGTGCGGCAGATTTCCAGATGTCTGCCAGCCAGTCTGCTGCCGTTGGAAATTTTGGCAGCTTGTCTAATTCAATATTCCTGCTTTGATTATGTAAAATTCCATATTTAGGCGCGGTTTACAACGAATTACTTTCTATACCATTCAGTGTAATTTCGACAATGCTTTGAAATGCCAGCGTATTAAATAGTTGCAGTTGAATTGATTACTATTGCACATGCTTGTTTTATTATTGACTTTATGCCAGTTCTATTGTGGGAATGAAGTACTAAGTATAAATATGAGAAATAAGTATTTTAATCATTTCTAATATATATACATATATATAAAATGATTAAATTTTAGTTCAATAATAAAATAGTAATTGTGCAAAATGTTACAACAGGAAGAGAATCATCATATACAATATTTAGAGTTAGGCATATGAACTCTTTTTATTCTGTTGCGTTCTCCAAACTCCGCCTTATACAGGGTGTCCTGAAGCTCAATATAGACATTTTAGGGGGTGATACTACTCGTGTGTCAAGTTCATGTAACATTTTCTCGAAGTTATTTTTTTTTTCATTTGTTTTTTGGCTATAAATTTTTTAATAGTGGAACGATTTTTTTCAAATTTGGCACACATTAAAAAATGGGAAGGGCAAAGTTTTGACGTTTGTTTTTTAGGCGTAGTTTACAACAATATCCTTAAACTACCAGAAATTTCTCTTTTGTGTTTCAAACTGATAGTGAAACATTGACAAAGTTATTGCGGAAAAAATTTTTAAAAGTTCAACACCCTGTATCTTTTAAGGTGTACATTTTTGTATATAAGTAACTAGGGCAAAATCGTCATATTGTGTTGTCAGAAATATGCAATTAATGGGATGATCTGCTTTTTTATTAAACGCTGTATATTTTATATCTGGTAATAGAGACCAGAAAAAGGAAGGCAACCTAACTTTTGCTTCCTTATGATTTATACTTTCAATTGGTATTAAATTTGTTTGGTAAGCAAATGAGTGAAATATTAAAAAAATAATAATTACAATATTTTTAATTAAGTGTAGCCATGAACATCATAATACATGCTACCTCCCATTAACAATTTTAATGGGAAAAGTCACTGAAATTTTCGAATAGGATATGAGTTTTGGTTTTTTACTAAGCACTATATCAATCTAAATTAGATCTGAGAAAATAACCGCAAAATATAAATAATTAGGATATCGTTGCAAAAAATAGAGTATACCGTCACTGTGCTAGTTTATCCATAAAACTAGATGGCGTTGAAAAGATAATTGAATGCCCTTTAAAATGATGCACATCACGATACATACCACCTCACATTTACAATTTTAATGGTGAAAGTCACAGACACTTTGGGAATGAGTATACCCATAAAATGTATCCCCCCAAACAGAAGTTGAGTGCTTTTTTAGTTTGAAAGAAAGAAGAACATTTTTGTGGCAAGTTTTCGGTGGTTCACACTGTATTTAAGATAAAAGAATTTCACTTCTTATAATACACCAAAATTTTTACAAATAAAAACACTAATTTATTTATAATTTTGTAGCAATTCCAGTAAGACTAGACACTTATAAATCGAATGACACTATAATTTTTTCGAATAGGATATGAGTTTTGGTTTTTTACTAACTATATCTATCTAAATTAGATCTGAGAAAATAACCGCAAAATATAAATAAGTAGGATATCGTTGTAAAAAATAGAATATACCGTCACTGTGCTATGTTTATCCCCATTTTTTATTCCCATAGAAATAATAGTTTCTAATAACTTATTACGATTCATAGTAAGTGTGTAAACCACAGAAACAGAGGATTAAATACCTTTATAATCGTTAAAGATATAGATTAACATCCTATATGGAAACTTCCTTTTTTTATATAAATGCATACATTTTTATGAAGATATGAATACAGTGTGGACCATTTTGTGGTGATGCATGTATTGGTATCTTGGAAATAGAAAAATGGTAAAATGGGGAAAGTTTTTCAAGCTTTGAATATTGATTGAATTCTGCAGTAAACGCCAGAAAATTCAAGCTTTTTGGCAAATTTGAAATAGTCCTCAATTTTTGCGAATTAATAAGTAGTTTATGTGTAGAAATAATATATATTAATAAAAATGTTTTGTTGTAAATTTAAATGGATTTTATAAATTGTCTAATTCAGTCAACAATCAACTAATAAATTTATTTAAGGATGCTAAATAACAGATACCAATAAAAACTAACAAGAAAAAAACGAATGATGTCTGGTGACCTTGAATGCCACTCAAAAGGCTCACCCCGACCTATATGCACATGTTTAGAAAATTGATTGTCTTTCATACATTTTTCCTCCAATTCGAAGGACAGCCTTATACACGTATAAAATAAGAATTAATTGTGAATTTGATGATAAAAGTAAATTTACTAGATTTCACTTGAAAAAATCTTACAGATATTTGATCGAACAATCAAACATGAAGACTTAAATGCACACTTACATCAAATACACCATAAACTAACTATTTCTGCTCTATTCAAATTCCAAAAACATATTTTTACAAATTTTACAAAAAGGGTGTTGTTTTTTCATATAAACAAAATTATGTTAAAGTTAAAAAAATAGCGAAAATCGGCCAAACGCTCTGTATGTCGGTAATAACAATGGTTAGACCCTTCAATAACAAGTTTTTGAGATTTTCTAGATGCCCTGTATCACTGTTAATATATGCCCATTTCCCAATGAAACACCCTGTATAAAGAGACGCAAAAACTTAGCAGCTAGTCACAATAATTTGTTGTTTTGAAAAAGATTGCAAAATGTGCATGGACAGATTAATTTTAACTAACATGGTTTGATCAGTGTCAACTAACATATGGATCGTGCTGGCCAAGTCGATATTATATATACATATTTCACCAAGTTTGCGATAAAATGTACTATAAGATGCATATAATCTTGAATGTTGTATATATAAATTGTTATTACATTCGTATTTTGAGAAAAGATTTCAATATGTCGAATATCATTTTAAATCTTTTAAAGTTATTTCAGAAGCACCTCAGGATTCTATTTTGGCCCTCTTGTTTTTATAGTTGTTATTAATGATATTGTTGACAATTGAATATCTATAGCTCTTTGGTTTTATTGTAATTTTACATTTTCCCACCCAGTAAATGGTCTCTGACTGTTGGGTGGTGTATTATAAACAGATAAATAAATGCATACATACTAATTGATTTAAGATGTCTTCTGTCATTGTCACAAAGAGGAACACTTTTCACTTGCATCAAGTAATGTAATATGCTCCTGTATTTTATAGATTGTTTTAGGTAGTTTCTAGTATACTTGAATTGAGTATAATTTGAACAAAAATTTTAGAGAAAATAATATTTTGAAGTACAATGGTAAATTATCTGTATGTTTGCATTTATTTGTATTTAAATTTCTATTAATTTCATTTTTTTAATGTAGACTTGCACAAAGTAATTCTTAAGGTATCGTGGCTCAATGTTATGCTGACTTTTATCCAAAATAGTAAGTCATAGAATAAAGAATAAGAGTTTGAAATGTACAGGATCCGCCTTTTAAAGTTCCCCTAGTCTGTATCTTATAAAAGCATTGGTTCTATAAGCTTCGCTATTAATTGAGACTATTATGACAGTTTAAGCAAGACATTTCGAGGTATCTTTGTACATCTTTTCAAGTTTGTCTGAACTAATTAATAGTTTCAAAACAAGTTATTATAAGTGATAATACAGTAGCTATTGGAAATTTCTTGTATTTTTAATGCAAACATTAGAATAAAAGCTTCAAAAGTTGAAGAAAAGTATCGGATGACTGTTATACCACTTGTAACTTTTAAGATTTTATTTGTTCATATAATTTCTTGATTTATGAAAATCATTCCATAGTGCCCGGTTTTCTTCTGCCCACATTCTTATGTAAATCATGTATCAACAATGTTTTAATTTATTGATTACTGAAAACTAGTGGTGAATCACAAGGGTGTGCTAGTTAGAGCTTCGTAATGAATGGATTTTAAGAATAGAAGAACTTTCTAGTTTATTTGTCTTGAAAAAACGTTTTACCTGGAAGTGCTCCACATTCTGGAAGTAAATTAAAGTTAATTATCGTCCTCAGTATTTACAAAGGCGTATAAAGGCTAGAAGAATCGTGTCATAACAAGAAAGAAAGGAATTAATGACTTGTGGCACAAGGAATAAAAAGCAAACGATTTCTGGAAAATGTGAATTGTTGCTGAATTCCGAAGAAATGGGGGAGGTCTGATAACAATCCCTACACATCGTATTACACTTCAAGTTAACCGTGCCGGTTAGTCAGCCAGGTAAAATAATGCCTTGTTCTCAGAAATGAGGCTACTATATATTGATTATAAGTAAACAGAACATAATTTAGAGAAGTAGGTTGAGTGGGGACGGATCTACCCTATTAATTGTAGGTGTATGCGCTAGATCTGATGGACTTGAAGGTAAATCATAATCGCATGAATTATTAAATATTAATCTAATATCTTACCATAACTATTCATCATACAATCATACTGCGTAATTCATAATTTAAATTTGGCCTAGTCCATCTCTAAATATGAAGTCACATCCAGATATAGAAAAAAGTCATCTACCCACTTCTTTGGGGAAAATCCTACTGGTGTAACAGTTCAGAAATGTTTTAAAACATTTAAACATACAAGCTTTTTACATCTAACTATATGATTTTACACAAACCGGCAAAAATATCTTATTAATTTAAAAATTAAATCATTCCTAAATTTACATGACCTATGTTTTGTTTGATATAAATATTTTCGGTTTAGTTGTAACATCTTCAAAAGACTTGATTTTAATATACATTACATTCCAGCATTTGATGATACACGTAGGATTTTCAATAGGTTCTAAGTAAGTCATGAGTAAAAAGCTTATTTTCAATTTCTGGCTGTACCTATAAAATGTAAATCATAAAAAGTAAAAGAATTTCTGTATTTCTATAATAAATGCATTATTTCCCTAGATAAAGAGAGAGAGAGAGCTAGTATTTATTTCAGATCTGTTATTCATATGCGGATATACAGTGTGGGTTACTGAAAACTTACCAGCTAGGTTTCCTTCGTTTTGATGTAGAAACTAAAAAAACGCAAGGACCAGTTTGTGTTTTTGGGGACATAAGTTATGAATGTATTCATTCCCCAAATATCTACCCTTAAGCGGGGGTAACTTTCACCCTCAAAATCTTAAATGGGAAATGGTATTGAGTGATACATGATTTTAAAGGGTCTTCAATTATCTGGTTTTTTCATTTTGAATTGAATCAGTTCTTGAGAAGTTAAAGGAACTTAGTACCCAGTCAATTTACGTTATGTGGAACTGCTCGCCATCAATATCTATTGCTAAAAGTATTCTCTAATATCATGGTGCATATAAAGAGATCTGTGGGCCATTTAAAGGCAAAAATTTGTCCACACAGCTTGCATCATTACGTGACTTGTGGCAACGCATCGTACACGAGTGTATCCTTCTCAAATGATCGTTAATGTTGAGGTACCTATCCATCAAAGCAATAAAGAGGAACTTTTTAGTTGATGTTGTATGCTTCTGAAAACGTTTTAGTAAGTTCTAATAAGTTGCCTGTTGTTGCAGTAAACAAAATGAGAAGTTGCCCCTTGTTGCGCGTTTCCATTTGCAGCGGTAAACTTAAAACGTTGATTATGCGTCGAATTTTAATGTCACTAGTAAACGTTCTGATTGAGATATCGATGCTTTATGACTTTTGAATGTTCCATCGGTTATATATGGTCTTATAAAAGGTCATCTTTCTTCAAAATGTTCACAAATGCTCCTTTTTACTGAAAATAATATACAGGGTATCCGGAAAATAAGTACCGATACTAAATCGGTTTGTATATCTGTCCAAAAGCAACAAAGAGCTCTTATGAGAATATTTCAGAACCGAAATAAAAAAACATTTTAACAGTCCACCCGAAGATTTAACCCCCCTTCCCCCACTTAAATTTAGTGATATCTAATCTTATAAATACATTACTTAAAAAGCTTTTATCAAGATTACGATGTATTAATTAATAATTACCATATTTAGATAGATTTGAAAGTATTCGTCTAATTATGGCATATAGGTCAATTTGCCCTTTGAAAAAAATATTTTAGTTCTTTTAAGTTTTTTATTCTGTATGTAATTTTGTTTCCGTTAAGATTTAGGTATTCCACTTAAAAAAACAATTCATAAAATGGAAAAATATGCTAGATCTCATCTATTTGGCTATAGTTATA
Organism: Monochamus alternatus; assembly: GCA_037114965.1. Classification (NCBI taxonomy): domain Eukaryota; kingdom Metazoa; phylum Arthropoda; class Insecta; order Coleoptera; family Cerambycidae; genus Monochamus; species Monochamus alternatus. The sequence continues at coordinate 21,166,480 of CM073432.1, forward strand.
TAGATATTTCCCTAATATGCCAAGCTACTTACAAATGTATAATTTTGTTTAATAAGAATTTTAGGAAAATTTTTAGTGAATACCCAAAATCTCTTACTGAGAAAGAACGTTTAAGTTTTGAAAGCGAAAACAGACACTCAAAATGTTAACTTATAGGCGCCTAATGCTTATTAAAAAATAAATAATTTTTCATATAAACAGAAACAATAATTGTAATAATAAAATCCGCTTTCCTTTTTGTAAATAAATAACAATAATTTCACGTTATTTACAAGTTGTTGTTATTTGACGGAATAACTGGCAGAATTCTGGGTGGAAATTACTTACCCCCATCCCTTCTGCCCCGTTGCATCTCTATTGAACTAAAATGGAACCAGTGGAAAATAATTTGGAAGATATATCTGGAGTAAATATGGAATTATTTAAGGTCTTAGGAAATAAAAATTTCAAGATTTTAAAGAAAAACCTTTGTATGAAGGATATTAATAATTATTTAAAGAGTACTGGATATCATTAATGGTAATTTACTTTGGCTGTATACGTTTTCTGCACAGATGCCAAAATGCTCATAATTTTAAGATAGTGCATCCATCTATATTTGTATAGCTGTATACATGTGGCCAGTGCAGAAAAGAGTACTGTTGCTTAACCCTTACATTTGGGTTTATATCTTTAGATGCAGAATCCCCTTCACTAGAGTGGCATCTATTTTTGGGATATCCTTCTATATATATCTGACTCATTCTCTGTATTTGCTTCACGGAGGTGTCTGGTATTTAGATTGCGTTCATTTCCACTAGTTATACACATACTTTCCCAAAATGATTCAATTTTCCGCATGCCGAATGCGCATTTTCCTCCTAACTGGACATTGGAGTCTATTTTTGATTTTGTGTGGGGTGTACCCTGTTTATCGGCATTTTAAAGCCATGAGTCTCGTTGGTATCGAACGTTTGTTTTTTTATCTGATTTGTTTATTTAAATTAATTTATTTAACACCAGAGGAACACCTCCAGAAGCACATGGATATCCGAATGACACATATCTACGTACCTATTGCGTTATACATGATTAATCGATTGTATAAAAGCTTGCTTTAAATATTTACCAGTCCGATACCAAATATTTTAAAAGAGACTTCTACGTCCGCGTCTTTAATACTTACGTACTTCTTCATGTATCTATTTACCACTTTAACGTACCTACATTCCAGGAAAATTATAATGTTACGGACTATATTGCTATTAAAGTAAAATGAAGACTACAGGTTATGTTTTGTCTATATATTTTTTAAAGTATTCTATTTTCTTGTATCCTGACAAGAACCGATAAATCAGACTGTTTTGACTATTGATAGAAGAGTAGGGTAATAAAAGCAGGATTGTTAGGAACAAGTGAACAACCACTAAGTCAAGGGTAGAATTTAATCTATTATGTTTTTTCTGGGGTTGTTATGGCGTGACGAAGCTTTTGTGGATTTACCACTGATGATGCCGACAGTGAAAGCGGCGAAATGTTATCTACGTTACTCTGTCCATTAATACAATAATACATTTGATTCAGTAACAGAGTTTCAAAATCTTTAATCAGAACAAATGCAAGTATTATTGGACTACAATTTGATTTATGTGCCCAGCTTGATTCTTCTTCTGTTTTCTAAAGCATCGCAATCTAACCATTTTCTGAAGATAAACGATGTACCCATGCAGATCTACTTCCTTGTATTAAAAGGTTGCTATAAACACATTTTCATTTGTCCATCACAGTTGGGAATAAACGTAAAGATGATTCTGAAATCGTTGACTAAAACTTGAATAAAAATTGCTGTCTCAAAATTTGAACAAAGATTAATGGTAAATATTTTAATTTCTTGAGACTGTTGCAGCCCACTTAGTGAAATCATGTTGGATTTATTCGACAAAATTATCCAGTTAAACTAGAAGAACACATTATTATTTAATTAAATTATGAGTTAAGCGATTTCCACGAATCTGCAAACGAAAAATACGCACTTCACTGTTGGTTATAGGAAAGCTTACTGGTGTCAATTTAGAGTGACATTATTTAAAGTCATAAATGATAGAATGAAAGGTAGATTTAATATTTTTATTGTTTTTTAAAATAAATGTGCCTATGCGGCGTACTTCAAGAGCAGTTATGGAAAAAAAACAAAGTGGAATTGGCTATTTAATACTCTCATTAGGCACAACGATTGCAAGATGTTTGTTAATTAGTAATTAATTATCAATTACACGGATGAGGTTAATGGTTAATAGCAATATATAGTAAGAAACTTTTGGATGTATAATGAGCAGTTTTTGAAAAATTACGTATCTGTTATTCAACGGCTCCACTCGTGTAGATTTGAATTTATATTCATACAGGATGTTTCTGAAATAAGTGAAAAGATGTGAAAACAAACAATTTTTATTAAACAAATCGTAGTCTAAAGTGGCACGTGTATATATACCACTTTGCAAGTAAGAATTCCGCGTCGCCCTTAATCAAATGCTTATAATACAGTAAACGGGTCAAGTGTCAAGCTTAGTATGTTGTTTTATTTTAAAATACATCATTCATATTAAGAATTAGCAGATATGGTAATGTATGAAGAGTGCAAATATGATTTGTCATTTGTATACGAATTGTCAGCTACAAAGACAACAACCTAATCCCAGATCAGTACAAAACACTGGAACACTATTAGAGTGAATTCAGCGCATGAAAGGAAAAGACTGCAACGTCTCTTAAACAGAAAATATGTGCTGCACTGCCCATGATATTGCACGTGAAATGGGTGTTTCAAATGCGTACGTACAATGTTGTGTGTAGTAATAACGATTTATGGTATGTAACTTACTTCTATTATTTTTTAATTAATTTTAGTACGTTGTTTCAAACACTTTAGTCAAGAGCCAAAAGGTGTTTAAAAGTAAATATTCCTACTGCATTGCCAGGCAACGTCTTTGAAATTGCCACGTGCTCTATACATACACAGCAGAGATGGTTTTAATTTTTTTTTTATTTGACAATTTGATGATTTTGAGAATATTACATTTTGGACCACATGAAATTACATTTGCTACAAACATTTTTTATCCTACGATCTTACTTTTGGTGGTCAATAGATTCCTGCCTCAGAATTATAATATTTGTATAGTATAGTAATTTGTTTTCGTATCAGTGCAAACGTTTACGGCTTATATTGAGCGACAAAGTAACAATTTTTCGTACCAAAGAAGATAAATTTATGGAAAAAGTGGTTCTAAGTCGTGCTTTAGTAATTTATAGTTTCAATATAAAGGATGTAAACAATCAGTATCCATTACATCTTGCTGAAATTCAGAACTTTTTTAGTACACCCCCGTATAAATATTTCCGACTGAAACACCTTTTCATCGAAAAATAAAAGTTTCATGAAAATTCCAAAATCTATACATCCATATCTATACGCTATATAAACCACGGACCTTTCAAAAGTCATTTCCTTTTACTCATTTACTTTGTTTATCTTTTCTTGGAGAATTAAAGAAATACCGATCTTTGTCAACGAGTGAAAATTGAAATATGGCTCATGACGTTATTTTAAAGCAATGTGTAGAATATCTTTTTATAATAGTAGATGTAATTTTCAGTAAAAATATGGTGGATTGTCCACTTTTTGTGTAGAAGAAAATATTAAATTAATACTGTTATTTATTGTAGTAGTTACAGATAATTGAAGATTAATCATTTATTATTTTAAAGGATTCTCTAACTTCCATGCTCCATTATATTTTTGAAACAATGAATAAGTATGAACAGGATTTACTACTGTTCGGTATTACTAAAATTAAATAATAATTTTATAATTGTACTGTCCAAATTGAAGACATGATATAATAATAATATACAATTAATAATAACACAGCTTTTTATTATAACAACTAAATAAAGAATGCTTTGCATGTTATTATTCAATTTAGGCACGTCTTTCTGCTGTGTAACATTTTTTTCTGTCCTTTAACATTGGGATATCCCATGATTTAACCATTTCCATTTTAACCGGTGACTAAAATTTATAAGTTAATTAAAGTAGGTAGTTTTTTTCTAAAATGGTGATGTTGAATGTGATTTGTATATGGATAGTTATGTAAATTTTTCTTGCAAAAAATTGAGCAGAATCGATTTTTGAGCAAACAATTAGAAATATATCAATTAATTTAAATTTCTTTTACAGGCAACCATATATTCTTTGTTCTGTATATACATTTGTATAATTTTGCATTATTTTTTAATTAGAAAATAACCGAACGTTTTGTTCTGATCAAGAGTACTAGTAATGTTATATATTTTAAATATTTAAACACAATATACATTCACCAATCATTATATAGCTTTTAATCATGACAAAAATAAATCCCACAGTATAGATTTACCAAAATTCACTATGGATCACCTTCGTATTCCTGTTGCTTTTAGAGAAAGAGAATGAATGCCTAATAATATTAATTTTCGTAAACAAACCTCAATTGACACTACTATACCTAACCTAACCCCTCTGGCTTAATGCTAAAGCCAGTAAACCAGAGATTATCCATGTTTTGTGAATTATACTGTATGTACACTGTTGATGGTCTTCTCAGAATCAGCTCCTGTCATTGGGATCCCAAATTAAGTTTTTCTTAAAATAATGTGACTACACATCCAGAATTGCGAGTCTGGCATTGTTCTGGAAGATCATTTCAGTTACTTAGGATTCCACAGATCCCAACTACCTATAAAATATAATTCTCATAACTACTCAGATTTATAAAATACAACTTGTGGAACTGCTTAGTTCGTTTTATAACGGATCGGTACGTAAGACATTGGTACCAAACGTTACGTTCCAACCAGAAGTGTAATAAAAACATTCATTGGTACAATATCAAATCTACAAGTAGGGTCATTTTCACAATAAAATTACCTACTACTTTAGAATTTAAAGAAGCACCCTCTCGACCTGCCGGTGACATAAAGTAGGTGGAAATAACATAACATTATAGGCAATAGGGTTCCTAGATACGTTGTCTCTCGTACAGGTACTTAAGTAATCTGTGTAATTGAAAATTCGTCTGGAAATAAGTGTTTACTTGATTTCTTGATTTAGGGCTAGTGTTAAGACGTAAACATTAAGAGTCGAACATAGAAGACCTGCTTTATGAGGATAAATCATGTTTTCCCAGTAGAAGATTAAGCTTATAATCTTTGCAATAGTATGCACTAATTATGCTTCAGCTTATAGACTAGACAATCCTTCAATCGAATCCCGTGCGATCTGGATGACTTTTTAAATATGCACACATGGAATTCTCCATGTCACGATTTTCAACTATCGCGAGGGCGGTTCTAAAATGCGTAAACTAAATTTCATGACTCATTCTTAATAGTGACTGTCAGAACCATAGAATTAGATTGTCTTTTTATTATAAATTATTAATAATCAACAAGAGCTTAAACATATAGATAAAATATAATAATTGAAGGCAATATCCATATAAAGAAATGTTTTAAAATAGACAAAAAAGGTTTCATATAATTCAAAACATTACTTAACAGTAAAATTCAGTATTCTTCTTTTGTTAATAAATAATATTAATTACAAATTTCCTTACATATTGGGGTCATTTGACAGAAAGGAGGGGAGGGGTAGTGAAGGGGAGCGGATACGGTATTGTATTCAATCTATAAGCTTTATTCCCACAATACACAAATTAGTTTCCAATCGTCCGGAGCATGCGCATTCCAACAAAAACAATGGATTTTCAACCTTATGGAGGCGTTATAAATAAACTGCGCGTGCGTCGGACGATTTGAAACGGTTTCCAACTGCTGTGCGAACAGGGCTAATATAATTTACCCAAAAAATATTTTTTGAGTGTATAGGGAATTCTTACAGATACAATTTTGTAAAAAAAAATCGAAAAGGGCCGTTCGAAAACGATTTAAAAATACACTTCTACACAGCACTGGAAACTGGTCCACTGTAAAACCTGATAAGGCGGCAATCTGTGACTGGGCAAATATTGGAAAGAAATGCTCAAGAAATAAATATTAAATATAAAAATAACGCTTTTGCCGCTATTGTTATTATTAATAGATTTTATTTATGGTTTTAATTAATAAAATAATTTGACATAGGTACGTGATGCTGCAACAAAATTTTGGGCCTGTCTTACCCAGTTTCTATAAACTAACACAATTGTTTCTGCTTCTTGTCCGTTTTGAACTCTAAGTTATCCGCATCAACTATGATATGTTTCCGTAAATCATCAGTAGTATGTATCCACTTCGGTGCGATACACTTCATTTTTTAAATATCTCCACAAAAAGAAGTTCAAATGATTTAGTCAGGAGATTGTGGCGATCATGGTACCAGTCCCCGTCCAATCTCTTGGTAACAATTCTTGGACACATTATACATGGTACGGATATAATTGAGCCTCGTGATGATACCTTCATCTCTTCTATAACTCGGTTTCATATTTTCCTCGCATTGCACTACACTTGCACTCACTGCACATTGCTGTAAAAGTAGCTGCATTTGGCACATGATTACTGGGAAATCATTTTGCTAAAGCATTTTCACATCCTCCTAAATGAAAACGATATCCATCAACTCCGAGTTGCAATTATACATATGACACTTGAAAACTAATGTAAAGACTGGTGTCACAAAATTTTAGTGCCTATAAAAAATAATCGGATTTCAATGTTCGGAAACACCTGTCTAGAGACTACACTAGCCCAGCGACGTAAAGGTTTAAAATACTACAACTTCAACAATGTTTTAGTCGGAAACTATAAGCATTTTACATATTTTTTTGTTTAATGTATTGACTTCATTTTTCATGGTGCATCTGTTCCCAAATTCTTTTAGATAAGTTGTTTTTGTATACTACATTACTTACTTTCACTTTTATTAGGTTAATTAGATTGATATTTGTAAACATTTTCTCCTTCCTTTTAGTTGTGCTCATGAGTGTTGATTAACTTTTGTATAAAGTATTAGTGTTATATTGTTTAATATCTACTATTGTTTCCTACTTTGTAATTTTATCCTGTAAAGGATTTCTGTTGGGAAATTATTATGGCTATTTGCCTATTATTACCATAATTATTGTTAAATAATGTCTTACATATAATTCTACAATTATTATTATTAAGTTGTATGTCTGGTTATTGAGATATGACATTCCTTAAATCTCACTAGCCACCACTGCTCTAATCTGATAAAATGAAAATGCTTTTGAACAAGTTATTTTGCTAATATTCAAAAGATCATTTGTAAGGCCTAATTTAGAGAGAAAATTTAAATAATTAGCAGCCAGTTTCTATGCAACAAACATCACGAGTAAGAATAGAAAGTTACGCATGATTCTCAATAGGTATGTATAACAATTCTACACACTAAAAAATACTGCTTACTAAAAATAACTAATTACAAATTCTTATATTTAAAATTAAAATATATGTACAAAGCAGAAAACAAAATTTCTTTATAAAAATTGTAGGATAATTAAAATGTGTAATATTCTGGTAATCATAGTTACACAAAGTTTGCTTATATGACTATTTAAAGCAACAATATACGTGCCTACCTGACATCTTGTAATAATATAAATGCTGTAAAATTAGATGCATACTACTGCTACAAGAAATGTATCTTATTTTTACTATTTTTACATTGTAATAAGTAACAAAATTCATAGGACTAAAAAATTTTAAATAAACAATAACATCAAAATATAAGTGATTTAAGAGCATATGTATAAATATCCTTAGTGGAGCATTATGCAATGAAATAAAAATACATATGATGCAAACTTTACAAAAATATATTGTCAAACATCAAAGACCATACAAAAAAAAAACTAAAAAAAAAACAAGACATTTATTTAATCATTTACAAAAATTTCAAAAACTTATCAATAGAATACATACATGCTTTATCACAGTTACCTACTTCTTTTTCCATTTTGCGAAAAGCTGGTGAAGGGTCTGTTGAGTACCACTGTCAGATTTGGTTCTTTTGAGCCCTACTGTCCTGCAAGGACCAGTCACTTTTCTTTTTTGATTGTTTTGAACATCAATATTCTAAAAAATAAACCAAAAAAAAAATTTATTTATTTTTTTGTACTCTTGAGATAACACATAGCGATTCAGAACTTATCTAAAAGAATTTGGAAATGGATGCGTCATGACAAATGGAGACAATATCGTAAAAAAATTTGTGTAAAATCCTTAGTTTCCGAGTAAAAAATTATTGAAGTTGTAGTATTTTCAACCTTTATATCACTGGTCTACTGTAATATCTAGCCAGACGATTCCGAATATTGAAATTCGATTACTTTTTGTAAGTATTAAAAGTTTTTGTGATACGAGACTTTACATTAGTTTTTCAAGTGTCAAAAATGGCTTACGTGTATAGTAGCAACTTGATAGATATCATTTTAATTTATGGTGATGTGAAAATGCTTTAGCAGAACGATTTCCCGATAAACATGTGCCAAATGCAGTTACTTTTACCGTGGTGCGCAGTGAGTGCAAGTGTAATGCAAGGTGAGGGAAATTTGAAACTGAATCGTACCAGAAACATTTGTGTTAGTATGTAAAAACTAGATAAGACGGGCTCAAAATGTTGTTGTAACATCAGGTATATCAAACTATTTTATTAATTAAACACAAATTAAATCTATTAATAAAAACAACAGCGGCAAAAGCAGTTGAATTTGCTGTATAAAACTGACGTTATTATGTTATTTATTTCTTTCCTTGACCATTTATTGTCCGGTCGCAGATTGCATGCTTTACCGCTTTATCAGGTTTTACAATGGATCAGTTTCCAGTGCCGTACAGAAGTGAATTTTTAAATCATTTTCAAACCCGCCTTTTTGATTTTTTTTTTACAAAATCTATCCCCTGTACACAAGAATTTTTTTTAGTCAAGTTCTGAATCTACAATTTATTTAATATACCTTTTTTGGTGAAATCTTATGATATTGTTGAATTGTAATACCATAATTAATATCAGTTTTTTCTGTTTTGACCTCAATTACATCGTCACAAATTGTTTTCTTTTCATTTTCATCATGGATATTTACTGTAATTTCTGCTTTCTCAATAGTTTCACCAACAGCATCATTTTTTGTTTGTACTGCTGTTTCATTGCATATCATATTTTCGTCAGTTTCATCCCCATTATTTGTTCCTTCTAAATTATCAGAGTTTCCACTGAAGTATCTACTTTTTACAATAATTTGACTATCACTGCTAGTACAATTAAATTTGCTCAGCTTTTTCTTAATAAATGGGTTTCGTTTTAATACTGGTGAGGTAGGTCCTTTCTTAGGAGATTCATCTATAGCAGTTTCTTCAGTTATGTTAACTGCGGCATCATCAACTGTTTCCGTTTTCTTTGAATAAAATTCTAATTCCTTAACTGTCTTTAAATCTTCTTCAATTTTTATTTGCTCCATATCAACTTCAATTTTAGCCTCAATATTAGTCTTAGTAGATGTAAAAAATTCCTTAAATTTAACTTTTTGCTCATAACATGAAATACTTTTTTTATAAACACCAGACCATATACTGTTTGACGACCCCTAAATACAAAACATTGAAGTTAAAAAATTTAAATATTTTTAGTAGTACTTACTGTATCATTTGGAGGAGACCAATTGTCTAAGCGTTTAAAATTATTTGGATGAATATTGCCAATGGCAACTTGATAAGCTGTTTCATGATCAAAAATTTCTCCCGCATTTTTACAAAATTTAAGATTTGTTCCTGCAATTTCGGGATCTGTGAGAGGTACGAGCTTTTTCTTGAATGGATCAAAAACTGTTTGATGGCGGAATGTTGCTTCAGCTAGCAAAAAATTTTCTTTATATTCACTTGTTATTTGTAAATGGCGCATGTTTAGGTACCGCGGAATCTTATCTAAAAACTGAAATAAAATTATTAAAACAAACAAAACAATTGTACAGAATATGCTTACTATTTCTGGATTTGTTTCTTCCGTTAATGATATAAATTTTAAAGCCTTTTTCAAACCTATACCACGTAGAGATTCAATATAATCACATCCAGAAAGAATGCACATATAACGAAATTTATCAAATGAATATCTATCCGGGCGGAGGTTCATAGCGGCCGGTATCTTATCAGCTTCAACAAGGAATCCACAGCCCTGAATATCTAACTTAAAAATAATCTTAGAACAACCAAATAGTATTAGATCAGAATCTTCTGTTATCACAAATTCTGCAATACCTTCAAAAATTAAACAAAGTGAGAATGGAATCAAATCTTTTCAAAATGAAATCACCTTTCAAATTAAAAAATGCTAATTGTGCGTCAGATTCATAAGGAGCCACTATACAGTCCACATTCATTTTATGACATTCTTTTATCACTTCAGAAGCCATGTCTGGCGTTATATTTATACTCTGTTTTAAATACGTACGAGCTTCTTCTGCTTTTCCCAAACGGAGTAATTCTGCAGCTCTTTGTTTAGCTTTGTTACGTGATTCTCTTCTTTTCACCTCTGTGTCAGTTTTTGCGGGTAAATTTTTTCCATCAAAAACCAAAATAGGGCGAATATTGTAATGTTGTAACATTTTCACATACTTCATACAATAATTAATATACCTGAAATAAAAATATAAGATAGCTGTATTTTAAGTATCGTAGAGTTAGTAACTAACACTTGAGTGTCTTCACCACGAGCTAGTTGGATAGCACAAGCATTAGCGCCTTTGTGTAGCCAACAATACGTATCGATGGCCACAGTGGCACCTCTAAATTCAGAAATGTGGCAAGGCCTTGTGGCAGTTTCTAAGAATGGCAGTAACCCTGTAATACCCATTTAATAGGTTTTCTTGAATATTTTCATTAAAAATCTACACTTTGCGTTGACATAAACAGGGTTATGTTAGATACTATCGACTAAAATATCAAATCAAATTGTTTGTCACATTTTAGAGTAGATTTAAACAATGAAGTTTTTCTTCCTCCAATTTTTTCTTTGAAATTTCAGTCAAAGGAACAGTAAATACATACTAAAATAATAATAAAAGATTCCCTCCAAATCACGACACATTTAAATTGTGCGTTTGCTACATTTTGCTACATTCGTATCGTTAGTGCTACCAATCTAGTTATATATTTTGTGGCTATCAATTCAGTCTACGAATTTCCCCACATCTTTAAGGGCGACAAAATTCTCCTTATTTCAAGAGTAATGCCTTTAAACTATATAATATTATTTTAGTTTAGATATAGAGAGCAATGAGCTTTTTTTTTACTTACTAAGTTTGCACTACCACGAGGAACTAGTTATTAACTAATTATGAAATATTCGCATCAGCCGCCATTTTGGTTCCTAGTTATAAAAGATTTGTGTTTATATTTTATACAAACAGCGGATAGCCCGGTGACGGCAGTCTATTCTTCGATTATTTAAAGATGCAATCTTATTGATTATGTTGTTGTAATATAGTTTTGCACTTATAAGTTCATTTAATAGTCCCTCCCATTTGAAATGTTTGCCAAATATGGTATAACAAATGGGATCATAAAATATAGACATTTCGATAAACTCAAATATTCATAAGATGCGAAGAACCGAATGTCAACAAAGAAATAAGATCACAACTTGCCTCACAAAGGCTTATTCTAATTGTATAAACAGGCGAAGTGTAACTCTCGACCTTCATGGCACCCGCTAATTCTGGTCAGTTATACGTGTCCTTGTTGTCATAGTAACCGCTGTAAGTAAGGATATGTGCAGACAATGTTATTTTGAGAACGCGTTTAGCAACCCATGTTTTATAATAATTATTCTTTTCGTATCTACTGATTTTGATAAACATAATTCAACAAAATCTTTATTGGTGAGTGGAAATAACTAAGAACTAATCATAAAAGTTGAAATTAGATTTCGTTACAAATGGTTTGCATTATTGGTGACAAATTAGGTAACCAGCGTTACAAATGTCATAAGAAAATTCTACCTTAAATGAAGGTGATTTCAATAAAATAACACCTACTATTTACACTTTTTGTATTCAATTATCACACTGATTTAAGAAATATTATCTTCTAGATCGCGTACCTTTATGCATAGATTAAGTTAAATTTTGTCCAGTTTCAATTGTAATATATGTTTAATTAAATCCGATAAAAGAACAGTTCTCCTAATTTGAATGTGAATATAGATTTAACTTTATTTGCACTAAACACATACAACACTGACGATTGCAACTATATATTTAATACCAGATAGCAAGTAAAAGCACAGATAAATTACCTTTAAATATGAGTTCCATAAAGATCATAATGACACTTGATTGAAATGTAAATTCTTGACATAAAATACTGCGGGTTGCCTTGTGACGTCACACTAATGTGGTTTTCACGTTAGTAAAACAACTCGTCAAATTCGTTAAATAGTGTCGTTGCTATTGCAATAGATTATACAACTAGTAATTTTAGGTACAGTGGTGCGTTACGAGCTACCACTGGAATAGCCAATCCTGAACCCTGAAATATGTAATAGAACGAGATATTCATAGTAGGTTCAAGGCTGAAGAAATAGATTAAGTTATGTTTTCTTATTATTTATATATTTTATTTGAATCAATTTAAATTTATTGATGTTGGTAGCTTTACCATAATAATATAGCTCTAAGATTGCTTAGGTTTAGTCGAATTTACTTGTACAAGATTTTTCAAGTTTTGTTAGGAATATTATTTTAAATTATACTTTTCATGAATCCTTTGTAAATAGTTTAATGTTGGTAGTGTACTCTAGATCGATATATTTCACATATAAATATAGAAAATCCCTAGATTCAAATATAAACAAAAAACATGTTTCAAATTTATGGTTAAGTGAATGGTAGTGTTTTTGTATATGTGAAAAACAAAACGAATATGAGCATTTTTATATACACAATGTTTTTTTTCCTAAAAAAAGGTAGTGCTGGGTCACTGAAATGTAATTCTATATTTCAGTATGCTGGGTATCCGTAAATGGCAGAAACCAGTAAGTTTATTAAATTTTTAACTATATATTTTAAAAGATAAAATGATAATATATATATATATATATATATATATATATATATATATATATATATATAGATATTATAGTTTTTTACCGAGGTTTAAACCTTTTAGAGGAACTTTGGTAAAAGTGGAATTCCTTGTTTTTATTCAAATGTGTGTATTAAATATTTCTTATTTTTTTATTAAAACGGATAATCAACAAATCAATAAAAATGTAACAAAATGGTAGATGGACAATAATTATTTCAAATTCAAATCGAGATCGCTTTAATTTTTCGCAAAGCTTACAAACTAAATCTTAATATATCAATAGCTACCCTAAAAACAACGATTGCTTAGAAAAATTATATGTATATATGTTGTAATACTATGATTATTCATTATATTACATGAATGAGTTTTTTTGAAATGTAGATACAATGTTTTGAACACATTGAATTTAATAGTGTACATGTACATGTATCTACACGATCATATTTGTTTAAATTAGATGCAAAATATAAAAAAGCATGTATACAGTCATGTGCAAAATGTATCATCTTTTTGTGGTTTCATTAATGAGTTAGCTCCTTTTCCACTCATTTAATCAATATAGTCGAAATTTTAAATATCGATGACTGTAAATATATTTATGTTTTAAATTAACTTACATTCATAATACACTGTTTGATGGATTCAAAGATATAGGTAAGTCTGCATTTTTATTTATGGAACGGCATTCATAATATATTAGTATATTAATTTATCGAATAATAAAATCTAACAAATTGCATACAGCTTATTGTTAAGACAGTGTCGAAGCTATTTAACAATAACATTGTATGCCTAGCACACTATAAAACAGACTTGAGTACCACCAAACATATTTATTTATATTATAAATTCATTTATTTAACCTACAATAATGAAATTAATTTAATACTGGAAAAACAATTGTGACTAAACATAAAAAGCTGTGGAGCTTTAAATTAGTTTGTATATAGCGATTGCCTGTATAAATATATTTATCACTTTCGTCTCGGTAAATGGACAACATCTCACTGGCACTGTTTCTTTATAGAAAAATCTATAAAATAAGGCAACAATGTTCCTCAGATATTCAGTTTTATTTATAACAAACACTTAATTAAATCTAGATCACTTAACGATAACAACCATGTTCTTATTGCCTTAATATTTGTTTTTTTTTTTATATATATATATATATATACCTAGGTATATAGTACAGATTTACTGTTTTCTTTAACGGCACGGTGCATGTTATTAAGAGAAAATCTGAGCAGACATAGTAATTGAACCTGGAATTTGCAGGTTTTGAGATTCCTCTTTTTAAGTATACTGTCTGGGAATGGCAGTAGAACTAAAAGAGGGGGTCTATAAACAATATTAACTAAGTATATCGAAACCTGCCAATCACACATTGTCCATACCTGTAATATTTATATAAAATTTTAACAATAATATACTAATTAATTAATGTAACGAAATAATATAACAGCTTGATAACGCAGAACTACAACACAGTTGCTTGTATTTCTCGTTACTTCCAAATTTATTCTGAATAAATTTTTTTCTTTGGTATGGGTGACATTTTTGTGATTTTGCATTAAACTTATGGTCATCACAAAAACTAGTTTAAATGGTCCAGCCATAATAAAAAAATGTAGTTGTGTCACTTCAAGTGTGTAATATACAAAGTTGTGTTATCTATAATAAATTTGTGCCATCATGATCAAAATGCAAAAAGGTATGAAGTAATGAATTTATTTACTAATAAACTAGGTTAATATAGAAGCACATATTTTAAAAACAGTTACAGCATGTGCTACATATTGCTAGGGAAAACGTGTAGATAAAAATGTCACACATACTAATATTAGTTATTATTGTATGAGGCATACAAAAATTTTGTGAACTTTTTGCAAATTTTTCCCATTCGCCCCTCCCCCATTAGCGGTCCATGTAGCATGTGAAGATAGCTTGAATATTAGCAATTGAAGAAAGCACCATTATAAATATAACTTTTCGTGATTTTAAAATAGTCCACTTTTAATATTATTAGTTATTGTTCATTGATTCGGGCCATTTTTAGAATATTAATACAAAATTCTTAAAAAATGCACTTTTTTGATTATCCCCACGATTTGTGCATCTTGTGTCTTACAAAGTAAAATAAATAGGAAACAGTTGTAGGTCAAAAATATGCACTTTTATGAATTATGTCGGTAACCTGAGTCACCTACCTTAAAACCAGTAACATATACTGAATGCTTGCTAAAACGATAATTTGGGAGCATCTTGGGAAATGTTGCTCTCAACTTAAAACTTACTTCTGCCACACTAATATTTGTACATTATATTGCTAAAGGCTAGACTTTAAGGCTGCTTGACTCAGGTACTATCTAAGTTCAGTTCGCATTGCTCTTTTAATAATCATTGCAAGCTGAACATATTCTAACCTTGGTTGTCAGTTCAACAACAATTAATTAGATATAGGGTATTCCTATGGTGGTTTTTTATTTTATAAAGAATTTTACGGTTCCTATTAATTTCAGTGTTTAATTTAACTAAATTCATTTAATGAAACTTATAGACTAATTGTGAAACTCAAGGCATTGGCGAGTATTTAAACACCTCAAATTAATAGGATGTACAGATTAAAGAAATGAAAAACGTTAAATCAACTGTCTTCCTATGTTTTTATACACCATTAAATACCACTAAGCAAATTATTGGATAGAACCAGTGCTGGGACACTAGTTCGGACACTAACAATTGACAAAATGTATTTAACAATGCACAATTACATAATTACTGATCATACGACTATTATATTGTTGTCGAATATATTTGTCTATTGTTACGATTAGTGTATTAACCAATAGTCAATAGCGATATGAGCAGCAAAGCAGTTGACACTTAGGAAACGATACCTTCTCCATCAAACTACACTGCACAAACTTCATCACGTAAAGATTTATCTCGGACATATTCAGATTATCAACTTAAGAGAACTCTAAACACAATTTGGGTTATATGTTTGGATTTCGATGTATATGTGCATGTAACGGAACAACACGAATTCTGCCGAGATAAAATAACGTGTCGTGGCCATCTAGCATAGCGTTCTGGCTATGGCGAGGTTGGGGAGGGGCGAGGCCGGTCTCATACGTCCGCAGAACGTGAGCTGATGCTGGGTGTACGGCTATGTATCACTACCTTGTGCCCGTTTCTTTCCACTAGAACTGCTGTTTGTCGCGCCTCTGGCTCTCCCTCGCCATCCACCTCCCCCTCATCAGATTGGTCAGTGGCTCCACCACGGTTTCTCTTGTGCTTGCGCCACGCGTTCTGTATTAGACGAGCGCAATACTCCTCCCGTTGCCGCCAAAGCGTGGAACTGACTGGTTCGTAGCCAGCTTCATTTGGTCGCCCTTGGACTTCTGCTAGTTCAGCAGTTTCTTCAATGGCGTTGCCCTTGCGGGCGAAGAAGTCTTTAGTTAGAGCATCTAAAATATCTACACAGAACATGAGGTCACCCTTGCAAATTGGAATGTCCATTGAAACTATTTTGTATTTATTCGGTTTGTGTATCTGTAAAGGCGGTTCCAGTACATCAAGAAAATCTGATAACTGGTCGTAGCGTATGTACTGGGTGCCGTCAGGGTCAAATTGCTGCCATATTTCATAATACATATCGTAGTCGTCATCAGTAAGGCCTTCCTGAACGTCTTCGGTTGCTTGGGAATAATTTTCTAAAATAACGGCAATGTACATGTTTATGACAATGAGAAACGATATGACGAGGTAGCTCAGCAGAAATGCTATGCCTATTGTGGAATTTCCACAGTTACCGGTCTCGCCAATCTCATTGTCAGGTTGCTTGCAATCTTCCTCATTGATAATGCCGTCCAGCACACCATCCCACCCAGCTGATGTTGACATCTGAAAATATCAATATATAGCTTTCAAAATTTGAATATATTTTCAAACCTACAGTGTTCATAAATGAATATTTTTTAGAAGTAAATTCTGCCGTTTTCTCTATTCGAAGATACTATTAGAATCATTTCATAATTACCTGAAATAGAAGTATCATGGATTGTCCGAAAGTCTTGAAGTTGTAGACATCGTCTAGGCCACTTTTGTCTTTGACGTGCATGAAGAACGACATCCCAAATATGGCAAAGATGAACATGACCAAAAACAGTAGTAAACAGATGTTAAAAAGCGCAGGCAGTGACATGGCTAGTGCGAAAAGCAAAGTGCGTATGCCCTTGGCTCCTTTTACTAAACGTAGAACTCTACCCACTTTAGCTACACGTACGACCCTCAGTAATGTTGGTGACACGAAATATTTCTCTATAATATCACTAAGCACCAGTCCCAAAATGGATAATATAACAACAACTAGATCGAATAAGTTCCACGGTTCTGTAAAATAGTGATAACGCAAAGCAAACACTTTCATGAGGCACTCGGTACTAAATATAACTATGAAAATCATATTGAGGTAGTCCAAAACTTTTGTGAATGTTTCCTTTTGCTGGTAATGATCCATCGTCATCGTCAACATATTTAGACCTATGAACAGCATGATGATCATGTCGAACTTCTTATTTGTCACTATCTCAAATACTATCCCTTGCGGCCTCCACTGTAAAATAAAAACAGTTCCTGAATACATGTGTATGATAAAAATGTGTATATCGAATTTGGATTTTATTTTATTAACTATTAAAATTATTTCTATGTTGCGCCTTACCCTTGGTCTAGGAATAGCTTTCATCGGTTTTTTGGAACCCATTTTCTTCATAGCATTGTAGTATTTCTTTTGATCCTCTGTCATGAACATTTCAAGTGATCCCCCTGCGTATATTCGAAATGTTTTATTATTTTATTTTTTTTTGCAGCAGCAGAATGAAATTAATCATGGAGATATGGAGGGTAGTCGAGGACAATTTTCATTAAGCAACCAGTGGTTTGTTTTAAAAAATGAGGTACATCTTGCATTGCTCCACTTAATCGACCGATGAACTGTTTATAAAGTAACAACTATGTCAAATTTAGTTTGGTTATTTGTAAGACACAGGTGGGTCATGTCTTGCTTGCTCTCATTGACTGAAGATTAATTTACAATGTTTTATTTCAGAATGCCTTATCCAAATTAAGAATTATGATATATGGTATTAATGTATAGGATATGCGATTATGATTTAAATCTGACTCATCATTAGTATGTGAATCGTTACCTTCATGTTGATTAAAGACTATGGAGCACTGGTAGAGTGAACCCAACGTATGAAGATTGTGTACAACAAAAACCGTAACGTTTCTTAAATAGAGAGGAAGACATTTTTAACTTGATTGAAGAAAATTCGAGTGCAGTACCTACACGTGAAATACACTGAATCACCTAATATCAATTTATGGTAAGTAGTTTATTTCTATTATTTTTAATTTCTGTCTCGGAAGTTTTTCAATAGTTCTTAACCTTAAAGAAATGTTTAAAAGTAAACATTTCGATGTCAAAAAACGAGGCAAGGTCCTTGAAATTGCTATGTGCACTCTAAATTTCAACAGTTTCTGTTTCTTGGTTTTATAATTTTTTATCAAAAAAATTTGTCATTTTACACCATAGGTTGCTTAATGAAATAAGAACACATTTATTTCAGAAATACTGTATTTTTTATCATCATTTGCATTATAGAAAATACAGTTCTCTATTAAAGTAACAAAATAATAACTGTTTCATATTTACCAGTAGGCTAATTCTGGCTAATGACTTTTTTGTCATTTTTACTAATTAGTACTAATTCTAGTTACATTCTACAATTTTGATAGTAGTTTTTATCTCAAATTTTTAAAGAATAGGTTATATATATAAGTGTTACTGCTGTCATGCTAATCTGGCATAAGGTATAAGTCTATTTGTGGTTTGTCTGATTTTAATTTGGTAACCTTTTAAAGCTTAAACCTTTTAAAATTCGACAATAAATTGGCCATTTTATTGTAATGTGTAAAAAAAGTTGTCATAAATTAAAGCAAATTGTGATACTGGACATTTATTCGGCCAAAAATTGGTAAATGTAAAAATATGTTTTAATAAAATATATATTTCAATTGTTGGCAAGACTGAAAACAATTTAACAATTTTGTTTTGGATTGATGGAAAATACTTTTGTGACGATTGTAACTGTATTACTTTGAAAAATGAGATACTTATCTTCTTTTTCTGTTCATTAAAGTTGTCGATGATTACTCCTATAAACAAGTTGAGGGTGAAGAATGATCCAAAAATAATAAAGAATACAAAATAGAGATACATGTAGATGTTGGTTTCTCTAATGGGTTGTTTATTTATCTAAAGAAAAGAAACATAGTAAGTGATGTCACAGTATCTTTTGTTGCAATATTACCTCTCTAGAATCAATGGCATCGTTCATGATTTGGATCCATCCCTTGAATGTGGCTACTTGGAATAAGCAAAGATATGCTTTCCCAACATGGTCAAAGTTCATTCGAGAGTTGTCCCAGGTATAATTCTCTGCTTTGCAGGCATTGTAATCTGGGATAATTTCGTAACTTAGTGTCGTTTTATTGTTATCTACACACTGAAATTTAAAAAATAACTCTTGCGTTTCAATGTACACAAAATTTACATGTTCGTTACCTTATAATATTTGCCTGCGAATAACTGTACGCCCATAATAGCAAAAATCAACCAAAATATTAAGCACACTAGCAATACATTGAAGATAGATGGTATAGCTTGTACCAATGCGTTTACTACAACCTACAAATGAAATTAGTTTAATTTTCTTTTACGAATTATATCAAGAAAGGCTTACTCTCATGCCCTGCATACGAGACATCGCACGCAATGGTCTCAGTGCTCGCAATGTTCTCATGGTCTTAAATGCTTGGATACCTCCCGCCCCACATAAAGATGCCACGAAATTTATCAACGATACCATTACAATTATGAAATCTAACCAGCACCATGCATTTGTGAAATATTTTTGAAAACCTAACGCTAACCATTTTATCAACATTTCAAAGAAAAATATTACTGTAAAAATCCTATCCATATAATACAAAATATCTTGTAATATCGGCCTCTGTGACAAATGAACGTCCTCTAAAGCCAGTGCCAAACTGCTCAGTAAAATCATCGTAATAACGGCTGTTTCAAAGTATTTGTTTTCTATCAAACGAAAAGTTTTATATCTTAGATTTGCCCAGCCTTGCCAGAATGGTGAGTCATCGTCGCCTGCTAAGAAAGGGAATTTTTTGTAGCACTTTTCCGGGAAGCAATCGGCAGAGTATTCATCGATAATAATGTCATCTGTTGCTGCATCTAATATCAAATCTTCATCCAGCGGCCCTTGGCAATCACATTCATCTTCATCGAGTTCTAAAACAAACAAAAATATTTACAATTAGAATCACTATTTGAATTTTATTTTCTACCTTCGTCTATACCGAGTTCTTCTTTACTTGCATCACGTTTTTCTTCGTGTTCGTCTAATACATCAGCACTACCTTTATGGCTTTCATCTTTAAATCTATGTTTGTGACTTCCGTATGATTTATTACTAATTTCATCATCCTCTAAGTGCCCAAGAAATTCACCATGATCTAAAATTGAATTTCCTATTGTTTTACTTTTGTTGATATTATTAATGTTTTTGCCCCTTTTTAAATTTGTTTTCGAATCACCGTGGATAGTGAATTCCATACCGTCGCCTATTGTTACCTCCAATCTATCTTTGGGGCTCTTTTTGTCTTTAAATATTATTCCATCGGCCAGTATTTCGTCACCCGGTATATCGAGTCCTCCATCTCGAGTGTCTAAAAATGTTTGCGGTCAAATTTCTTTGTTTAGTAAGCCAAAATCTGATTTTAATAATAATATTAGAGGTAGGAACAGTTGGAATAAACATTAAGTTACGTGTTAGCTGGATTTGGTTTAGTCTTTAAAAACAAACATGCAATCTGAGCAAAAGAGACTATAAACAAAATTAACAAGTAAAATATGTTAGATATTGCAGTTCAGTTAAGTCAGATTTTTTATCTCTTTCTCTAGAGAAAGGACAATTAAATTAAGTGCAACTTGGACATTATTAAAATATTTCAGAGGTTACGCGAATCATCTTTAAATTACTAAAAAGACTTCAAAATTATGCTGTCAATTTATGTTCCTAATTTGAATTTAATTTTAGTATATGTTACAGAATATTTAATTTATATATTATAATTAGTTTTTATACATTTTTGTTTTATAATTTCAGTCATTTAGACTAATAATTCAGTATTGAAAATCAAACGTTATTTTCATGAATTATATTATTTTCAGAAACATGATTTGTATTGTAATTTTTTAATTCTAACATTGCAATTGTTTTTTTTAACGATGCTAAAAATTAATGTTTTATAAACACCCAGACAGAATCGTAACATATAGAAGAAAATTAAAATGAAAAATTAAAAAATAGTGTAGCATTTTTATATCAGCTACAGTTAGTATATATCTGTTCATGCTTTAAGATGGTGTTAACAGTTAGCAAAGGGTCTTCACAAACAATTTTTCATTTAACTACATTTATCAAGAAATTATTCAATGTATAGATTTTGAGTAGGTTTTGAAATTTGTTTTTTGATGGTGGCAACGCTTATTTTAAGAGTGATTTTGAACGAAAATGATACTTTGAATTGAAAAATTCTTTGGTGAGACCATAGTGTGTAACGACACATCTAATACTAATAATTTCAGTTACAAAGACAGCTGTTTATGTTTTTACCGACATTGTAGTATTTTACATGCGAAACAAGTACTTCTTTTAAGTAAGCACTACAATGGAGCAGCAAGCACAAAACCAGCGAGCTATCAGATTGTTGGATAAAAACCTTGGTTCCAACTGTTGGAGGGTCCCTCACCTGACGGCTGGTCGGAAATTTGGTTCGTTAACTTAAACCGAATCAGTTTTGCGATATGTGAAACACTAGCCTTTATCCATCTTATAAAACGGCCAATTCTGTCGAAGGCTTCTGCTATTTTATTTGTGTCGTTGTCAGCTGTCGGTGCTGAGAGACTCGATGAGCCAAAGTTGCTCAAAAGCAAGGCCAAGAAAAGGTTAAGTACCTAAAATTAATCCAAGACTTACTAATTACATCAACAAAATTCGTTTTTTTAACAAATAAAATTGTGCTGTTTACCTACCACAAGATTGCCAATGACGACAGTGGCTAGGAAAAAAGGGATGCAAGACACGTCACCAACTAACATACAATCCCACATTGATTCTATCCATTCTCCACATAACACTCTAAACACTATCATAAAGGAATGCATAACGTCTGTAAAGTTCCATCTTGGAAGATCATGGTCAGGGAATCTATCGACATTATCTGAAAAAAAACAGGGCGAGTCAACCATCATTGGTGATATATCATTTAGTGCTACAAACCTGTATAGTTCTTTCCAAACAACTGCATACCCATAACAGCAAATATAAATATTATAATGCACAGCACGAATGTTAGGTTACCTAAAGCACCCATAGTTCTACCCATAATGGAGATAAGTAAATTTAAAGTCGGCCATGACTTGGCCAGTTTGAACACTCTTAGCTGAAAAACAATTGAAGTTAAATTCTTCCAATAGTTAACGGCAATAACTTACCAGTCGGAGAGATCTTAAAACGGATAAACCTTGGACTCCCTCAAGCCCTAACTCTACCAGTGATAGGGTTACAATTATGAAATCGAATATGTTCCATCCTTCCTGGAAATAATACTTCGGGCTCATTGCCACCAGTTTCATTGTTGCTTCAATCATAAATGTTGCGGTGAAAAACTGAAAATAATACGGTAAGTAATAAGTGTCTTTTAGACGTACATTTACTTACATAGTTGCCACTCTTTAGAGCTTTTTCTAAATCATGGTCCATGTTGTGGTGATCCAAAGCCATAAATAGGGTGTTTATAACAATGCAGAGGGTAATAAACAGTTCAACGAATGGATCAAATACTATGAGAGCCACAAACTTTTGGATAGCGAGCCAGAGACTGCAACAGTCCCACACGCAAAAAATATCTATCATTCTCATAGTAAATTCTAACAAACGTTCTTTCATAGTGGGTTCGTCCTCTTCATCATCATTTTGCGCTGAGAATAAATAAACAGAAACTGTACGAAGCATTAGTAAAGGTGAAGTTGACACACTCTTTTTTGGGGAAAGAGGTTTTGTGCAAATGCGATAGTGCGACGGCTGTTCTTAACCGCTGGTTAAGTTTGTCACTTGATGTAAATCTGTCGCTCTTCAAGCAAGCTACATTTAATCGCTGACCATCACAAAAAGCAAATTGTCAATTCAAACATAGTATGAACTATTGGAATTTGCTTTTTGGTATTTGAATTTGTCAGTCGACAGGACCATAGTAAAGTTTGAAGGTCTTGTATAAATTACCTGACACTTTCTACAAGTGTAGGTTGTGAACATTTTACTGCAAATGCATTTTTAAGAAAATAAAAACACCATCGAAATTGCTTCTGCTACATTGCTACAACTAATTGGTTCAGAACAAGTAAAGCGCATGGTGTTCTAGTAAGTGATATTTACTAGAAGCAAAAGTTTTACAAGTCACTTAGCTTGGGCGAGGAATTTAATGAACACAACAATTACTAATGTTTTAATGGTCAACAAATCTAGATACTATTGCTTCAATGTCGGATACTAGAATGCTATCTAATGATATTACATGTTACATCTATCTATGCCAAACTCAATGGACAGGGGCAGTACCTTGCTAGTTTATAAACTAACGCAATGGTACCAAAAAACTCACATTCAGTATAATTAATGTTTGACTGTCAATTTTTTAGTACCTAAATATTAATGGTTCCAAAGATTAATAACAATATTTACAGTTATATATTTCTCTTGCAATGTTTGTTTGTAACTTATAAGAAACACATAAGTGACAGTTACTACAACATTTAATAAATCATCATTTACTATTGGTTGATCAAAAGGAAATCAAACTGGATTTAACTAAATCTACTAGCAGCAGTCAATCAAATGTCTCATATCTTAGCATCCAAACTGTGTTATAATTTTATCATATTTATATTTCATTAGAACTAATTAAATCATTTTTACATTTCATTTAACAAACTGACCAAAACTTGTTTGTGTAAATTCAACTTTTTACATTTGTCATTTAAGTATTGATCCAATAAATTGATCAATACATTTCCCAAGTCCATGGTTCTAATTTATTAACCAATTTAAAAATTTTTTAGTGAATTTTGCGAGCAAACTTTTTTATTTTATCCAATTCCAAATTGTTATTTATAAAACACTAAAGCTATCACAAAAAAGGCTCAACCCAAAATACAGTCATCTAAACATAAAACATAAAAAAATAAAAGACCTATAAGTAATGGGTCAGTAATAGCAACACTACCCAAATAAGATTACCAAACATCCATATGTGTCCCAAAATGTTTGTTTTTTGATATACTACTACTTTTTCACTTGTTATCTTAATTTTTTCACTATTATCTTGTGCCGAATATAATAAAAAATATAAGAAACAAAGCGGTAAAATTCTAGGAGATTCCACATATTACTAAAACTGTTCAATCTAAAATAAATAATCATGTTATACTAATGCGCAGCAAAATAAGTTTTCCAGTTAATTAAGAAAAACTTAAAAACTTTAAACCTCTACACATTAAAAACTAAGTGTTTTTTTAGGACACATGTCCGTATGAATATTTATAGCCCTAAAACGAACATGCTGTTATATATATAGATATATTTATTAGGATTCCTAAAAATAATTGGAAAAGAAAGAAAATATAGAAATGAAAATGATTTTTATTTAAAAATGACAAAAACTTAAATTCTTTTAAGAATGACAAGTTCAGAGATATGTGAATAGTTAGGGGTTTTTACATTTTTTACCTATTGCCGACCTAACTTGTTTATATACAAGTTACCCAACATTTTGCTTACAGAACAAAACACCGAACATATATCTTGATTACCAAACAGCTGTTAATTGGTAATTTGTTTTAGTAATTTCACAAAAAAATAAAGAAAACAGTAATGGCCCAAGATTGGATCCTTGAGGAACACCTAACGTAATAAAGTATATCTCTGATTTGAAGTCGTTATAGGGGACATAATTATAACGATGAATAAGTAAGATTTTAATAACTGTACTGTATTAGCAGTGAACCCATAAAACCATATTTTATGGACAATGCGATGGAAAAACTTTTAAATATCCCTTTATATAACGTCTATTTGGCCTTGCACATCTATTACATTTGATAATAATTGTGTCATACAAATCAAATTTGTGTTAGTTGATCATTTACCTATGAAGCCATGCTGGTTAGGTGATATTATGTTTTTAAGATGAGGATGCAGTGTTATATAGTGAAATTTCAAAGGCCTTCGCAAAGTTACACAGAAGAGTGTCATCAGCAAATAACAAAGTGAAGCTTTTATGTACAACACTATGTCATCCACAAACAGTGAAAACAGCAAGGGTTCCAAATTAGAACCTTATGGGTTTCCTGAGGTGGCAACGTATGAATCAGATCTAAAATTGTTAATAGAAAGATACTGTTTTTGTACAAATACCTTGGCAATCTATATAAACAACATCTAGTTGATGTTTATTAGTATAGGCGTGTATTACATTTCATTATTACATAACATCGCAAAAACTATTACAACAAGAAAATCCACCAGTTTGAAAACTGTACTATGATAGCAAAATATTATTTCTAACATTTTCATATAATATGTAAATATGATAATTGTTTCCAGTAGATACTGTAGATATATTCAAGAAAATTGCCATATGCCTATTGTTATGTATATTATTCGTTTTATTTGATCTATGTATAGGTATAACAAGTTGAAAATTCATTATTTATTATTTTAAGTAATTCAAATATAAAAGAAAAGTGGATTTATTATAGAGCACAGTAAATTACATTTGTCAATCTCAAATATAAGTAATTATAAAATTGCATTGATTTTTTTCGAATACTTCCCAAGATTTTTTGCTTTACTTTGGAATGTTTTATAGATTAAAAAAAAAAACAACTAAAAATCAAATAAAAACCATAAAACTGACTATTTTGTTCATTATCCAGATATTAAAGGTGACAACTTGTCATTGTGTTATCCTGAATATGCACAGAGCATTTGCATTATATTTTTTATATTCACAAGGGTGAAAGTGCAGTGAGTTTCATTATATATAACATTTTTGGTTTTTAGTAAAGAACTTAGCATACCTTGAGAGCACTTGAAAATGGTAAAGAAACGTTGGGAAGGTTTTGAAAGTTACAGCTACTAAAAACTATAGCTCTTTTCCAACACGGCACCTGACTGGTGGGAAACCTGTCCCCAGTGGATAGCCAAATCATTCACCGACTTACTGCATCGGAGTTGTATCTAATATTAAACTGACTGATGGCTTTGGACAGGTTTCAAACTAGTCAGGTGCCGTGTTGGAAAAGAGCTAATATGTTCTGAAATTTGTTAATTTTTCCTCAGTAATTTTGTTAATTAGCACTGATTTTTTATTTATTATTTTTTTTGTTGCCACCACATTTTTAAAACCTATCCCAATGTGACTTGACATTTTAAAGAATTTTCAAGGTATTCTAAATTTATTAATGAAAAGAAAAATTAGATATGGGACTTTACAGCATAAAATATAGTAAAATCACATGACTTTTTTATGATACTTGGTTTTATTGATATATTAAGACGTTCTGTTTGTACGTAATTTTTAAGTGCTTTATACATCAATTATTTGAATAAATTTTAACTACATAAAGTTATTCGTTCTCACCTTTATTCAACTGATGAATACGATTTACTGGATTTATTCGTGTATCCCAATAATTGTTAGGGTAATGAAAATAGTTAGTTAATTGCAAACAAAGAATAATTTTTAATTTGTAATTATTTTTATCTGTCTCTCTCCCTGTTAGGACCACAAGAGATTTTTATTGTAAAAATAGGAGCCATAAATTTTAAAATAAATTGACCAATTTATTGGAACATCAAAAAAAAAAAAACAAGTCACAAAATTTGCAGCAGTTTCTTAAATTTTTGTTTAAAGAAATTAGGTCAAAAATTATTGATATTAAAATTTCTTTGCATTTTTATATACTTTTGTGTTATAGGTTTTTTAGTTGTTTTCCTATTTCTGTTTATGGGACAGAAAAATAGTTTTCATTCTCTACATTTCATTTTATTGCAGCT
This sequence comes from Monochamus alternatus, assembly GCA_037114965.1. Lineage (NCBI taxonomy): Eukaryota > Metazoa > Arthropoda > Insecta > Coleoptera > Cerambycidae > Monochamus > Monochamus alternatus. The sequence goes on from CM073432.1 coordinate 21,193,878, forward strand.
AGACACAAATTTGTCTAATAAAGGTTATGATACATAAAAAAGCGATTTTTTTTTGAGAAAGTTTAAATGTTTTCATCCATAAAATATTTGTTATTATTCTTTGGGTAGCACTACGCAGGTTTAGCGAAATGTCCAATTAATGATCACTAAAACCCTACCAATTTCAGTGCTCCATACAAGAGGGTTGTGCCAGACATTGCTATAAAATTGTATATTATTTACCTAATAAAGTATTTCTTGTTATTAAATCCTCCATAGTACAAAATGTATAAATAAATAATGTATTAGTTCTTAGTTCTAGCAACTAATGATCATGAAACAACATGAATTTTATGTGCGCTGCTATAGGCGATATGACTAGGATAAGCAAATTGCGATGGTGTAGACAGATAGTGATGGGGTGATACGTTGGGGGGCGAGTGAACTTAGTATGCTTACCTCCGTGATCGCTAGCACCACTCTGCCTTCCCGCTGCTTGTTCGATGATATCGTTCAACACCATTACATCTGCAGAAAGAAGATTATCGTTTTTAAATGAAAAAACAAGATTTATCTTCTTTCTTACCTTTCATGTCTACAACTGTTTGTGTATGGTTGATATCAATAAATGGATTGTCGAGGTGCTTTATCTTTCCTTCGCAAAGTCCCGTGGGCCCCTCCTGGTTTAAAATTAAATTAAATAACGATCCGGCTGACGGGTATCATTTAAAATTACTGAATGAACTTACGTAGTCTCCTCTGTGAGATCGAGTGAACTCTGTAAAATTTGTAGCTGCCGGTCCATTTCTCATCGATCGGCATCTGAGCTGGCTCTCCTTGGTCATGCCTTTTCCATTTCCACCCAGTAAGTCCCCGTGAGATGTGTATGACATCCGAGAAGCGTGCGAGGTGTACGATGAGTGACGTGACCCTGATTCAGATTCGTATATATATGATCATATCTGTAGCTGCAACCGGAGATTTCTAAAAATACTGATAAATTTTCAAACTCTATTCCGTACCCACAACCATTTTCAGAAATTGATCTACAGATTTGATACATTAAGTATTAAAAAGCTTAGGTGAGGTTAGGTCAACATTGATCCAGAATTTTGATGCATTGAATTTTAAAAAGATTAAGTTTGGTTAACGTTGATCTAGAGATGTTAAGTATTAAAAGGTTATTTTAATATATTTATATGTCCAGAACATGTGTTTTCTATTAAACTGTTTGTTGCTAAGCGGCAGATAAGTTGTTACTTATAGTAAACAAGTGAGGTATGAAAATTTTAGATAATTTTTTTTTGTTCATTTTTACAATTCTGTTTCAGCACGTCACGTCAGAGAATTTGCCTGCATTTAAGAAATCTCCATTGCACTAGAGAGGTGTTGTGCGTGTGAGGTGTCGGTACGTACCCAAATTGGCGTAGTAAATTGGAACGACCATGGCTCCGTTCTCTTCACTCATCGGTGTGACGGCATTGGAATCGTCGGCATAAGGTAGGTGTTCCTGGGCATCGAGATAGGTGGACAGAACCAGTGGCTTGCGGTCACCAGGTGGTGCCACCATTCGCCGATTGTTACGTAATGTGAACTGGTGGCTACCTCTGGAGCCGCGCCGCAGATTGAACGGGGATCCAGGTAGGCTGAGACTTGCCTGAACACGGGACATGGTCTATACATGCGTGACGTGTATAATTCTATTTGTTTTTGAGGTGGAGGGGCAGCTTTTCTTGCCCCTTCATCCAATGTAAGAAATTCACGTTGGCGGTGTCTTCGACAAAGTTTTTAAAAAAATGACAGTGCCATTCACAAAACAAATTTAGCGCTTAGTAGTAGATAACAGTGTTCTTACATTGCGGATGATTGGACAGTACTTTACGATTTCAGAAACATACTTGAATTGCTAGGAAGCTAATGCGTGCATTTTTAGGGTTAACTTTTTTTCTTGCATATTTCTGACAACGTATAGAGCCCCGGCCATGTCACGTGTTATGCTAAATATGCATGAGGGCTGGCAAAATAAAATATAAAGGTATCTACTTACTATGTCTAATTAAAAGTGGCAAACGAAAAATACTCAAAAATGGATAGCGACAACTAAAAGTAAAGTGCATGGCATTTGTTCGACACTGATTCAGCGAACCAATGCCTAACAAATGAAGTCTAAACACTATAATTGTCATGATTTTTATTTCAGTTCTCGATTTTATTTTTGTAGATTTTCGTTACCATACTTAAATTCCCTTTTTGATTTCTCGCTTCTGACGGTTGTAAGCAAGGTAAACTTTCATACATATGTTACGTTGTTCCTCAAAATGAAGTTCCCTATTACGTTTCAATAACCGATGTTCTGTTTACTTTTTGAATAAGCAAAGCCCTGAATGTAAAGGATAAAGTATAATATATGTATGAGGTGATATATATTTTTTGTTTAAGTGGTACTAATCGGCTCTGTAAGTAAGAGTCAAAAAGGGCCACAATTTTGAGAGAATTTTATAAGCGACATTTAAAATCTTTCTAATTTCAAATGGGGTCCAATAAATATCAGGACACTTACAGCGCTGACTTTCCGCATCTTGGTGGGATTAGTAGGAATTCTTCTCTGCTCACTCACAGAATCTAATCCTTCTGATCGAATGCTCATCTTTTCCTTGTTGTTGTCATCGTAGCCTTTCGCTCCAACAAAAAGTTCATAACTTTGACAGGATGAGTCAGAGGGTGATTTGACTATATCTGGCCCAGCCTCGGCAGCTAGAGAAGCTTGTAGCGCTGCCTGACGTGACTCTTCGGCTGCCGCTGCTCGTGCTTCTGCTCTGTCGGCCTTCGCTTGTGCTGCCTTTTCTGCCTCCTAGAAATTTAACTCAGATGAGTTGTGGTCTCCGATTACGTCTTATAGTTAAATATTTCATAGATTGTGTAAAAGATAGAAGTAGTGTGTTATTTGTAAAGTACCCTGATTGCTTCCTCTTCAGCTGCTTCTTCTTCCTCTGCTTTCTTTTGCAATTCATCATAAGACATAGCGACGATAGCCAATATCAAATTAACTAAATAAAAGGATCCTAAAAATATGATGACGATAAAAAACAACATGTGCCATGGACCAGCTGATCGCAGCACCTAAAACGTTATTGTTTATATTCGCCTGTAAACATACGGTGTTGTTTTACATACCAGCTGATATAAATTTTCCCAATAATCCTGAGTCATTAATCTAAAGGCAGAAAGAAAGGCCCATCCAAACGTATCAAAACTAGTGTAGCCATAATTTGGATTTTCACCATAACCTTGCAGACAGGTGTAACCGGGTCTACACTGGCCAGCACCAGAGGAGTTCCCACACAGTGGAATTTCCCCTTTGTCTGGGTCAACGAACCAGTTGGCTAAAATACTCAGTTGAACAGATGCAGACAAATACTTAACAACAACTTACTCTCGTTACTGACAAATCTCTCCCAATTTTCATCGGTGAGATTTCCCCAAGAACCGTCATTCGGAAAGTTTTTGATGCATTTCTGCGTAAGGACACCCATATAAATTTGTAAACCCATAAGTGCAAAAACGGAAAGGGAAAACATTGTTAAAATTATCACATCACGTAGATTTTTTACAGACTCGATAACAGCTCCAACGATAGTCTTCAAACCTAGAAAATTGATTAGTTAATATTGCCATAAAAATTAAATATTATTACAGGCTGTCTAATTTGAAATGTCACCAATAACATGTCGTAAATATTAGAATAAGTAAAAATTTGTTGTTGACGCAAAAAAAACTTCTCATTTCATACAGGTTGATTCACATATTTTGGCAATAGAAAATAAATATAAGTGGCACAAAAAATGTTAAGACTGAAATTGTAATAACCATAATTTATTAATACAGTAGAACCTCGATTATCCGTGCGCGGTTGATCCGTGCGGCGGATTCTTCGTGCCATGCAATGATTATGACTGTCAACTATCCGTGCTCGGATTATCCGTGCCGGGCCAAAAAAAAACGCTCGGAAACAAAAAAAAAGACATGTTCACTTGTTTGTGCAAACTTAAATATGTTAACTTTTGTTTTATATAATGTACATATGTATGTATTTAATAGATACGTGTAATAAAATTAATATGTTTTGCAAAATTTGTGTGTTTGAGTGTTATTTCGATTAATCGTGTTATCCAGCAATGGTTCGGTCCCGGCTGGCCCGGATAATCGAGGTTCTACTGTAAACAAATTACAATGCGAAATGTAAATTGAAAAATTACAATAAACATTATAGATTCTTTGAACTAACTGATTTTGATCAGTTATAACAACTTTGTGAGTGCGTCAAGTGACACCATATGTAAAAATTACAAAGGTTTCAATATGTATTTCTTGATCCTAAGGTATTGGATTCTGTCCATTCATTATTTGGAAAGTAAGTACATATTTTTTAAGTTATTTCAGGACAGTAATGTACTGTTGATAAAATAATTCAAACATTTGCACATTTGCACTGAACCCTTGATGAAAATATAGTATGATGGGTTATTAAACCACCAAATATTGTTATTTCTGGAAAGAAGTAGCTTCAACTAGTGTAAAATCCTAGAACTGAAATTATTGTCTGTTTGTAAAGTCTTATTGAGCATTTCCAGGTGGCAGCACTTGATTTAATATTTACCATTTGAAACTTGTGATAATCTTAAATTCCTTGTCACCCTTCTGGTGCTTCATTCTGTGGATTTACTTCATGGATAAAATAATCATAGATGTTTCTAACTAAGGTAGTGAAATACAGTTGTAATAACAAAGTGAACTGACAAGTAAGAACTTTTATTTAGAGGTTATGTATCATGGCTACTCGATTTGTTGTTATTGTAAATCCAAGATAACTTTTGAACGTTTCTTGTAACTTTTTATTTTGTTTCTTACAAATCCAGTTTATAAAATTGCTATCACTTAAAACTAAATGCAACTTTTTCATTAGGATATTACCTCTAATTTCTATTGCCAAAATTTGTAACAAACCTAGTAAATCACTCTGTATAGTATTTCCGGAATCTTTATTTTTATGCATGAAAATTGTAATGGCTGTGTTAAAAAGAACTATTATTTGTATTTTAATTGATTGTTTAAATTTACTGTAGCAGTACAAAAACAATTTTTCATTAACAGTATTAACTTTTTCTGCATCTAAATGAGCTTAGAAGTGTTGGTGGTAGTTTGCTAAAGTAATGCCCGTCGAACAAAATGATTTAGCAGAAGTACTTACCGGGTACGATAGCAACAGTTTTTAGAGCTCGAAGTACCCTAAACGTTCTTAAGGCAGCAAGATTTCCAAGGTCTATACCCATTGTAACATAACTGGAAATGCAGGACAGTTAAATATGCAACTTAGTTTGACAGTTTGCATCTAAAAATTCACTAGAAGCTTTTGTAAATATAATTTTTTCAACTAATTTTCCACATTATACAAGACAACACATTTTACACCATAATGCATATAATTTTGTAACAATAAAGTTTTTATATACTAGGGTACGCTAACTAGATAGGAATCTATTTTAAATTATGCTAACTGATTATAGTTCTAACTATTCTATAGTAATTTTTGGTGGTCTAACGTCTCGGTACATATATAGTATTTTCTAAAACAATATAACTACTTATTTCATCCTACAACCATGAAGATAACTGCAGTCACAATAAACTCACTTGAAGTATTTTTTTTATTGCAATTAGCCAAAATTACAAACACTGTTTAAAGCCAATAAGAAAATAATTATACAGCTGTGGAAGTAAACGTAATATTAGGTACAGTAATAAAAAATTTCTGTAAAGAAATAAAGGAGGACTGGGTGATTTGGTTTCAAAGATTTTCAAAAATTTTAAAGGAATACTTATTCAGTTATGTTCCGAAGCTGGTAAACTCGAACATTTCATAGCGAGCGTTATTTAGCAGGTCTGTGTTCTTACATTTGTCCATCTGGTACTCCAATTTTTTTTCAAACGTAAGTTCGAGGCAAATCAACGTGCTTACTAATTCGTTCAAAAATATAACGCTGAATTTGGAAAAGCAATAAGTAAAATAATATTTTTATGATATTTCTCTTCTATTTGCCATATTTAGAAATTCACCATTTTATAAATACAGAACAACCTTGTTATTCTGAATGATTTTGAATCATAGCACATTCAAAATGCCAATTTTTTGGATTATTGAGAAACTACAGGAATACAATTAATGGAAATAACTTTCATTTTGGATAAGGATCTTAACAACATTCTTATATTCGTTATACTGAGCATAATTTTATTTAGTAGAATAATATAAGGTGTTTAGTGCAATTCTTTTAATTACCTATTGGGAATTGTTAAAAAACAAAATCGATTTAAATTACTGCAATTTCGATGTTTCAGATTTTTGAGGTTGCACTGTATGTCTAAAACGTGAACATTTTTAACAAAAGCAGTGGTAGTGATAATTTTTAATAAAAGCAGTGGTAGTGGTAATTTTCCAAATTTAAAGATTTGAACGTTGGTACTGGCAGTAACTTTTTTCTAGAAGGTAATCTGGTCATGGACAAAATGCTTCAGACCGCTATAATCTGAAACAGTTATTTAAAATTTGTGTATCTATATGAGCGAGAAACGTGTCATGTGTGGTCTATAATTCTCTGAATCTAGAAACGGTTTGATAACAGGGGCTTTGAATAACAAGGTATTTGAAAAATAATGTGCTCAGTGTCAAGTAACAAGGTGTATGTTGTTTTATTTTGAAAATTAAACAAAAGTTTTAGAAAAATAAATTTTAAACTTTTGCCATTATTTTTCTTTTACTAGTGTTGTAGCAGTGACCTAAAAACGGAATAATTATTTCCTTTGTCACACATTTTGCTTAACTGATTTTATCAGAATCCGTTTTTAGGACACTGCAAGTGGACTATGTGTCATTTTAAATGTGTATTGTAAAACTAACAAAACTTAAATCGGGACTGAGTGATCTAATCTATATATTAACCTTCTATTCTCTAAAACTAAGCTACTCACGCTAAAGCTATGACTACGAAGTCGAGCCAGTTCCATGCATCTCTAAGGTAGGTGAACGGTTGAAGAATAAAACCTCTCGCCATCACCTTCACAGCTGATTCGAAAGTGTAGATTCCCGTGAAAATCACTCTGAAAACAACAAATTTTTACAGAATCCATTGTATTGAATATGGAGCTTCTATATTGAAATTTTGTTCGAAAGCTATTCTCACCAATGTTGGCAAAATTCTTGTACACAATAAAATGTTTGTTTTTTTTTTTGTTTAAAACGTGCCAACTCTGATTTTTACACAAATATAGGACAATGCAGTGCAATTGAAATTTGTGTTATGAATAGCCTTTCCAACAAAGATTTTTCAAATGGCTGTGTACTTACTCGGTTGACTCTACGGTGGGAGTTGTAGGCATGGTCATAAGGATACAGTTGACAAGGATCGTAGTGATAATGAAGAGGGAAAATAAAGGATGTACTAGGATGTAAATGGCCACCCGTCGAATTGGGTTAAATGGATCGAGAATCCAAAGAGCGTTTGTTGCACTAAATCGAAATATGTCCTTGCCTTTACTTACAACTACAAAAGTCTGAAACAAAGATACATTTTACAATGAAATATTTATATTACATTCATTTTCTGTACTGAAGTGTAAGAACCTAGGTGAAAACTATTATAATTTTCGTATAATGATGGCATAACATTTCTTCACTATATATAGTTTGGATTTTAATAAAGACACATTATTATTATTATTTTTTAAAGGTATTTTAATAAGTTGGTTCACTCTCCATTTCGCGCCTAAAATTTCTTGTGCTGAGGCGCACCCGCTTGTTGACTACTACCCAATATCAATCATCAGTTTGCTATGATTTGTTGCATTGGTTTGATGCACGGTATCCCATGTAAGTACATGAGTAGAAATAAATGAACTTGACAAATAGCAAGCACAAATCAATTGCTAAGAGAGAGATATTCAGGTTTGTGATTTGACAATATTTTAAAAGTTAAGCAAGACAACTGGATCAGAAATCTAGTACTGAGCATAAACCAATTGGAATTTGTAAAATTAAAAATAATATGATCAAACTTAGAAGCTTATAACTGAATACCAATATACGACCATGCAGAATGTTAAGGCAGATAATATCAGCAAGTCACACATTTTCCATTTAATCTTATTCAATCTTTATGCACGTAAAAACTTTAGCTTGCAAGGTTTTTGAGTCAGATAGTTGACACGAATCTAAGCAAATTGTCTGCCCATATATGAAGATTTTTGCATTTAGTAGTTGGAACAATATAATGTCCATTCAAAATAATGGTAAAAGCTAAGTTATCTGCAATGGTTTTCCTTTTATTTCCCAAAATTGAACAATTGAGTTTTAGATTAATTTAAAATAAGGTTATCAGCCAATAACATCTCAGAGGTAAAAGAGAAGAAGGTCTAGAACATATACAAGTAAGAATTTATTATACCCTTATACATATTTGCTGATAGGGAGACAATCTCAAAGTTGTAAAAAAAATGTATAAAGTAAAAGTTTTACAAAATTTATAATCCAAAAATGTTAATTACTTTTTTATTAATGTGTTTGATGTTACCAATGTTATATTTTAATTATAAATGTATTAATTAATATAATAATAATATTATATACTTACTAATAATAAATAAAATACCCAAAAGCTGTACTTTTATACAGTGTTAACATTTTTGATTAATACAAATTTTAATAACCAGAACAGCAATAATAATAAAGAACCAATGGGTTTATCTGATTGCATCAAAGAAGTGATCTGACTTATTAGAATATCTTTAGATTATAATGGTGGTACATACAATTATTGATAGTGTTCACCTGAAGATTGAACTCAATCTCAAATGAAATTAAAGGGGATTTCGCTATAAATTTGGAGTAGCTTGAACTGGCACTCTTACCATTTGGTTATGGTAAAAAGGGTCGATGTCTTCAAGCGGCGTGCTGGCCAGTTCTGGAGGAAAGCTGCCCTGGAGACGTACCGGTATTGGCAGGCCCTGCTCCAAAGTGGCATCCGGTTGGGGGCCTTCATCTTCGTCCTCGTCCTCATACCGAATCTACGATACATCGGTCACTTTAAGGTTCTGACACTCTCTTCGTACCGTTAGTTTTAACATCTGTACGTCTTTGATCAAGCGTGTATTAATATCTAACAATTTACTGTGGCCGCTGTTCTTGCTGAAGTGCTTGAGAACTCCTCAAGCACCTGGACGAAGTGCTTAAACTCCACAATTGCCTAAAAACCTAGCAGAAGCACTTGAAATCCACATTTGCTCAAGCACCTGGTTAGATTACTTGAGCACCAGAATTACTTAAGCACCTAGTCGAAGTTCATGGAGTTCTTGTACTGTCAAAGCACGATGTTAAAGTTTCTTGAGATTAAGCACTTATTTAAAGTGACGAACAATGTTTGTATACTATTTCAAACACTTCAGGCCTGCCACAGAACAAAGACAGATGAAATAGTAAACATGACTGAAGTTACTAGAGTTTTTATTCACAATCAAAGTATTGAGGAAATTGCAACTGGTTTTTGTACGGCAGAAGAATCGAATTTAGTAAATTATTAAATATTTATTTTCACTTATCCAAAGTCTACAGATATTGAAAAAAGCGTAGAAAAAGTCCTTCAAAACTCTTATTATTTAATCCACCTACTTGCAGAAGTACCTAGTTGCATTCAATTTTGGATTTTGGGATTCAGAATTTCCCAAAATGCAAGAAATTTAATTCTTTCTAAGTTTTGAATAAGTAATACTAGCAAAACTGCTTGCCAATTGAAACAGGTATCTACGTGTATTGAAATATAATTTATTATTTGTTAATAACTACTTTGAAAATTGAGTTAAATGTTTAAATTCGTTTCAATTACTAAGCAGTGTGTTTTCGTTTTAATACAACTAGTTCAGCTGGATGTACCATACATCTGCAAAAACGCATTTTTAAGTGTCTGTTAGTGTGCAAGTGTCAAGTGAATATAAGCGTTTAGAGGAAAGTGGTCCTCTAAATATAGTGCCGAATATTAAATTGGTTCTCTCTAATATTGTACCAAATCCTATCGAAATTAAATTTTGTTAAATGCTTTGGACGCAAACACCAGTCAACATGATTAATTTTTTTTGTTTTTTTTGGAGTTTTTAAATTAAATTGAAAAGTATATGTTGTCGTTTAAACGTGTATTTTGTATAAGAGAAAAATAAACATGTCTGTCAAGATAGATATTGTAGAAAATATGTCTAAATGCAACATGCACAATTTATATTTTAAGGACCATTTTGGGAGTTTCCCCAATTTTTACTGAAGCTCATTATGATAACGATCTCATCACAAAATCAAATTTAGGTTTTGTTGTATCTTTCCTATGACCATGCAGTGTATATCTTAGAAATGTTCTTTTTATTTGATAATTTGTTTTTTTATCAAGGATCAGTTAATCAAAATTGAATTTTTAGTAAATTTCAGGCAAAAAGAACAGCTCTAATTGTATGCGTGTTTTTCAAATTTAGAAGAAGAATATCAATATGAAATTACATATAATTTTCCAAAAGGTTTACAAAACGTTGATTTTTTAAATATATTGAGTAAAATGGATAGTGTTAGGTGTATTATATTCATGGCTATCTACCCAAAGTATGGCAGTCATACCTAATAAGCGGGGTTGAACTTGCTTGCTAACATTCATAACAGTAGTTAAACTCTAAAGAAACTATCTACTGCTGAAAATTTAAAGAAAAACTCTTAAAATTATATAATCATACATAGTGCCGAGGAAGAATCAGCAGAAGTCTTTGTATGGTACATTTTTAGATAAAACGTAGCATAAATGTAGCCATAAATGGATCTTGATAAAATAGTAACTTTTGACGATATACTAGAAAAATATGAAACGTTAGTGATTAGTATTAAATTGCAATGACATTTATTGCTACATTTTTTGTGGCACTGTAATAAACTGTTCTCTGTGTAATAAACTCTATCCGCCATGTTGAGATCAGATTTAAGTGTGTGTTTTGGTGAAAGAGTATAAACTAGAAGTGTAAAGCATTGCCTCACTAGCGGTAAATGCAACTTGCTCTAGTCAAGCAGTAACAGAAACAAAGCATTATCCTCAGATGCTACTGACGATATAAGAAGAAAAGACGAAGGAAACGCAAGAAAACAGGGTGATATTGTTTGCCATAAATGCATGGCGTTTCCCAACAGAATTTGGAAAAATCGTCAGAGGCATTAGTCAGCTAAAAAGCAACTCTGTTTGAGCATTTTTATTGGAGAAATCTTACTTCTTTTTTCTTTTTCCTGCGTCCAAAACCGGTCTGCAATAAAGGTCAGATGGTTTAACATTGATAAGCACATAACATTGCTTCAAGTAGCTACACTACATCACACGGTTTAAGTGGTTACAAGTCACAGTAAGGCAATGTTAAATTTTAACACTACAAATATATAGTGTTAAAAGTTAAAGTAATATTTAAAAAATTAATTCATTTCAAAATATAAATACCACATTGTTTTAGTGAATAAAAGAATATAAAAACTACAAAACATTGAAAAATCAATTTAACTCTTCAAAAAAAAACTTCTTCAAAAACATATTAATTTTTTTTTTTTTTAATATTATTATTGTATAAATTCTAAAATTTAGCAATGGCGAAACATGGAAAGGTAATATTTCGATTCCATATTTTGCCATGGATTAAAAACTGCACTAAGCTCTCCCTTACTATGACAAAACCACATAATAAAACTAAAATAGCTAAGAGGGACTGGTGATGTTTATGACATGATAATGTAATTATTTAATTGTAGTATGAAAAACTAAAAAATGACGCGGTTCACAGTAACACAAAAAGAAAGCGCCACAGCTAACTTTTCTTTTCCGTTTCCTCAAATGACCGCCAATTAGGGTATAGCCTCTCTATGTAATAATAGTTGTGTGATACATAACTCTGATGAAACTTACTATACATGTATACATAGACATGCAATTCTCAAGCATTGGTTACATACATAGAATCCTTGGAAAATAAATAAAAGTATTTGTATATATATACACACACAGAAAAATAATTAAGTGTAGGTACCCATTAAAAAAAAATTAGTAAAAACTACGTTTCATGTTATCCAAGTTTGTTGGGGTACATTTATTTATATTAATACTGATGTATAAGACACATCGTAGTAATAATAGAAATAAAAATGTTTAGCATGTAGAAATCCATAGTCAGTACATGTACACATCAATATTTTATCAAAATATTTCAGGTGAAAGTATCACAAATGTCAAATTGTACCAAGAATCGTAATTTTAGCTTCTACCAGTGTATGTGTCGTTATGACGTTGAAAACCAACAATTTAATCGATTTCAACTAGCGTTTAAAAGACTTACTACAATTAAAAGCATTAAGGTGAATTATTTAGTACTCGTATTGCTCGTTGGGGACTCTACACCGTGCTAAGGTGGTGTTTACTTCATATGCATGATTTATTAATTAACTAAATTCCTGTTTTAGGACGGTCAATTTCTAACGGCCGAGTCGATCCATATCAAATCAACCTATTTAATTTGAAAAGCTGACTGTCAAAATTTATTTATTTTTTTTTGTATTATACTCGTAGAGTTGAAAACATGTATTCATTAATTCTCTAGATGTTCAGTTTTTTTGAGATACCATTTTGTATGGTGTGTAGACCTATTTTGCATTTTACAGAGGTTTGTGTTAAACGCTGTAGCTTCTTGGTCTTTAAAAATATTCAGTTCAACTAAAATAACAAAAACCATGTTAAAATATACAATATTTTCTGTCTAGTATATATTTAGGCCTACTTAACTGTAAATAAACAAAAAAATTGGTAAATGTCAACATTTTCAAACTAAAAACGTCTTTTAAAATTAAAAATGTTAAAGAGCTAAGACTTGCCTCATTTTTTTATGCATATAGCCTTTATAATATACTACTTCCCTAAAAACTTGTTAATATTTACCTTTTTCTTGTTTATTTGACGTTAAGTATTCCTGAATATATACCAGACAGAATATACTGTACATTTCATAGTCTTTAACATGTTTTTTTGTGAATATTTTAAAAAATCAAGAAACTACAGCGTTTAACATAAATTTCTGTAAAATGCAAAATAGACTGGCACATCAATACAAAATACTGTCTCAAAAAACATTTAAAAAATGAATGAATATCAACTAAATATAAAAAAACTAATAATCTGGATTCTCGATTTAGCTGTACCTATGCAAATATTGCCACCTCTCGTTATTTCAGAAGATCAATTCTTACTACAGCCTGTGTCATTTCATTCTTACTTTTACTAAGAATGTCTTTACTTGGTGGATGTTGTTAACTTTATATTAAATTTCAATAATCAGGATACAAAATTTAAAAAATGTGTTTAAATACAATTAGAAAAATATGGCATATAACAATAATTCCGTCGATGGTGCTAAATCTATTTAATGAATATAGATTTGAATTATTGTACAACTGATAAGCTGATCCTTATTGAATGCATACAAAATATCTTGTGCAATCTAGGCATCAGAAAAACTTGCACAATTCGTCTGCGTAGATAAATATTTCTATTTCCAATTACTTATTTACTTATAAAGAAGCTGGTAAGAAATTGTTATTTTCCAACAGTCAACATAGCTGAACAATATTCTGTATATACCATGTCGCACAAATTGGCAGTTACGAACGGTTTAAATGATGTGAGCTTTATATAAAAATGTACAATCATCCTCTCGCAATTCTATAAAAGGATATCGTTACTGGCTCTCTAACTATTTCTCCTACGTACACAAAACAACTATTATTATTAATAATCCCCTACATTCACAACCTACAGAATTTATAAATACATACAGTTAATCACTATCACCAAAATCTCTTGACTTAATCGCCATTCGTATATCTCTAAATCTCCCCTGCGCTGACCTCTAATAATGCATTAATACGCGAGAACGTCTCTAATAGTTTATATAATTCTAACGTGAAAATGCGGTTTTTCCATTTCCATCTCGACGTCATATTTAACCCATCGGTTCGGGGCAAATTTTATTGTGACAATGTAAGTAAAATCAACTTTTAATGTTGAAAATTCCGGTTAGTTAATTACTAAATGTTTTACTTATTATCTAATGAATCAGTACAGTACACAAATCTCATACATCTGCTATAAAAGTCCGATTTGAATATAAAATTTTCATATACATGATTTTAGCCATTAAAAAGATACATTGTTGAATATTCACGTATCCAATTAGAATAAATGAATTATACTGTCAGTTGGTAAATTAATTTGGCCATTTTGTTAAAAGCTTCTCTTCATATGATTCATTTCATTTTTTAATTACGCCAAAGCCAAATTTCACATGGCTTACTGCGTATATTATCATGATTATCACGATCTCAATATATATTCTGACAGATGACAGATAAACCAAATGAAATTAGTGGCTCAGTTGAGCTTCTATTTTGCTATTGATAGAATAAGGCATTTAAATGGTTTGTTTCAAACATTTATAGAGGAAAATATAGTAATTGGTCTAAAACTGGGAAATCTTCTCAATCTATCGAATAACAGCGAAATAATCATTTATACATTCTCAGATAGACAGGTTGCAATACTACAAGGTTAGACTTAAATGTGTGTTCAAAACTTGTTTAGGATTTTCTGCAATTGCTGCAGTAAGGCTACATTACATGACAGGGGATGTGAAGAAATGAAAAGGCAGCTGAATTTGCAACATAGGAATGTGAAACATCTTTAATAGGACCAAAACTGGGTTTTGGTAGACCAAGGTGCTTCAAATAAAGTAAACCTTCGATTTTATCTCGCAAATAAAGTGCTGAGTAAGATCAGACTCGGAGAAATTGGAGGATTTTTTAATAGGACACTGGTGTCTGAAGAAGCAGCTGCATTCTAGTGTTGGGGGAGAGTAGCTCTTAGGATCCAATAGGCCTCTTGTAATTCTTCCCGCCCAATCTGAAGTTAATACAGAATTCGATCTATCAGAATTACACTGGAAGGAAAAGATCGTGTTGAGTATACTAGGTGAATCGCTCAGTCTCCTTGGTAAACCTTTCTTGAATATTGAATGTTATCTGTTAACGAATGAGTAAAGAAGGGAAAAAGATCTTCAAGTTATACAGCCCACCATTTAGTTCTATATAAATAAGGCTATCTCACACTGTTTCTAATACCAAATTTTATCACTATCGAATTTCGCAGATTTGAAATAGGCCAAAAATACTTATTGCCAACCCCTGTCTGATTTTTGTAATCAGCGTCCAAGTTGTTAGACGTTTAATGTGTTCGCGTTGTCATTTTTCGACACCCTTTTTACGATACCTGGTACTTGACTGTGCTTTTAACAATTTTGATAAAAAAATTGGTGTCTTGATTAATCAGAACATAACCAAAAAATAAAATAACTCGAGTCGTGAAGTGAAGAAATGAAGAGGTCTATGAAAGGTTGTCGAAACGTTAAATACCTCTCCTTCAGCTCTTTTCTTTTCGAGCTCCTTCTGCTTGGCATGTTCTTCCGCGATTCTAGCCTCGATCGCCGCAAGTGACTCGCGTGTGAATGGACGGAATAGGCTGACCTCCTCCTCAGAGAATGAATCAGAGGCGACGGACATGTCTCCTCACGCCTAGGCCCCCACGATACCCTGGAAGAAAAAAAAACATGAAATAACCATGCAAAATGAAAATAAATGGGGAGGGGAAAGCCTTTGCACTCCATGAATTTTTCACTTCTCTTCTAATAGAAACAAATAAACATTACCTACTAATGACTGCCTAATGTAATTTGACAGCTGCTTTGGTATGCCTACCACAACATATGGTATTTTTGATTTTGCTGACATATTGGTTATTTCTATATGCTTATTATACAGGGTGTTTATTAAACAATGGGCCATACATAGCTTTCAAGGACGAAATTAAGGTGTTAAATCAACTTACCTTAGTACCATCTTGCTTCCTTAAGTTGTAGGCCCGAGAATGTAGTTTATTTATTTCATTTATTTATTTCTTGGGCAACGAATGTCTGATTGATTTTTGTGTTAAATGTACAGGGGTTTCTGTATCACTATATTTGTTAGTTCAGATTTTTTTTAAGGAGAGAGATTTTTCAAAAATGATTATTCATTTTGAAACAGCATTTTATTAATTAAAAAAACTATACTTGTTACATGTCGCCAAAATGCACCATTTTAGAGAAAACTGCGTTTAAAGGTTGAGTTGAGTAAATGTATGAGTTATTCTATCTCGGGTAATAATTAAATAGTGGGCCATACTTTAAGGCTAGCTTCCTTACTTATGAAGTTAACTTACCTTAGTATAACTTCTTTTCTTAAGAAATTGTAGGTTCCTTTTTAAATACTTTTTTGGATCTATAACTTTTTAAGGAAGCAGAGGTGTACTAAGGTAAGTTAACTTAAATCACGTCGCTTCCTTGGACGAAAATAAGATGATTTAAGTTAACTTACCTTAGTACAACTTTTTTCCTGAAGAAATTATAAGTCCCTTTTTAAATACTTTTTTGGATCAATAATTTTTTAAGGAAGCGGAGTCGTACTAAGGTAAGTTAACTTAAATCACGTTATTTTCGTCCAAGGAAGCTAGTCTAGTGTATGGCCCTGTTTAATGAATAGCCGAGATTGTAGAGAAATTCATACATTTACAACTCAAACTTTAAATACAATGGTAAAATGTTGCATTTTAGCGACATATAACAAGTATAGCTTTTTTAAAACTCATAGATTGCTGTTTCAAAATAACTAATCGTTTTCCAAAAATCCCCCTCCCTAAACAAAAACCGAAAGAAAAATACAGTGGCACATGCGCTCAGAACGCTCCGTACATTTAACACAAAAATCAAGAAGATATTAGTGTGTGTATCATACAAAAAAACCTTCTTGTACAGAATTTGAATAGTCTTACCCAAGAAATAAAAACATTAGCGTACAAAAATGAAATAAAAAACTACTTTTTTGGGCCTATAACTTCTTAAGGTGGTACTAAGATAAATTCATTTAAATTACCTTATTTTCGACTAAGTTTTATATGACCCATTCTTTAGTAAACACCCTGTATATGGGCCACTTTTAGTAACAGTTAAATAAAGCAAAGATCTGCAATGCAAACTATAGTTATTTATATTTTCTTAATTAAGTCAAATCAATATGTCAGAATTTCCATATACTTACACCTTATCTAGAACATTCTATATCTATCTTTTTGAACTTGATTTCAATCCAGTAACCAAAAAGTGGGGAGAAAACATGCTCCACAAGTACTCTGCGTAATTTACGCAAGCATATAGACTTTATTGGTTTCAGGGAGCAAAATTAGTTTAATAGATATAATTGTTAATATATACAAATAATCAACGTATGCGTATATTAGACAAAGTACGTTCCCCACTTTTCAGCTTTAAATGCTCAGTATAACGTTAAAGTGTATGGATTTTACCATGGAGTGCAAAGACATACACTACTGGACTAAAGTGCGTTGTAATCCTTGAGAGGAATAACAAACTGTAGTTATTTAAGATGTACTTTAGTCCAGGGTGTATATTAGGCTTGTTTGGTTTCGATAGCAAACTTTTAGAATGACTCAAAATAGCTGATCATAGATGATTATTTAGAACTGATCAAATTCGAAACCAAAGCAAGTCTCATAATGCAACATTACATGTATATTATGCAACAGTACATGTAGTAGCCAAGTTGCATTATTAGATCATAACAAATAGGACAGTGCCAAAGATAGTCATGAAGTAATGAAAGCGAGGTTAATTATTATGCAAAAAACATTTTATGCATATCAAAATATGCAGAAAGGATCATGCTACATTTGAAACATGATTGAGAAGGCAAATAGAAACTTAGACAGGAATTTGCAATAAATTTTGTAGTAACGGGCAGTTAATAGCATTTCTGACATACAATCATAACATCATGTATCCACATGCAAACTGACATACAGCAACGAATTCAAGATTCAGTGTCAGAGATGTATTATTTGAATACAAGTAGTAGATATTGATTTTTTGTTATTTGAATTTTTAATTTCTGTTCTCGCATCTTCCGATGGCTCTTGGATTCACCCGTATACAAAAGTCGCAATTCGATTTTAATAATAAATCAAACACGCTCTGGATTTCTCATTTGTATCGTTACTCTCAAGGTTGTTCTCATTTAGCTCTTGTTAACTTATAGAATAGCACGCCCCAATGTAGGGTAAATCTTGGGTTTTCACTTAAGCTGCCCTTTCAAATAAAAATCTACTCTCAGTCATTCTTATTTTTGGTCTTCCTTTTATTCCCTTGTATTCTTACTAAGCATTTTCCCAATGTTCGCTTCATTTATTTCATAAACGCAATATCCCTGTCAGTAATTCAAATTTTAGGTGTGTCAGTTTCGTCAAATTGATTATACCTTTCCACCAATAGCTGTATTTAAAAATATCAGTATTTTGCTTATACATGATATATTTTCGTTTTACAAGTTTTTGTGAATTTTGTGAAGAACAACATTTTATAATTTAGCAGGTTGACTGATGCGCTTCTTTTAATCTTGAAGATTAAAAGACACTTCAGTTTTTATTTTCTGCACTTGATGGCCTGTGAAGTAGTTTGTTAATTAAAATAAATTTGGAAATATGACATATTTGTTTTTAATTCATAATAGTGGATCCAAATTGACACTTTAGGGGTAAAAGGCCACAAAGTCTAAAAAATAATTACAAAAGGTTACAAATGAAACACTGACCGGAATCTTTCGCCAATATCTATTAAATTATTCTGTACTACTTTTCATTATCGTAATGGAAAACATGTTTGTAACATGAAGGAAAGCGTCGAACTAGACTCAACGTCATAACAAGTATAAAATGTAGCCTAAACATTGAGAGGAATCCATTTTTTAAAACATAAATATTTCCCAATAAATGGATTGGCTATGGTCGTATATCAATCCTTTAGTTCCAACATTTTAGAAATGGATATAATGGAAATTCAATCGATTCAGATACATTGAAAAAAATGGATACAGTACAATATTACGTAGGAATAAAAGTATTGATTATTTCTAGGAGACCAACGTTCCGCTGTCTCACTGTATTTATGTTAAGAAGCAATACTACAATGCAATAATTTTATCCCTAAGTGAAATACAATTAGGGCACAGTTCTACTATATTTACCAAGTATACTCTAGAATTAAAAGTGACAGTGTACTTTCTCAAACTAGGGAAAAAGAGCACTATAGTTTAAGGAGTGCAAAAAAATTGAACTGGACCCTTTTGTGTACATTGATAAAATAGATACAAGCAAGTTTCTATCAAAGCTAATAAGAGAACGCCACGATGTATATTATAATTAGAACAATTCTAGAGGCATGTCTCGAGGCATACATACTATGTTTTTACACTCGTTTAATTAATTTTAGTTCAAATGACTAATAGTAATACTAATTAAATATTAATTAAGATCATTGTATTGTACTGGTTTGACATATGTCAGAAATAACATCAAATTTACATGCCATGCCATTCTAACATCTGACATCTGTCAATGTACTTCCATAATTATATTGCATTGGTATTTGTTCATTTCTTGCAAGAGGAATTGCAAGTAATTTAAATTAAAAGTAATTTTAAAGAATCAAAAGTAATTATAATTTATAATGGAGTGCGAAAAACATTATTATTACGTTTTAAATAATTGTTCTAGATTCGTTTACCATAACAAGATAATTAGTGTAGTATTTCATGTTTCATTGGGAAAATTATGAGCCTTTTTCTACGTGAATTGTTTACAGAAAAAAATCAACCAAACATCACATTTTGAAATGGATTCTACAATATTTGAAGTATTTTTAACGTTATATTTGTATTTTGTGACAATTACGTATTAGGTACTTCGTTTCAGTGAGTCAACATATTTTAAATCTTATTCTTTCTGAATGAATAAATTTTAACTGACTTTTGAATTATGTTGTATTTATATTTTGTAAAATTTCGTATTCATTCATATTATATTCATGTAATATTCCAAAAAATCTGTGTAGATATTTGTAAACCGATAGAAAAAAGCTAGTTGACTATTGACTTCACTCGTAACTAAACCTGTACGTTCTTAGTTATTGATCTGACGCCCACGTTTACTGTGGCATACAAGTACTGCTTTCTATCAAATTCGTTACCATTCGTTCGTTTTTCTTATGAAAGCTATTTACTATTCGCCTAAACTGGTTGGGCAATTTCAAAAGAATACTTCAATATTCGATTTTCATTAATTTAAATAAAAATAATTTATAAAGTCGTTTCGTACCTGCTACGTATCATTTATTGCCGCTTGGAAATAGTTATAAGCCTTATTAACAATGTTCAGCGTGTTTGGCAGTAAATAAATTCAAATTCAAGGCAATCGCATTATTCTATTAATGTAAAGTGTAGGTTCCAGAAATTCCGCTTACTGAGATGCACAGTCATCCCAAACCGCCGGCTGATTGGCTAGTAACTCAGTAGCGTGCATACCACGAACGTTTGCATGCTTTTTAAACTATCAGTAATACAAATATTAAGTCGTCATGTAAATGTGACGGAATTCGGAGATAAATAAAATTTTCTCACGTAGTCATAAGAAAGTCGATTTAAAATCATGCATATTTGCCAAAAATTGCATAATTTCAAATTAGAATTTGTATGTTTTAACTTTGCTTAGAAACAGGTGCATATTTGTCCACACTTTGGCTTAAAAACAGTAAAATGTTGAATGGCCAAAATATTGCAAAAGCTTTTTGGTAAATGAACATCGAAAACCTGCCTTTTCTAAGCCGATCAATGATCGTCATGGTTACCATTGATAAAAGCAGCAGAGAAAGCTGTAAGCCGATATAGTATTCTGAATGTATTACGAATTTTTATTTTGTTGGTACATTTAACGTTATTTTAGGCTGCTCATTTTTTCAGTGTTACACGCAAGCTCTGAAATTTGAAATATATCGATTGCAAAGTACTTGCTTTTAATTATTGTATGCTAAGAACTCATTAATTTGATTTAGTGATCATTAATAACGCTGTAGGAGTGTTCAGTTTGTTCAACTAAGTGCAATTGGGTAAAGCAGTAAATTTTATTATTAGGTCTAATAATGAAAACTTGAAAGAACAGTTTTTTCAATTATTATTATGGTCTTTATATTTGTTAATCTAATTTACGTCAAACTCCTCAAATATTAAACTTTTCAGATGAATGTAATCAATATTAACTTCTTTCTTGTTCATTCATATTTAGGAAAATGTTCAAGGATAAATTTGTAAGACATATTTCCAAATTATTGTTTTTAATTTAAAAAAGCCTTTTCCAAAATTATTAGAATTGCAGCCTTCGAATTATAATTTTTTATTATATCCACTCTCGATCTACTTTGAATCAGATCTTACAGATTATATGTAAGTTCAATTAAAATTTTGTATTTCCTTATCTGTATTTTACAAATTGACATGAAAGCTGCATAAAACTAATCTCTATACCAGAACGCTTCTGAATTTTATATACTATTAAAATATGTACTTATATAAGTTCTTTATCTGAAAATTGAAGCGTAGCACGTACTAGGTATTACGGAAAATCTGGAAAAATCTCTGAAAGCTTCTGCAGTGTAAGCCTAAATGGGAAGAGAATTAATTCATTACCCCTTTTCTAGACCGTACGAAAGGCTTATTTGTACAAGAAATTGTTAAGGGAGCATTTAGGCGCTACAGAAATGGTTTTAGGCAATTTTCTTTGTTTTAAAGGCAAGAAAATTCAAGAGAAGTGTTAAACGGTCTGTTTTATTAATTGGTGGACCTAATAATAAAAATTTTTGTCGCACTTTTTCATGTTTCAGTTACTTTCATTTTCAGTTCAACTTCAATGTTTTCGCTCGTGTAAGAGAATGAGGTATTATAATTTAGCACACTGAAATTGCGTCCATGAACGACTTACATTGATCAACTCTAATCACCATTCGGTGCAGGAATAAGGAAAACTTGGAAAACCTCATTAATTAGGACAATGATTCGATTACTGACTTTGAACCGCTCAAGTAATGATAATTTTTGTCAAAGATTTTCATCTTTACGTTTGTTTCATTTTCAATATAACTTCAACGATATTATTTATTATAATAATAATACTAATACTATCTCTACTGCTCATGCGTCCAGGAACGACTTACGTTGATAAACCCTAATCACCATTCGGTGCAAGAATGAGGAAAACCTGGAAAACCTCATTAATTAGGGCGACAGTGGCATGCTCGATTTGAGTATTGTCATGTGAATCTATCTAGTAATGATAAATTTTGTCATAGCGTTTCATCGTTTAGTTTGTATAATTTTCAATTTAACTTCAAGGTTACTCTATATTATAATAATAATATTATCTCTAACACTCATATTATATTAGGTAGACTGCATTTGCGTCCAGGAACGACTTGCATTGATAAACCCTAATCACCATTTGGTGCAGGAATGAGGAAAACCTGGAAAACCTCATTAATTAGGACAACGATTCGATTACTGCCTTTAAACCGCTCAAGTAATGAACGTTTTTGTCACAGCTTTTTATCTTTACGTTTGCTTCATTTTCAATTTAACTTCAACGATATTATTTATTATAATAATAATACTAATACTATCTCTACTGCTCATGCGTCCAGGAACGACTTACGTTGATAAACCCTAATCACCATTTGGTGCAAGAATGAGGGAAACCTGGAAAACCTCATTAATTAGGGCGACAGTGGCCACATCGATTGAAGTACTGACACTTTAAATCTCTCAAGTAATGAAAATTGTTGTCACAGCATCTGATCTTTAAGTTTGTTTCATTTTTAGTTTAACTTCAAGATTATTCTTTATTACAATAATAATATTATCACTACTGCTCATTTTATAATCCGGTAGAAGGCATTTGCGTCCAGGAACGACTTACGTGGATAAACCCTAATCGCCATTCGGTGCAGGAATGAGGAAAACCTGGAAAACCTCATCAATTAGGGTGACAGTGGCAAGATCGATTCGAGTATTGTCATGGAAATCTATCTAGTAATGATAAATTTTGTCATAGCGTTTCATCGTTTAGTTTGTATAATTTTCAATTTAACTTCAAGGTTACTCTATATTATAATAATAATATTATCTCTAACACTCATATTATATTAGGTAGACTGCATTTGCGTCCAGGAACGACTTGCATTGATAAACCCTAATCACCATTTGGTGCAGGAATGAGGAAAACCTGGAAAACCTCATTAATTAGGACAACGATTCGATTACTGCCTTTAAACCGCTCAAGTAATGAACATTTTTGTCACAGCTTTTCATCTTTACGTTTGCTTCATTTTCAATTTAACTTCAACGTTATTCTTTATTATAATAATAATACTACCTCTACTGCTTATACGTCCAGGAACGACTAGCATTGATAAACCCTAATCACCATTCGGTACAAGAATGAGGGAAACCTGGAAAACCTAATCAATTAGGGCGCCAGCGGCAAGATCGATTCGAGTACTGATACTTTAAACCTCTCAAGTAATGAACATTTTTGTCATAGCATTTCATCTTTAAGTTTGATTCATTTTCAATTTAACTTCAAGGTTATCCTTTATTATAATAATATATTTACTGCTCATATTATATTAGGTAGATTGTATTTGCGTCCAGGAACGACTTCCTTTGATAAACCCTAATCACCATTCGGTGCACGAATGAGGGAAACCTGGAAAACCTCATTAATTAGGGCGACACTGGTAAGATCGATTTGAGACACTTTAAATCTTTCAAGTAATGAAAATTTTTGTAATAACATTTCATCTTTAAGTTTGTTTTATTTTCAATTTAACTTCAAGGTTATTCTCTATTATAATAATATCTCTACTGCGACGACTTACATTGATAAACCCTAATCACCATTTGGTACAGGAATGAGAGAAACCTGGAAAACCTCATTAATTAGGGCGGCAGTGGCAAGATCGATTCGAGTACTGACACTTTAAACCTCTCATGTGATGAAAATTTTTGTTATAACATTGCATCTTTAACTTTGTTTCATTTTCAGTTTAACTTCGAGGTTATTTTTTATAACAATAATAATATTATCTCTATTGTTCATATTGTAATAGGTAGACTGCATTTGCGCCGATGAACGACTTACATTGATAAACCCTAATCACCATTCGGTGCAGGAATAAGAGAAACCTGGAAAACCTCATTAATTAAAACAAAACAAAACAAAACTAATTAAAAATACACGTTTAAGTAATGAAAATTTGTGTCACAGCTTTTCAAAGCTATATATATATATAATCGCAATTATTAGCCCATAAGGGAAGACTTGTGCGCGAGAGGGGACGGCATATTATAATTCAGCAAGCCACATTTGCGTCCAGGAACGACTTTCGTTGGTAAACCCTAATCACCATTCGGTGCAGGAATGAGGGAAACCTGGAAAACCTCATTAATTAGAGTGTTCTAACTGTAAAATAAATTGAACCTAGAACAGTTACATAAATTTCGTTTATATTATAAAAAAAAATAAAATGCATGTGTTTGTTGTCTAGTTACGCATTTTCTACTCCCTCATATGCGTTTTATTTATGTTAGGAACTTCAAATACTATTTCTAATAGAGCTGTTAGAATGTAATTGTATTTAATAGTGGCATAAAATGACCATAACTCGAACTTATTGAACATTAAATGTCATTTAAACAGCGTAAACATGTTGAAAATGAATTACGGTTTAAGAAATAGACTTTTAGACAAAATTATTTTTTAAAAAGTCGATTTTGAATAGGAAATTATTTCTAGACATCTTTAAGATATGTATGAAATAATGGCAGTCAAATTTCTTACACATTTTGTAATAATGTAAGTTTTACCTGATATTTTAATTATTATTGCGATACAAAATGTTCTGAAGACCATTTTATAAGCCTATAAGGTTTTATTTAAAAAAAAAGAAAGTCATGACACATGATTTCCTTACTGCCCCAATAATTTTCTGTTTTACGATTCTAATATGTTCTGTTGCAAAACAAACGTATCTTATGGAACTGAAATTATAATTACTCCAAACATGGTTTTACAATAAAAGTTTAGTGATGAATGACTATTTCCATCAAAAATTTCTTGGCAGGCGATTTATTTTGTTTCATTAGAACGAAAATATTATTTCAACGTTGTCGTCTATCTGTCTGATTCCACAAAGTCAGTTTCTCGGCAATGAGCCAAAATCTTCGTTAAAGACGAATTTGGTCATATACATGGTTCCTGTTAGTTTTCTGAGGTTAATATCAGGATTATGTGTTTCATATGAGAACGTAAAATTTTAATTTACACAAAAAATGCTCTTTTTGAAATTACTGGAAATTTTCGAAAAATCGCAGTTGCGTTAAAGTTAAATTAGTTATGTCAATGCAATAAAAGTACGATTTTACATCAATCTGCTTTGTTATTAAATTATTGAAGTTGGTGTTAATTCTCCTGAGGAATTTTTATTGAGAAAATGAGAGAAAGGTATGCAGTATAATAAACTTAGTATAAAGTAGTACGATATCAGAAACTTTTCACTTATTCTGTCATCCTGTAAACTTTATACGATTATTTATATGCTAATATTGAGGCGAAAAATTAAATTTGTCTTTCAAAATTTTCTGTATGACTTTGACAAGCATTTCTGCCAGTTTTGAATATTCGAAAGTGCGTTAAAAACTTTTGGGTGAATGTCTAGCTTTGCCCGCGTGTTCTAGTTATGCAATACTCCTGATCATCTTCAAAGATCGATTTCCTGACGTGGAGTTCCTCCAGGAAAACGGGATCGCATGGCGCCGCGCTTTGTCACTTCGCAGACACCCGTGCATTGAGGGGTTGCGGTTGTTTTGCCAAGTTTGCTAGATAGTACGTTGGCACTATAAATCTAGATATCAACGATCCTATAAAATATCTAAATTCAGACTGAAATTGTATATTGATTCAACGATGGTTGGAAACAAATTCGGATTGAATGAAAAAATAACAATTATTTTTTTCCTAAGTCTCAGGCGAATTTGCATGTCTGTTCTATCTTAAGGTTTTAGACCTGGACGTAAATGATATTTTAAGCTTTCAGTTTACGTATGATAGCACGAATATTATGAGGAAAATACGTAATGATAAAACGACAGTTTTGAATAATTAACATTATTAAATGTTTTTTATTATTTATAAGGTCCTTTGAAATGAGACATATGAAAAAAAACGCAATTACGTGAAATAAATAATTATATTTAAAAATGTTCCTTTTGTTCTTTTTACTTATTCTGTTTCTGTATTTCTCGTCGTATAAATATGATGTTTGAGCAGTCATATAATTAATTTTTTTTAAGGATATTGAACAACTGTGCAAATATAAGCTTTTTATGTGTTTTTGTTGTGTTATTTTATTTAAAATGTACAGGAGAAAATATGAAATTATGAAAGGAAACAAAATAAAATTACAGCTGAAGTAAAACCTCACTTTTCTGGTAGATTCTGTGTCATCGCATCTTGCCACTGAAGTTTAATGATAGCATTGTCACTATAAGTCATTAAAATGTTTTAAAATTCATTTATTTGGCAGTAAAAGCACGTTGTGGGATTAAGATTGTTGTTATAAAAATGTTTATGTAAACGACACTACATTGGTTACAAAATGTTACTTCTCGTATTGGGGTAAAACTGTTTCAACCCTGCTACACCACGTCGCGTTACTTTAATACTGTAGGTTTTATCTCTGGCTCGGCACGCCGCCGGCAAGTGTTGCCAACTTTCAGCAACTTCATTTCGCAGCCGCAAAAGCTCACATTTGTCATTAGATTACCCTCAACTTACTACAAAAACTATTTTTGCGACAAACATACACGTTTAATATTTATCTTTCATTATTATTTATACATTTAGAAAAAAAACTGTCTGTTGTAATTACAGCCGCATTTATTTGCTTGTGACGTATATTAAAATTCAAATAATTCTAATTTTGTCGTTAACTCTACATTAGTTTGCATTTTGAAAATAAATTCGGATCTAGGTACATTAAACGATGTGGCATCACTGTCTAGCTAGGCTTGAGAGGACACAGAAATCTTCTTCCGCAGAAGCGGGCATTCAGGCAATGACGGTTCGATAATATCTACGCAGTTTAAAGTAGCTTCTGGCTTAAGCTTTTATTTCTATTATAAGCTGCGTGAAGTCACTACCCTGTAATACATATTTAAAAGGTGTTGCGAAAGTAAGTGGAAAATATTTAAAATGCCGTACTCATACAAATAATGGTATAACTTCCTAGGACACATTTTCAAAACCTCAAAATGTAGTTGTATAACCTCAAAGTATTTTTTTTAAGTTAATATTCTGCTGTAACTAGTGGTTAACCTTAAAATAAGTTATAGCAAAATATTAATTTAAAAATAAAACAACTTTAAGGTTATGTAACTATTTTAATTAGAGTTTTCGAAACAAAAATATCATAAGGAGTAATGCACTGTATATATACAGGGTAGCGATACGTCAGGCGATTTATAATATCAATGAAAGCTTAAGAGTCAAAAGTCTCTTTAAAACTGAACAAATATGCAGCTGTCAATGCCTTAATGCTGTCTTCTGCAGAAGAAAATTCTTTACAATTGTAATAATGTGAACTATTTTTATATAATGCAAATTTTATAGCTAAGTACACTGGTTGAGAGCAGACTTTTTGGAATAGGTTCCATATTCCGAATGTCTGTTCTGCTATTAGTTACTTAGTTAAGTTTTATAAAACACTACTAAGTAGCATCACATGGTATACGCTACATCTACATCTTTGAACCATTTGTGACTTTCATATTTTGAATTGAGTCTGACAAATTTAAAAGTGAGTGAAAATCTCACTTGGTTAGTCATAGTGCTAGTTTGCAGGACCATCAATAGGTGGCATTACTTGTTTTCGTTTGCGGAACCAAAAGAAACCTTTTATGTCAAACATCTGAAAACCATTCATGATATTTTTGGGATTCATCCTGCTCTGATAATATTAATAAACTTTGTAAGTTATATGATAACAATAATAATAATCATGTATGACTAGTAGATGGAATACCTTTTGTGGTATTGCAGTCTGCACCTGACTGTGTTGGTGACATGTATGCAGTTGTTATACAGGAGCGTGCGTTTAGTCCTCTTCTGAAGGGTAGACGAAACCTGCTATATAAAATTGAGCGTGCCAAGGTACTAATACGCTTTGTATGAATAAAAATGAATTTTGTTAAAAAATTGGGAAATATTTTTTTTTTTTTTTGGAAAAGTTAATGATTCTTTCCTTCAGTTATGTGAGATATTGGAAAAGTTTTCAGCCAGTGGCTTTGTTACAAATTATTTTACATTAATTTTAATATATAAATATTTTGTTTGATAATTTTTTGAAAACATTTTCGAATTACGTATATTTATGTCATATTTTGATTTCATTTCAATAGAATTATAAACAATAGCAAAGCGACGATCTGTATAAGACAGGAATTTCTTTCCCCGCCTGATTATTTTTACCCTTGAAGGCTGACCTAATTCAAACTTTTATATCCGCATTTCTTAGAATTGTTCCATTAATATTTCAAGCTACGCTCAAGATTTTGCTGGCCTTGTTCATTCATAATACTCTGTTTAGCGAGCAGGTTTTACATTTCTATGGAATCTAATGTGTAAGTGTAGTTACAAAAACAATTCCTCTGGAATTTCTCCCGTCTAGTACAGAATTTAATATATACAGGATGGTTCTACAAAATGGAGCCAAACTAATACGGCGGAAAGTAGAGTCAGAATAGATTGGATCTAATTGTCAAAACAGATTGGATCTAATGGTACTAAAATGCGCCCCTAACCACTTACAACCCCGTGTTGAAAAAAAATGAAAATACAAATAAACGTCTGAAAATATATTTTTTTCAAATTTGACACATGACCAATGCTAATAAGGCCATGTACTGAAGTGAATAACAATGAAATCCGTTGACGGTATAGGGATAATATAAGGGTAGTCACCCTTTGTTTTACCCTGTATTTTTTATAATCCATATTTTGGTTCGTACAGTATCAGTGGACAGATAATTTAATTCTAAAAATTCTTTTTGTCCTGACAATTCTTGATGCGAATTTAAACGAGAAAATTGGAGCGTATTTGTCACACTGCATAATATTTGAATTACTGTTAAGTATTTCTAAAATGTGTAAGGAAATTTATTCGGCGGAAATTAGTGGTCAAAATATTTTTTTTTTGGACCTACCTATATATAAGAATGTAACCCTAGTAAGTTTCAACCTCTTACATTTAAAAATAAAAAGCTAGAACTTGTTATGGGTAAATTTTAGTATATAGATAAATTAGGTTGTGACTTCTAATTTCTACCATAAAATATTGACTATAATTTTAGAAATAATATTCATTAACAATGTCCATCATGCAATGTGATGAATCAGCTTCAATTTTTTCGCTTAATAGTAATCGTATGAAAAAATTTCAGGGAAAAAAAAAACTTAGTTTAAAGATAAGATTAAATTATCTGTCTGTAGATCTACGAGCCATCAAAATATGTAGTATCCTTGTTATGTATAATATAGTTAGTCAAACTTAGAAGTAAAAATAATAGATGACGACACTCTTTTAAAATCCAAGTCACCTTTGTCTATAGTGTGAATAAGGATGACATAGATTTTAATAGAGTGTCACCATCTATGGTTTTTAAGATTGACTGGTTGACAAACTATATTATATATAAGTAAGGGTAGGTTGAAAAAATTAGACTGAAGCAAAAGGCGGCTATCCTTACATTAATATTATATGATCAATGAATTTTATTGATATTCATAACAAATCATGGCTATGTACAACATTGCTTGCATGCAATTTCGAAAAAATATATTCGGAAATTTGTATTTTTACTTTTTATATTTCAACTTTAAGGCTGGAGCTCGTTAAGGGAACATTTTAGTATTTAATTGAATAGATTTAAACAATCTATGTTGACTTCCAGTTTCCATATAAGTTCATCCTGTATATATTACAGTACTAAAAAATCGAGCTTATTGACCTTTAGGTCACTGCAGAGTATGATACAAAAATGAATATTTTCAAAAAGTGTCAGGAAATATACTGATGTAGATAAAATTACAAATTCGCCAAAAATCCTGCTATACCAATGGTTAAAATTTCTTAAAATGTGACACTAGTTTCGGTTTATTTTGATCCTGGAAAACTATCCTTAAAGTACGCCACATATTTCCAGACACTTGTGTTTATATTAATTATTTGAAATTTTTTAGGTTAAAAAAAAAAACAGTTCCAGAATATTACGTATGCTGTTAATATTATATAGGGTATTATATAGGGTATTAAAAATGGTGTTACAAACTTTTCTGTAGCACAGTAAGCAAGAAATAATAAAAAAGCAGTCACAAGGTGCAAACACAAGAAAATTCTACGACATACAGGATGTTAAAATATTTCATATTTGAAATGTTAAAGAAATATTAACTGTAATAATTTATCTTAGTTGCCGCATTTTGGCAATATGTTTATTAGTAATTCTTCTAGTTGCTATATTGTGAAAAGGTGCTAATTTTTTTAATTGTAGCTAATACTGAGACACTTGCACTTACACTACTGTAATGAATTAAAAAATAATTGCAAAAGTGAAATTATTTCCTGTGCCAAATTTGAATTGAATTGAAAGTTGTACTAACACCCTGTATATCGTTAGCAGTAAGTTTGTAAAACAATTTTTGCAATACCCGATTTTGTATTTTAGTCCGCAGTTTATCTTGAAAATTCCAGAGGATTTGTTTTTGCATTCATGCTACTACATAAAACCATCCACTATGTACTTACTCGGAATCAAATCGGGCAAATTTGGGGGCCAAAAACATAACTAACCTGAAAAGCAAAGCAAAAATGAATATTTCATATTCTACAAATACGCCAACACTAAAGGTGATGCACCCTACAGTATTATACAGGATGCTGCATGAGTGTATTGTAATTATTTGACATTTACCAAAAGTAATTTTAGTGACAGCAGCCTACTAAGAATAAATTGCACAGAAACTCAGAAATTGATAATATCGTATTTTACATCGTTCTAAAAAATTTATATTTTCTCAAAAATTAAAAATATGAAATTTTTGTAGGACACAAAAAAATTACCTCTTATACAACACACTGTATATTATAATTGATATCATAAAATCTATGAAAAACAAAACATGGGCTTTAATTAGATTCTTGAAAAGCATATTTATTAAATGGAATGGATTTCTTTAGCGAATACTTTGCGTATACTGAAAATAAAAGAACTAAAATACAGTTGAATATTTTCTCATTACTATCATCTCATGTATATGTTATATCAGCTACATGACTTCTGGCGATCATATGGACAAGATTTTAATTAAACACTGCTTGTTTGTGTTTCCCGCTTTTTGCTGAAACATATTGCAGTTTATATATTACGTATATTTGCGGTTGCTAAACGTAATGAAATTTTGTAATCTGTCGTAATCTTCTTCCTTTGTATTATTTATGAGCTTTATACACAGGGTGTCTTGCAAGTCATTACAATAATACATGATTTTGAGTCGATTGAAACAAGCATACCTATATACCAAGTGTTACAGTATTTGTGATAATTAATTTTTTAATATTTTTTAATTTATTACTACATTAGAAAGGTATTTTAATCTAATATAAATCAAATATCCTACAATTTGTTTTGAAATGATAAAATTTTTTAAAAATTGAATTGTGTTTATTGACAAAACTTTTATTTTATATTTTAACTGTTTAATTAATTTATTTAAAAAACATTTTTGTACTTTTATATTGTAGTAGCCAAAAAGTGAAGTTAGATATTTATAGAGTGTTTCATTAGCAGGTCAGTAAATTAAATTATTCTCTTTAGATAATTATTGATTAGAGCTTGGTCTGTGGAATTGTTCATTAGCATACCTAGATGTTTGGTATCAGAGAACATACATATGACTTCATTGATAGGAATTGTAGGAGATTTGATTTATATTAGCTTAAAATACCTTTCTAAAACAGTAGAAAAACCATGTTTATGAAGTTCTAGGTAAGTAACGAAGCCACTTTGGATTTTATTGGTTAAATAATTGCAATAATCCATTCATTCCTAATGAAAAAAGTATATAAATATTTGTCATAAAAAAATTGTTTTTCTTCTACACTTCAATAATTGTAGAAAAGCACGGTTAAATTAAAAAATTAATTATCACACATATTTTAACACTCCGTATGTTTGTTTCTATCGACTCAAAATCAAGTATTCTATCACCTCCTAAAATTATTGCAACGACTTGCAAGACATCCTGTACATTAGAAGAAAACTAAAATACAACATACCGTTTGCATTTTGAAAATCTGTGTTTCATATAAGTGATAGACAATATTGATAAACTTTAATACATCCTATGATAATTAAGGTATCCTTGTTAAAAAAATCTTATGAAGTCAGTGTAATATTACAAAGAAATTACCTTAAACGAATGTAAAATCACATTCATGTATTTATATACAGGCTGAGTGACATTGAAGACACTTTGAAGACGTTGGTAATGATATATACAGGCTGTATCACATAAGAGGGCCACTCCTATGTATCTCGCTTAATATGCGAGACACGTCAAAAATCTTTAATTGTTTTTTGCTGCATTTTTGGAGGCCTTTATGCTCGTAAAAACAAATTTGAGATCCATGGCCAACTTTATGAGTAATAACAAATAAACCTGTAAAGTGCCCAAACTTGTAGGCTTTCTAACTTTTTTATTTCAAGAGATAGAGAAAACTTATTGGTAATAAATTTTTATTGCAAAATTGATACCATCCACCTGATATAAACAGATTTTTTAAATATCGTATGTGGTTTGCTGCGCCCTCTAGGGGGATAATTTTTTTTTTATTGAAGCAGGCTATGGCTACACAATATTGCCTGTTTTTTCGTCTTTCATGCAATGTACTATATGTTGCCCTTATCTTTTGTATTTATTACATTTTTTTTTTCAATTTTAGTTAAAAAAATATACCTAAATATTTTCGTGTTGCTCAAGATAATGTAGAACCTGTTTTAAAGACGCCAACTGCAAAAAAATAATAAACAGAATGTACTTTTTTATGCAAAATACAGATTTTCTTATAATATTATTTTATTTGTTTTCACATTAGAAGCAATTGGGTCTTTAACATTATTTTGACACAGACAATGTAATAAAATAATATTATAAGATAACCTGTATTTTGCATAAAAAAGTACATTCTGTTTATTATTTTTTTGCAATTGGCGTCTTTAAAACAGGTTCTACATTATCTTGAGCAACACGAAAATATTTAGGTACATTTTTTTTCAACTAAAATTGACAGGTTTTTTTGTTATTACTCATAAAGTTGGCCATGGATCTCAAATTTGTTTTTACAAGCATAAAAGCCTCCAAAAATGCAACAAAAAAACAATTAAAGATATTTGACGTGTCACGCATATTAAGCGAGATACATGGGAGTGGCCCTCTTATGTGATACAGCCTGTATATATCATTACCAACGTCTTCAAAGTGTCTTCAATGTCACTCATAAAAAAAATTATATTATACGTAAAATTACATTAGTATACACAAGTATACAATTTTACACATTTATTAATAATTTAAATTAATTATTATGTTCCTCTTAAAATATTTGTACTTAGTCATAGTTAATTTTGCATTTATATAATGTAATTTTTCTGTAATTTCACCATTACTGCTGTAGTATTTATAGTATATAATTATGGGTTTACAGTAAAATTATATGTTGTAAAATATGATATATAATAAGTGCTAAATTCAGTATAAGCAACGCAAAATAATATTTAAGTTCTTTTCTAATATAATATGTAAAAGTGACTATCTTCATATTCATATATCGTCATAAAGTTATGTCGCCATAAAATTCTTCCTCTTTTCTGAGAAACTGCACATAACTTCTCCCCTTGTTATTTATTGATATACTAAATTTTCTTCTCGGCTTAGACGAGTGTGCACGCAATTCTACATCGAATGCATTTTTGCTTTTACGTATATTTGATTATACTAACTGTTTGACATTTTCATTCGCCGTTGTCAATTACCTAGGCGTAAAAAAAGCGAAATATACGAGTATTTCGCGCCAGCTTTTCTTTCAACTGTACATAATTACATCGGTTTCTATTAAAAAATGTTTTTTGAAACTTGATATTTTACAGGGTGTTGCATAAGTGTATACAGGAAATTGCAAGGGAGAGGGGGGGGTTCCATATATTTAAATTAGAATCAGATTTTTTTTCTTTTACAAATATGTCATATTATTATTTTTTTTTGAGAAAAAATATTGTTTTCAACTTTGCATCGTTCTACGATACCAACTTATGAGTTTTTGTGCAGCACCCTGTATTATTTACTGTTAATAACAAATTGATTTTCTGTATTATCCATAACGAGGCTCGAACAAAAACTAAGTAACTTTAATGCGATCTGACGCAACCCGATGAATTCAAAAGTTAGTTTTCGAAATTGAAATATGTTTTTTGTTCAAACCTCGTTGTCGCACATCCAAAAAGTAAATGAAGTCTACTCACAATTCATATTATGTGCTGAAAATCATAACATCATCAAAATTATCAGCTGATGTATAGTTTTTCTTAGTGGTTTTTCCATTTTTTTTCTGAAACTAAAAAGGAAATGTAAAAATACACGAAGAAATGGGCCTATAAATTAATTTAAAGCATTGCTATATGAAATGTTTTATGTGTGATTTACATAGGATCAATATTACTTCTCACAAGTATAATATAACAAAATTCAAATTCGGCCACCCTCGTACGATTCCACTTGACCTTGATTTATAATGTACAAAAAAAATAGCGAGGTTTAAAGGTTCATTTGTTATTCATTTTAGGAACTAGTTTTATTTCATTAAAGAAAACTGCTTTTTTCTTTTGAAAAGTATAATTAAAAAAGAACAAAGTGAAGTGTGAATTTTTGAAAATTTCATAGGCGTAGTTAGATGGGAGGTCTTGATTATATGTCATTAAAAAATATAATTTTTCGGAAATATTGCTCCTCCTGAAAAAAATTATATAATAGATAATAAATAAAAAGTAAAGGGTAAAGGTGAACAAGTAAATACATTTTTGAGATTATCTACTTTTTTAAATTTTTCCACACAGTTACAGAATTTAATTCAAATTAGTCAAGTGTGTCAATAACTTTTGCCAAATGAAAAATAAAAATTGTATTTTTCATAAATTTTCGTAAAACTTTATTATTTTATTTATTTATATAACTAAGAAAATATAAAACATCTAAAAAATGGAGTGTAAATAAAAAATGCAATGAGACAAAGTTTGCAAATCAAATTTGTTGTAAACGTACGTTGAGAAATATTTGAAGGGGGGGAAAAAGGGAAACCCTCTCTATTATAGGGTTCTAAAAATATTTGTACATTTTCGTCGTCAGATCAAAACATTAAAAATTTTGATTTATTTTACATGAAAAAGGTACTCCTATTTCAATCCGATAAACTGTTCTGTTTTCGAGTAATCTTAATTTAAAAATTTTGTGACTCCACAAAAGATTAAGATGGAAACTTTAAATAGGCTAAATATTCCTAATAGGCCCTGAGAAAATTCTGTCGATTTATTTAACACATATTAAAGGCGTTATTCAAGCATTTTAACATATTAAAATACTTTTAAAATGCATATCAGTAATGTAATTATTTGTAAATTTTTAAATTTTAATATAGCCTATTAATACTTAATTTAAAAAAAAAAAAATATGTAATATGTGTCAAATAAACTGACAAATAACTTTTCAAAGCCTACTAGAAACAATTTAACCGCTTGCATATCATATCTAATATTTTTGTGGTATGTCAAAACAAAATTAATATTACTCGTAAACGGAATAATTTATCGAAGTAAAACAAGAGTACCTTTTTCTTTGTAAAATTGTTCAACATTTTTAATTTTTTGATCTGACGGCAAAAACCTCGAAACATGAAAAAATTAGAGCAATATTTATCCAATAATCCCCCCAGTTTGGCACGCCTATGATTAATTATGGTATTGTTATTAGAACATTAGATTCGCAATCTAATTGCGATTCTCAATTTTAAATTTGATTATTTTATCTCGATTCGTTTTGAAAATACATATTTGAAGAAAATCAAATTTTGGGGTCCCTCTTTAAAGAACAATAGCTCCGTTAGGGGGCGTTTACGCACCTATTTTTTTTCTTATTTTTGATCGTAGAATCCACTGTTAATTGTTGGCAGGATAATTTTGGGACACCCTGTTTATATAAACTTATTTTCTTATATTAAATTACCTGGTAAGTTATCGTGTGAATGTACACTAAAGTAAACGACATCGGCTCAATAAAAAGGTAAAGCAAATATTTTGAGTTAAAACAAACCGGCTAAGCTATAGACGTTTTTCTTCGGTTATAAGAAAATTCAATAACATCGCCCCCATGCCACAAATACGGTTATTTTTATATATCCTCTTTATTTATTTACAGGGGTTATCGATTATTTTTGGGAATTAGTACCCCCTTGATAGTATCGTTATTTTTCCGTGTACGCAAACGAAAATCGATGTGGCTATTGATATAAAAAATATAAAACCAAGTATTGTTTGGCTATTAATAGCTGCCATAAATTACAGATTTTTTTCTTCAAAGTGATTAGCAACAAATAATGGTATTGCGTTCGTGAACTTGACAGCAACGTACAAGGTGTTTTATTGTAAATTGTCACTGTTCCACTTTAGTTTTTGAGATATTAACATTATAGGTTTTGTTTCTTTACATAGAAAGTGTTATATGATGTGGGAAATGCCTGGGATGATAGAAATAAGACAACAATTTCACTATGTCCCAGAATTTAATGGTCAGAAAGTTGTAGATAATAATAATAATAATGGTTTATTGCCCAATAGAAATCCATTTACAGGGCAATTTATATAAAGAAAAAATAGTACACAATAAATGAAAAAGAAACAAGAAATAATACATAAATACATACGAATGCTCATAATAATATTAATATTTGGAAATATAAATAACAATATTGAAGAAAGGTTAATTGGTATATTGCTCAGTAGCTAATCTAATAAGAGATTTTAATGAAATAATGAAAATATCGCATGGTTGATTTAAATGATTAAAATTATTACACATAACATTTACAGGTGATCTCAGTAAAATATTAGTCTTAGGAATATCACATCGAAACGTTACAGTGTTTCTAGAATTTAGCCTGGGCACAAAAAAATTAATAGGAGAAATCAGATCCGAACAGTCAATTGTGCTATGCAAAATTTTATATAAGAATGTTAATAACGCACAAATTCTTCGTACTTAAAAGACTATAGTCTATACCTCTTTCGGGGTAAACACCACCATCTTTGAACATTAAATATTTTAAGAACTTGCTCTGAATACCTTCTATAAGTATCTTTTGGTTATTGTAACAAGAATACCATATCAACGAAGCATATTCCAACCTTGATCGTACATATGCAAAATATAAAGTTTTTTATAGCATTTATATCATTAAATTTCTTACAATTTCTTATAATAAATCCGTAAAATTTCAAGGCTTCATTTGTTTAAGAAACTATATGTTCATAAAAAGAAAATTTGTTATCAAACCATACGCCTGATTTACAGCGAAACGAAACAGCATCACCAATTCTATAATCCAATTCACTAATAGATATTTTTTTTGAAAAACTAAGAATCTTACATTTAGATGGGTTGAGATGCAATTTGTTTTTTACACACCACGAATGATCAAGTTCCATCTGCAGTCATCCAAGCAAGCTATATTTGAAAATATTTTTAGGTCGTCCACATAAAACAGTTTACAGCATTCAATAACATTACTAAGATCGTTTATGAATAAAATAAACAGCAATGGGCCAAGAGTTGAACCCTGAGGTACCCCAGAAGTTGCAAAATAATTATCAGAATCAAAGCCATTGCAACTGACCTGTATTCTATTGTACAAATAGGACTCAATGAAATTAATAAAGTCGCTGCAGAAGCCAAAGTTACCAATTCATGAAGTAAAATCGTGTGATCAATCCTGTCAAAAGCCTTTGAAAAATCTGTGTATACATACATACATATAAGTATCATAAGCGCTATTTATTTGCATTTTAATTAATACACGAAGTCGTTTAAATTCTTGAAGAAAGAAATCTGCTTTATTATTTGTATATTTCCTGAAAAACTTTGCTTTCCTTTTTATGTTTTTTATGATATCAGAAGTAAACCAAGGCGGGTATTTATGTTTAAAGGTTTTATAAAGCGGGACATAGTCGTCACATTTTTTTTATAAAATTGATCGTAAAATTTGTCTAATGCAGTTTCATCATTCATTTAGAAAATCCCAGTCAGATATCAGGTTGAAATTATATAGTGACATAAAATTTGCTTTTTTAAAATTATATTTTTTTAGGTAGATATTGCATACAGGGTGATTCAGAGCTTATCTAAAAAAAAATGGAGTCAATATCGTAATTTTTTTCTAAAATCCTTATATTTTTCGAGAAAAAAATATTGTAGTTCTAGTAGTTTCAAGCTTTACATCGCATACAATTTTTAAAATAGAATGCTACGTAATCACAATACGACCTATGCAAGCTCTAAAAAAACTAATGCAAAAAGTTATCAAAACAAAATGATACATTTTCTTAAAAATTTAACACCCTTCATATGAAAAATTAGTTACTTTAAAGTTTTTTTGTAAAATATTGAAGGAAAGTCATGGTATTTGTCGATAATTGAAAAATCACTGAACTTTCGTTTTCGGCTGGCCTCTGAATCCGCACGATATGAATCCTATGGATATAAGATCTCCAGCTAAAGCATCCCATACAAATAAATCATAATTTTAGAATATTAATAAAGGTAAAAACAACTGTACACCCACGTTTAATCAATACTATTTTATTTAACAATTTCAGTGAGAGCCACTTTAGTAGATGCACTGAAAGACCCCGGCGTAAAACGCGAGAAAGCGCATTTATTTCTCTATCGATCGGCCAGGGAGGTAAACCAGAGACTTGTCACTTTTGCCGGTCGGGTTTTCCTCTCTTTGAAAACCTTTGGCACGTGTTTGAGCTCCCCTTAGGTCGGGACAAATATGTTCACGAGGAATTTGCTTTGGCAGAGTTTTTACAAAATTGTATGACACATATTTAGGTTAATGTCTAATATTCCACCACATTTTACTGAATCTTCACATTTTAATCGTACTTACCCAACCATGAACGAATATTTTAGGTCTCTCTGTACTCAATCCGCCTCATACACAAATTTGAACATTTTTAGCTATTTCGATCGCTTTTACGATTGTTAATGTATTGAAAATATAATGTAATATTTTGATGCAACATTCGAGTTGAAAAATTGTACTTGTACAGAGTGTCTCAAACTCGATAGTAATATATAATTTGGGACACGTGGTGTTAAATGGGATGAAGTAAGCTCCATTAATTCTGTACAATTTGTCAGTATAGGATAATCAAATAATATAGGATTTTAAAATAAGGTCGACGTTTCGTTTTTATTTAAAAACTTCTTCAGAACTAATTTTATGTATCCAAAAAACAAAAACTGTTTAAAACTGTTTTAAACAGAAAATTCATGTGTATGATAGACTGTTGCTCCATTAGATTTATATATTATTAATAGCCTGGTTTGAAAATATGTTTTTTCCCATATCAATGTTACC
This sequence comes from Monochamus alternatus, assembly GCA_037114965.1. Classification (NCBI taxonomy): domain Eukaryota; kingdom Metazoa; phylum Arthropoda; class Insecta; order Coleoptera; family Cerambycidae; genus Monochamus; species Monochamus alternatus. The sequence goes on from CM073432.1 coordinate 21,233,802, forward strand.
TATTTATATGAAAGTTGGACAATGAACTTATGTTTGTTTTTTGGATACATAAAATTAGTCCTGAAGAAGTTTTTAAATAAAAACGAAACGTCGACTTTATTTTAAAATCCTATATTATTTGATTATCCTATACTGACAAATTGTACAGGATTATAGAACATTAAGGATATTAGAAGCTCGGAATTAATCGTAAGCTCCATTTTCAATCGAGTATTATTGGGATTTGACAGAAACGTATGATGACGTCATCAATTATATTCGAGATACAATATTTTTCCTGTTAAAAAGCTCTCTTTTCTCTAATAAAATTTTATTAGAGAAAGTTTTCTGTATAATTTCCCATTTTAAAGTTATAAGCAATATCGTCCTAGAGACTCTCAAAAGAAATACCACCTAAAAATCGCATTAGCGGTGGAAGGATCAAGTAGTCGTTGGAAAATAATTGAATGTTTGTTGTTTAAAGTGCATAAATGTCATTAAGAATAAATAAAAGGATTAAACTCGATAATTCTTTAATACAGTTAAAACAAATGGCGATGATAACAATAACTAAACTTAAGAAATGAAACAAATGCCCTCGTACTACATACATATTACAATCTATTATTATTACTGTTATACTACTCTGTTGGTTTATTATTTAGTACTTAAAGTTAATTAGTTAAAGTTATTTAAATGTATATTTTTTCTCTTCATTTGCTATATTTGTCCTGTAATTGGATTATGTAATCTCCTATAAAAACGTCGAAGGGTATTAGATCTGGTGACTTTCCGGGCGAATGAATAGATCCATTTTTCTGGGAAAGTGTTATTTAAATATTTTGTAAGCACAAGTTATACGTTTGACGTTGGTATTGAGTAACGACAAGTATTTTGTGACATTTATGCACTTTAAACAACAAACATTCAATTATTTTCCAACGACTATTTGATCCTTCCACCACTGATGTGATTTTCAGGTGGTATTTCTTTTGAGACTCTTTAGAATATAGCTTGTAACTTTCAAAAGGGAAGTAATACAGAAAAAATGTTCTAATAAAAGTTTATTAGAAAAAAGAGAGCCTTTTAACAGGAAAAAATGGAAATGTTTCTGGATGACGCCATTAGTCGTTTCTGTTAAATCCCAAAGATAAAACTTTCTATTGAAAATGGAGCTTACGTCATCCAATTTAACACGCTCGATACACCCTGTACCTGAACGTAAAATGTGTTGGAGTGAAAAAATGTATTCTTGAATGTGTATTAAGTTTATCTGTAAGGCAGGCACTGCAAATAAAGAAATAAATTATCGCGATTCATATATTCTTCAAGCTTTATCGGTATGTTCGAACCACACCTTGACAAAGCTATTATTCTTGGTCTGGCTATAGATACATAACTTTCAGACTATTTAATTTTTTTAATGCATTTACGTCAGAACCGGATCGATAAGGCCGACACAAATATATCATTTGTTTCCTTTGATAGTCTGTAGATCGTAATCTAAGGTTGGCAGCAAAATATTTATTTTTCCAATAAAAGTTCCCAGTAATCGGGATCTTCAACAGCAATTTATCACAAAGCAAACAATTACTATAGTGTGTCTGTGTTGAGTTGGACACACGGCGTACAGTCTGCTGTGTTTTTTTTTATGAATTTTATTTTAAGGTTTAGACTGTTCGATTGTCTTGATACTCTCAAGTCGGGGTAACTACAGTATGTTTCTTAAATTGATTTATTTGATCAAGTGCATTTTTACATAATTACTTAAACATATCTTAGGGAGGCCATGCAAAACAATAATATTAAGGAGCCTTCATCTTATTATTGTATATTGTCAAATTAAACTTTTTTAATGATTTAGTTTTAATCATGGCATATACAAATGCTGAAATGGCCAATATGGTAAATCATATTTATGACCTTACAAATGGAAATGGTAAAGAAGTTAGGCGAATTTATATGGAAAGATTTTCAAATCATCCAACTCCAAATCCAAGAACACATTTGATCTGATGAAAACCCTGATCATTTTTCTTTGAATGTATGGGTGGGTATTATTGGAAATCTTCTTGTTTGACCTTATTTTTTTACCAAGAACTTTAATCGGTGCCTCCTACAGTAATTATTTTGAAAACGTTTTACCTGAACTACTTGACGATGTTCTATGCACTATCGGGTTCTCCCACATTTTTGTTTGACTGCTTGTGAATTTTTAACTGAAAGATTCTGTAATAACGTGTTTGGACGAAGCACTAAAGAATCAGGTCAGCCTTGGCCACCCAGACCCCCCGATATGAACCCTATTGATTTTTTTGTTTGGAGAAATCTCAAAACATTATTTTACAAGGTTCACATTGAATCTGAGGAGCACTTACGTCAACAAATTATAGCTGGTTGTAATGTCATAAAAGAGCTACTCCTGGAATTTTTTTATGTGTTCGAGCTATAATTTCAAGAAAATCTGAAGCAGGTATTTTGGCTGAAGGTGGCCATTTCCAATATTTGTTATAATAAACATAGTAAAGTATGGTAAAAATGCACTTGATCAAATAAAATTTTGTTATTTGGTTTGGAATACAAAAGAGGGTAAAGAAACGAAAAGTGAAGATAATTGTAAGGCGCATATGATGACCTTATTTGTAATATTATACAGGGTGATATATTTTTTTTGGCAAATAATGATCGATGATATCCACACCTCCGCCACTGGTGAGTTTCTAATACTGGTTCATTTTTTATTTCATACCTACTGTCATACCAAATATGGACACCGAATTTGTTAAATTACCTTAAGCGGTTTAGAACTTAAAAACTGATTTTTTTTTTAATTTTTGACACGCTGTAGCTGGACACATCTATATAACAAATTATTTTTGGCCACAAAATACGCCCCTAGATTTTTAATCTCTAGAAACACGTTAGAAACACCCGGTATAGTTTGCTGTTGTCCCGCTAGTTCCACTAAATTCCAAAGCTTATTACACAGGGATTGTTTCAGATAAATTAATTTTATGTTATAACAAACATGTTGATATTATCGAGATGTGTTGTTCTACTGACAGCATTGTTCTTGCACTAAATATAGCTGTTCAAGAATTTGCCGATGCCATTGCACTGGATTCACCCAGCTAATTCAATGCAATTTAAAGTGAAGCCAGCAAAACAATGTACTGGGAATTTAATCAAACATACAGGCTACCGTCAGATTTAGTTATGTATGCGAATATACAGATTGTTAGAAAATAAGCTAACAAACTTTATTTAAATATACCCCAACTCCCGTATATTCTGTACTTTCATTTAATATATGTGTCGCTTAACAACTGTTAATTGAAAAAAAAAACCGTTCACTGTAAATACTCGTTAAAGGGAGCATATTGTCGAAATTTCTTGGAAGAACTTATTGTGGAAATTGTACCATTTCCACAATAAGTTTTACCTACATCGAGTTTGGAACGTTGGCACTATTGTATGAACGAAATTTTTAACGATAGAGCGACTACAATCAATAATAATATTCAGTCGATATTTAATCAACAAAGAGTATGCTTTTTCATTTTGTGATTCAATCTATAATTAAAACAAAATAATTGTGCGAGATGGTATGGTAATGTGTGGTTGCTAATATATCATCTATGTCGTTGATTACATATAACTAGGGATGGGCATAGGTATGACATTTTTTTATGAAAATGTACTTGTGTGAGGAAATAGTAATTAATTGTGGTTAATAACTTGTATATTGTTCCTCTAATGTGTATGGAATAATGTTTATAACTTTTTAAAAACACCCTGCATAAAAAAAAAATTCAGGTAATTTTTTGCACTTTTTAGTAATCTTTGAGTTTGTTTCAGAACCAGTAGTATTGTTGCCATGGCAACCAATTTTGTTTTTTCAAAATTTTTGATACCCTGTATCTTGGAAAGCATTGCTAAGCCATATCTATATGAACTTATTTTCTTAACTTAAAAAGTTCCAACGCCTGTTAAAGTTTGGTCGCTGCATTTCAAGACACCCTGTATATCTAAAACAATGGTAATGTAAACAAAAAAAATTGTCTTATGGCAAATATAGACTTTTCTAATCCGTCGAATGAAGGTACTGTTCTATTTCCGAAAACATATCCACACGGTGTACATATAAAATTCAATTTCTTGAAAACCGTAAACTTTTTTTAAAAAAAAAACCTTTTGATACTTTTGGATACATTTGCCTCGTATATATAGATACATTTTCAATAATTAATGTAGCTCTCCGCATCGTCAAGTTTTCATCAAGTTCGTCCGTACAGAAAAAAGTTTTAGAAGTCTATTTCGGTTGCCCAAATTATCTCTCTAGAAGATGGTAAAGGTTTTATTCAGTTATACCACCTTAGAAACAAAACTTTTACTCTGCCAATTCCAGTAAATCTGAAAATTGTTCATTTGATAATATATATGATTTTTTTAAAATTAATTTAATGTAGCTAATGCAGGAACTAATAATAATAATAAAAATGATAATTGTAATAAAAAATATATTGAACGATATCTTTGAAATATGTGTCTAGATAAAATTATTGAAACATTTGCTGATTAAACAAATATTGAAGTCGTGCACTTCACGTAATAACTTTTAGTTCATATTAAACCAGAGGGATTCCCTATTGTACCTAATAGATATTTTCCATTAATATAATTAAAATCTTTAACCTTGCTTATTACAAATGGAGCAAGCAATGGACATGAAAGTTTGATGTACACGATAGACGTTTTTATTTAGTTTTGTATACACTCCAAAGGTTGAATTTAAAACATTTTTTTTTTAATAAAAAAATACGATTTAGTGAGATTTGCAACACATATCTTAAGGAGGAATATCCGACATGGGCAGACGCAAATGTAAACACGTTGTATTAAACAAATAATTTTCGGAGTTGGTTCTGTCGCTATACAGTATGCGCCAAAAGTATGGAATAAATTCAATAAAAACGAAACAATTATTTTTTGGGAAAAATCCTCGAACAGGTCGATTTTTAATTTAAAAAATACATATTTTAGCGTAAAATGCGATTTTCAAATGTCATTTGTTTTCGAGTAATGACGTCATCGATTTTTTTTTAAATGGCAACACCATATTTTTTTCCTTGATTCTGAAAGATCGTTTAATTCTCTATCAGACAGTACTAAAATTTTGCCCTCTTACATAGAAAAGTTTTCGAGTAAATGACGATTGAATGTTAGAAAACGTAAATTTTATCCATAAAAAAGTAACAATTCTGAGGTATGTAAAATAATATACAATTGATTAAATTTTATACTTAAATGTTCGAATTGCCATCCACCGACTTCTTGACAATGCGCAAGTCTGTGAAGAAATTCTTCTTGCACATTATGAATGATTTCTGGGGTAACTCTGCGTATTTCGTCCCGAATGCGATTTTGAAGTTCTTCTAAATTGCGTGGTTTATTAATGTACACTTTTGACTTCAAGTATCCCCATAAAAAATAGTCAAGAGGTGTAAGATCTGGCGATCTTGCCGGCCATTCTATCGGTCCGCGTCTGCCGATCCACCTCCCAGGAAAACAGTTGTCCAAAAAATCTCGTACAGGGCGCGCATAGTGCACCGTCTTGCTGAAACCATATGGTATCGTCAGGAATGTCAGGGTCATTATCGTTAGGAAAAATTACTGCAAGGGCTGGAACAAGGTCATTTTCTAGAAACTCTAAATATCTTTGTCCTGTAAGGGTTCCTTCAAAGAAGAAAGACCCTACTATTCTGTCGCCAACTATTCCAGCCCACACATTTAATTTCTGAGGGTGTTGGGTATGTGCCTCTGCCATCCAATGAGGATTTTCCCGACTCCAATATCTGCAAGTTTGACGGTTTACTGTACCATTCAGACAAAATGTGGCCTCATCTGAAAAAAGTATTTACCGGTGTAAATTTCTATTTCCTTGACATAAATCCATTAGAATTTCGCAAAAGTGTAAGCGGCGATCGGGATCATCTTCATTGAGTTCCTGCACAAGTTGAATTTTGTAGAGATGATATTTTTCCTTCCTCAAGATACTGTGCTCTGACTAGTGTCATTGTTTAATGCAACCAGTCGTGAAGAATTATGAGGATTATCCACCATACTTATCAAAATGTTCTGTTTCTGATTTTCATTAATGCTTGGACATCCAGGTTTTGGAATATTTACAACATTGCCAGTTTCTCTAAATTTAGACTCTACCTTACTGACTGTTGATTGGCTGATAGGGCGATCTGGATATTTTTCATTAAATAAATCGCAAACTTCCTGCTGAGTTCTAGTCATATTCCCGCATCCGATAAGAATTAAAATTTCAATTCTTTGAGTAACAGTTAAATGTGCCATAATACTTTAAATTGAATAATAAGTTCTATGTCGCTTACAATACTTATTAGAAAGTCGGTGTGACAATGACACTTTGCAAAGATTTTCACCTACGTGATCCATAAAAGAACTATGGAATTCGAAAAACTAAACTTGATAACGTTTTTGCTTTATTTTAATTGATTTACGTTTTCTAACATTCAATCGTCATTTACTCGAAAACTTTCCTATGTAAGAGGGCAAAATTTTAGTACTGTCTGATAGAGAATTAAACGATCTTTCAGAATCAAGGAAAAAAATATGGTGTTGCCATTTAAAAAAAAATTGATGACGTCATTACTCGAAAACAAATGACATTTGAAAATCGCATTTTACGCTGAAATATGTATTTTTTAAATTAAAAATCGACCTGTTCGAGGATTTTTCCCAAAAAATAATTGTTTCGTTTTCATTGAATTTATTCCATACTTTTGGCGCATACTGTATTAATTCAGTAAGTCAAGAAATGTCCGGACATCAACACCATTCTTGTTTGAGTGGGAAATATTATTGTTTGGATAAAGAATTACTAAAGCTAGAACTAAGTCAAAACGTAGAAGATTTAAATAACTAGTAGCAGTTAAATATTTTTCAAAGTAATTCGCTAAGATACCAAGTCCAGTCCATATGTTTCCTTTTATCTTGATATTTTTTCACATCAAGTAAAGGAAACAGAATAAATTAATCATTGAGTTACTGATTTGAGTATTTCTTACACCTTTAAAATCTGTTATAAAATTAAAAGCCGCCCTTTGGGTTAACTTATTTTTTTTAACACGTCTCGTAAAAACAGTAAACAGGAAACCCCTAACATTGAGTACCGTTGTATTCGAAAAACTGTAAGGCATTAATTTTTGTTGAAGGAAGTGTGCAATTTAAAAAAAATCTGTGATGACGTTACAGCGCAAACATAAAACCTAGAAAAATGCATTTTTTATGTCCAGCATATTTAACAAAATAGGTTACAAGCATTTCATAATTTTCTAAAAAATTGTGAATATTGTGTGGAACTTTATCACCACCCTGTACACACGTACGGTATTTCTGTCCACTGTTTTCCATTTTTAATGTGTTTATGCTAAAAACTAATTAATTATGAAGACCTGTTCAGTTCTGTAATACGTGATTTTTGTGTGCACTAATTAAACGAAATAAAGAAAACGCAATAAACGAATCATTCGGTAATTGAGACATTTTTTACATCTAGTATATAGCGCAGGGCCTGCAAGCCTCGAAGTAACAAAATCAAGCCTGTTGAGTATAGTTGCCTACATCTATTTTGACATATCATGCGACAAACGGCTACTTACAACGAAATGCAGCAAATCCAGATTTGAAATATACACACGACTGAGGGAGGAGCGGGCTATTCAATCTAAGTCTGTTTTAAAACTTTCGTGATTAGAACAAAGCCCACTGGCTGTGGGAATTCGAACAAAGCTGAAGAACCACCCATTTTAAAGCCACTTCGGTAGAAGGACTGAAAGGACACAATGTGGAACGACGTTGTCAGGTGTCTTCTGTAACGCAATGTGGAAGCATGCGCACTACACTTTCTCTGCATTTGTTGCTATTCAATTTTGTTTGGAGCTTTATACGAGTGATCGCGAAAGTCGCACAGGCAAAAAAGTATTATCTGCGAAAATTACAGGTCGAATGTCGAGCATAACTAAATACCGCTTCTATTTTTCAGATTTTAAACTCTGCAAAACTGGACATGTTTATTATTTAATTTTTAGTATCTCGAACAAAAAAAATCAGTGTTGTGTTGTTTATAAATCAGAAAAATAAAGAAACGGCGATTATTGGTTTAATTTCAAGTTTTTTTTTCAAGCTTTTAGAAATGTAGTACATTATTGTAAACAGTCAATTCAAATTTGAAGCAATTATCATTAAATTGAGCACTACAATACGAGTTGCATTTGATGACCAGAGCAAGAGTCGCGTGATCGCGAGTACCCTGTATATATCTCGGTAATGGAGTTGAAATGTGAATCAACAGCTGACCCGCTCGACAGGGACACTATCTAAACAGGCCTAATTATTTTAACTGAGATGTATTTGATAAGGGAATAGTAGGTCAGGTGAACTACATACAGAATAAAATCGATATATTTGCACGAAAACAGAATTGTTCTAGCTCTAAGCGGTACTATATATATACTCGCCCTGGAAATATGTATCTGTTTGTCGATTTTGAATAGTTCCTGTTAATTTTCAAACCTATAGAACTCGATGTCCCGGTACGCGAACTTATATATAGAGTCAGAACTAGGTAATGATCAAATAAAGTTCGAAGTAGATATACGAGAAGCGAGTTGAAATTTTTCTGTTTGAACACGTTTTATACATATATTAAAGATCTATACAATGCTAGTCTAATCTAATTTTGTTTACTAACTACAAAAACAAACTGAAAAATGTATTTAAAAAAAATGGGACTTGTAAAACTCGATATGAAAGTTTTTATATATTTTGGCGAAGGCGCCAGTAGAAAAGGACTTGTGCCACAAACATTAATATCTTTTTAATCCCAAAGGATTTAGGATTGATTTAATATTATATGCAGTTTACTTAATAAATAAAGCTAATCTCTATAGATTTTTGTATTTGTATTGTACGTTATTGAATTATAATATTAATCATCAATTTTAATCTGCCAAGAATATATTTTTACTTACGAATATGATTACAATTAAAAAATAAATTCCGTTTTATTTTAAATCAACCTGATGTTTATCGTTGAACTAATAAATAATAAAAAGATTATGCAAAACTGAACAATTCCATTCGTGTGTGTTTTGTATAAAATTATAGTATATTTAACATCTGTTTAAAAATAGAAAGGTGTGTTATGTACTAGCTTGTCCAGATGTATATGGTGAATCTAAAATGGAGGCAATTTCCAAGATTAAAAACTGCGCATCATTTGTTTTCATTTAAGCAAAAGGAAGCATTTTGATTTCAAAACAATTGCTCTACAATTTGTAGGAATCATTAACGATTATAACATACAACCCGTATTTGGAAACATCGTGGAATAATAAAAAAAATCTAGACTTTTGATGCCTAGGTTATGTTTGTAACATTAAACATATTAGTAATTCATATGAAACAGTTTTTACAATGAATAATTATGTTATAAATCGTTCAAGTGTTTCGATTTGTTTTTGTTGAATTAAAATAAGAAATATGCTAAGTGTTCATGTGAAATTTTCGAAAGATTAGTGAAAAGTGGAAAATGGGGCACGTAATCTGCATGCCTGTATTTGTGTGTAAATTTTTAACAAGCTGTCATTCGAAAATGAAAGTAATTGGCTGAAGACCCACCTGCATTGAGGTCTGACAAAGTAATCACATGACACTGTTTCTAACATTGAAGATTATCGATATCTGGTATCATGTAAAGCACGATATTCACACGGCCTTTGAGCACAATTCAGTAACTGCTAACGTCTAAGGACAACGATAACAACAATAGTAAAAGCACTGCAGAGACGGCAGGTATAAGCGTTATACAGTGCAAGTTCGTAAATGTGGCTCAAACTCGGAGAGCTTGTGAACCAGCCTTACACTTTACCCTATGCGACATAATAGATCGATAACGGTGATGGAATGACCCACAAAGCTAAAAATCTCAGATAACAGGCTGTTAAAATAGCTCTACTTACATTAAAATTTCTTATTATCAATCTACTTTCTTGAAAGACCATGTGGGAATTAGTCTTCTTTTATTGCTAGGTACTTTTCGGGGGCAATGGTGATGCTGACGGTAGAGAAAGGCTTTTACACATGTCTCAACACACTCACTCGTTTCCAGCCTTTCTTGCAACCAAACGAGCCTTCAGAAATAGATTTTTAACAAAATATTTCACCACTTTGCTTCTTAAGTTACGTGGGAAGTTTTTCTATCAGTACGCCATGTTGTTGGACGTTCGTAACTACCTATCTAAAGGGGAAGGGATAGATCTTGTTTCTATAATAAACTTTCTTTTGCAAAAATACTATTCTGATTCACTTTGACGTTAAAAAAAAATCACTGTAACCAACTTCGACTAGTACCGTCTTTCATCCCCGCAGTTCTTGGCTCTTTGGCAGTCTGAGTGGGCCGTAGAGGTTATGATTCTACTGGGACTGCGCCTGACGACGCAACATGTGGTCAGGATGTTGCGCAGACGCCAGATTCGTGAATGGCATGGGCCAAGCTGTCGCCCAGCCCTAACCCGTTCTTAGACGTACTGGCGCTGGTGACGTCACAGGGTCAGTAACGTTGCGGAAACCGTTGCCATGGGGACGGTGCCACTGGCGCTATATAGTTGCTGCAAACCCGACGCCATGTTCAGATCAATAGGGCTTTTACAGGCGTGCCAGCACAGTTGTTTTGATACGGGCACGATCTGGCGCAATTACACGAAGACTGTTAGGGTAATTTCATGCCTTGTCGTGACAAAGCGGGAGCCTGGCACGTGATCCAACCTGATGGTTTGATCTACGCTAACTCGTACCTTGTGAAGCGGTGCTGGAATTTTGTCTTCTGGCACGGCAACAGTTCGGTTATCAAAAACATCTATAATTCAATAGGCAAACGGCTTTTGAAAACTTAAAGATGGCGCTGTTCCCAATTTTCTAAGCGTGCTGTTTATTAATTTTTTTGGAATTATGGAACGAAGGTCAGAAGTCACAAGGCTGCGAGAGCCGTGACCTCAATACCTACTTGTAACTTGTTAAGAACACATAAAATACTCGTATATTGATATGTATGCATACAATATGCTACCATTGGCGACTTCTCCAATAATTCAAAAATAAATAGTTATAATATACAGGGTAGTCCAGATTTTTATTCATTGATTTTGAGAGGTCATTGAGACCCAAATATATATATATACTTCAGTATTATTATTGCTTTCGAAATATGTATTTGTTTTATTATAGCGGTAAGTCACATTATTTTGTTGTCAGTAACTGATATATTTTATAAATTTATCAGAAGAACTTTGGCGTCTAAATAATAAACATCTAAAGTGTTTTATAATATTTTTTAATAATGTCCCGTAATATTAAAAATGTTTCTTATATGTGGGTTGTCAACGTTTAAAACTATTATATTAAAAGATACTTCTTAGAATTTTACTTCTAAGAGCAAATAATTGTATTATATACTGTAATATAGTTATTATTATCAGTTGTTGGCGGAGTTGCCAAATGGAATAATGTAATGTAATATTTTATCGACTTTACACTGAAAATTATGAACTTTTATAAAACTATATGTATTTGCATACAAAATATTAACGTCTTATAGAAAAGCCCTTAAATATTTTTTTATTTTGCATATAATGGCCAACAGTTTGAAAACCTGTATCACTGGCTCCTTCGCCAAAATATCGAAAAAAATATCTAAGTACAAGGTATCCATATATCTGGCGGAATTTTACAATTAAATTCAATGTTTTATAGAATTCGTTGTTTTTTCCCAAAAATATTACAATTTTACAAGAAAAAAATTATTTTTAACATTTCCTGTTATCTCTTCAGAATGAGTTCCGAGAAAATATATTTACATATGTACCTATATGTGTGTTGATATTATTCCATGAAGGCAAAAATTGTTATGAAGTTTTTAATTGTTTATGAATTTTTTGGTGGAGTTGACAAATGAAATAGATTGTAATGTTTTATGGATTTTGCACTGAAATTTGAACTTTTGTAATACTATGTGTATCTATATACAAAATAGTAACGTCTTATAAAATTAAACAGCTCTGAAATAATTATTATTTTGCATATGTTGTCCAACAGCTTGAAAACTTGTATCACTGGCGCCTTCGCCAGAATCTCGAAAATTATACCTCGGTACAATGTCTCTATATGTATCACCACTTTACAATTAAATTTAATTTTTTTTACAGAATTCATTGTTTCTCCCCAAAAATAATCACATTTTACTGAGAAATTGTACAACAAAGTAATTATTATCGTTGAATAATGAATTATATTATTTTATAACAAAAAAATAATTTTCAACTCGCTGTTATTTCTTCAGGATAAATTCGGAGAAAATATATATATTCACATATGTATGTGTGTGTTGATATTATTTACTTCCATGTAGGCAAAAATTGTTTATGAAAATTTTGGCGGAGGTGATAAATGGAATAGGTTGTAATATTTTATAGATTTAGCACTGAAAATTATGAACTTTTATAATTTTATGTGTACATATGTATATTCAAAATATTAATATCTTATAGAACTAAAATGCTTTCTAATAATTTTTATTTTATACAGTATGCGCCAAAAGTATGGAATAAATTCAATAAAAACGAAACATTTATTTATTGGGAAAAATCCTCGAACAGGTCGATTTTTAATTTAAAAAATACATATTTTAGCGTAAAATGCGATTTTCAAATGTGATTTGTTTTCGAGTAATGACGTCATCGATTTTTTTTTAAATGGCAACACCATATTTTTTCCTTGATTCTGAAAGATCGTTTAATTCTCTATCAGACAGTACTAAAATTTTGCCCTCTTACATAGAAAAGTTTTCGAGTAAATGACGAATGTTAGAAAACGTAAATTTTATCCATAAAAAAGTAACAATTCTGAAGTATGTAAAATAAAATACAATTGATTAAATTTTATACTTAAATTAAATGTTCGAATTGCCATCCACCAACTTCTTGACAATGCGCAAGTCTGTGAAGAAATTCTTCTTGCACATTATGAATGATTTCTGGGGTAACTGCGTATTTCATCCTGAATGCGATTTTGAAGTTCTTCTAAATTACGTGGTTTATTAATGTACACTTTTGACTTCAAGTATCCCCATAAATAATAGTCAAGAGGTGTAAGATCTGGCGATCTTGCAGGCCATTCTATCGGTCCGCGTCTGCCGATCCACCTCCCAGGAAAACAGTTGTCCAAAAAATCTCGTACAGGGCGCGCATAGTGCGGAGGTGCACCGTCTTGCTGAAACCATATCGTATCGTCAGGAATGTCAGGGTCATTATCGTTAGGAGAAATTACTGCAAGAGCTGGAACAAGGTCATTTTCTAGAAACTCTAAATATCTTTGTCCTGTAAGGGTTCCTTCAAAGAAGAAAGACCCTACTATTCTGTCGTCAACTATTCCAGCCCACACATTTAATTTCTGAGGGTGTTGGGTATGTGCCTCTGCCATCCAATGAAGATTTTCCCGACTCCAATATCTGCAAGTTTGACGGTTTACTGTACCATTCAGACAAAATGTGGCCTCATCTGAAAAAAGTATTTGCCGGTGTAAATTTCTATTTCCTTGACATAAATCCATTAGAATTTCGCAAAAGTGTAAGCGGTGATCGGGATCATCTTCATTGAGTTCCTGCACAAGTTGAATTTTGTAGATGATATTTTTCCTTCCTCAAGATACGTAGCACTGTGCTCTAACTAGTGTCATTGTTTAATGCAACCAATCGTGAAGAATTATGAAGATTATCCACCATACTTATCAAAATGTTCTGTTTCTGATTTTCATTAATGCTTGGACGTCCAGGTTTTGGAATATTTACAACATTGTCAGTTTCTCTAAATTTAGACTCTACCTTACTGACTGTTGATTGGCTGATAGGGCGAACTGGATATATTTCATTAAATAAATCGCAAATTTCCTGGTGAGTTCTAGTCATATTCCCGCATCCGATAAGAATTAAAATTTCAATTCTTTGAGTAACAGTTAAATGTGCCATAATACTTTAAATTGAATAATAATTTCTATGTCGCTTACAATACTTTTTAAAAAGTCGGTGTGACAATGACACTTTGCAAAGATTTTCACCTACTTGATCCATAAAAGAACTATGGAATTCGAAAAACTAAACTTGATAACGTTTTTGCTTTATTTTAATTGATTTGCATTTTCTAACATTCACTCGTCATTTACTCGAAAACTTTCCTATATAAGAAGGCAAAATTTTAGTACTGTCTGATAGAGAATTAAACGATCTTTCAGAATCAAGGAAAAAATATGGTGTTGCCATTTAAAAAAAAATCGATGACGTCATTACTCGAAGACAAATGATATTTGAAAATCGCATTTTACGCTAAAATATGTATTTTTTAAATTAAAAATCGACCTGTTCGAGGATTTTTCCCAAAAAATATTTGTTTCGTTTTTATTGAATTTATTCCATACTTTTGGCGCATACTGTATATATTGTCCAACAGCTTGAAACCTTTTATCACTGACGCCTGCGCCATAATCTCGAAAATTATACCTAAGTGCCAGATATACATATATGTGGCGCCACTTTACAATTAAATTCAACGTTTTACAGAATTCTTTCTGCTCAAACATAATAATAATTATTTTTGTTGAATGATAAAACTACAGTTTTACAAGAAAAAAATAATTTTCAACACTCGCTTTAGCTCTTCAGAATGAATTCGGAGAAGAAATATATATTGACATATGTATATGTGTATTGATATTATTTACTTCCATGTAGGCAAAAATTGTTTATGATCGGCGGCGGAGTTGACAAATGGAATAGATTGTAATATTTTATGAACTGTTCATTGAAAATTATGAACTTTTGTAATACTATGTGTATCTATATACAAAATATTAACGTCTTATAAAATTAAACAGCTCTGAAATAATGATTATTTTGCATATGTTGTCCAACAGCTTGAAAATTTGTATCACTGGCGCCTTCGCCAGAATGTCGAAAATTATACCGCGGTACAGTTTCTATATTATGTATCACAACTTTACAATTAAATTCAATTTTTTTTACAGAATTCTTTGTTTCTGTCCAAAAATAATCACATTTTACAGAGAAATTATGCAACAAAGTAATTATTATCGTTGAATAATGAATTATATTATTTTACAACAAAAAAATTATTTTCAACACTCGTTGTTATTTCTTCAGGATGAGGATAGAACGATCTTTCAGAATCAAGGAAAAAAATATGGTGTTGCCATTTAAAAAAAAATCGATGACGTCATTACTCGAAAACAAATGACATTTGAAAATCGCATTTTTCCCAAAAAATAATTGTTTCGTTTTTATTCAACTTATTCCATACTTTTGGCGCATACTGTATATATATATACAAAATATTAACGTCTTATAGGACTAAAAAGCTCCTAAATATTTTTTATTTTGTATATATTGTTTAACAACTTGTTACACCGGCTCCTTCGCCAGAATCTCGAAAATTAGACCTAAGTGCGAGACACTCACGTATGTGGCGCCACTTTACAATTAAATTCAACGTTTTACAGAATTCTTCGTTTTCTGTAAAAAATACGAACTATTACCGATATTTCTTTGCTAGTAAATCCTAGTAATATTGTTAATTAATTTGCTGTAAAAATATGAAATGATAAACATTTTTTCTTACTTCGACAGGACTGCACATTTATTTTTATTTACGGAATATTTACAGATTCCTGCAGTGTTGAATATTGATTGGTTTGGTGGAGTGTATTACTTCGACATTTGATCAAGAGGTGGCGCTAGTGTATCAGTGTTAGTGGTAATAAAACGACGAATCGATTCGCATAGTATTAATAATATTCTGCCCCTCCCTACACAAAACGCGTATAAAATTGTCAAACTACGATTATTATTTACTTACATTGCTAGAGTTATACGGTTGATTAATCAAATTTGGACGGTTAGCTGAACTTGAAAAAATAATGCCAATTTGTTATAAATAATATATAACAAACTGCTCCAAAGTAAAATATTATTTTATTTTAGGGCCTCGTAAAGGGAGATACAGACTGTATAGGATTTAAAAAAAATACGATCTCTTTAATACAATTGTTAAAATATATGCACTTAGACATTAATGTAAAAAAAGTTTGTACTACTCTGTATAATATTTAAATAAATAAAAAAATCACATACTTTCATATCTGTTGGCAAATTTGACTTTTTCCTTTTATTTCGCTGCTCTTGTCAAATAAAAGTTTTAATAATTGTTGTAAGTACTGTTTGATGGTAAATAATAAGTCAAAAAGGAAAATATAATTTATATTCTATATAATGGCCCATTCTTTAATAAACGCCTTGTATAATATTTAAACTAATATAAACTTTGTGCTTTCCCTTTGGATAGCGCAGATTGTTAACGTTATAATATATAGAACATGAATTCGATTGTTACTCCTTTTCGTCCTACAGGATCTTTTTTGCTATAAGTGCTTTAAATCTAATATATAAAATTCTCGTGTCACAGTTTTAGACGCCATACTCCTCGGAAACGGCTCTACCGATTTTTATGACATTTTATATGTATATTCGGTAGGTCTGAGAATCGGTCGTAATCTATTTTTCATACCCCTAAGTGATAGGGGTGGTCCACCCCAAACAGATTTTTTTAATTTTTTGGACAAAATTTTTTATTTTTATTTTTTTATGATGTGGCATTAAAAAATACATACAACCGTTAATTTTCATCCTTCTATCACAAGCCTCTATTTTTTAATAACCATTTTAGTAGTTTATTCATTTTTAACCCTGGTCGATAACTGATTGATTATCACTAGATCAGTTATCCCCGCCAGGCATCTACCGGTGTCACTTCTCACCCAGTAAACAGCTCGGAGTAGGGATGAGAACGAAGCCGGTCTCCTGTCTCTCTCACAATAAGCCTTCTCTCACGCCCTACACAGTTTTCGACCATTATTATTGTGTATGAAGTGATCTACATAACCTCAAAAGTACGCAACACGTGTCACGAGCTCCCGCCAACAACGGCTATTATTTTACTATATGGCTATTTTTTTGTACAGTGAACAATGCCAACAAGACGTAAAGGGGCTGTATTTGGGCCGTCAAACAAGTAAAATTGCAGGCACGCGAAATAATTCAAAAAATGAATGTTTCTTGTTTTGTTATTCTTATAGGCCGTATACCACATCTCCACAAAGTTACAATAAGTTAGTTATTTTTTATTTAATTGTCAAAGTATTCACTAGAAATAATTCATATGGCAGAACAACGTTTGCCGGGTCACCTAATAAATATATATAAACAATACATATATGAATTTAATATATTATACGTGTTATCGAAATGTTAATAACATGTTTTCTATGTAACGTTTTAATAACATAAAAATAAAACGTATAAAATACATCGATACTACATGGTTTCAACTGAACGTAGAAATACGATTATTATTTACTTACATTGCTAGAATTGTCAAAAAATATGTTATTATCAAACACTTTCAACAACCAGTAGCAGAAATATATGCACTTATAGATTAATTTAAATGTACTACTCTATATAATATTTAAATAAATAACGTTTGTAAAACGTCGAATTAAACGTTTTTGAATACATATATGAATTTTATATATTATACGTGTTATCGAAATGTTAATTACACGTTTTCTATGTAACGTTTTAATAACATAAAAATAAAACGTATAACGTACATTAAAATACGTAAATGTTTCTTTGAAAGAAAGTAAAAAAAACATTATTCTAAAAAGTTCGTGTCATATTTTACCATCTGCAAGTAATTTAGTAGCTTTGTAGCAGTGTAAAGTAATATGGCGAATTTATCTAAGCTCTACAAATTTGTGCGCAAGAATAAATGCATTGACAAAATATTTGCCCAATATGTTTTTATACCGCACAATAGAAGTACTTCTTACATACTATTATATTTTTACATTTCCAAGTAAGGTATTGCCTTTAAGTTTACGGCGGTGGACAATAAATAACGCAACATCATGCCCCGAAATGAATTGTATAACGTTGGAATAGGGACTATTATCTAGCTAACGGGATTATCGGTGAATAAGTAAACATTTTATGTGAACTTTCATTATTCTGAACTGAACATCAATAGGGCATATCGATTGGTTACTTCTCCTCACTACCAATAGTAATAACTTATTAAGATGTTCTGTTACTGTTATTCTCCCCATAATACCTTTCTAGGTCACGCTACGAAGTCTAACGACAGTGAATATCACATTTTGTGTGTGTGCCCACACTGCTACGATTGACCTATGACCTATGACTTATTGTGTAGAGATTATTTTAGATGTAATAAATACAACTTCTCGACAGTCTGACAATGGCCGGTATATAAAAGTAATTTCGTTCACACGTGGCCACCTGAAACTTTTTTATGTGACAGGTGATGCCGTTTCACAAATAAAATACGAATATGTATTGCTTTATATTATTTTTCCTTAAATACTACTTTTATTTTCTTTGGAACTTTCCGTACCGTTGCTAAAACAAAACTTTTCCGGTTATGGTTGAATAAAAATAGGTACGTTGAGCTAGTTTATTTTATGTGGA
This sequence comes from Monochamus alternatus, assembly GCA_037114965.1. Lineage (NCBI taxonomy): Eukaryota > Metazoa > Arthropoda > Insecta > Coleoptera > Cerambycidae > Monochamus > Monochamus alternatus. Next base: position 21,252,487 of record CM073432.1, read on the forward strand.
ACAGCTAACCAAGTTGGAAGTAGTTGTGTAAGGACATCACTGTATTGATTTATTTACTGCATTAATTTTATGTTGTCCGGTTGTTAATTTAATATACGTATGCGTACCAAATCACCAGCTTGGTCTATTATGTAATTTCCCTAAGGACGAAGTGTTGCATGTCTGTTTTCGCCAAGTCACGTACTGTTGGATGAGCTGTGTTCGAATTAGACAAGCATAGTATAAACTTTTTATATACCTCAATTCATATCGTCGTGTTTCTTCTGCTATAATTATATCTGTTATTCTTTGCTATTTCCATTTCTTAGTTATATTAGTGGGATGGAACACTTTTGTAAATTAGTTACTGTTACCCAAAGACATGTAATTTTATTGTAAAATTACAAATACTGTATATTAGTAGAGATAAAATTACAATATTTTAATAATTTTCCTTATTTGAAGACAACACAAAAGTTACAATACTTGGGTTGTGATTGTGTAGATAAAATTACGTGAAAATTACATTACAAACGTTAATTTTTATTTTAATATGATTTATTTGTAACCACGTTTTCATTTGTAACATAAAAATTACAACTGTAATTGAATTTTATTGCAAAAGTATTAACTCCTGAAATCATAATTCTTTTTTTAATATCTGTTGTAATTACAATGTAATTTTGTACGTATTTAAGTTTTGCTATTAAGCTTATGGGTAAATTTCACATTACTTTTGTCATCTATTGTAAATAACATAATTTTAACTCATCAGTGTATTCTGACAGCCTTCAGTATAAAATTACATGGAAATTACATTAAACCTATAACAAAATCGTCTAAGAAATTTATAAAAATTACAGGACTCATTTAAAACTACTAGTCAATAAAAAATTACATAAAAATTGCAATAAATTACATTGTTACAGTCATCTGATGGTAGGTGTAAGTAAAATGTAATTTAATCCAGTAGTGCATGATGAATTATGACAGCCTTCCGTATAAAATTACGTTATACTTACAGTATAGGACTTATAGAGATTGCGAGTGTAAAATTGCATACAAATTTTAGTAAAAAATATAATCGCGTTTATGTCTGTCAAATTACATTTTTGCTATTACTTTTGTCTTGTATTGTAAATAACATATAATTTTAACTCAGTGTATTTTGACAGCCTTCAATATAAAATTACATGAAAATTACAATAAATTTACAGTTACTTACATTGTTACAACCATCTGATGCTAGGTGTTCGTCATCTGTTGTAAGTAAAACGTAATTTTAACCCATCACTGCCTGATGAATTATTATTCAGAGGTTGTAAGTGTAAAATTGCATAAAAATTTAAGTAAAAAAGTATAATGACGTTTGTGTCTGTAAAATTATATTTTTGCTATTAAGCTTATGCTTATAAATTTCACATTACTTTTGTCATCTATTTTAAAAACATATAATTTTAACTCGTCAGTGCATTCTGACAGCCTTCAATATAAAATTACATGAAAATTGCAATAAATTTACGATTACTTACAATACAATTATCTCATGCTCGTCATTCGTTGTAAAATGTAATTTTAACCCAGTAGTTTATGATGAATTATGGACATTCAGTATAAAACTGCATGGAAATTACATTAAACTCAAAAAATCGTTGAAGAAATATTTACAGCATTTGTATATGTAAAATTACATGAAAATTAAGTTAAATTGACAGTTGTATAACTTTTGCATTATTTATAGGTGCCCTATTTTCTCAATCATTAAAATATAAGTGAGATAGAGGTTATTTATGTTGGTCTTTGAGATAAGCTACATGGACAGATGTATTATTAATTTCAGTTGTGCAATATATAACAGTGCGTCATAATATCTGTTATTTTCATTTCTATTTCCAAAGTTGAGTTTTACATGAATAAATGGAAAAGATTTATGAGGATCGTACATTGTTTTCTTAATAGCCTTTTCAATTTGAATCGGTTGTTTCAGTGTCACAAATGTGAGGTTTTCGGATTGTTTTACCACATGCGTAAAATTAACAATTCAATCAAAGACAGCGGCATCTATCGCACTGACAAAGAGAACAATAAAATCAATCACTCGAATAAAGCCACAAACAGGTGTGTCAGATGGCATTATAGCGTAATAATAATCATTGATTAATTTGTATCCAGTTATTTTCGATCGGTAAATTTAACACTAGTTTAATTAGAACTTTGTTTACAGAAAAGGTGGGACAGATATCGATTCCGTTATGTTTGACTATGTGAAAATTAATTCAAGATCCAGCATATGACTGAATTTTAATATTTCATCACCTGTGAATACTGAACTTTCAATGTAGTAAGAATGATGCTATTATAGAAACAAATGGATCTCAAGTAGATAGATTATTGCTTCATTATCCTGTGCGGTATTAGAGTGAATAATATATATTGTCTTTAGTAAAAAGAAACGATATATTAGTATTTACTTGTACTTGTATATTTATAAATACCGATTAAATTTGTAAATATTCAAATATATTAGTTTTCGAAAATATGCAGTACAAATCCTGAATAATGTAATTTTATATTTATATTGTACAGGATGTTAAAAAAAGAGTGTAAAATATTTCAGGAGGTAATAGTATGAACCAAAATAAGCAGAAAAGTTTTAATAAACATGGGTCCGCAAAACCGCAAAACGGTTGCGGAGATATGGACCACTATTCGTTTTTCAAACATTTTATTTTATTAGGAATAAACCGATAAAGGAAGCTTTTAACAAACAAAAAACAAAGTTACAGAAGATGTTCAAAGTGCTCTCCGTATATTTCCAAGCAGGCGCGACATCTTCGTCTCAACGATATTCGAACTCTTTCAAAAACACCCTTCTTGGTTTGGATTTCTTGACACTGTTGATTAATCCGTAGTTGCAGCTCTTCTAGGCTATTTGCAGGAGTACCATACACTAATGTCTTCAAACATCCCCAAACATTTGCATTAATGAAAGATGTTTGATAAGGATAAATTAATAGGGTATATCTATCTACTATTACATTATAATTTTACATAATACAACAACACATCAACAGTGTAATATGTAATTTTAATTATTCAAATTTAAAATATCTCGTATCTCGTATGTTGCTGACAGTAACCTAACACAACCTGTTTTAATTGTTTAATATTTTATTGTATTAATTTTATTCATTACTTAAATTTAGAAATTTAGTGACTATTTAAAAGTAGCGTAGAAATAAAAGAAAATGTGTTTTTACTTAATTTAAGAAATAGCTTTTATGGGTCTCAATCGATGGTTAATTTCGCGAGAGAAGTTCAGAATTAGAAACCGAATTGGTTCGCGTATAAAACGAAATTTATAACGAAGTTACGTACCAAATAAAATTTAACAATTATCTAATAACTGTTGAGTGAAATGTGAATTGTTCTGATGTCCTCTAAATATTTTGTCATTAACAGGTTATGATTGAAGCCTGCACTTCGTTCGCAGATCTCAGGCTGAGACTCGGCGACAACCTTAATATTTAAATATATTTTATACAGTGCTTTCGAAAAGTAATGAATAAATTCATTATTTTTGAAATTGAGAAGTTTTAGAAATCATCGTTGTTCGAGATATGACGTCATCGACAATTTTTTTAAATAGCAACCCCCAATTTTGACCATGCCATTTGAAAGAGCGTGTCATTCTATATACATACTTCATGAAAAATTATGGTGTTACAAAAATTTCAAGAAAATAATGTTTGAAGATTTAAATTTTTTTTTCACAATACTGTGCACCTCCCCATTATGCAACACCTGTCCGTGCTTATTTAGATGAGCGGTTCCCAAATCGTTGGATAGGGAGAAGGGGGCCGATTGAGTGGACAGCCAGATCGCATGATTTGACGCCCCTAGATTATTTCTTAAAAAGCAAAGTATACGTCACTAGACCGGTTAATTTAGAAGATTTAAAAGCAAGAATTCGTCACGAGATACATCGTATACCTCCTGAAGTTATTGATAATTATTATTATTATTTATTGATGATTATTGGTTATTAATGATTTGCGGCAGTTTCTTTCTCACTTATAAGGACTTAGTGATAAACGTGTGAAAAAAAAATTGTTTTGCAGAACAATGCGGGATTTCTGGACTTTATGCCTTATAGTAGATCTTTTTGATGGCAAAGAAGTGAATTTTTTATTTTAATCCATCCTAATTGATCCGGAATATGAGTACCTTAATTTTGCCATATCATAAGTTGTACTTGTATTTACTTAACCTTAAATGTACCTTAGTTGTAATTTCGTAACATAGTTTTGCATATTATTGCAGTTGTATTTTTATTTTCGAAATGTATTTGTAGACAAACTATTTGTTTTAGATATGTTTTTCATAAGATTTTTTTATTGCTGTTGGTCGGATATATAAGCCATTAAAATTACGGCACTCATAATCCGGACACCCTGTATATATTTTAAACATGCCCCAGCGACCTCTGTTGCCGTTGAACGCACCGAAATGGATTATCAGAGACACACGCCATAACCTAACACTTGAACATTTACAGCAGTTGCTGGTTATTCAATTTGAATCCAATATTACAAGTGAATAGTTCTGTAGAGCGTTTTGCAAACTAATAAACTTAATATGAATAATGAATATTATAAATTATCAGCAAGATGTTGATTTTAGCTTTTTGTAAATATACGTTTGCACCTCGACTTTTACAAGCATCCTAAATGCGACTCTGATAATGACGTCATCTGTGAACGAATGCGGACTTTACTTATGATCTTTTATGGTTGCGATATTTGATGGAAGGGACCTATAGAATCAATTCTCCTGTTCATTTTAGATTTGTAATAATTCCGAAGAAAAATGTAAGAAAAAGCTTCGGAATATTTTTTGCGACAACCCTTCAAAACATTAGTTCATGACCAATTTCACACTTCTACGTCGCACTCGTTTGCCGGCAGACGGTTGAAGAAAGGCTATGTGTATTAAACGCCTTGTATTCCATAAAACCCACAAAACGCCTACAAAAGCCCGAGCTCTGGCACACGGTGAAACGAAAAGCAAAAAAATTCTGACCAGTTCTTCCTATAAAAACGGTCAGCAGGCTCTGTGTTCGTGTTTACTACCAAAATCGATAGTTCATTGGCACGGAATTTCCACAAACTCGGTTTAAAGTGCAGAAATTATATAGTTACTCAATGTGAGGTACTAGACATGAATGTATTTCTACACAGAGATAAGACTTACACTGCAGAAGTGATAGAAACTGACCCATTTTTAGAAAATTACCACACAGTTCCAAACATGGCATGTATTTTGATATAATTTATTACTTTATATGACGAACTACACACAACGTCAAAGGTCTTGGATTAGTCGCGTCAAATTAGCATTTCACTTGTAACTTTTTGCGGAGAGGTCCGATTGAGATGCGGTTTTCTGCAAAATGTTCAGCGAATTTTTTATAGCAAAAGGTACATCTAACCTCTGTACGCTCGCAAATTTTTAATTTTTTATTTAACAAATGACCCATTTTTGTTGAACATATGGCAAATGTCACACACGATTCAACGGAAATGTCTGAAAAATGTTCTCTCGGGGGTTTTCGAGGTCCCTCTTTATCACTTTGGTGTTAGCTTTATTATTTATTGCTAAATTGTTGTAACTGGGCTAATTAACAAATTAAATACTCCACCCCCGAAATCACTAGAGAATCGAAGATTTCTGACTTATTAAGGCAAACCATCGGCACAAGATTTTTGCTAATATAATTGTTTATTGTTCGATTGTTGCAACCTCGCTAATTAACAAATTAATAACTCTACTCCCGGAATCGTTAGAGAACCAGATTTTTTTTGCAATAACTCTGGAATCATGGGGAGAACCATCGGCACAAGGTTGTTGCACGGTTGTTAATTAGCGAGGTTGCAACAATCGAACAATAAACAATTATATTTGCAAAAATCTTGTGCCGATGGTTTGCCTTAATAAGCCAGAAATCCTGGAAAAAATTCCGGTTCTCTAGTGATTTCGGGGGTGGAGTTTTTAATTTGTTAATTAGCCCAGTTACAACAATTTAGCAATAAATAATAAAGCTAACACCAAAGTGATAAATAGGGACCTCGAAAACTCCCGAGAGAACATTTTCCAGACATTTTCGTTGAATCGTGTGTGACATTTGCCATATGTTCAACAAAAATGGGTCATTTGTTAAATAAACAATTAAAAATTTGCGAGCGTACAGAGGTTAGATGTACCTTTTGTTATAAAAAAATCCCTGAACATTTTGCAGAAAACCGCATCTCAGTCCGATTTCTCCGCAAAATTTGACGCGACTAGATAAATAAAATGATTGGATTAAACCTAGTGGTTTTTCTTAATGTGGTAAAAAAGTACATGTACATAGGAAAAAGACTGAGAAGTTGAAGATGTGCGGTGTCTACGGGTATATTGCACCAAATACCGATCCTCCCTTTCTGTTCTCTTCTGTAATAAATTCTTCATATCCTAGTAGTATTCGTACAACAGATGATCTATTTCTTTTGTTCCCTAAGTACATGTACTTTTTTCCCACATTAATTAAAACCACTAGGTTTAATCGAATCATTTTATTTATCCAAGATTTTTGACGTTGTGTGTAGTTCGTCATATAAAGTAAAAAATAATATCAAAATACATGTCATGTTTGAAACTGCGTAGTAATTTTCTAAAAATGGGTCAGTTTTTGTCACTTCTGCAGTGTAATAGACCAGTCCTGAAGTCTTTGAAAATGTTAAAAAGTGAAAAAAAAATAATAGTAGGATGAAATAGTAGGAAGAATAAGAGGAAAAATAATTTACGGGCGATCTGAGGTCGGGAAGTGGAAGGGGGTGAGTTTTTAAGGGTAAAAAACGGTTTTTCTTGATTTCCGGCAAAACTACAAGTCCTATGGAAAAAAGTTAAATAGTAAAGTTGTAGGTAATAAAAAGATCTACAACTTTTATATTTACACTTTTTTCACATAACCTCAAAATTTATGTGCAAAATTCAAATAACCAAGTTTTTGGTTTTTTATTTTTATCTTTTATTAAAAATGATTTTTTTCACGATATTTGGTGAAAACTTACCTTTTTATGTCCCAAATACACTGTAATTTTTTTGATTTAAAATATATATTTTTTCACCTTATTTTGACTTAATATCGAAAAAGCACCCTAATTTTCAATGGAAAATTCTCACGTCAAAATATCTGCTTTTTTAAAAAAGTCGGTTGGCTTTTTGTTCGTTGGAATCTCTACTATCTTATGGTGTAAAAAAATATACATTACTATGGTAAATGGTCTCATAAAATACAAAGAAATGATGCGACAAACTCGAATCCGAAATTTTTTTTTATCATTATGTACAATTTTGAGCTATTTATTAAAATTTATACTTTAATTACTCGTAAAACGTAAGATTCCATATTGCATAGATAAACAAAAAAATTGCAAGTCGAAATATACTACTATAATTAACAACTAAATAAGTTAATAAAGTTAATTTAATAAAACATCTACAATATTTTTTCGTTTATTTGCATTTTCTGAGAACGTTTACCAAAATAATGTATATTTTGTTTACACCATCAGAAAGTAGAGATTTCAACGAACAAAAAGCCCACCGACTTTTTAAAAAAAGCAGATATTTTGACGTGAGAATTTTCGATTGAAAATTAGGGTGCTTTTTCAATATTAAGTCAAAATAAGGTAAAAAGGCAAATATTTTAAATCAAATAAATTACAGTGTATTTGGGACATAAAAAGGTAAGTTTTCACCAAATATCGTGAAAAAAATTATTTTTTGTAAAAGATAAAAATAAAAAACCAAAAACTTGGTTATTTGAATTTTTCACATAAATTTTGAGGTTATGTGAAAAAAGTGTAAATATAAAAGTAGTAGATCTTTTTATTACCTACAACTTTGCTATTTAACTTTTTTCCGTAGGACTTATACTTTGCTTTTTAAGTATCCCCACAAGAAATAATCTAGGGGTGTCAAATCAGGCGATCTGGCTGGCCACTCAATCGGCCCCCTTCCCCCTATCGAACGATTCGGGAACAGCTCATCTAAATAAGCACAGACAGGAGTTGCATAATGGGCAGGTGGACAGTATTGTGAAAATTAAATTTTAAAATCTTCAAACATTATTTTCTTGAAAGTTTTGTTACCATAATTTTTATGATGTATGTATGTAGAATGGCACGATCTTTCAAATGGCATGGTCAAAATTGGGGTTTGCTATTTAAAAAAATTGTCGATGACGTCATATCTCGAACAACGATGACGTCACAAATGTGGGTCGTATGTCAGAAAGTGCCGTTTTAAAAACAAAATCGACGTGCCAGGGGATTTTTTCGAAAACTTGTCAATTACAAAAATAATGAATTTATTCGTACCTTTTCGAAAGCACTGTATATCTGATATATTACAAAAATATCGCTTGTGGTTAAAATGCATAGAACGTTACGCACTGACGCTATAATATATATTTATATCTATGCGGTTTACTTGTCTTAGGAGTATATCTCATTAGAAAAAAATAGATATATATATATATATATATATATATATATATATATATATATATATATATATATAATTCGTAGGCTTCCGCGGGTGTTATATGTGGTTGTAAAATTTCTCCGGGTTCCTCTCCGCGATGAATCTGCATGGTCTTCAAAAGAACCATGGGATCGCCTTTGTCACCAGTCATAGCCAATCTGTTCATGGAGGAATTAGAAGAACAAGCAATAGAAACAGCAGAATATAAACCATCCATGTGGCTGAGATATGTCGACGACACCTTTGTCATATGGACACATGGCGAGGAGAAATTACGAGAGTTCTTAATTCATCTGAACAGCAGACATCCAAAAATCAAGTTCACTATGGAACTGGAAAAGGACCAACAGCTACCTTTCCTCGATGTATGTATAAAGAAAAAAGAAGATGGAGGTCTAAGCTATACGGTATATCGGAAACCAACACACACGAATAGGTACCTACATGCAGAATCTCACCACCACCCATCGCAGCTACAATCAGTGATCAAAACACTAATGACAAAGTCAGAACGACTCTCTGACGACGACCACAAAGAAGAGGAAATTAAAAACGTTAAATTAGCCTTACAACAAAATGGTTTCTCCGGCAACAATATCAAGAGGGCTTTAAGACCTAGGCGAAACAAAGAACAGAAGGAAGAAGATAAACCAATAGGCAAAGCTCTCCTGCCATATGTCAAGGGAACTACAGACAAAATAAGCAGGGTTTTAAAGAAATACAAAATAGAAACCGTCTTCAACACGGACAGGAAGATTGGTAATATGCTACCATCAGCCAAAACAAACATTCCTCTAGAAGACCAAGGAGTATATGAAGTTCCTTGCGGAGGCTGTGAGAAGACGTACATTGGACAAACTAACAGAAGAATCCAAACCCGGAAAGAAGAACATCGGAATGCTGTCCAGAAAAATGAAAAAACTTCGTCATTAGCTCAACATGTAAAAGACACCGGCCACGAGATTGATTTCGATAATACCAAGGTATTAGCAAGAATGGAGCATAAGGCAAAAAGAATAATTAGAGAAGCCATCGAAATTGAAAAACATCCTCAAAATCTCAATACACGTGACGATACCCAAAGATTACCAACAGCTTGGAAACCTGTCCTGGGAATCAAGAAGATCAATAAACCAGTGACACGCAACGGTGAGAGTAGGCCAAGCAGAACACAAGAACCCACAGCACCATTAAACGCAAGACCCGTGACGCGCAGCCATGCGAAGAAAACCACACACCGGAACGAAAGCACAGTATATAACTCACCAAGTGGACAAACATCTTCCAGTAAGCCGAACGTAGTAACGCGAAGCAGAAGTAAGAAGACCTGAAGATGTTAAATGAGATTTTACCGAAACGTTGTCAAACAAATGGTTCTTTTGAAGACCATGCAGATTCATCGCGGAGAGGAACCCGGAGAAATTTTACAACCATATATATATATATATATATATATATATATATATATATATATATATATATATATATATATATATATATATATATATATATATATATATATATATATATATATATATAATATAATATACTATAATATATATATATATATATATATATATATATATATATATATATATATATATATATATTATAGTATTGTCGCTCACCGTCCGTTACTAGCTTTACGCACTTATTATTAGTATCAGACTGTATTATTTATTGAATACCTCCAAAACGTTTTTATGCAGCATTTTTTAAGTCAGTATAATCTAATGCTAAAAGAAGCTTATATACATTGTCACAAAAAATCTATGCAATCGGCTGAGTTTGTATTTCGTTATTAATTTAGATCAGTATTAACTTAACTGTTAAAGGTTGAGTCGACCTTTGACTGTTAAACAGTGTTTGTGCAGGTTTTAGACAAAAGTTTTATTTTGCAGTTCTACAACAGTGTCAGTGTATTATTATAAATTAAAAAATAAGAATAACGTGCCGGGTATATTAAACATGCGGTACTTATAAAAGTCGTATAAGGAGTTTGTCGACAGACGAAGTTGAAAAGAGGGAAAACTTTTTTAATTTTAATGTCATGGAAAAAGTTGCTTCATTTTGTTAAAGTGTACAAAAATCAGGTGAGTCAATATAATGTAATGTCTCTTACTAACCAACTATCAGAAATACTGAAAATTTATTAGAATTTAATAATAAGTTACACCTATGTTAGTTAGGACATAGAGCAACTAAAGTTTTAAAGTTAAAGAACTTCTATGTAGGAAGGTTTTTTTAGTGGAATTTGTCCATTTCTTACTCTAAAAGTGTCAATTTATCCACCATCTAAAAATGTATTCGCTGAAAATGACATCTTATTCCTGAAATATATATTCCTTGGTTTTTACAAATACCTGTGTAAAAATAAACATTTTTAGATCGCATTTTAGTTACAGTAATGTTGATATTCAGCAAGCATCTAAACAACGTACCGTTTCAGTTTCTATTATATTTGTGTGTATAACGTTTAAATTGACTGCAAGTTCATATATTACAAATAATCTTATACTTAGTCTTCTCCGAATATTCCCACAAAAAGTCCTTATTAATGAACCGTACATGTTTGTTTCCCACACCTTAACACGACTAAAACGCATTAGGTTAGAGGTTAGATTGATGTGCCTCTGCGCGTGTGCAACAGAAATCACACGAAAAATTCTGTAGAATTTCATGATAAATTGAATAAAATAGTTCCAAAATAGTACATTGTATTACCGCTTTATTCTTGAAATTTACTAGTGATAGTTTTTCCATACATAATTGAAATTTTGTTTTTAAGAATCTTTATAAATTTATTCGTGTTACATTTAAGCATTTAATTTTACACCATGAAATGTTAAGGTGTTGTTTTTAATGCCAGTTCTAAAATACTACACCAAGTGTTCCATTTCTCCGGTTACATACAATTTCGATAGGCCAAAACTTATTTGAAATCGACCGCTCTGCATGTTCTTTCTTTAAGTTGTACAAAATTGAAACACTTTTTTCTGATATACACCTTACTGGGAATAAATTTATAATTCTTTGCGATTTTTGTGAGTTTTTCTGAAACAGCTGTTGCCGATTTCTAATTTCACCCTGTAATAAATGTTTATCTATTTGTGAATAACAACATATGCAGTGCATTTAATCCCTTAAATGATTAAAACTTTACCTTCAGAATTATAAGCCACTTTAGTTCCTAATCATGTACAATGTTGTTATGGCTAATGTTAACTGGAAAAAGTATGTTTCTAAAAGTTTTGCTCATTATTCTATGGCTGTTGGCTGTGTATTTCAGCGTTAATACCTAATGTCTTTTTAACCCATTTGTATTCTCATAGTTTTATGCATGACTATATCTGTGAAGCAAGGAACTTTGTTCTTTCACGTACGTTAAAATAAAAACAAAGTTGAGCGAGTGAAGTTAGGAAAGCATTCTTTTAGTAACTCAACTGACTAAAGAAGTCTTCAAGTTTAACTCCTAAAGTAGTATCTAAAGGAATACAATATGGATATAACTTGTTTATTTTGAATTTTTCAAAAAACATGTTAATAGCAAATATATCTGGATTATTGTTCTTTTTTACGTTATTTGTTTGTGCTTATTTTATTAAATTATATGTAGGCTACATAACTAAATATTAAAATGATTTATTTTTGAGAAATTAAAAATGAGTAAAAGAAGATTAAACAAATTAAAGATAATATAATGATAGTGAAATAGTAGAAAGTAATAAAATAAGTTACAATACAATTTTATCGTTCGATTAACATCATTAAATAAAATGTAAGCACTGATATCCAGACACGTATTAATTTTGATACTTATTTTTAAATTTTATAATGTCAATCTCAATACGGTTTATTGTTCTACAAGCTCTATGACAAACTTACCAGAACCAGATATCAGAATTGTTGTCAAAAAATGTACATAGGTTTGATTCGATTTTGTTTCGAAGTTACAAGCATTTAAAAAAAAATAGAACTTTCTTTGAAAACAACCTTTTTGATTTAATTGATGACGTAGGACTATTGTGTGTATGTGGTATCAGCACGATGGTGCATCACCATATAGAGGGAGACAAGTAACTAATTGGTTAATTGATTATTTCTCAAAAAAATGAATATGTCAACAAGGTCCAATAGAATGACCATCTAGTTCCCCAGATCTAGATCCTTTGGATTTTTATGTATGGGGACATATGAAGCAGCTTGTCTACCATGTTGAAATCACTACTCACGACTTTAAACACAAATAATAATTATTGTTATAGCAACCATCATCGGACTTATATTCGTAGGAGAAACAATATTTGACATTAACCCAGCTATCATCTGCTAAAGTTTACCCTAAAGCTTGTAGAACATCCTGCATTGAAAAAAGCTTGATTGTAGGGAGGAGCGAATAACATATGACGAAGTTTGTATTCCTTTCGATGAAACATACCGTAATCAATTTTAGATTGAGTTAGCGGGAAGGAGTGAAAAAATAATAAAACGAGCGTTATCTCTATCAGTTCAAAAAAAATGTGTGAACCCCTCGAAGAAGTTTTTGATTGATAGAAAATTGAATGTGCCTTTAAAGACTAAATATACGTCGAATTTAAATCAAACTTCTATACAGCTGATAAGACCTATCCAATCATACTTTCTTTTTCATATATGGTGTATCAAGAAAACATCAATCATCTTAGACTAGTACATTTTTTTTTGTTCAAAATATTTGTTTTTTCATATAACGTGTGTGAAGTAACAAAAAAATACGTTTAGGTTCTGCAGAATTCAATAATTCCAAAGTATGTACTAGGTTATCAGTTGTCATATCTGATGTAAAAAATTATACTGAGTAATTTTGAAGTACTAGGGAAAAAATTCGATACATTATCAAATTATTTGATGGAAAAGCGTAGGATAGTTTTTTTCTCTAAACATAATTATATTAAAGTATGTATCCAATATACTGATACGATATGTTTAAAAATGTAAAGACGAAGTATAACTATGCTATAGCGCCCTCTACAAGATATCTAAAAACTAAGTCTTACTTCAGATTTCTCACTATCAAAAATCCCCTGGTTTAAATTTTTACGCCATATCCACTAAAAGAGCCTAAATTATGAAATGAATTTGAAATATAAGTTCAAACTTTAACACCCTGTACATTGCGAATCAACATTATATACCCGAATCAAGAATTCAGACGTCTTACGTCACGGCTGACGTTACACATTTGTTTTTATTGTCAACGTCATTTTCGATATTTGGTCGCGTTAAAAACAATAATTTCTTGCAATTTAGTGCAGTATATAATGTAAACTTTTAGTGTAGTATATAGTTCTATTACTATCAGTTGCAGTTTCTTAAATATTTTGATGAAATTATAATGAATTATTCATTTGTTCATATGACGTAAGTCGTCTGAATTCTTGTCGCGAGTATACTAAAGCATGTTTAGCTAAATCCTATTATTTTGATGTTTATAACATATAGTTATTCTAACCAATTCATTAGGGATCTCGAAAACTGTAATATATACAAGGTGGCTTAAAGTAGGAAGAAATGTGCATTTCTGTGCATTTTTTCCAATTAAAAAGCATAAAAACTTAAGCTTCTTTGCATATATCACAGTTTTCAAGATCCCTAGGTGTCTTAAAAGTGGCCACCCTGTATTTGATCATAGGAATATCTGATCTTACGTATTTTAATGACACCTTGTATATTTAGTATATATGCTGCAAATGATAAAAACTAATCACTTTCTCTGTCAACAAGCAATTTATATAGCATTATAATTTTAATTGGCTGTAAAAATATACCATTAATTGTAGTAGTTCCAGTATTTAAAATATTGCTTTGTCAGTATACAATTTATTATACAGTATGCGCCAAAAGTATGGAATAAATTCAATAAAAACGAAACAATAATTTTTTGGGAAAAATCCTCGAACAGGTCGATTTTTAATTTAAAAAATACATATTTTAGCGTAAAATGCGATTCTCAAATGTCATTTGTTTTCGAGTAATGACGTCATCGATTTTTTTTTAAACGGCAACACCATATTTTTTTCCTTGATTCTGAAAGATCGTTTAATTCTCTATCAGACAGTACTAACATTTTGCCCTCTTACATAGGAAAGTTTTCGAGTAAATGACGATTGAATGTTAGAAAACGTAAATTGTATCCATAAAAAAGTAACAATTCTGAGGTATGTAAAATAAAATACAATTGATTAAATTTTATACTTAAATTAAATGTTCGAATTGCCATCCACCAACTTCTTGACAATGCGCAAGTCTGTGAAGAAATTCTTCTTGCACATTATGAATGATTTCTGGGGTAACTCTGCGTATTTCTTCCCGAATGCGATTTTGAAGTTCTTCTAAATTACGTGGTTTATTAATGTACACTTTTGACTTCAAGTATCCCCATAAAAAATAGTCAAGAGGTGTAAGATCTGGCGATCTTGCAGGCCATTCTATCGGTCCGCGTCTGCCGATCCACCTCCCAGGAAAACAGTTGTCCAAAAAATCTCGTACAGGGCGCGCATAGTGCGGAGGTGCACCGTCTTGCTGAAACCATATGGTATCGTCAGGAATGTCAGGGTCATTATCGTTAGGAAAAATTACTGCAAGGGCTGGAACAAGGTCATTTTCTAGAAACTCTAAATATCTTTGTCCTGTAAGGGTTCCTTCAAAGAAGAAAGGCCCTACTATTCTGTCGTCAACTATTCCAGCCCACACATTTAATTTCTGAGGGTGTTGGGTATGTGCCTCTGCCATCCAATGAGGATTTTCCCGACTCCAATATCTACAAGTTTGACGGTTTACTGTACGATTCAGACAAAATGTGGCCTCATCTGAAAAAAGTATTTGCCGGTGTAAATTTCCTTGACATAAATCCATTAGAATTTCGCAAAAGTGTAAGCGGCGATCGGGATCATCTTCATTGAGTTCCTGCACAAGTTGAATTTTGTAGGGATGATATTTTTCCTTCCTCAAGATACGTAGCACTGTGCTCTGACTAGTGTCATTGTTTAATGCAACCAATCGTGAAGAATTATGAAGATTATCCACCATACTTATCAAAATGTTCTGTTTCTGATTTTCATTAATGCTTGGACATCCAGGTTTTAGAATATTTACAACATTGCCAGTTTCTCTAAATTTAGACTCTACCTTACTGACTGTTGATTGGCTGATAGGGCGATCGAAAATACTTTTACAACGTCTTACCACAAGAAATAAGACAATTAAATTCAATGAAATTCAAAGTAAAGGTAAAAAAGGGGATGAACTTAATTGTTGTTATTTTTTGCTATTGTGTATATGTTTGACTTGCCACAAATATTTGTATATATCGTGGTCAAACTAAACTAAACTATCAGCTATTCCCTGGAATACGAAGAATTTTTCTTTTAAATGTAGTTTTTTAAAATTTCGCCCTGTAACTGAAAAACGAATTTTTATGTTTATGAATGTTCTTGATTACGGCATCTCAAGTGTCTCAAAAAGTATTCTTCTATCTCTTGTAATTTCCAAAGTGTACACACTGTACAAAAAGTTGATGTGTATGTATTTTTATTAAATTAAAATTCAACGTCAAATTTACGATATCCTTTAAAAAATATTGTAGATATGTTTTGAATGTTATGATTATTTACAAACAAAATATTTATTTCTTGATTCGTATAATAATAAGGTAATAAATGAAGGAAATATACTTATTTTTCATTTCGAAACTCAAGCGAAAATTTCATCGAAGAAAGTCGTTTTAGCAAAGTTCACTGTAATCTTGTCTCATATATTATTCAGTGCCCTAATCGACATCAAGAAATAGTAACTCACTGTTTCAGTTTTAGACAGTGTGACAGAATATTTCTTTCTGATATTTTAGTTGGGAAAGATCGGCAAAAACCGCATTTCGGTTATTTAATTCATTTCAGGTATAAGGCGTTTCCTTTTTTTTTGGATGTTTTTTTGTGTGGAACAAATCTTTCATATTTGTAGAAAGGATTTTTATTCAATTTTTTTTTTGTTAGAATCCAGTGCCCAATTTAATAAGAATATCAAATTCTGTTGTTTGGCATGGTAAAAGTAATTTGGACATCAATTATTAAACAAATGTTAAAAGTTGTGTTAACGTCACATTGTTTTTTAATTTTTAATTGAACAGTACGCCGTAAAAATTTTTGGACGAATTTTCACTCAAAATCAACATATATAATATACAGAGTGATTCAGTAATAATGTCGTTAATTTTAACCACGTATTCGTAAGGCTTAATAAAGGTAGAAAATCGGAAAAAAATTACTTTCTGTCGGTAACATGAGGATTTATTTTTACTCAGTCAGTATTTAAATACGAAAAACTTTTGAACCTTTCTTATAATTTACCTAGTTAGTATTTGTTTTCAATCTCACTATTTATATAATCAAATGTAAATGATTAATTTTCTTAGTTGATGCGTATAGGTTTAGAATCATCCTGTATATAGGGGTAGAAATTAAAAATTTTTCCAGCGAAAATATACAGTCAATAATTATGACTGAA
The DNA here is from genome assembly GCA_037114965.1 of Monochamus alternatus. Taxonomy (NCBI): domain Eukaryota; kingdom Metazoa; phylum Arthropoda; class Insecta; order Coleoptera; family Cerambycidae; genus Monochamus; species Monochamus alternatus. The sequence continues at coordinate 21,269,596 of CM073432.1, forward strand.
TCACCGTGTATATTAAATGTCAGTCTGACAGTTTTGAAAGACGAATTAAAATCTAATTAATATATTTTCATATTAGTGTGCAAAATATTTCATGCGTAGTGTACAAATTTTTACGCGTAATAGTGAACAAGAGAAATAAAACGGAAGAAAACATTTCCAAATAAATTTACGAAGGATGCGATGGTATTATGCTCTGTTTGTTCGTTTTCTAAAGTACTCTTTCCTGCAATATTTTAATTTATAAAGTGAGTTCAAGAAAGTTAAGAAAAATAACCTACCCAGTCGTTAATAACTTCGTTAAATGTATTCTTTGTGATACCATAATTCGAGAATACTTTACTATATTAGATTTAAGGCCGGTTGGAATGCTTCCAGTTCGAGGAGGAATTACAAAGATAATAGAAGTTACCACTTCTACTGTCCTTTTTATTCCAGTGGCCAAAATCTTTCACCATGTTCGGTAAATTATGTCGCTTTACCGATTCAAAACGACGTATCTCTGAAATTTATGACATTACTTAGTTGTTCAAAATAGGAATGAATAAAAAGAATCCAAATTTATCGCGTACGTACTAATCAATACAGAATTTTTACGGGATGTGTTAATATTCCATACCGGAAATTTTCGAGGTTAAAATAAAATAATGAAAACCGTTAGATTTGCTTGGAAATGTCGAAAGTGACAAATGTATGGAATTAAGGTGCACGTTCACAAAATTTCAGGTCATTTCATTTCTAAATCAAGTGATTTTGTACACCAAATTCTTAAACGTAATCTACTACATTCATATCACATTCAAAAAGTGCAAGAGTTATTGCGTCAAGATTTGGATCAATGGGTGACCTTTTGCGAGTTTATCTTGCATCAGGATATTAATTTTTACAAGAAAATTCTGTTTACTAATTAGGTTGGCTTCAACTTTCATGAATATTCCGATGTAAACTCCTATACAAAAGCTCTTAGACATTTTCAGCGCGAGTCTAATATAAATGTTTAGGCCGGTATTATTGATCGTTATTTGATTGGACCAGTTATTTTTCCAAATGAATTGAATGGCGAAAGTTATTTTGAATGTCTGCAAAATACTCCTTCCTGAGTTAATCGAAGATTTACCGTTGCAACTTAGACTAGAATTTTAGTATGTTCATGATGGGGCACCGCCCCATATTAGTAGTACTGTTAGAAATTTTTTGAATTTTAAGTTTTCAAATAAACGGTTAGGACGAAAAAATAATTGTCCTCAACATTGGCCACCACGATCGCCAGACCTCAACAAATGTGAGTATTTTCTTTGGCAAACATTGAAGAATTTTGTTTATTCCTCGCCAATTGAATCGTGAGACGATTATCATTTATTAGTGAGAGTAAATTTATGTTTTGAAGAATTTCTTTCGTTTTAATTTATTTTTTTGTATTTTTATTTTATTTTATAGTTTTATTACCAAGCAAGTTTGGTATAATTTTAGAGGTGACTCGCCTTCAATGAACACCTTGTAGTGTTTCAATTTACTTGAACTCATTGTCAAAGAAGATTAATAATAAACCTAAATCATGTACCAAATTTGGTTATTTCAAGTTAAAGTAATTCGGAAATTTTTTTCGAAATATTTGGCTCCGCTTTGAAGGCTCGTATCTCTGCCTGTGTGCAAAGGACAATGTTAAAAATAGCCGATTTTTGGCTTATCCGGGGGAACGCATAAATCATAAAAAAATCAATTGATTATTGTTAATTAACATTAGAAATGGCCCAGAAATACGTCAGATAGCTGGGGAAATGTCGCTACTACCCCTAAACCTATATAAACTACCCTTAAATAGCTTTAAATGGATAATCATTAATTATTGTTATAAAATTTGTGTAAAATGAAAAAAATGCTTGAAAATGCTTCTATATTTTCATTTTTAAACATTTTATACAAACTCGATGATAAAATTGCAAATAAACAAAAAACTATTGAATATAGTGTTAGTAAAGACGTACACACGCTATTATAATTATAATTGCATGTTACGACAAGAACTGCAGTGTGACACTTGCATTGTTCCTGTTTCGAATAGAAGGACAATGCCATTGTCTCACTATATTCACCTCCTTGATTAAATTGAGTTCGTACGTTTTAAAAAATATGTAATTTATTTAACACACCTTAAGTGATCGACTTCAAGGGAAGATAAAATTTTATCTTAAAACTTTATTGGTTTTCTGTCAATAAAATGTCCAAGTAGTAATTGCCATGCAACACAATCAGTCTAGCAGTAATTGCGATTGAAAATTGGGTAGTAGAGTTTCTAGTCCGATCAAATAAACTGGGGGATTTGATCGTTATTGACAAAATATGTATTTCTTCATTCGTAGAATAATAAAATAATAAATGAACAAGGAAAATTAATATGTGGGTATATCAAAGCGTTTTAGATTTTTTTAAATTTTGAAACTCAAGCGAAAATTTCATCGAAGAAAGACGTTTTAACAAAATTCACTGTCATCTTGTCTCATATATTATTGAGTACTCTAATGGACATAAAGAAATACTAACGCACTGTTTCAGTCTGGCAGAATATTTCTTTATGATATTTTAGTTGAGAAAGATTGGCGAAAACCGTATTTCGGTAATTTAATTCATTTCAGGTATAAGGCGTTTCCTTTTTTTGGATGTGGAACAAATCTTTCATATTTGTAGAAAGCATTTTTATTCATTTTTTTTGTTAGAATCCAGTGTTTAATTTAATATATCAAACAGTGTTGTAGCGTTTTTGACATGGTAAAAGTAGTTTGGAAATCAATTGTTAAACAAATGTCAAAAGTTGTGTTAATGTCGAATTGTAGTAGTAGTAGAATTTCTAGTCAAATAAACTAGGCTATTTGGCCGTTATTGATTTTTTATTTTCCACATGTAATACCATTAATCATTTACTATTCTGTCTGTAATTATTACAGAATTTGCATTGAAGTATACAACATAATTATGCTTAATTGGACATGGCCAGTCTGTGTTTGTTCATTAACGTTAGTATGAATAAAACGCCCATAAATTGTTATGGATCCTAGTGTACAGGATGAGTAATTTCGCTATGCTTATGCATAATACACACAACATTCGTATCCTTTTCTAGTTAAGATTAAAAGTAATAAAACGTAATAAACTTACGTAAAAAAGTAATAAACTTACTGACCACAAGTGGTAATTAATTTTTTTAGCAACATAGTTTACTTGGAGAGTTTGTCACACATTTAAAAAAAATATACGACAGCAATAAAATGCAGAACTGTGTTACGAAATTACAAACTAAGGTTAAGTAAAAGCTCCTGTGACGTAATTTGACTGTAATTTATTTTTTGTGCCACTATTAATTAAAAATGTAATGTATTGTAACGTACAACAACATTGCAATCTATTACCTGCTGATGTTAACCTCAAATTATTATTATTAGTAGTAGTAGTATTATGGCTAGTGCGTTTCATTTTTCTGTACCTTGTGTTTGGTTGATATTTGTGAGTGTAAATAAGTAAAAAAAAATGGCACAATTTATAGTAACCAGCTGCATGACATATTAATTTATGGCGAATCTGGGTACGAGATGTAACACGGTAAATGATTATCGCAAGCAATTGCAACACTTATAACTATTTCACATTTTATTCTCTGTTGTAAAAAGAGCTTTAAGAAAACCATTCACAGTGAGTATGTTTACGTGCATTTGTAATTATTATGTACAAACACTTGACATGGTAGTTTACGACGTCACATATTCAAGACTTGTTTGCTGTTATAATTCTATTATCATTGACCAGAAAGAAAAAAACTGTTAATTAAAATATGTTTTGTTTGATACAATTTGTCATATCGTATAATAAAAGTACTCATATTCCGAACACTCTGTATAGAAATTGTCATTTTGCTGCAACATTTGCTATTGACAGAATATTTCACAACATTCTAAAGACGAATTCAGTGATATAAGGTTATACCTACTTTTATGTCATATCGGTCAAAACCATGTAAAAAACTGCCTATTGTGTCGCATTGATTATTTCATGTCTTTTCTGTACTTAAAAAATTAACTACTTTACATATTTACACATATTATATATTTGTTTAATTTCTACTCGTCAGAAATGATTATTTTACGAAAATAACAATGTTATAAATAAAACATTTGTTTTATAACACACAAATCCAATTAGATATACTTTATGTAAATCAAATTTATAATTATATTAGTAATAAATATAAAATACGAAACAATAGCAGCATGTTCAAATTTAAATATGGGTTTTAAATCAAATCCACTAAACGGATTTATTAAATCAGTTTTCACCACCACCACGACATGATTCCAAATCAGCAGTCCTAAACCGGATAATTCCATGTCATGATATTTATTAAGTAAAGCTTATTAAGATTAACTTATTCAAACTTGACCTTTGTCTTTTCCAGGTCGGAGGTTTAGCTTACAGCAGGTAGGGTTGTTTGCAAATGATGATAGAGCAAAGATAAAATAGCGACCAGAAACAGACAATTAAATAATAATTGACCATTAACTGTAGCTAACCATCATTGCTTTTTCTATAAATTTTATTTACTCTTCCAATAATAAAACTTTAGAATCTTATTTTTCGGCTTCGAAAAACATTTCGCAGCATTCGAGCAAATATTTGTAGTCACTAGTGCGTTATGTGAAATATTTTACGCACTATTGTGTAATAGAGATCGTTTAGAATGCATGTACTATTGCGTCAATTACTTACGCATACTACGCACGTATGCGTACTATGTAGATGTCTTTGTACGTTCATAATGGATAAAGAACAATACTACGCACTCCAGCCTAATTGACATCAATGAGTAAAGGCGTATGTAAAATATATCTGCTATAGCAACGTATAATTTTTTCAGTGTCGAGCGTCCTTTATTTACATTTAACGTTGAGAATGGGTTTCTCAGTTAATTTTTTATACTTTAGAATGTAAATTACTTACGCATTTATATGTAAAATATATTTATACAGTCGAATTTGTAATATACATTTTTTATACTGAAATATTGTAAGCAAGTACAAGTCGTCTGTACCTGTTTTCTCAGTGTCATTACTTCGCTAAAATGAAATAGTATTGAAGTGAGGCTATTTAACGTCGAAAATGAGTCATCCATGCTTATCATTCTAGACACCGATGAGTGAATTACTTACGCACATATGCCTAATGCTGTAGAGCGTAGATTATATACGCATTAGTATTAATTAAAATAACAATGCGTAGATTACTTACGCATTCCAATTTAAAGTGGCTTCCTAATGCTGTAGTGCGTAGATTACGTACGCAGCAGTACTAATTAAAATACCAATGCGTAGATTACTTACGCATCTCAACTTAAAGTGGACTGGCTACAGTAAAGCATAATTTACAATATTGTCGAATGTAAAGTCCTTTTTCTTACACTTTTAATGGTAAAAATAATTCTATCATTTCATATTAGTTACTAGTGACCGCAAATTACTTACGCACATGTGTGTAAGTAATGCTGTAGTGCGTGTATTACATACATATACGAAAGTTTATAAATTACTTACGTACCATGTGTTTCAGATGTTAGTATATAAATGGCTTACACACGTCTGCATAAACAAGACATCATTGCGTAAATTACTTACGCACTCGTACGTAACATTTTAACACTTTTTGTTACTGTTTTAACGTTGATAGTGGATTTCCTAGTTTAGACAATAACAATTTACGCATGTAAAATATATTTTTTACGATTCAATTTTTTGATGCTAGAAAATTATTTGAAGTAAATCGAGTATATATACCTTTTTTTACTGTGACTTGTGCCTTTTGTCAGTGTTTCTGAAGCTAGGTGTAAGATATAACTAAAGCTGTTCGATTCAGAAAGGCTTCTAAGTATTTTTTTAAATTGGTCTTAATATTCGACTTAACATAATATTTAGTTATTACAACGCGCCATCACCTTATCTATGCAGACTTGGTTCGTGTATGAATTAGTATTCAGAGCCGGGCATCAGGCAAGTCCATAATAAAGTGGTAGTTACAGGATATTAGCCTTTAGCGACCCAGAGCTATTTATAATAATCGGTGCAATACAGGTCTACAGCCTTTGTTTACAAGTTCGAGATTGAATAACGCGAGGGCGTAATACCGGGGTGATATCCAGGGCATGTCCATAAATCTGCATTATCAGGTAATAGAGTTTTGCGGGGACCACCGATTATGTGATTATGTCAAAATAAGCATTAGGTCCGAAAATGTAAAAAGCAAATATGTAGTTGTATTCAATAAGTTAATTAAATTGTATTAAATTACAAGATATTATTTCTAAAACTTTTACTTACTCTTTCGGAAACTATAAAAAATCCCAAAACACATAAATTGTGATCGTTTGTGTTTAACAATTGAAGAAATTTTGAATGAATTTGAAAATGTATTGTTGTTCTGACTTAAAGAGATTTCTATTAACTAATTTCTTTTGTATTAAATGCCATTATTCAGAAGAAACCGGAAGTATAAAAAATTTACCTGGATCAGGCGAACGCTAAACGAAAGTGACCGTCAAAATGTAATCCATTAAATCTATCTCACCCTACTTCAATTTGTCGAAGTGTCAAAAGTGGCATTCACAAAGTTAACGTTATATAAGAACTATGGGTATATTACACAGACAGACAGCTTTGCGAGGAAATTAGAAACCAATATCAACAACAAACCACATAATTTTAACTGACGAAACAACTTTTTGGTTAAACATCTCTGCGAATTGGCAAAATACTAGATTTTAGAGCCCAGAAAATCCACACTGAATGCAAGGAATTTAATTGAGGGCATACATTTTCCTAACCCTAATGAGTACTGGTGATGTCTGGTTCTAGCAAGATGATGCCCCTCCAAATTCTTGCCTCGATGTAAGAAATTATCTTAATGAAAAAACAGAAGAGGGCCGTTTGAATGACCACTGCACTTCTCTGATTTATCCCCACTAGATTCTTGTTCTGTAGGGTTATCTCAAAAACAAACTATACAGGGTTAACTATGACTAAGTACAAATATTTTAAGAGGGGATAGAAAAAAATAAGAATTAACAGAATTTCCTTTCAAAAAATTTCCAAACTTATTTATAAAGCAAAAAAAATTTTTTTTCGATATTATATTAAAATCATTATTTAACGCCGCCAATGCGAGAATCAGAGTATGCAACCAGCAAGCAACCGTCAGTCGAGTCGGTTCGCTGTCATGTTATAATTTAATTCCTGTGTTTACGTTGTAGTTTTGTGTTCTTCTTCAGTTTTTAGTGCCTTATTTTAATTTTAAACGTTTTATAGTTAATAAATAAAGGAATATGTGTCGGGTACAGATATTTTCCCACAATATAGTTCGCCGGTTTGCTTTTCTAGGTTATGGGACAAGACTACCGCGGGTGTTAAACGTTTTCTGTTATCTACTAGAACCTACCTACTCATCCCTTTCTTCGATTTTGTTATAATACATAGGCATTGTATCTAACTGTACTTACGGGAAGTGTATTTATCGGTAGTGAGTGAAAATGTAGTTTTACCAGTTTGTAACCAAATAATGAAAAACGAATGCAAAATACTGGAGCTAACTGTTATAATAATAAATGTTATAATAATTTTTGTCGTTTTTGCATTTAGAAACACTGCAAATGACCGCATGGTAGTTGTTGTCAGATGTAATGTCTACTATGGATCTAAGCCATAAGCCATCTCAGTCGATACTCATCATAGGCGCCGACTTTCCATAAAAAAGGGTTTTGCCCCAATTTTTAAATATCGAGCTAAAATTCTGGAATAACTTTTTTATTGTCTTTTAGGGCTCCCTGAGCACGTGGTTAAAATTTTTGTACTTAGTCATAGTTGCATGTGAACAGACCAGTCCCTATCAAAGGATTAAAAATTCTCATTAGAGAAGTTCAAAATAGCACCAAAATGTAATTGATGAATTTGAGTATTGTGCAATGGTTAATGGAGGCGACTTTGTACATCTGCTGTAATCAAATAAAAAGTAGTACTAATAGAATAAGTCCTTCATTCTTATTAACCTTAGAATGGCTGAATCCATCTTCAAAAGGACTGTCATATATTTCTTCTATCAAATGTGACTCAAAAACTCAATATATTGCAGAAAAGTGCCAATTTGTAACTTCTTCTTCTAATTAAACTATTTTAACCGTTTTTTAAATTTCAACTAATAGAATATGATCCATCATTTTGCGATCCACTGTACATATTCAATGTGAGACTGCATGGCTTTGAGACAATTATTTTTTAATATTCTCTTCCAAACATGGCAAAATATCCAGCGAAACAAAAAAACTAAAATATGCAAATGGTGAATGACAATTTGGAATACTTTTTTACTCCAGGTTTACAGTTTTAAAATCCGAGTGATTGTTGGAAGTGTAGCAACGCTCTCAGACTGTGCATGCATTTTGAATAGATTTAGTCGTGGGTATACACTAGACAGGGCATACGTTATATTAACTTAAGCGCTAGGGTTCCACTAACAGAGAAATCCCGTATGAACTGGGTTTCGGATTATGCTTAAATATTTGAAGACAACGAAGGCATCGCCTAGATGACTTGAAAGCGTTGCATGCTAACTCCAAATAATGAATGAGGATGATCGCTTCTTTTTTTATTCCAGGTACCCACGGACGAAACCCAAAAGCGGCTTCCAGTCCAGTAGCGTCCCCAACATTTTGCTGATACGCCTAGAATGGTTGAAGGACAGGGCACAGCATCACAAAAAAATGACGGTAACGAAAAAATTAATCATTTAATCATTAATCATAATTTGTAATTATTTCGTCAACAATGATGTGTTGGTGACTTCAACATACCTGAGTATATTCAATTTACTGAATTTGGGGGAACGTCTGAACGTGTGAGGGTGTTAAATAGTTTTCTAACTCTTAATAACTTAAATCAGTACAATAATATAACTAATTTTTCGAATAATCATATTTTGGATTTAGTTCTCGCTAGTCGTAAATGTACAGTCTTTTTTGAAGCGAATGAGGGTAGGCACCATCCAACATTAAAATTAATCTGAGCAAGTCGAAAATTTTCGATAACATAAAGTCTTCTTCTGGTTCATATAATTTTCGTAAAGCTAATTTTCACACACTTATGTCATATGCATAAATAACTATGAATGGTCATTTCTTAATAATGCAACAAATGTTAACGAACTTGTATTATCATATCATTATGATATTGTGGATCCTTCTGTACTTAAATATCACCATAAGTCAATTAAAAGATCTTATCCACCGCTATTATATTTGATTTAAGTAAAAAATACAACGTACAAGAGTGTAGGTGATAATGAATCATATTTTAAATTCTCAGAATTTCGCAACAAATTAAAAAGAGACATTGATAACGCCATTTATATTAACATAATTGAAAATAATATGAAGTCCGATGTCAAATCTTTTTGCTCATTCGTAAATTCTCGTAACGCTGGAAATTCACTGTCTTCGATCTTAACAAATAATGATGAGACACTCACTTAATTTCAAGAGATGGCGGACTTGGATACAAATACTCAAGTTGATGTTTTGTATACTGATTTTTCAACAATTTTCGATAAGTTAGATCATAATATATTAATTCAAAAGCTCCAATTCTTTGGATTATTGGATTTAATACTAAAATTGTTCAAATCTTACTTGGATAGCAGATCAATATGTTCAGTGTAGTGGCTACATGTCTGAGACAGTGCTAGTTACATCGGATGTACCTCAGGGGTCTATTTTAGGACTTTTATTATTTGTTATTTATATTAACGATATAGTTCAGAACCTTGATTGCAGTTATCTCTTGAATGCGGATGATTTAAAAATTTATAGTGATACGGTTGATGATTCATTAAGTTACAGCACTCTCCTGAGCCGTATTCGTGATTGGTGTATCATAAACAATCTTTATCTAAATGCTTGCAACTGTACTATGATGGGAAACGCTATGCCATATAATTATAATATGAATAACGTTATCCTGAACCGTCCTGAAACTGTAAAATATGTAGATGTAGATGAAGCAGTTCTTAGAAACTCGGCCTCAGTTTACACGTACGGCACTGATTCGGGTAGTTGATATGAGCAAACCATAGTTTAAAGGGCAGAATGTTTTAATTTTTAAAAATTACATCACTATATAAAAATGAATAGCAAACATACAGGACAATCTTACGAAAATTTGTCTCCCTCTAATTTTGTACTGAAAGAATTTTGAAAAATCCGACAGCTTGATATGATATGGATAATTTACGCATTAGTGAGTAATAATTTGGATATTAGTACTTCATTATTCTCGTACTTCTACGTAATACGGGTACTGGTCTTCTTTGTAATACGCTACGCATTAATGTATATTATGAATGTTTTATGCACTAGTGTATACTGTACCTGCCATACACATCGTTCATATTACGCAGCGGATAAAAAAAATGGGTGAATCATTGACATTACTAACTAATGTTTTAATTAATACCATATTATTAGGAACGATACGCGTTAATGCATAATATAAATGTTTTGTGTACTAATGTATACCGTGCCTGTCATACACTAATGCGTACATCATCCATATTACCTACGCAGCGGATAAAGAAAGTGCGTGAATTATTGGCATTACTAACTAATGCTTTAATACCATATTACTACTAGCGGTACACGTTAATGTATATTATAAATGTTTCGTTCACTAGTGTATACTATGCCTGTCATACACTAATGCTTACATCATCCATATTTCGCAGCGGATAAAAAAATGCATGAATCAATGGCACTACTAACTAATGCTTAAATTAATACCGTATTACTACTAACGGTACGGATTAATATATATTTTGGATGTTTTGTGCACTAGTGTATACCGTGCCTGCCATACACTAATGCGTATATCATAAATATTACTCAACGGATAAAGAAAGTGCGTGAATCATTGGCATTACTATCTAATCCTTAAATTAATACCATATTACTACTAGAGGTATGCATTAATGCATATTATTGATGTTTATGCACTAGTGTGTACTGTGCCTAATAGGTAGATCATCCATATTGCGCAGCAGATAAAAGAAGTGTTTGAAACTTTGGTATTACTAACTAATGCTTAAATTGATACCATATAAACCATTAATATATCCACAACTACACACTCTTACAGTACTCATTATTGTTCTATTTCTTTCCATAACGTAGTAGCTACAACGAATATATGGAAGAGACATCATGTCAGAAACACTAGTGTAATAAAAATCGGTGATATTTATTTGGACATGCGAGGATCGTCTTTTAAGAAAAGCGATACAAAGTTAATTAAAGTTGCATCAACTTGCAATTAAAGAAACTCCCTTAGGCAGGGAATTTCCTGTCAAGAGAGATTTTCCCGTAATCCCCATTAGTTCTAGGCACGTTACCAAACCCTTGTCTTTTCGATGCCGTTCTGTTTCCATATTTGGGATCTAAAAGGGTAAGCTTCAGCTTTTGTTATTACGAGCAAAACAAACATAACGATTATAATGGCACATAACTAGGTATCGGTTGGGTTTCGCTTCGAACAAAATGTTTTTAAAATTGCACGAAAATAAATGTTTTATTTATCTTTTGAGTGCAAATAGAGTCATAACTCTGGTACTTGAAACCTTTGGTTGGCGCGAGAAATGTTTTTGATAAATGCCACTATTTCCAATTAATAGCCCGAATGAAACTGTGATCTGTTGTCAATCTATGAAAAATGACTGTCGAAGGAATTGGGGTCATACACAAACAGAACGAAATCGAGTTATTTTCTAGTTTAAACAAAAAGAGTTATTTATTTACGAAATAACATTGTTTATTTTTTTCATCTGTTGTTAAAACTTTTGCAAATATTGTAGTGGTACATGATATAGGGTGTTCGGAAGTTATGTTAAGTTACGTTTTCATCTACTATTATTTGCACGATATTTATGTCGGACAGAAATTGTATTTACTCTAAATAGCGAAGAATAAATGAATGTGTATGATACAAGTGTATGTAATACATATGTAAACGGTTCATATATTAGAAATTTAAAGCGCCAAGAAATTTCATATACATGCCCATCACACAAATTTATAGCAAATTTCTATCAAAATGTACAGTCACTAGCGATGCACGTCTGATACTTGAAATATATGGTCGGATGCAAGTGTCATATGTAAACCTACCTTTAGAAATAACACTAAATAATCAAGGTGTTATTATAGAAATGATTTTTCATATTGACTGCAAATGAAGTAATATTTGAAGCAATGTTACTAGCGCGTAAGTGTTATATACCGATGGTTTCGCTTGAAATTTTTTTTGTAATAAAGCAAGTATTTCTATAGTATTTATTTGGTGCTTATCGTATTTTTCATGTAAAAACATTTTAAAGAAAAGCGATAAATAGGCAAGTGAGAACTGGTATTGACATAAAGAGTGTGGTGCAAGTAAATAACTATTATTATTAGACCAATAATGCGCATATTAGTGCTTAAAGGAATTTAAGTCTAAAAAATCCTGAAATTGCTGAATACTTTATACGTCGTTAATGCACAAACGATTTGATTTTAGCATATTCTTTTTTGAAAATAAACGTTGAAAACCAAAACTTGAAACAACATTAAAATGTCGCGCAAAAAAACGTTATTTTTAACTAAAAAGAAACTTTTATAAAACATTGTCAGCTACGTTTAAATAACATAAAAATTAGACAATAAACGTCTTAGGAAAACGTTTTATTTAAAGTTTTATCAACGTTTTATATAAAGTATTTTTCAACTCAAAAATATTATGGTACGATTTTGTTTTAAATTATGGTAATAATTCAGTGATGATTAGTTATATACAAAACAGCGGATTTTCGATAAACAACTACTCTGCGGGCTAATGCTTTGAGATCTCGACCAACCAGCAATGAATTTACACCCAGAAAACTTATACGGTGCAGTGTACAGGTGCAGGTAACCAGACATGTACCGATTAGCTCGCTAGACCGATGATAATCGCGACTGTTAGATTATATTTTATCAATTTGGACATATATACAACGTGAAGTAAACGTTACTAGAAAACGTTTTATTAAACGTTGCGTAAAACGTTTTACAAACGTTGCACTTAACGTGTACTCAAATCTTCTTAAAATATTAACTGGTATTATATATATCGTGAAAAACACGTTACCAGAATACATTCTATTTCGGTGTTCATTTCTACTTTCAGTAGAACGTATTTTATACATTTTATGTTGTATAGAAAACGGGTTATTAACATTTGGATAATACGTTTAATACATTACATTCACATGTATTTAAAACGTTTAATAAACGTTGCACTTAACGCACAATTATATATTGTGGAAATATAAACGTATGTAATATATTAGTGTTCAGCAGTCTATTAAACGTTATAAAAAAAACGTAAATTTCTAGTGTTCACTTCAACTTCTAGATGAAATTCGCATATTGTTAACGTGTTTGAAACTACATATTTTATACGTTTAAATTTTTAACAAAAAATAAACGTTGACTATTTCAACGGAAAACATTGAATCAACCACTACAACATTTTGAAAACTTATAGAAACGTACGTGTGCCCATTGGGAAAGATATGAACCGGAGGATTAAATACAATTTCTGTTAGAACGTGCAGCAATGCCCTATCCTGAGATAAAATTCAGGTGTAATTATGCACAGCGTCAACCAGTGTGTTTTTAATGATAAGTTAAATCCCTAAAAATCCCCCAGAATTAAAAGTTAATTTAACATTATGTCTGTATTCGCGGGGTTCCAAAATTCACGTGAGTAAGTTCTCCATTAATAATTAAATTTAATTGAATTTGACGAGACAGCGATGGGATAAATGCACTTAAATAATTAGTTATGCGACGAACAAAAATAAAATAGTTGTTTAGAAGCTTGTTGTGCTTATTATAAGTTTTCGCGAAATAATCTAATAAAAGATATACAAAGCTTAAGCTCCCCCCACCCTATCCCAACGAGTCCGACAGCTTTGCGACGTATAGAAAAAATGGGACGTAATACTTTTGGGACAAACCCTGTAAGGCAGTTTCTAGACATTCTTTGATTTTTTAAATTGTTGATTAACAGGTTGTAATCTATTTTGAAATCCTTCCAAATATTCTCGTTGCTCAGCACGTTTATTGAAATTTAATTGCCAAAAAATAACAGTCACGTCTCTCATATCTGAATATGAAAGATTATTGTGTCTCAGAATTTTTCAATTTTGTAAAATAATTGATTTTAATCAAAACCCGATAAATACCTCATGTTTAGAAATACTTATTAACTTAACATAAATTTTGTCTAATAATTCTTAAAATTTAACGTTCGATCTTTATGAATTTTCTGTCTTCTTTCGACTACCACCACCACTGTTCACTTTGCACCTTTTTCCTCTTACCAACGCACTTTCTCTGCCTACTCTACTCTGTCGTTAAACACATATTCAAACCTATTTTCTAGCTTCTTGCTTTGGTTTCTTTTTTAAGATGTTACCGGGATTAAATTAAAACATTAAAGGCCATTAATTCAAAAAGTTTTGAGAAGTTGCTGCCTATTTGTGTACATAAAAATTTGTTGGTTAGACCACTTTATGTCGTTATATTTTCGTTTTACTTCGGTACGTTTGAATATTCGCAGGTGGCATGAGAGAACATTCCTGTCATTTGCTAAGCTCTATATTACTCAGTTCTTAAATCTAATTTAATGGCGAATATTGCAAAAACGGTAAGAGATTAGGTATAGAGAAGGTTATATGAAATATGTTTAAAATTTCACGATATTAAAATATACAAGTTGTTTTATTTCAAATAAGAAAGAGCAGTTCCGGTGCTCAATAAATGTTGGGACATCCGCTATATTGAGAATATCTGACTTAAAAAGCGGACCGATTAACAGTCATGCGCATTCCTCCAAATTTTAGTGGTGCTATAGATATTAGCCCAGAATTCGTCGTCATGCTTTTGCGACGTTTATTATCAACATGCGAAATTTAATGTCCCCCATTAAAAGTAAAAGTAGGCTGAAAATAAGTACTGTCGTGCTGTGTCTATTGTTAATACTTGACAGGAAGGCAGCTAGATATTCCTACATTTTAATTTCGTTTGTGGAACAGTTTCCATCGATTTAATAAACACAAACACGCAATGGTATATCTGTAGGGGATCGCGAACTTGCCTAATTTCACTTGCGAGATCAAGCAAAATCATCGCATCGTTGTGTTTGAAACTATTTGCCTTTATAATGTTTCGAAAAGTATCTGGTGTTACATTTTATACCAAATTAAATGAAATATTAACAATGGATATCTTTTCCAGTTGAAAGTGATTACATTCAAAATAAAGACATCCAAACGCATGTATTTGGATGCGCTGAAAGTGATGACGATGTCAGTTTTGTCCAAATTTCAGACTTCAGAAATGAATTTAGAACAGTCGAATTAATCTAAATACGTGGAGAGCCGTCCTTAATACGTGGAGAGCCTTCCTTAAATCGCAAATTTATTTTTTAAATTTTTTGTGAAATTTTCAAAGGGGGGGGGGTGTTGATTTTTTTCAAAAAAATCGAGGTTTCAGAAAATTCTGAAATAATTCACCAGGACTATTTCGACCCTGGAGATTCCAAAACTGGACTCGGTTTGTTTCTAGCTCTCGTAGTTTTCGAGATATTAATTTTTTCTCGCCAACGGAGCCTCCCACACAAAAACGGACCACATCAGCGTGTTCAGCACCCCAAAATACGTGGAGAGCCGTCTATAAATCGCAAATTTATTTTTTAAATTTTTTGTGAAATTTTCAAAGGGGGGGTGTTGATTTTTTTCAAAAAAATCGAGGTTTCAGAAAATTCTGAAATAATTCACCAGGACTATTTCGACCCTGGAGATTCCAAAACTGGAGTCGGTTTGGTTCTAGCTCTCGTAGTTTTCGAGATATTAATTTTTTCTCGCCAACGGAGTCTCCCACACAAAAACGGACCACACCAGCGTGTTCGGCGCCCCAAAATTCGTGGAGAGCCGTCCTTAAATCGCAAATTTATTTTTTAAATTTTTTGTGAAATTTTCAAGGGGGGGGGGGTGTTTTGATTTTTTTCAAAAAAATCGAGGTTTCAGAAAATTCTGAAATAATTTACCAGGACTATTTCGACCCTGGAGATTCCAAAACTGGACTCGGTTTGTTTCTAGCTCTCGTAGTTTTCGAGATATTAATTTTTTCTCGCCAACGGAGCCTCCCACACAAAAACGGACCACACCAGCGTGTTCAGCGCCCCGAAATACGTGGAGAGCCGTCCTTAAATCGCAAATTTATTTTTTTAAATTTTTGTGAAATTTTCAAAGGGGGGGATGTTGATTTTTTTCAAGTGTGCATCTACATGGGAAGGGTCTGAAAAAGAGCAGCAAATTCACATAATACGTGTCAACTCGGTGAATTTTAATTTTTTTGGGGTAGTCAGACGGGCAGGCAAGAAACAACGTATGTGCCGTTTTGAAAGGCTTATGTATAACTATTCACCCACCAGGTTTTGTTAGTGCATCTACATGGGAAGGGTGTGAAAAGGAGCAGCTAATTCACATAATACGTCTCAACTCGGTGATTTTTATTTTGTTTTGGGGTTGTAGTTTCATACACCCTTTGTATGTGTCTGATATTAAATATAAAATGACTTATTTAGTGTATCTGTACAAGGGTAGTTAGTATTTTCATATATCAAGTAATAAGAAGCCGGTCACTGACCGCTTTTATACGTCCTTTCCGATATGATTAACAAAATGTGTGGATGGGAAAGTGTGGATAACTTCACACAACCAAATATTTGCCAAAATTGTCAAAATATGAAAGTGCCTGCAAACTGAATACAGACTTCGGAAATGAATTTAGGACGGTCGAATTAGTCTAGGGAAATATTTGCCAAAAATGTCAAATTATGAAAGTGCCTGCACTCAAGATAAAAACATCCAAATGCATGTATTTGGATGCGCTGAAAACGCTGGTGATTTCAGTTATTTTCTAAATTCGATACGTCGGTGAGAAATCTAAAATAAAACGAAGACTTAAATATTGTGCTACTACTAAAAAATGTGATAAATGAATATGTATCTTTTTCCTCTTAAACTTTAGCTGAATACAGACTGCGGAAATGAATTTAGGACGGTCGAATTAGTTAGTCTATGGAAATATTTTCACCCTTGTTCTAGACCAAATAATATTTTAGCCAAAAATTTTCATAATTTCAAAATATGAAAGTAGTTACAATCAATCAATGGCGATGTCAGTTTTTGTCTAAATTTTATATTTCGGTGAGGGACCTCAAAAGGTGTGCTAGTAGAAAAAAATTGTGAAACTTTAACTAAATATAGACTTCGGAAATGAATTTAGGACGGTCGAATTAGTCTAGGAGAATATTTTGAGACTCCTCCTAGGCACAATAACTTTTTAGCCAAAAATTGTCATGAGTAATAGTCCAGGACTATTTGCAAAAATTGTCAAAATATGAAATTACAATCAAAACAAAAACATCGAAACACATGTATTTGGATGTACTGTAAACGATGACGATGTCAGTTTTTGTATAAATTTTATATTTCGATAAGGGTTCTCAATAAAAAAAAACGAAGACCAAGTAACAGTGTGCTACTAGAAAAAAATTGTGAAAGAGGGGTATGTATTTCCTCTCAAACTTTAACTACATACATACTTAAAGAGTGAATTTTAGGACGGTTGAATTAGTTATAGGAGAATATTTTGAGACTCGTGAGACACGAAAATTTTTTAGCTATAAATTTTCATGAGTCTAGGAATATTTGCCACAATATATGAAAGTGCATACAATCAAAACATACGTATAGTAGCCGCACATAAAGGTTTTCTACATAAATGACATACCAATTTTATAAGGGTGAGCCCATGGACTAGTATAGGGATTTTGGGAGGCATCAATGATTATGTTCTTGTTAATAATTGTTTTTGTCTAGGCACATCTGTGATGGACAAGAATTGCAAATTATAAAATTATAATTTGTAATTCCTTTGTAAGAATTTATTAACTGCTTTTTCCTGTAGCTACGTTGATGTGAGCAACGACAAAAATATACTCCTAGTCCCAGACGGTATAATATAACGCCTGGGTACTAGGAACATACATCTTCGAAAGTTGCTCCTTTGCTGCAGTTTCCAAAGAAATCTTCCTGAAATAAAGAAGTCAGAAAAATTATCAAATACATTTTAGTTAAGATTACAAAGTTGGAAATAAATATAAATGTTATTATTAAAGCGCTCATCGATAGTGCTGAGCGGCTCATGAGCCTGAAGTATGCATGTGATGTGAAAATGTATACAAAAATATTTGTTGCCAACGATCGACCGTAATTCTCGAACGGTTACAGATATGGGAAAACTAAACGGCAAGTCAAATTAGCATTTCAACGCAGCTTTTCCCTCCGCCAGGCCGCGTCCTCCTACGTCGAATAATAAGGAAGTTATGACGTCCCGAATATAGCTTATAATTTTAAAAAAATCCAAATATCTCGAAAACCGTTCGTTTTAGAGCGAAACGGCTCCGGGGACCTCTTAGAAACACCGGGAGGAATGTATAAGGGGATTCATTCCCGACTTGCTGACACCGATAGTGGTCCGAAAAATTTTTCAGAAAAAAATCATTTTTAAATATCTTTAAAAAAATTTCGTCAAAAAATTATATGAAGTTATGACGTCCCGAAAATAGTCTATTATTTTAAAAAATTCCAAATATCACAAGTTCTGTTATATTATATATTGTTGTCATTCCCACTCTGTATAAGTATTTAGGTGATAACTTGTATTTTTTGTTACAGAATTCACATTTTTTTGGGTCAATTTCCACGGAAATCGACTGATTATCACAAAATACGCCAAAGGAGTCCCCACGTGAGACTTCTCCCTGCTCTCCCAACCACTCTGCCACCAAATCTGAAAATACAATTATTTTTTATATTTTTGTAAATTTCTTGCCAATTAAATTTTGCTACAAATATTGTGAAAATCTCTGGTCCTTACTTTTAAATACATTTTTTATTAGTCTGCGTTTTATTTCAAAATGTTCCTTTTGGTATCTTCTCCGACCGAAATTGCTTCACTCAAAGATTACTCATATAAATTATATGACTAATTTCCGATCTATACTTTTTAAATTTTTTTTTATTAAAAATTGACAAAAAATTGAGCAAAAAATTTCCTTTGTTCTCGGCCGGCGACAAAAAAAGGGCAAAAAGTGGAGCAAAAAATTGAACATAAAAAATAATCAAAAAACACTAAAATTTTATAAAAAATTTCGATAAACATTTTTTGTTGAAAATCGACAAAAAATGGAGCAAAAAATTCGACAAAAAAAATGAACAAAAAACACTAAAATTTTATAAAAAATTTCGATAATAATTTTTTGTTGAAAATCGACAAAAAATGGAGCAAAAAATTGGACAAAAAAAATAAACAAAAAACACTAAAATTTTATAAAAAATTTCGATAAAAATTTTTTGTTGAAAATCGACAAAAAATGGAGCAAAAAATTGGACAAAAAAAACGGTGAAAAAACACTAAAATTTTTAGGATTTTTTTTTTAAATTTTTTTGTTAAAAATCGACAAAAAATGGAGCAAAAAATTGGCCAAAAAAAAAGGTGAAAAAACACTAAAATTTTTAGAAATTTTTTTTAAAAATTTTTTGTTAAAAATCGACAAAAAATGGAGCAAAAAATTGGACAAAAAAAACGGTGAAAAAACACTAAAATTTTTAGAAATTTTTTTAAAAAATTTTTTGTTAAAAATCGACAAAAAATGGAGCAAAAAATTGGACAAAAAAAACGGTAAAAAAACACTAAAATTTTTAGAATTTTTTTTAAAAAATTTTTTGTTAAAAATCGACAAAAAATGGAGCAAAAAATTGGACAAAAAAAACGGTAAAAAAACACTAGTTTTTAGAATTTTTTTTAAAAAATTTTTTGTTAAAAATCGACAAAAAATGGAGCAAAAAATTGGACAAAAAAAAAGGTGAAAAAACACTAAAATTTTTAGAAATTTTTTTTTAAAATTTTTTGTTAAAAATCGACAAAAAATGGAGCAAAAAATTGGACAAAAAAACGGTGAAAAAACACTAAAATTTTTAGAAATTTTTTTTAAAAATTTTTTGTTAAAAATCGACAAAAAATGGAGCAAAAAATTGGACAAAAAAAATGAACAAAAAACACTAAAATTTTATAAAAAATTTCGATAAAAATTTTTTGTTGAAAATCGACAAAAAATGGAGCAAAAAATTGGACAAAAAAAATGAACAAAAAACACTAAAATTTTATAAAAAATTTCGATAAAAATTTTTTGTTGAAAATCGACAAAAAATGGAGCAAAAAATTGGACAAAAAAAATGAACAAAAAACACTAAAATTTTATAAAAAATTTCGATAAAAATTTTTTGTTGAAAATCGACAAAAAATGGAGCAAAAAATTGGACAAAAAAAACGGTGAAAAAACACTAAAATTTTTAGAAATTTTTTTTAAAAATTTTTTGTTAAAAATCGACAAAAAATGGAGCAAAAAATTGGACAAAAAAAATGAACAAAAAACACTAAAATTTTATAAAAAATTTCGATAAAAATTTTTTGTTGAAAATCGACAAAAAATGGAGCAAAAAATTGGACAAAAAAAATGAACAAAAAACACTAAAATTTTATAAAAAATTTCGATAAAAATTTTTTGTTGAAAATCGACAAAAAATGGAGCAAAAAATTGGACAAAAAAAACGGTAAAAAAACACTAAAATTTTTAGAAATTTTTTTAAAAAATTTTTTATTAAAAATCGACAAAAAATGGAGCAAAAAATTGGACAAAAAAAACGGTAAAAAAACACTAAAATTTTTAGAATTTTTTTTAAAAAATTTTTTGTTAAAAATCGACAAAAAATGGAGCAAAAAATTGGACAAAAAAAAAGGTGAAAAAACACTAAAATTTTTAGAAATTTTTTTTTAAAATTTTTTGTTAAAAATCGACAAAAAATGGAGCAAAAAATTGGACAAAAAAAACGGTGAAAAAACACTAAAATTTTTAGAAATTTTTTTTAAAAATTTTTTGTTAAAAATCGACAAAAAATGGAGCAAAAAATTGGACAAAAAAAATGAACAAAAAACACTAAAATTTTATAAAAAATTTCGATAAAAATTTTTTGTTGAAAATCGACAAAAAATTGAGCAAAAAATTGGACAAAAAAAATGAACAAAAAACACTAAAATTTTATAAAAAATTTCGATAAAAATTTTTTGTTGAAAATCGACAAAAAATGGAGCAAAAAATTGGACAAAAAATCTATTTTCGTCTGTAGCGCAAAAACAATTATAAAATTATACTTTGTAATTTCGTCATAAGAATTTATGAACTGCCTTCTCCTGTAGGTACGTTGATGTGAGCAACAACAAAAATATACTCCTAGCCCCAGACGGTATAATATAACGCCTGGGTACTAGGAACATATATCTTCGGACGTTGCTCCTTT
Organism: Monochamus alternatus; assembly: GCA_037114965.1. Classification (NCBI taxonomy): domain Eukaryota; kingdom Metazoa; phylum Arthropoda; class Insecta; order Coleoptera; family Cerambycidae; genus Monochamus; species Monochamus alternatus. The sequence continues at coordinate 21,291,175 of CM073432.1, forward strand.
GGTCCGGATCCAATAGAATCCACCTGAAAAAAAAAAGAAATTCATCAATTAATTTAGATTGCTATTAGTTGCAGCATTACAAATTTGGAATAAATAATATTACTACAGCGCGCATAGATTTGAGAGCTGACTCATGACCGTGAAGTGTGGTTGAGATGTGAAAATTTATATATAAATATCTATCGGCAACGATCGACCGTAACTCTCCAACGGTTGCAAACACGAAAAAACTAAAAGACAGGTCAAGTTAGCATTTCGAGGGAGCTTTCAACTGAAACAAACCGCGCCCCCCTGCGTCGAATTTAAAGTAGGAATAATATTTGTAGGTACCGTTTTACTGTTTTGTAAAACATGTCAAATGTTGATATTTTCCCGTCATAAATAATTAAAACAGAAATTGCAAAATTCTTGCAAAAATCCGTCTATATAAGCGAGAACTGATTATTATACATTTCTAGATCTTGAAGGCACACATAAGCCTTATGATTTATTCTATTATATACTGTTTTCCGTTATAATAAGTGATGCAGGTCAGCAGTATGCTCTGTTCTTTATTAACAATTCATTTTTCTTTTCCTCAATTATTGACTTTGAATTCTTTTATATACATTATTTCTATTAATTATTATTTAGTAATTTGTTATTATCATCGATAGTTAATGATTAGTAGTATCATACATTCTTTCATCCCCCTCTTTATACATTCATCGATAGTACAAATCACTTTGATGTATATAAAATATCGTATTATGTACTTATTTCCACACCACCTTGCGGTAAAGTACGCGGCGCGTTTTTTTATAGTGGTGTCCCCTGTAGGCCTAATCCACTTCGTGAAATATATGTGTGTGTGTTAGTGTGTTAGTCTGTGTGTGTGTGTTAGTGTGTTAGTCTGTGTGTTTGTGTTAGTCTGTTAGTCTGTGTGTGTGTGTGTTAGTCTGTTAGTGTGTGCGTGTGTGTCTGTGTGTTAGTCTGTTAGTCTCTGTGTGTGTTAGTGTGTTAGTCTGTGTGTGTGTTAGTGTGTTAGTCTGTGTGTTAGTGTGTTAGTTTGTGTTAGTGTGTGCGTGTGTGTGTCTGTGTGTTAGTCTCTCTGTGTGTGTTAGTGTGTTAGTCTGTGTGTGTTAGTGTGTTAGTCTGTGTGTGTGCGTGTGTGTGCGTGTGTGTTAGTCTGTGTGTGTTAGTGTGTTAGTCTGTGTGTGTTAGTATGTGTGTGTTAGTGTGTTAGTCTGTGTGTGTGTTAGTGTGTGTTATTCTGTTAGTGTGTGTGTGTGCGTGTGTCTGTCTGTGTGTTAGTCTGTTAGAGTGTGTGTGTTAGTCTGTGTGTGTGTGTTAGTCTCTATGTGTGTTAGTGTATTAGTGTGTTAGTGTATTAGTGTGTTAGTGTGTGTTAGTTTGTGTTAATGTGTTAGTCTGTTAGTGTGTGTGCGTGTGTGTGTGTGTGTGTTAGTCTGTGTGTGTGTTAGTGTGTTAGTCTGTGTATATGTGTTAGTGTGTGTGTGCGTGTGTGTGTCTGTGTGTTAGTCTGTTAGTCTGTGTGTGTGATAGTGTGTTAGTCTGTGTGTGTGTTAGTCTGTTAGTCTCTGTGTGTGTATTAGTTTGTGTTAGTCTGTTAGTGTGTGTGCGTGTGCGTGCGTGTGTGTGTCTGTGTGTTAGTCTGTTAGTCTCTGTGTGTGTTAGTATGTTAGTCTGTGTGTGTGTGTTAGTCTCTGTGTATGTGTTAGTGTGTTAGTGTATTAGTGTGTTAGTTTGTGTTAGTCTGTTAGTGTGTGTGCGTGCGTGTGTGTGTGTTAGTGTGTTAGTATGTGTGTGTGTTAGTGTGTTAGTCTGTGTATATGTGTTAGTGTGTGTGTGCGCGCGCGCGCGTGTGTGTGTCTGTGTGTGTTAGTCTGTGTGTGTTAGTGTGTGTTAGTTTGTGTTAATGTGTTAGTCTGTTAGTGTGTGCGTGTTAGTGTGTTAGTCTGTGTATATGTGTTAGTGTGTTAGTCTCTGTGTATGTATTAGTCTGTGTGTGTGTTAGTCTGTTAGTCTGTGTGTGTTAGTTTGTGTTAGTGTGTGTTAGTCTGTTAGTGTGTGTGTGTTAGTGTGTTAGTCTGTTAGTCTCTCTGTGTGTGTGTGTGTGTTAGTGTGTTAGTCTGTGTATATGTGTTAGTGTGTGTGTGTGTGCGTGTGTGTGTCTGTGTGTTAATCTGTTAGTCTGTGTGTGTGCGTGTTAGTGTGTGTTAGTGTGTTAGTCTCTGTGTGTGTTAGTCTGTTAGTCTGTGTGTGTGTGTTAGTTTGTGTTAGTGTGTGTTAGTCTGTTAGTGTGTGTGTGCGCGTGTGTGTCTGTATGTTAGTCTGTTAGTCTGTGTGTGTGTTAGTGTGTGTTAGTCTGTGTGTGTTAGTCTGTGTGTGTGTTAGTCTGTGTGTGTTAGTCTGTTAGTCTCTGTGTGTTAATTTGTGTTAGTGTGTGTTAGTCTGTTAGTGTGTGTGTGTGTGTGTTCGTGTGTGTGTCTGTGTGTTAGTCTCTGTGTGTGTTAGTGTGTTAGTCTGTGTGTGTTAGTGTGTTAGTCTGTGTGTGTTAGTGTGTTAGTCTGTCTGTGTGTGTTAGTATATTAGTGTGTTAGTGTGTGTTAGTTTGTGTTAGTCTGTTAGTGTGTGTGGGCGTGCGTGTGTGTGTGCGTGTGTGTGTGCGTGTATGTGTGTCTGTGTGTGCGTGTGTGTGTGTGTGTCTGTGTGTGTTATTGTCATGTCATGGTGGAATTGGTAGAGGTATGGTATTGGTAGTGGTGATTGGATGCTGCGTTACCTTTCACCCGTTCACCGGCAACACCTAACTACGGCAGCTGACCGCGGTCAGCTGCCATAGTTAGGACCGCCAACCGATCTCCTGCCGGTGCAGGCGAAGCTACAAACACGGTGAACGACTGAAACAGTGACGCAGGTGGACTGTGGTTGGACGAAGGTATAATTCGCGTGTGTGTTATAAAGTCATGTCATGGTGGAATTGGTAGGGGTATGTTGTGATTGGATGCTGCGTTACCTTTCACCCGTTCACCGGCAACACCTAACTACGGCAGCTGACCGCGGTCAGCTGCCATAGTTAGGACCGCCAACCGATCTCCTGCCGGTGCAGGCGAAGCTACAAACACGGTGAACGACTGAAACAGTGACGCAGGTGGACTGTGGTTGGACGAAGGTATAATTCGCGTGTGTGTTATATAGTCATGTCATGGTGGAATTGGTAGGGGTATGTTGTAATTGGATGCTGCGTTACCTTTCACCCGTTCACCGGCAACACCTAACTACGGCAGCTGACCGCGGTCAGCTGCCATAGTTAGGACCGCCAACCGATCTCCTGCCGGTGCAGGCGAAGCTACAAACACGGTGAACGACTGAAACAGTGACGCAGGTGGACTGTGGTTGGACGAAGGTATAATTCGCGTGTGTGTTATATAGTCATGTCATGGTGGAATTGGTAGGGGTGTGTTGTGATTGGATGCTGCGTTACCTTTCACCCGTTCACCGGCAACACCTAACTACGACAGCTGACCGCGGTCAGCTGCCATAGTTAGGACCGCCAACCGATCTCCTGCCGGTGCAGGCGAAGCTACAAACACGGTGAACGACTGAAACAGTGACGCAGGTGGACTGTGGTTGGACGAAGGTATAATTCGCGTGTGTGTTATATAGTCATGTCATGGTGGAATTGGTAGGGGTGTGTTGTGATTGGATGCTGCGTTACCTTTCACCCGTTCACCGGCAACACCTAACTACGACAGCTGACCGCGGTCAGCTGCCATAGTTAGGACCGCCAACCGATCTCCTGCCGGTGCAGGCGAAGCTACAAACACGGTGAACGACTGAAACAATGACGCAGGTGGACTGTGGTTGGACGAAGGTATAATTCGCGTGTGTGTTATATAGTCATGTCATGGTGGAATTGGTAGGGGTATGTTGTGATTGGATGCTGCGTTACCTTTCACCCGTTCACCGGCAACACCTAACTACGGCAGCTGACCGCGGTCAGCTGCCATAGTTAGGACCGCCAACCGATCTCCTGCCGGTGCAGGCGAAGCTACAAACACGGTGAACGACTGAAACAGTGACGCAGGTGGACTGTGGTTGGACGAAGGTATAATTCGCGTGTGTGTTATATAGTCATGTTATGGTGGAATTGTGATGATGTATGTGAAAGTTTATAGTGTATATTAGCTCTTTAGCGTTACCCAGAGTGCACCACGAGGAGGCGAGCTAACTTTGCACCCCATTGTTTTTCAACAGCAAGTTTTGTGAATTTAAAATTCAATTTAAGATGAATGTCTGAGGAATACTAAAAATAGTTATTCTCTGTACGAGATATATATAGCTGCTGTGAAATTTAAATGTGTTTGAAAATAGAAACTACTACTTTAATGATAAGAAACCATAAAAGACACTAAATATACTCAAATTATTCAAAGCAGTTCACTATTTCAAGCAATGAGATTGTAATGTACGAAAATAATTTAATAATTCATGTGAAAATGTATGAACAATTTTATACAATGCTGATCTAATCAAATTTCAAATTAAAAGTGGCATCTCTTGAAGTATACTTTCAGAAACCCTTCACGTCTAGATATCTTGAAAATTTATGACAAATATTACTCTTAAACATTCCATCAATATTTTTAAATTAATCCCTTTGAAAATTTCTAAAATTACCTTTATACTTGAAGACAAATTTATAAAAAAAAACTTCAATCCGATTTATGAGAGGTTTGAAACATTAAATTATTAATTAGTCGTACTATAATAAGAAAAGTTATCTAAAAAATTGAAGACATAGGAAATATAAAATATTTATCAGGATAAAGAAGGCGAAATATGGAAAACCAGAAAGGATTGTTGATTCAAGAAAATAGTACGGTGCTACTTAAGAAATAAAAATAATATTTTGAGATAAAATCAGGAGCAAAACACTTTTATCTGAACAACTTTTTACGCAGGTTTTTTTTACGTATATACATTATTCCAAACATATTGGACACCCTGTGTTATTTAAATAACTACTGTTGGTTAACAAAAGATTTGTAAAAAAAGAATATTTGATATTTTTCTCAATTTTAAAATCTGAAAGTATGTGTTGACATTATAGTCCAAGATCCCACTGAAAAGTACCTTCACCTAAATGTTAATAGAAAAAATTGCATGTGTTTCATGTACATCCTAATACTAATTGGCTAGGTTGGCTAATCAAAGCAGGGGTCCTAGAGGTATTAATTATGCATTAAAAATATTAATTATGGAGGTGAACAACAAATTAGTTTAATGCTGCAAAATATATAACAATAGAAAGTTCATAGTCTGCATTTTAAGAATATATATAGTTATTTGTATATTTTCGGGTCTAAAGGGTGACAATCCTTCGCGAAAAGTTTAAATTTTGGGCGCACGAAATAAAACGAAACATGCAGCTATGCCCTCAAGGACGGATTGAGTTCCAGACTGTCCGTTATTTTTTATAATTAAATAATGTGTTTTTTTTTAAGAAAAAGTTATTTTTATTCACAATATACCTATTTCAAGATTAATATACTAATACCTTTATTAGTTTTAACAGAATATGATAGTATATGATTTATAGTTCGATGTAAAAATTAGAGTTAAGGTGATTTAAATTATGAATTTAATCATGATTTAAATCTAATTTTTTTAAAAGAATCACAATTTAAATCAAAACATGATGGTGTCGACAAATTTATTACATAATTGGTGATCCATTTTTAATTATAAAAAAAACAAGAAACAAACATTTTGAATTTAATAGTGCAATGAAAAATAAAAATATTTAACAAGAAAATTCGGAATGTAGCAATCTAAAGGTACTGAAAAATGAAACATGAATAATATTTTTCAAAGTTCAACACAAACTTAACACCACATAATAATGAAAGTAGGAATAATATTTGTAGGTACCGTTTTACTGTTTTGTAAAATATGTCAAAAGTTGATATTTTCCCGTCATAAATAATTAAAACAGAAATTGCAAAATTCTTGCAAAAATCCGTCTATATAAGCGAGAACTGATTATTATAAATTTCTAGATCTTGAAGGCACACATAAGCCTTATGATTTATTCTATTATATACTGTTTTCCGTTATAATAAGTGATGCAGGTCAGCAGTATGCTCTGTTCTTTATTAACAATTCATTTTTCTTTTTCCTCAATTATTGACTTTGAATTCTTTTATATACATTATTTCTATTAATTATTATTTAGTAATTTGTTATTATCATCGATAGTTAATGATTAGTAGTATCATACATTCTTTCATCCCCCTCTTTATACATTCATCGATAGTACAAATCACTTTGATGTATATAAAATATCGTATTATGTACTTATTTCCACACCACCTTGCGGTAAAGTACGCGGCGCGTTTTTTTATAGTGGTGTCCCCTGTAGGCCTAATCCACTTCGTGAAATATGTGTGTGTGCGTTAGTGTGTTAGTCTGTTAGTCTGTGTGTGTGTTAATGTGTTAGTCTGTTAGTCTGTGTGTTTGTGTTAGTGTGTTAGTCTGTTAGTCTGTGAGTCTGTGTGTGTGTTAGTGTGTGTTAGTCTGTTAGTGTGTGTGTGTGTGTGTGTGTGTGTGCGTGTGTGTGCGTGTGTGTTAGTCTGTGTGTGTGTGTTAGTGTGTTAGTCTGTGTGTGTTAGTGTGTTAGTCTGTGTGTGTGTTAGTGTGTGTTATTCTGTTAGTGTGTGTGTGTGTGCGCGCGCGTGTGTCTGTCTGTGTGTTAGTCTGTTAGAGTGTGTGTGTTAGTGTGTTAGTCTGCGTGTGTGTGTTAGTCTCTCTGTGTGTTAGTGTATTAGTGTGTTAGTGTATTAGTGTGTTAGTGTGTGTTAGTTTGTGTTAATGTGTTAGTCTGTTAGTGTGTGTGCGTGTGTGTGTGTGTGTGTTAGTCTGTGTGTGTGTTAGTGTGTTAGTCTGTTAGTCTGCGTATATGTGTTAGTGTGCGTGTGTGCGTGTGTGTGTCTGTGTGTTAGTCTGTTAGTCTGTGTGTTAGTCTGTTAGTCTCTGTGTGTGTATTAGTTTGTGTTAGTGTGTGTTAGTCTGTTAGTGTGTGTGCGTGTGCGTGCGTGCGTGTGTCTGTGTGTTAGTCTGTTAGTCTCTGTGTGTGTTAGTATGTTAGTCTGTGTGTGTGTGTTAGTCTCTGTGTATGTTAGTCTCTGTGTGTGTTAGTTTGTGTTGATGTGTTAGTCTGTTAGTGTGTGCGTGCGTGTGTTAGTCTGTGTGTGTGTTAGTGTGTTAGTCTGTGTATATGTGTTAGTGTGTTAGTCTGTGTGTGTGTGTGTTAGTCTCTGTGTATGTGTTAGTCTGTGTGTGTTAGTCTGTTAGTCTGTGTGTGTTAGTTTGTGTTAGTGTGTGTTAGTCTGTTAGTGTGTGTGTGTGTTTGTGTGTTAGTCTGTTAGTGTGTGTGTGTGTTTGTGTGTTAGTCTGTTAGTCTGTGTGTGTGTGTTAGTCTCTGTGTATGTGTTAGTGTGTTAGTGTATTAGTGTGTGTTAATGTGTTAGTCTGATAGTGTGTGTGTGTGCGTGCGTGTGTGTGTTAGTGTGTTAGTCTGTGTTAGTGTGTTAGTCTGTGTGTGTGTGTTAGTGTGTTAGTCTGTGTGTGTTAGTGTGTTAGTCTGTGTATGTTAGTGTGTTAGTCTGTTAGTCTGTGTATATGTGTTAGTGTGTGTGTGTGCGCGTGTGTGTGTCTGTGTGTTAGTATGTTAGTCTGTGTGTGTGTGCGTGTTAGTGTGTGTTAGTGTGTTAGTCTCTGTGTGTGTTAGTCTGTTAGTCTGTGTGTGTGTTAGTTTGTGTTAGTGTGTGTTAGTCTGTTAGAGTGTGTATGCGTGCGTGTGTGTGTGTGTTAGTCTGTGTGTGTTAGTGTGTGTTAGTGTGTTAGTCTCTGTGTGTGTTAGTCTGTTAGTCTGCGTGTGTTAATTTGTGTTAGTGTGTGTTAGTCTGTTAGTGTGTGTGTGTTTGTGTGTTAGTCTGTTAGTCTGTGTGTGTGTGTTAGTCTCTGTGTATGTGTTAGTGTATTAGTGTGTGTTAGTTTGTGTTAATGTGTTAGTATGTTAGTGTGTGCGTGCGTGCGTGTGTGTGTTAGTGTGTTAGTCTGTGTGTGTGTGTTAGTGTGTTAGTCTGTGTGTGTTAGCGTGTTAGTCTGTGTGTGTGTGTGTTAGTGTATTAGTGTGTTAGTGTGTGTTAGTTTGTGTTAGTCTGTTAGTGTGTGTGTGTGCGTGCGTTTGTGTGTGCGTGTATGTGTGTCTGTGTGTGCGTGTGCGTGTGTGTGTGTGTGTGTCTGTGTGTGTGTGTGTGTTATTGTCATGTCATGGTGGAATTGGTAGGGGTATGGTATTGGTAGAGGTATGGTCTTGGTAGTGGTGATTGGATGCTGCGTTACCTTTCACCCGTTCACCGGCAACACCTAACTACGGCAGCTGACCGCGGTCAGCTGCCATAGTTAGGACCGCCAACCGATCTCCTGCCGGTGCAGGCGAAGCTACAAACACGGTGAACGACTGAAACAGTGACGCAGGTGGACTGTGGTTGGACGAAGGTATAATTCGCGTGTGTGTTATATAGTCATGTCATGGTGGAATTGGTAGGGGTATGTTGTGATTGGATGCTGCGTTACCTTTCACCCGTTCACCGGCAACACCTAACTACGGCAGCTGACCGCGGTCAGCTGCCATAGTTAGGACCGCCAACCGATCTCCTGCCGGTGCAGGCGAAGCTACAAACACGGTGAACGACTGAAACAGTGACGCAGGTGGACTGTGGTTGGACGAAGGTATAATTCGCGTGTGTGTTATAAAGTCATGTCATGGTGGAATTGGTAGGGGTATGTTGTGATTGGATGCTGCGTTACCTTTCACCCGTTCACCGGCAACACCTAACTACGGCAGCTGACCGCGGTCAGCTGCCATAGTTAGGACCGCCAACCGATCTCCTGCCGGTGCAGGCGAAGCTACAAACACGGTGAACGACTGAAACAGTGACGCAGGTGGACTGTGGTTGGACGAAGGTATAATTCGCGTGTGTGTTATAAAGTCATGTCATGGTGGAATTGGTAGGGGTGTGTTGTGATTGGATGCTGCGTTACCTTTCACCCGTTCACCGGCAACACCTAACTACGACAGCTGACCGCGGTCAGCTGCCATAGTTAGGACCGCCAACCGATCTCCTGCCGGTGCAGGCGAAGCTACAAACACGGTGAACGACTGAAACAGTGACGCAGGTGGACTGTGGTTGGACGAAGGTATAATTCGCGTGTGTGTTATATAGTCATGTCATGGTGGAATTGGTAGGGGTATGTTGTGATTGGATGCTGCGTTACCTTTCACCCGTTCACCGGCAACACCTAACTACGGCAGCTGACCGCGGTCAGCTGCCATAGTTAGGACCGCCAACCGATCTCCTGCCGGTGCAGGCGAAGCTACAAACACGGTGAACGACTGAAACAGTGACGCAGGTGGACTGTAGTTGGACGAAGGTATAATTCGCGTGTGTGTTATAAAGTCATGTCATGGTGGAATTGGTAGGGGTGTGTTGTGATTGGATGCTGCGTTACCTTTCACCCGTTCACCGGCAACACCTAACTACGACAGCTGACCGCGGTCAGCTGCCATAGTTAGGACCGCCAACCGATCTCCTGCCGGTGCAGGCGAAGCTACAAACACGGTGAACGACTGAAACAATGACGCAGGTGGACTGTGGTTGGACGAAGGTATAATTCGCGTGTGTGTTATATAGTCATGTCATGGTGGAATTGGTAGGGGTATGTTGTGATTGGATGCTGCGTTACCTTTCACCCGTTCACCGGCAACACCTAACTACGGCAGCTGACCGCGGTCAGCTGCCATAGTTAGGACCGCCAACCGATCTCCTGCCGGTGCAGGCGAAGCTACAAACACGGTGAACGACTGAAACAGTGACGCAGGTGGACTGTGGTTGGACGAAGGTATAATTCGCGTGTGTGTTATATAGTCATGTTATGGTGGAATTGTGACGATGTATGTGAAAGTTTATAGTGTATATTAGCTCTTTAGCGTTACCCAGAGTGCACCACGAGGAGGCGAGCTAACTTTGCACCCCATTGTTTTTCAACAGCAAGTTTTGTGAATTTAAAATTCAATTTAAGATGAATGTCTGAGGAATACTAAAAATAGTTATTCTCTGTACGAGATATATATAGCTGCTGTGAAATTTAAATGTGTTTGAAAATAGAAACTACTACTTTAATGATAAGAAACCATAAAAGACACTAAATATACTCAAATTATTCAAAGCAGTTCACTATTTCAAGCAATGAGATTGTAATGTACGAAAATAATTTAATAATTCATGTGAAAATGTATGAACAATTTTATACAATGCTGATCTAATCAAATTTCAAATTAAAAGTGGCATCTCTTGAAGTATACTTTCAGAAACCCTTCACGTCTAGATATCTTGAAAATTTATGACAAATGTTACTCTTAAACATTCCATCAATATTTTTAAATTAATCCCTTTGAAAATTTCTAAAATTACCTTTATACTTGAAGACAAATTTATAAAAAAAAACTTCAATCCGATTTATGAGAGGTTTGAAACATTAAATTATTAATTAGTCGTACTATAATAAGAAAAGTTATCTAAAAAATTGAAGACATAGGAAATATAAAATATTTATCAGGATAAAGAAGGCGAAATATGGAAAGCCAGAAAGGATTGTTGATTCAAGAAAATAGTACGGTGCTACTTAAGAAATAAAAATAATATTTTGAGATAAAATCAGGAGCAAAACACTTTTATCTGAACAACTTTTTACGCAGGTTTTTTTTACGTATATACATTATTCCAAACATATTGGACACCCTGTGTTATTTAAATAACTACTGTTGGTTAACAAAAGAATTGTAAAAAAAGAATATTTGATATTTTTCTCAATTTTAAAATCTGAAAGTGTGTAGACATTATAGTCCAAGATCCCACTGCAAAGTACCTTAACCTAAATGTTAATAGAAAAAATTGCATGTGTTTCATGTACATCCTAATACTAATTGGCTAGGTTGGCTAATCAAAGCAGGGGTCCTAGAGGTATTAATTATGCATTAAAAATATTAATTATGGAAGTGAACAACAAATTAGTTTAATGCTGCAAAATATATAACAATAGAAAGTTCATAGTCTGCGTTTTAAGAATATATAAAGTTGTTTGTATATTTTCGGGTCTAAAGGGTGACAATCCTTCGCGAAAAGTTTAAATTTTGGGCGCACGAAATAAAACGAAACATGCAGCTATGCCCTCAAGGACGGATTGAGTTCCAGACTGTCCGTTATTTTTTATAATTAAATAATGTGTTTTTTTTAAGAAAGAGTTATTTTTATTCACAATATACCTATTTCAAGATTAATATACTAATACCTTTATTAGTTATAACAGAATATGATAGTATATGATTTATAGTTCGATGTAAAAATTAGAGTTAAGGTGATTTAAATTATGAATTTAATCATGATTTAAATCTAATTTTTTTAAAAGAATCACATCTTAAATCAATACATGATGGTGTCGACAAATTTATTACATAATTGGTGATCCATTTTTAATTATAAAAAAAAACAAGAAACAAACATTTTGAATTTAATAGTGCAATGAAAAATAAAAATATTTAACAAGAAAATTCGGAATGTAGCAATCTAAAGGTACTGAAAAATGAAACATGAATAATATTTTTCAAAGTTCAACACAAACTTAACACCACATAATAATGAAAGTAGGAATAATATTTGTAGGTACCGTTTTACTGTTTTGTAAAATATGTCAAAAGTTGATATTTTCCCGTTATAAATAATTAAAACAGAAATTGCAAAATTCTTGCAAAAACCCGTCTATATAAGCGAGAACTGATTATTATAAATTTCTAGATCTTGAAGGCACACATAAGCCTTATGATTTATTCTATTATATACTGTTTTCCGTTATAATAAGTGATGCAGGTCAGCAGTATGCTCTGTTCTTTATTAACAATTCATTTTTCTTTTTCCTCAATTATTGACTTACTTTGAATTCTTTTATATACATTATTTCTATTAATTATTATTTAGTAATTTGTTATTATCATCGATAGTTAATGATTAGTAGTATCATACATTCTTTCATCCCCCTCTTTATACATTCATCGATAGTACAAATCACTTTGATGTATATAAAATATCGTATTATGTACTTATTTCCACACCACCTTGCGGTAAAGTACGCGGCGCGTTTTTTTATAGTGGTGTCCCCTGTAGGCCTAATCCACTTCGTGAAATGGGTGTGTTGAAGGTAGGTAAAGAACAGATTATATGTGCAAAAGAAAATATACGAATACGATGATGTGTTGAGGGTAGCTAAAAGTTAAAATGAATTGTTTGTAGTTAGAAAATGGATGGAAGTTGTATCACCGGCAGGATCCTGCGAGAAACAATATGAAATTGGTGTTTTGAAGTTACATCACGATTAAGTTGGTATGGGTAGAGATTTGGTCAAGAAGAAATGTGTATTGTCGTTGGAAAATGGTCCAGATAAACATGAAATTGGTGTTTTGAAGTTATGTCACGATTAAGTTGGTGCCTATGGGTTGAGATTAGGTCAATACGAAATGTCTATTGTGGTTGGGAAATGGTCCAGATAAACATGAAATTGATGTTTTGAAGTTATGTCACGATTAAGTTGGTATGGGTTGAGTTTAAGTCACGACAGAATGTGTGTAATAGCTGTTTAGCGTTACCCAGCGTATTGAAGGCGCAGATCAGTAATATGACCTGTTCTTTTATTAAAGATTCATGTTTGTATTTTTATTAATTGTCAAAAATGCAGATCAACAGTATGATCTGTTGTATTATTAACGATTCGTGTTTGTTTGTATCTTTATCAATTTCAGAAGATGCAGGCCTGTTCTTTTATTAACGAGTGTTTGCATTTTTAACAATTATCAAAGTTGCAGATCAGTTCCATGACCTGTTGTCTTATTAACGATTCGTGTTTGTTTGTATCTTTATCACTCAAAAATGCAGATCAGCAGTATGATCTGTTGGTTTATTAACGACTCGTGTTTGTTTGTATCTTCATCAATTACAGAAGGTGCAAGTCAACAGTATGGCCTTATTAGCGGTTAATGATTCTATTTTTATCAGTTATCAAAGATTAAGGTCAGCTGTATGACCTGTTGTTTTATTAACGATTTGTTTTTGTTTGCACCTTTATCAATTACAGACGGTGCAGGCCAGCAGAATGACCTGTTCTCATATTAACGATTCGTGTTTGCTTTTACCTTTATCAATTACAGAAGGTGCAGGCCAGCAGTATGACCTATTCTTTTATTAACGAGTGTTTGTATTTTTAACAATTATCAAAGTTGCAGATCAGCTGTACGACCTATTGTTTTATTATCGATTCATGTTGTCAGCAGTATGACCTGTTCTTTTATTAAAGATTAATTTTTGTATTTTTATCATTTATCAAAGGTGCAGATCAGCTGTATGAACTGCTGTTATTAACGATCCATGTGTGTTTGTATCTTTATCAATTCCAGAATCTACAGGTCAGCAGTATGACCTGTTGTTTTATTAAATATTCATGTTAGTATTTGTCTCAATTATCAAAAATGCTGATCAGCAGTATGATCTGTTGTCTTACTAACGATTCGTGTTTGTTTGTATCTTTATCAAGTACAGAAGGTGCAGGCCAGCAGTATGACCTGTTCTTTTATTAAAGATTAATTTTTGTATTTTTTATCATTTATCAAAGGTGCAGATCAGCTGTATGACCTGTTGTTTTATTAACGATTCGTGTTTGTTTGTATCTTTATCAACTACAGAGAAATTCGGTTTTAAAAATTTGATGGAAGTTGATGGAAAAATTCCGAAACTTCGATAAACCGTAACTCTCGAACAGTTGCAGATATGGAGAAACTAAAAGACAGATTAAATTAACATTTGGTGGAAACTTTCACCTCAAACAGACCGCGTCTTTGTGTCGAATAATAAGGATTTGTCTGGCAAATAACAATCGATTATACCTACACCTACGCCACTGATTGGTTTCTAAAGCTAATCATTTTTTTGTTGTTTAGAAATTAAAAATTAAAAACTGACGCGCTGTAGCTCCACATTTATATAACAAAAAGCCCTTATTTTTGGCCACAGAGTACACGTCTGCATTTTTGATCTCTACTTAAGAAACACCCTGTACATATAGTTTTATTATTCTCACTTGCAGTTTCTTAAATACTATGCCCCTTATTCTACCAGTAAAATTACAAATAAATATTTTCAATGTACGGCCAGTACTCCGGTGGCAACTTGCGTGGCTACCCTGTGTTGAAATAACCAACACGAGGAAGCAACTAACATCTTCATAGCCTCGGGTGGGGCGGGCTCGAAGCCATACGAGCGCCACTGCGTGGCGCGTTGTGAGGCGGCGCGAGAGGCCGTCGCCGTCGCGCAGTCGGCGTCGTGCAGCGTGTAGTGTGTTTCGAGAATCGCAGAAGAGCGTAAGGTGGTGCGTCGGGACGCAACGACGACTCACATACCAAAATCGGTGACACGAACACACTAGATTGGTTATGTCGACGGACGCAGTGCCGGACGTGAAGACGATCACTCCATGGCATCTCCAAGGGCTCAAAATGACTGAAGGTAACACCAGGACTACTTAGATCTTCCTTATTATCATCACGATTCGTCCTTTTCTGTATTTAGTTCATTCGCGAAGTTAGCTTGCACATGGAGACACTTCACGTGCTTGTTAACCCCCACTCCTCACACGAAGAATGGGGGGAAATAGGGGCGCAACCGCAAACATTTTTCCAAGCTATAATTTAATTTTAGCAACGCGGACGCATCATAAATTAAAAATGTTTTTCTACAATTATTCTTGCGTCAATTTACGCTACAATTACATTAGATTTTCTATAATACACAATGTAACTGAAATTACCAAATTTAAACGACAGATTTCTACATTATAAAATAATATAAAAGTTTCTACTGACATATATGTCCAGAAATACTTCAAACACGCTAAAATATCATGAACTCTTTTAGTTTAAGACGCAAAATAATTAATCAAAGAATACCATGTAATTAATACTTAGTTATTACTTCAGAAGCAACTTTATAGTAATAACAGATTATGTTCCAACAATTTAAAGGATGATTGTACTCATAAAAAGGATAGTTTACCTCCTTATGAGTTTTTCCGATATTAAAAGTGTCGTTATTCTTTTTATTAATATTTTACTGACTTCGAAGGTCTGTAGAACTTCGAAAAATAATGCCAGTTTGTTATATATATATATATATGTATTGAGGCTTGTTGGGTGTTGGTTTTCAAAAAATGTATATATGGACCTTTTTTGTGTAGTCACCAAATATTTTTAAACTATATTTTGTATGCGATGTAACTAGTCAATGTGTCATAAAATATGTCAGTATCAAGCACTTTCAACAAACAGTGGCGTAATCTTAAAAATTTGTACCGGTTTTTATAATATTGATACCATTTTTAATGTACATTTTAATTTAAAAAATTTGACCTATTGTCTCAAATATACTCGTTTTATAAATGCATTAACACGTATAAACGTAAAATATAATATATATACAGGGCCTCAAAATAATATTAAACCAAAATCGTGTGCAGATGACTATGTAAGAAAATTTCTCATTGAATTTGACCAATAATAACAAAGTATAGATTTATTACTAATAACAAATTGCCTATATATATAAAAAATCAAGTTGTGGACGCCTAAAAAACCATGTATAAAAACTTTTATATTTGTGACTTCAAATAATACTAATAGTTGTCCAGAAAACATACAAATGATCAATTTTATGGTCAATAATAACCATTTTTTTGTACGCGCAGTTTTTACTATTAATAAGTGTATTACGGATTATAAAAAGTTATAGTTAAATATTAATTAAAAAAAATCGTTATACATCTCCGATAATATTAATATTCCCAAAATCGCCGTTTTATAATTAATCTTTTAAAGGAATCTCATTTTAAACGGTATATTCATAGAATTTTTCCCTATTCTACACACAATGGTACAATAGTACACATGAAATGGATTGTAACATTTTCAGAAATATGTTAGAAAATTCAAAGAAATACCAGAAACTTTTATAATAAAAGAACCAGTTAACTTTGTATACATTAAAAATATAAATAAAACAGTATATTGGAAGTAAATGTTTCGTTTATCAATTAAAATAATGGAACTTTTTGTTTATTATTTTATCATTTACATTAAATTCAATTTATAATAATACCATTAAATTTTGCATTTGAAGTTTTTTCAAGAATTCTCACTATTTTTCAAATACATTTAAAACACTTGTTTTTTTACTGTTTAACACGTAATTGGTGACATGCTTTTTGTTTTAAATTTTAATTTTATACCTTAAAACGATCTGGTTAGTATTAAATCTGACGAAGACAATGCTCTCACGTTATTAAAACAAAAAACGTTTAAAGCGCGTTACAACAAAATCCCGAAATCGGATTTATTTCTTTTATAAAACGAAACTGATAGCAGATAAAAAATATTATGAGACCTTTTGTTCATTAAGTTCTTTTATAAGGGAAAGAAAACTCACAACACTTATAATAATTTCGTTTAAGAGAATTTCCCGAATTCCTGCCGTATCTCCATTTCAGTTAAATACTTTTCTTTCGATGCTTTATCAGGCCATCCTCCATTTATTACGCATGAAATTCTAAAATGTAGATAATCGCGTGGCATTCACGACAATCCAAAGCTTTAAAATGTGTTTATTGTGTATTTTATTTGTATGCATATTTTTCGCATTCCTTTTCTCTCAGTGTGTGAATATATTTTATTTCGTGTCTAAATATACTTTTTACAAATTCTTATTCTTTTAACGATTTGGTCTGAAAATAGGGCTCACATAAATATTTTAATCAAACTAGTAAATATTCAGTCATTGCGTATATTAGTTAAAATTTTAAGCACTCAAAAAGGTATATGTTTATTTTTTTTACAGGAAAGTAATTTCATTTTTCTATTAACAATTTCATGCGCCTATATTTCTTGCAATTTCAAGAAAATATTACTTGAAGAATTTCCTTCTATAGAGGGTAACAGAACACTACAAACATGGAATGTTATAATTTGAAATAGTACTAATTATTTTATGCAAACATCGTCGATTATTGTTAATTATGTTGCTATTATTAGTACTAACAGAATTTAAATCCCCAACAACACCAGTTTAATAATTTATCGGCGCGAAGTACACCTTGCACTAGTGGTCTACAGATGGCGACATCAGACATCAGATGCTGTCACAAAATATCACATACGAACGGTGATAAATTTGAAATAATTTTTCAGTACTTGCTTTTCTCAAATTTAATTTTTTGCGTATTTACAAACATGTCGAATTCAAATGCCTAGACAAATAACAGATAAGGTACTGATTTATGGCAAGTCTGACAAGTGCATATTATCGTGTGGCAGCGTAATACCAAAGACGTTTTTTGTGTAGACAAAATATTATGCTGAATCCTCTTTGAACCACATCGAACAACTGTTGTAATGCCTTGGCGGTAAACATGTAGCAGCGGTTTTATGTTTTTACGTACATTTGCGTGTATTTTTTTGTTATCCTTTGCGGTTTTTCCCGAAGTGCCTCGTTGTAAACAAAAAGAACGGTAGAGGGAAGGATAGGTCCCAGTAACAAAAGTCTTTGCAATGGTAAGTCTTAATTTAAACAGAAAATGATTCAACTTTCTTAAAATCTCTCTAAATATCAATCCTTGAAATAAATATCATTAAGGTAGGTGCGCCTCCCTGTGCTACCATATCGTGTTTCCCATTTTGGTAATCTGTGTTTTGTAAATATTTTTTTCTTTCAAAGCAGCCTAAATTGATACACGGCGACCTGTCACTACCTTTGACACCTTTGACTTTGGTCGAATATACCTAACCGCGCGCCTGACAGAAGACCAGTGCCAAGGGTTTAATATAGATTTGCAAAAAAAAAAAATTTTCGCTTTATAAATAAGTTTGGGAATATTTTGATGGACGATTCCGTTAATTCTTATGTTAAGTTGAGTTGCTGCTAATATTTGGTTAATACTAACACTTTCTAACTCACCAGATTTGCTTCACCTAGAATTTTCATGTATAACACTTTGCTCCTGGTTGTTACAAACGCTCAGTACGGATGGGAATTTGTGTATAAATAGTTTTGCTTCTTGTCCCGACCTACATAATGTGTTACTACAAGTTAAATCAGTTGTTTATTGTAACCAAGGAGTCCCGTGATGTAGTTTAAATAGATCTAAATGTAAATCGGCACTAAGCGTCGTTGAAGGTCTGTCTATATGTTTTACTAGAGTCAGTTGGTACACCAACATAATGTCTATCTAGTCTCTCGAACTAAGCGGGAGAGGTTCGTGCACACACAAAATGAAATAAAGATTACTGTATACAGGGTGTCCTAATACTGGAACGGTTTTTTCTAATTTGGCACACTTGTTACTTCTTTAGAAACTTAGTTTCAGGTAAAATATTTCTAAAATTGTAGAACAATTTCCGGACTGGTCGCCATGTCGTCAGAAATGACTTTGAAACGTTATTTAAACCTTATCATATGTATCATACATCTAAATATTAGAAAGAAAATCTGGATTGCCAGATATTCGTTGGCTGATGACCTCACAAAATCCTAAGCGCCCATCGTGATCATCTTCGCTAAGCTCTTGAACTAATATACCTTTATATTTTTTGGAAGGTTGTATGTGCAACATATCACAATTTTTTTGTATTCAGTGTACATTCCATCACAATGTGAGTCAAAGCAACTTCAACTGCTTCGTTTCGTATTAGATTAATTTTATTTTTCTCAAAAACGATCAATTTTACGACTATAAAACAATCAGTTTTAAAATGGTCGCTGAATGACAAAAACCTCACACTGGAAAAATATTAAGGGCGACGAAGTTCAGAGGCGATAATCTTCAAAATGAATTGAACAAGGTCTCCTTTGATGTCTGGTTAAAACAATTGCAACACTCTGAGGTGTTGTTCATCGCACCTAAAAATTACTTTCATCGTTTGAAGAGTTAGAATGCGAGGGAAAAATATTTTACGCTTAATCATTTATCGATCTATATACAAATATAAAATACTGTTGTCGAGAATATTTTAAGTTGTGTTGTTGACTTAAACACCTACTGCGTTATTTAATCCCTTAATAATAATGCACACGATGTCCCAAATTCGTTGTAGATGTAGCTAATCACGGAAACTACAGGAGATAGCAGGATACGGTTTTCACATTTTCACAAGAAGCCGCAATCAGAATTTTCATAAACCTGCAAATGAATTACATAAAAATATACAGTGCGTTCCATGAAAAAAATTGTCATTGTCATATTTTAAAAGGACATTATGTACAACATGTCTCTAATATACGCCTACTGTAATGATACAAAAAATATAAAAATAAAATTTGGGACATGTGGTGTTAAGTATCATCTTGGGATTTGACAGGAACGACTAATGACGTCACCAATTATATTTTTTCCAGAAACACACCCAAATTTTTTTCCTGTTAAAAAGCTCTCTCTTTTCGAGAAGAGATTTTTTTCTGTATTTAAATTTAGTTTACCGCATCCTTCCATCTCTTTTGTTTCCGTGATACATTGCAACAACATCGAAATTGGAACACCCTATACACCCTAAAGCTAGCGATTAAATGATTATAAAAATATTTTTTTAGCTATTTAATATTTTGTTTCTAAACGAAGCCTTAAATCTTAATAAATTCGCCCCAGTTTCTAAAGAATCGTGGGACTGCGAAATCTGTGGATAAAAAATCCACCGTCTGACCTTTCCAAACCCTTGCGAAAGCGGTGCTTGCATGTAGCCGAGATTAAACTTAAATGACGCGTGTGGTGAATGAACTCCTATGGCGCACAAAAATAATTTAAACGTTCTTGTTCCACCTTGCCCATCCTAGAATGTGTTCTGTCTCGTCGTTCTAATTTGAAGGCCTTCCCTTGCCTTTATTTGACTTTAATATTCAACTGTGGAAAAAATATACCTCCTTATCGTCATGGGATATTCGTAATTCCGTGGTAGCTAGGAATCGATGGATTTACTATTCCAGAAATTTGACGCTTTTGGGTGGGGCTCAGTAAACGAAAATCGGAAATTGCTAGCCTGGGAGGGGACCTGATTCACTTAACATTTTTTAATATTCCGTGGACCCGTGATATTTAGCACACTTTGGTAAATGTCAGTCGTATTAGGGGCCGCATTGTGCTTTAAATAAATCCCAATAAACTTCATTATTCATACAGAAATCGATAACAATCATACTATGGTGCTCACTTTTGGGTTCGTTCAAATATTATTCTATGTGACATCTGCAGAAAATTATTTTATTCGTCAGATTGTTTTATAGTTATTTTTTATTCAAAATTTAAATAACTATTTAATAAAAAAATCTTGGATGTCCATACTTTCGGTCTATATACAGAGTGAGTCATTAATAATGATACATAGTATAAAGGCAGATTGTTAATGTCAAAATAAAGCGGTTGGGTACCACATGCCTTATTCAATTATTGCTCCTTTTCATTCTATAGGGTGTTAAAGTTGAAAAAATGATTTCGATTTTTTGCTCTATCCCTATTGTTTTGAAAATTTGTGGTAATATTTTTTAAGGTGGTAATTATGAATATGTACAGTGTTGAGGTCACGACTAGGGGGCGCTAGTTATACTGTATTGTCTATGTAAAAATATCTAACTTTTTGAATACTTTGGAATTTTTTAATAAGAAACTTTTGAAATATCTTAAATTCTAAATACAAAAGATATTCCTGTTACAAATCGATAAACAGTTTTTGAGAAACAGACGATTTTGACATTCGGCGGGAATTAAATTAGAAAATTACGGAGTTTTAAGATATCGAAACTGAATTAACAATAAAACGAACACTTCAACTGAAAATTTCATTATGCGTATCTTAATAAATTATTAATCATAAAAGATTCCGGAAGTGACCACCAGCGACTTCAATGCACTTTCTTAGCCTCTTATTTAAATTTTGTCTCACGTGGAATAAAGTTCTATGTTGCTTGATAATATTAACCGATTCTTGAATCTTTTCCCACAACTGTTCTTGACTATTAATAATGTCTTAGTAAACTAAAGATTTAACACAGCACGAAAAGTAAAAATCCAGCGGATTTAAATCAGGGCTACGTGCAGGCCAGGAAATTCGCTGCTAAGTCCAATCCAACGGTGTGGAAAAAAAAAACCAGAAGTTCGGCCGCAAATTTAAGGAAATATCTTCAAGTCATTAATTAGAAAATTTAAATAATTTTCTCCGCTTAGTGGACGTGGTAGTATGAACGGCTCCACAATATTATCGAAGGGAATTCCACACCAAATATTGATAGAGAACTCTTGCTGAAAATGCACTTCTCTTGGCAGATGAAGATTTTCTAGTTCCCAAGAATGACTATTTCTCCAATTAAAAATACCTCGTCGGGTAAATGTGGCTTCATCCGTACATAATATTATAATCATTTTGTTGTTGGCGATGAAACTGTGCAAACCGTAACCTAGAGGTTAGAGGTTCTTGTGGCATTAAATGTTGAACTGGAATAAAATGACAAGGATACAATCTTTCTTTCTGCTAATGGAAAACTGACTGATGCCAGTAGCTTCCGAAATTTTCCTTGTGCTTGTACTTGTGTTTTCAGCAATTCGCACTAAAACATCATCTTCTTGGTCCGCTGTTAATATTTTCGGCCTTCCAATGTATCTTTTTGAGCGAAATGATCCTATTTCAACTAATCTGTCGTACAATCCCTTAAATAGTCTATGATAGGGTTGTCAGTTATCTCGATATAATTCCAAGTCGCTGCTGCACGGCGACAACTAAAATTTTCTTGGGCAAATACACATATCACGCCCCCTAGTCGTGACCTCAATACTATTTACAAATTCGTAATTGTCTCCTCAAAAAACATAAACCTACAAGTTTTCAAAACAATCGGTCCAATTTCCGATTTTCGATCTGCTACCATACGCGATACCACTCCATACCATAACGCCTACTGTATGATGGACATGACGCTCTCTGTCAAATTGGAAATCGCGTCTTTCACCACGTCGCCTTCTCACCTTTGCACGACCATCGTGCATCCCCAGGCAGAAATGTGATTCGTCACTAAAGATGACCAACCGACGATCTTCACGCTCTGTGGATCCTCTACGACGACCAGTGCCTCGTTCTCAGTCCAAGGCCTTCCTGAGTCCACGTCTGGTAACATTGTACTATGGTACGTGAGGATCAGTAAATCCTTCCAGAAATTTCTACCACCGGTTTGTAAAGGTCTCTATACCTAACTATTTCCGTGCTACATTTAAGCATTCAATTTCTAGTAGACAATGAAACTTCGATGTGTTGTCATCTTTTATATTTGATTGCAGTTGCACCAAGTGTTCCATTTTTCCGGTTACATTTTACCAATCAATAGTCAAGTTGCGATTGGTTTACATAAAAATAACTTTAAATTAGTCTCAAGTGCTTTGAAAATAGTACACAAAATTTTATGCATTTTTAAACAAGTTATTTGCTGAAACTACTAGGACTGCTGACTTCTTACAGAACGTCAAATCAGCCAACGTTAGATCTGTTGATGCAGAAGATCTCAACATCAGATATAAAATTCTTTGCTGAAACGGTTTTGGTTATAACAATTATCCTATGTTATTTCAGAATGCAATCTAGAACTTGCTCATTTTTCTATAATTGTAAAGAATCAGTTTCAAGCGGATTCCAAAATGTTTCTGTTGTTATAACTTACTAATGCGCATGATCAAATACAGGGTGTTCTAAAAGTCCATCATAAAACTCCGGGAGGTTATTCTACGGATTAAAATAATAGCAGTATGTACGTTTGCAAGTTACAGTTGGTCAAAGTTATTTTTTTTATGTATACTGGTTTGTATAAATCCATCATAGTAAAAAGTAATTGTGAATTAGAAGAAAAATATTAGAGATAAATACAGATAACTTTATATCGGGTGAAAGGTAATGAAATGTGTTATCTGTTGACGTGAAAAAAATATGTGGGTTCCATTTAAAAAAATCAAGTTATCCATGATTGAAGTTATCAAAATTAGAGCGACGATATCAGCCATAACAAACAGAGTTCATAATTGACTTTCTAGTTCTTGGTAGCATGGAGGGTGGTCAATAATTTCTCCCAATCACAACCTCCTATGTTGCCGCCCACCTCTGATATTCAGCTGTTTCTAGACATCAACTTTTTGACAAAATATCGAATAACGTCCAAACGGTACGTTTTAGGCACCAAGTATGGTACATGAAGTCACACTAGAATTGACCGAGGAATACAAATATGCAATAATATACAGGGGGTTCCATTAAAAAAATGCAATTTTAATATGAATCACCCTGTATATATCTAGGAATTCCAGTAAAAATATTTTTAGTTTGTAGCTCTTACTAACCCCCACCCCCCCACCAACATAATCCATAGAATTACCTCCCGGAGTTTCCTGACAGACTTTTAGAACAACCCTGTATATTTCTAGCAGCCTGTTAAAGTAACCTAAAGTATACATGTCGATATAAACTGCGGTATTTCGTTTTATCATTATATAATCGACAAAGATCCACGAACATGCTCCGTCCTGGCGACATAGATCTATCAAAATTAAAATATTATAACGAGGGAGCCTTGACCTTAGTTAATATCGATTCCCTGGAAAAATTCATTTATCTTTCAACGGTGTTGTAGTATATCATTTATAACAGAGGTGTGTATGTTTAATTATTCATTTGTAATGGCAAGCTTCGTACGTTTTGGATTAAATTATTGTACTGGTATACAAACTAGACACACTTGTGTGTACTTGTCCGTCGGATTTTTTGAGAATTGGTTTTTCATTCAAAACTTCCATCCATTTGATGTTACAAGAAAAATTAACAGTATGAAAAATGTTACTCATACATTATATTTCAACGTCGCTGCTACAGTCTATATATATTTTATAAAAGAAATGGATTACTTACATTATTAATACCTATTAGCGTTTGTGACGATCGATCGTGTGGGATTTGATATTCAGTATGTGCAACGTTCATTGACATACGTAAGACGCACCAGCTGCAACCGACTGCAGTGACATCTGCGATCTATCTCCGTAAACTAAACTGTCAGGGCAAACGTAATTTATAACAAACTGATACAAGGCTCTGTATATACACTACGTGACAAAGAAAGGTAAACGCTCACTTAATATCATTTTATTTTGATTATTTTGTGCATTTGTTTTGTGAAGCTTGTTGCAGACGACATTTTTTACAGCTGATTATGCCTAGAGTACGTAGATTTCGGTAGATTTCCCAGTTTAATGATTTTGAGATGTTGGGCTGCGCGAAGCAGGTGTATCGCCGAGAAAAATTTCTAGAAGGACTAACAGATTCTTACGTACAGGGTTACTAGGCATGGACTAAACAATCGTGGGTTCTCAAAGCACTATTGAACCAATTTTTGCAGTACCTTCTCTCATCTTGCTGAAAATGTAACCAAATTAAAAACAACCAGTAGGAAAATTAATTATATTGATTTGACATTTGGTAGAATATTGTCTTGTGAAGATATAGTTGAGATATATTCAAGTACTAATTTTGACACCTTAAACTTTAGATTTAGAGACGGTTAAGAAAAACCCTATAAAACCTTATTCAATGTAACAATTTAAAATCCTGTGTCTGAGGAAAACTTGAACTACCTATTCTTCCAAGAGGAAATCGCCCCTAGCGTAGCTTAAAATCTTCTGTAGTAGATTTCCACAATTCCTTCAACAATTGTCTAGAGAAGTAACTCTAACACTGTATGAAACATAATTCTGTTGGCTCAAACAATGTTTATTCATTTATTTAGAAACCTTCTAATAGCTTACACATGGAAACACGGAAAATAAATAATAATTTATTTATACTAATGAGCTGCTTGTTAAACTTGCTCTACACTTCCGAGCAAAGCGTAAAGACGGTAGTACGCAATTTATTTTATATAGACTTTGAGCGACCTGGGGGTTATTCGCCATAAAACATATGGTAATGGTTATATCCTCAAAACCATAATACTCAGGCTCAAGACGGGAATAAAGACAATTTTACAGTTGGTCAATTTACGACATATCAAGCCTCATACCTGCGCCTTTCGCGTAAAATAAGCTTTTTCATTTAATTTTAAGGCGGTAATAAATCAACAATTTTATTGGAAACCGAAATAGACCAGCTAGAACAGTGCCAATCATCCTTAGAACCTGCGCAAGCTTTTAGACTAATTATTTCTATAAACATCATGTGCCTACTTTTAAACAACTGAATGCTATTTGTATTGAAAAATTTATTAGGCTTGGGTTCGCGTTTTATCAATTTTATGAAATGATACAAATTGATTCTCCTAATATTTTTAATATTGGAATTTTATTTTAAGAAAAAAAAACACTGCAAAAACAAGTTTGGTATTGTATGGTTCCATATTTTGAGAACGTCGCTTATTGGTATTGCCAGCACTCACAACAAATTTGTAAGCATATTACGGACATATTTGCTAAACATTTTGTATTTTTAGAGAACACTCTTTTTGTGACTAGTGTACATTTACTCTAAATGGAAAAGTAAACCGTTGGATGCACAACAATCACAACCAACATGTAGTCCTTTTAGATAACGAAGATACCTAGAAATTATCAGATATCCAGTTCCAATTTAAGTATTTTTATATCCGAATCCAGACGATCCAGACATTTCTAGTGATACTACTTCGTTAAAACAGAACACCAAGTCATTACGCTTGTCCAGTTCACGATTATGTAGACAATTTTTCCTAACCGATGGATTGGAAGGCGCCAAAGAGTGGGATCTCCCCAATCAATTTAATTTCCTTGGAACGTATGACTTAAATAGTCTCTTACATTGTGACTAAAATGAGCAGGTGTCCCGCCGTGCATAAACCATAAATGCCAGCGACCATAAAGAGGGACAGCTTCTAGAAAGATATACAGATTTTCCTGTAAAAATTCAGGTATGCTTGCCCATCTAATCTTTTCGTCTGAATCCTACTGCTGGTAACACGATGCATGAATAATGTATGGATTTTCATCCGCCCAAAAATGATCATTGTGACAATTAAAAACATTGTTTCTGGTAATTGAACAAAATGAAAGAAATTAAATGCCGATCGTCTGCATTCTTTTGGTTTAGGCATTGACAATACTGCAGTCTGACTGGAAAATCAGTTTCAGAGAGAGCTTGAACTTTCTGCAGATGATAAGCATATAGCTGTTGCTCTTGGAGGATTCGCCATACATTAATATGGTTCATATTCCCTAATTCATTTGCCAGACGCCTTGTACTTATTGAAGCATTTTGTTCAACCGCTTGTAAAACATTTTCCTGATTTTCCACTGTTCGTGTAATTCTTTGCGCCTCACAATCTACAAAATTCCCTGTTACTTTTCCCGTTTCCTTCAAACGTCTATGAACATTCGAAAAAATGTTTGCACAAGGTAATTGGCGGTCAGGGAATGCATCTTTACAGAGACGCCTCGCTTCATTCGAATTTCCGTTTGCTTTTCCATATATAAAGTGTATGTCGGCCAATTCTTCAAAGGAATAATATACCATGTTTACTTATTTTGTAAAAGAATGTATTAAAACTAACTTAAACACTTTTAAAGCAAGTCATTCGACACTTTGTGTTATCTTTTATTGTTTAAGGTTGACATGGAATTTATGTTAAACTGGCACATGCCACCTAGATTATTGTTTTTTAATTAGAATTCCAAAGTTGGTCTATTGTAATGATTAATAAATTAATTTTTATCTCGAAAACGGTGCAGAAAAAGTCTAAGAGGGACTTCTTAAGCAGAATTAACTTGGCTTTAATAGGGCGACACCAATTTGTCCAAAAATCAGTGACTCCAATTTTTTTTGGAAAAAAAAAATATTTAACGACACGAACGCCACTGCTGCTAATATATTACAAGAGAAATTTATTCACGTAAAAGTAACTCTTCACTATACACTGTTGTGTACCAAATTTCATATCGATGGGTTTTCGAGAAAGGAAGACATTTCCAGACACATGTTTATATAAACTTTTTTTCTTATTTTTAAACATACCTGCCCCTAGATTTTCTTAACATCATTATGCAACCTGTATACGTATTTATTATTGTCTTTAATTACACTGGAATTTTACGGAGAAGTACTTAATTTCTATGATAGAGGTATGTACGTTCTGTCATTAAAAATAAAGTATTTAAAACAAATCCTAACAATATAAATGATTTGAAAAAGTGACTACAACAGAAAGGAGAAGAATAGCAGCTGATATCTTGAACAATATTAAAAATACATTCCGTCATAGATTGGAAGTGTTATTCTTGCATTTCGAATTGCACGCACAACAAAGCAAGCTGCAATTCGTTACGATATCGTTTAACTTTCATCCGATTCATAAAATTTTACAACCTGATTCTAATAATCGAGTAGCGCTTTGTACACAGTCACGTACTATTTTAATAGTTTATGCAAGCTGCAGCTGAGATGCTTGATGTATATTTATACATAGTAATATATATTTTATTTTGATACTTAAAAAAATAAATTATTGCACTGCAAGATTAGTTTCTATGATTCAGTTTTTGTAGCAAAGACCTCAGAACAACTGATAGACAGAAGCATAGAACACACATCTTTGTACAGAGTGTCACAACCTTTAAAGTGTGTTGCAAGAGGTTTAGATATTAGTCCTCTTTTGAGTTAGATGAGAATACGAACCGTATGGTATGTCGCAAAAACAAATTAAGATTGTTTATCTCTCATCTTCCGAACGAAATGAATGTTTTCATTGAATCTAACATCATTTTACACTAATCTAATTGTTATTTCTATCGATTAACTCTGTGGGAGTTAACGGTCGACCTATGCAAGCCGATATCGATTGTGAAAGCATAATAAGGAAAACCGTTTGTTTGCATGAAAACTCCCCATCGGGAGTTATTCACTAAAATTAGACTAACAAATGAACTTTTAGCTTAAATATATGCATTAAACTCATTTAAATTATTTAATTACGAACTGGAATGCCAGACCCAACAAAATTAAAAAAGCGTTACCGCGGGGAACGGCCCTAATAGTATTACAATGTATTTTGCCACTTTATCAATTATTCATATTGCACACGTATTTTGTCGTTTTGATTATTCACCGTTTTCTTCAAGAGTTACAAAAAAATGTTTGATACTGCATAAATTCACAGTCCTAGATAGAGCTCACAGCGTCAAATAGATGAAGTTTACAACCGAAAATGTTATATTCGATGTACCTAATAGTAAACATAGGATTCTTGATCGTGTAATAATCTGGTGGCCGCATAAGGTCAAACAGATCCCTTACAATGGAGAAATCGAATAAACTTTCTACTAGCCTGAATCGATGTAACAAAACTTATGGTTGCCAATGGCTGCCATACTGTCTTGGAAGGAAAAGTCACACATTTGGCATTCTACTATATCAGGAATAACAATGAGTGGAGGATCGAGCCTTACAAGAAGGGATACTAATCATAAATACGTTATTGGAGTTAATCCTGGAATTGAGGTCTGACACAATGACGTAGAATTTAACTCAAGAACTGAATAGGAAATCGAAATGAATGTCAGTTAATACATAATGCACTGGAAAGATGGCTGGTTCAATATTGGCTCAGGTGACAAGGCAGCTATAGCCTGTAGTACTCTAGGCTGAAATTTTTACTAAAAGTACGTGTTTAGCAGAGAATTTGCGAAGGAAATAAACACATAAGCTCATCTTCTCAGAGAATCAGGCTGTAATAAAAGCCTTAGACTCAAACAAGGTGTGCTCAAGACTTTTTTGAGATTGTCTACAATTGCTAGAAACTGGTAAGTACCGATCCAGTTAGGCTGCGTTGAGTACCAACATATAAAGGAATTGAAGGAAATTAAAAATAGATGAACTTGCAAAAAGAGGATCTGACACATCCTTCCTTTCGATGTTATAAAGCAGGTTCTGGAAAAGTGGGTTCAAAATGAACACTGTGAATGCTGGAGCTCAAGACCAGGGTAGACTCAAGTAAAAAATATTCCATGTACCTAATAGTAAATAATTGATGGTGTAATCATGTGGTGGTGGTATATGGTCATGGACAGATCTCTTGCAACGGAGAGACCGAATAATCTTCAGAGACTAGCCTGAATCGATGTAACAGAAATTATGGTTGTCAACAAATCTGCACCACTACATATTGCACTGGAAGGAAAAGTAGGAATGGAATTCTATTATTTCAGGATTAACAATGAGTGGATCATCAAACTTTACAACAAGGGGTACAGATCATAAATACATTATTATTGCAGCTAATCCGGGAGATGTGGTCTAATACAATGATTGCAGAATTCAATTTGAGAAATTGGTTCAATGTTGGCTCAAGTGACAAAGAAGTTATAGCCTGTAGAATTCTACTGAAATTTTTACTATAAGAATGTATTTGACAGAGAATTTGCGAAGGAGCTAGACATAAGCTCATCTTCTCAGATAGTCAGACTGCAACGAAGGCCTTAGACTCAAACAAGATATGTTCAAGACTTGTTTGAGAATATCTACAATTGCTAAAGAAACTGGTAAGTACCAATTCAGTTAGGCTGTGTTCAGTACCATCACGTAAAGGAATTGAAGGAAATTAAAAATAGGTGAACTTGCAAAAAGGGGATCTGAAAGATTCGATCAGAACCTACTTTTGGCATTCCCTTCAATATTATAAAGCAAGTTTTGGAAAGGTGGGCCCAAAAATAACGCTGCTAATGCTGAGGTAGACTCAAGCGAAGAGAAATCTTTCCTTCGCTTTTTGAAGCATTGGCTCACAGGCGGAAGAAGAAAACGTATTACAGTATAATAAGATGGCGATTCGTTATTACTAAATATAATGTTATGTAAATGCAGACTTAGATACTGTTATTGGTCGTTGATGGTACTGCCAATATGATTACACATATAGAATTTATTATAGAAATTATAATAGGATTCCTTTATTTTGTTAATTTATGTGTGTATATAATACGATTGTGAAAAAATCTGACAATTTCCTTTAACTGCAATGTCGCCTATTATTTTAAAAAAAGGAAGTGGTAGGAAACGAAGCATTAAGGATAATCTAAGAAATCGTGATGTTTCACTTAAATGGATTAACGTGAGTAATAAATGGAAACACTTTTATTTAACCCTTAGCGCAGTTGGACCCATTAGTAAATAAAAAGTATTTTATTTTCTCAACTCAATTATGAGGAAACTTAAGCTTCAAAATTCAATTTTTCTTTTCCATTAATACAAATGTGACAATGCTTTTATTTGCCTTAAAACTTAATAAAAATTTATCTGTTCAAACACCAAGCGAGGCTTTGATGCTTGATGAAGACCTACTTTGAGAGCAAATGAGGTTAACGATCTGTAAAAATTGATTCGGGGAATGTAAATGCCAGCAGGAAACAGTTTTCAGTCGTGCCAAAGTAAAATTGCATGTATACCTTGTTTGAGGAGTTAAATTTCCTAATTACAAATACGACATAAAGCTTTTAGTCTCGCGTGTGTTTGTGAGCCTTCGACGGTATCATTTAGGAAGAAAGCTAAACCATCCTCTGCATTAGCTTTTAGTCAATATATTATTTATGTCATTTAACTTACCCTGCCATTTAGAACTTCAATAACGTAATTAATGAATTTTATGCTTTAGAAAAGGCAGTGTCAAAAATAAAATAAATACAATTTTTGAAAACAATTAAATCAGATATGTATGGAAAACTATTGGTCGAAATTATTAAAACAATTACACGAAAAACATTAAAAAAGTCAATTAATTAATTAAAATGTCTATAAATGTTTCCAAGGCTCTGTTCAGCAGAGGACAACCGCAGTCTTTCACTACTTCACTTTATACAACTTGAATTGCATTTTTATTTAGGTAAATAGGAAATTTTATTAATAATTATAGACTACACTGGCGACACAAACACACGAAATTTACCAACCTCTACCATGCGAAAATGACAACTGATGGATGAAGAAAGGAGAGCCGCGTGCATCTATATTGAAGGCATAAGAAAACGGACCCGAACGATGTTCGACTTATTCCGCCGGTAACGTATTAAACGGGAATTTGAACTGCCAACTATTTAGCTGTCGAGTGTGCTGATTACAGCCTATCTGATGTCGGCGCTGAATACTGCGGATTGCATTTATTATAAAATTCTCATAATTTCCTATTGATTACACCAGGTGTTCATAAAAATGCAAATTTAATTATTGTTTATGTTATTATTTAGGGGTCATGCAGCTCTGCAGCGCTTCTTATTGCATAAACATTAAAGACAAAGTTATTACACCTAAATACGGTAGGTCATGATTCGGATTGCGAGATTGTTGATCACTTAATTGGCATGTCTCGGACTGTTTTTTGTTGACAGCACGAGGTTTTTTTTATTACTGTTTATATTTAAATACAAAAAACGTTTCAGCCTCTCTTAATAATTTAATCTAGTGAGTATAGGATTTTACTTCACTATTTATGTAATGAAATGTGAATGGTTTATTTTTATCCGTTGGAGTTTTGTAATTTCAATATAAAATATTTTGTGCTTTTCTCCTAAAATTATGACATTATGACTAAATTACCCTGTATAGAGTTATAACCCCCTTCCCCTACTTCAGTGACTATACTGAAAAGACCATATATATTTTTAAAACTTATAAACATCCAAATAAAAAAAAATATATAACAAAACTACAAATTTATACATTTGAAACTGTAAAACTTCATGAACTTTGTGATGTAGTGAAATTCACTACTCAATTTACTCTGTAAGTTCGCTTCAAATGTGAAAGATACCTTTTAAATATTTTTATAATTTTCACCATATGTCCTTACTTCATAAAAAGTCGAGTAGACACCCACGTTTTATAGATGTCTGGTACAAATCTAAATATTCAAAATGTTCTGTTTTACCGACGTATATGAGGTAAAGCATTAACCCCTACAACAGACCGGTGCCCAGCCCTTTTCCCATTTTTTCCGCCCAGTGTCATTTATCTTTGTATCATGTAAAAATTCGGCTCTGCCTTAATCAATTAAATATTCATATGCGTCCCTAAAGCTTCGAGTGCTGACGTCTGCGAGAGGGCGTGATGGATTTTAGACGTTTTGCATAAGCGAAAGATAAAGAAAAGCAAAATAAAACCGCTCATCAACAGAAAATTGTGGTAATTTACAGGCAACGATCGATTTTTACAGCAACATTTTTAGTCCCGTACGAGGTCGCACATGACAAGTGTGTATACACTCGGTGATGTAAAAAAATTAAAACTAATTTTTCAACAATGTTATACGTGTTTCAAATTGAAGATACGTATTAGTTTTTCCAGAATTTTACTACAGTTTCGAATATATTTTTGGTTCATTCTATCTACATTTTAAGATAGCCAAGAAAAAATCAGCTGGTTGTAAATCAATTTCCATCTTGTTCAGATCAAATTCATTCATTTGTAAATCAAATTCAATATCATGCCAATTAAATTTATTCGACTTTATATGAATTTATCCTATGTTCGCGAATCTAATTCAACATTCTGAAAATCTAATTTAACTTACAGATCAAATTAACTCAATTAAAAACCAATTGTTCCATTTACAAATCAAATTCACTTGCTCACAAATCAAATTAAAATTTTTGCAAATCAAGCCAAGTTCTACGCAAATTCAAATTTTTACAAATCAAGCTCACTAGTTTGAAATCCAATTCAACTTTCGCAAATCAAATTCACTCGATTGTAAATCAAACGAACATAGTCGTTAATCAAATTCAATATTTTACAAATCAAATTCAATTGTAGGTTCAATTCAACTCTCGCAAATCTAATTCACCTGTTTGTAAATCAACTTCAACCTGCTGTAAATCTAATTCATCGTACTGACAATTAAACTCAACCAATGCAAATCAGATTCACTCGATTGCAAATCAAATTCATCTGCTAGTAAGTCAAATTTAATCTTTTGCGAACAAAATTTACCAATTTTTAATCAAATTCAAGTTTTTAAATCAAGTTTAGTAATTTGTAAGTCAACTTGCAAATCAAATTCATTTGATTGCAAATCATACTGACCCATTTATGAATCAAATTAAATATTTTACAAATCAAATTCACCCGTTTGTATATCAAATTCACTTATTTGTAAATCAAATTCAATCTTTTGTAAATTAAATTTATTAATTTCTAATCAAATTCAAACTTTTGCAAATCAAGTTTAGTCGTTTGTAAGTCGATTTCAACCTTCTGTAAATCAAAGTGATCTTTTTGTAAATCAAATTCAATAATTTACAAATCAAATTCAACTGTATGCAAATCAACATTTGATTCGAATCAAACTTACCCATTTCTAACCAAAATCAATCTTTTGCACATTCAACATGCCGGGACTAAAATATTGGCTTAATATTTTACAAAAATATAGTTGAACCGTTTCATTTCATCATTCCCGCCAATATGATTGTTCTAGATTTAGTTTCTGTTACGAAAAGGCAGTAAACGAAAACTTATTTATATAACAACCCTTTAATATATTTGTTTAGTTGTTTTTACAAGAAAGGACTCTATTAGGCCAATCAGGTTGGGAAAAATCGCAAAAACGCAGTGAGTTTGATGTGATAACAATTACATTAGATTAACAATTAATTTGAATATATAATATTTTGTATACAAATATGATGATGACACTGTACATGACCTCAAATTTGAGACAGCACTATGTTGTTTTAAAAACTGTGCAAATTTCGACAATTCTCTATGCAACAGTACATTTTGTAGTATCATGCACTCTATATTTTCCCAGAATATATCGATTCCCCTTTTTTATCTTTCCGAATATTCAGAAGCAGTATACTAGAAAATCAAAGACGGCATTTGGTAAGAGTTGAAGGACAATATAATTGCCAATTATAAGGAAAATATCTGTGTTACAAAAAAATTACACAACGATATTCTTTCTTACCAATAATGATGAATATATACAAAAAATATTAGTGTGCTTACTTCTCAGTTTTATTTCCTTGTAAAATGATATTATACTTATTTATTTATGAAAGTCTGCGGTTAATAGCTCACTTTGATAGTTTATTTTAAAAATAATTAAAACGGGAGTTTATAACATAGATACCCATGAAAAAGTCAGATAAATTTCGAATATAATAGCTGAAAGCGTATTTTTAGTATAATAAATTTAAACGTTTGTTAAATTATAAACGAGAATTTTAATATTTTACTTTAACAAGTTGGTAAGGCTGCTGTCTTTCGTTTTCATACATATTTTTATGTTATACATCCAGTAATTTCAAGAATCCATTTATTTTCTTACTTAACAAATATTCCTCAAGGAGAACCACAGTCCCCGGAGACATTTCTTTGCTGCATATACCAGGGACCTTTATTATATTTATTTTTATATTAGACGCCGTTATTTTTTGCTCCCTACGTCTTAGCTTAATTGGCGTCAGGTTATATTTTCAGTTTATTGAACCATGCCAGATACTGTTTCAGTAAAAATATGCCGTTATTCCATTTTTTTTTTGTGTGTTAAAAACGTGGATTACTTAGGAAAGAAGTAGAAGAAGAATCACATTTCACAAATAACTTTTAAGCAGACAAAAATTATAAAAAACAATTTTGAAATAAAAATAAAAATTAGAACTGGAATTGGAAAGTTTAAAAGTACTATTTAGTTTGTGGAATTTGGTAATAGCTACACACAACGTCAAAAGTTGGAGCTTGTTAAATAAATATTTTTGTCGGAAAAACCAAATACATTTATAAAAGTATATTGTTTTCTGAATCTTTTTTCGTGAAAAGAATATATTCGATAAACTGACACCATAGATCGACCATAGACACAAAATTTTCCCCTAATTCATTACGTAGAAGGTAGATAATGGGCACAATAACTTGTCCTATGTAAATTTGACTGGTCATATTATGTGGTATGCAAATTAATGGGGTGCGGCGATTGAACATTATTCCACCCCAAAACATTACGGTGTCCCCTTCATACGGAGCAATTTTACGGGGAAAATGAAGTCGCTATTGACGATCTGGTTCTCTCCAGACTCTTTGTCGTTTGTCATCAGTAACCAGCCTAATTCTGGTTTTATCTGTAAATAAGACCCACCGCCCCTGGCGTAAAAGCCGACCCTCTATGCTCTCGCGCCCACTGGAGACGGGCAGCACGATGCCTTGAAAGTAGAGTGGAGACCCGTAATGGACTTCTAGCACGTAAATTTGCGTTGTGGAGTCGTCTTCGAATAGTAGGTATCGATATAACACGGCGAAACGTACCTTGAAAGTGGGCATTGAGAGCTGAAACTGAAGACGTGCGGTGAAGTTTCAGCCGAATAATTTTATATACAGGGGTCCACGGCTTTTGACGTTGTGTGTATTTTTTACTTTAATGTCAATTTAAGAAATAATCTAATAGGGACAAGTCAATTCAATAGAAGATGCAGGATATGTACTATACTATAGTCTAAATACTATATTCTTCATTTCTCGAAAACGGATCAAGATATTAAGATGAGATTTAGTACACCACATAGTGAAGGGCTACTTTTACGTGCATAAATTTCTCTTGTAATATACTAGCATCAGTGGCGTTCGTGCCGTTAAATACTCATTTTAAGTAAAAGCAAAAAAATAAAATTGTACGACACTGATTTTTGGACAAATTGGTATAACTCTCTTAAAGTCAAGTTATTTCTGCTTAAAAAGTGCCTCTTGGACTGTTTACTCCTGACGCATTCTTGTAAAAAATTGGCCGACATACATTTTATGTTGCATTACGTCTACTCAGATTCCTTTCTGTCGGATAAGTCGTCGGTTGCCTGGCCCCCTATGAAGAGCAAACAAGATTAAACGCGTGTATGTCTATTGTGCCGCTAATGAATGACTTTGATAGTTTACTATAAATATTTATATTTCTGTATGTAAATAATTAAATACTACTGAATGCAGAATGTGCTATTTCCGTATGTATGCCTTAATATTTTTAACCACTAATTTCCGAACTCCCTGTATATGTATAAGTAATGAATGACATAAATCCTACAGTCCAATTAGAATACATGGCCTTGTACATCTTATCACGTGATTCCTGTTGTCTTTCTGATATTTTATTGAACTAGGTCAGACAAAACGAGGAACACACACCTCATTTGAATTTCTCTGAAGGTACAAGCGCGGCTTTGTGGAGCTGTATAAAGAAATGTGCGGAAAGAAAACGGCAGAATAATAGACTTTCGCAGGCCCAACAATAATGTCTCCATATATATTCGAAGCATGCTCTTCCAGTGCGAAGTCGATTTGGTAATTTTTTAATGTAGCTTTCGTACTGGTGTATGTAATCCCAAAACGGGGAAGTCCCCCCTTAGGAAATATGCACTGAATTGGTGAGGATATTGTTTATTTATCCGCTCTCCTAGGGATTATGTTGGCTGAGTGTTTTGGGTGTAATGGAAGACATTTGTTTCGCAGCTTTCAAGCAACGTCGTCCCTTTTCAATTTCAGTTCGTAGGGCGACGACACTCCCAGATTTAACACGCATTGAGTTGACACCGCGATTGCTTCCACCTAGAGGACGACAGCTCAAATATTAAATAAATATTTACATATACAGGGTGTTAATAAAGTTCCGCAGAATATTCGTAATTCCCTTAGAAATTTTTCTTTGAATAAGTGCAGGTTTTAATTTGTGATTCTATTGCACACAAGAAATTTATCAATAAAATAAATTATTTTTTTGTCTTACTGCCAAAAAAGACTTTTTTAATCGCTATTGAAACGCAAAATTAGCCATTAGGAATTTTGAAAAAAGTGCAGCTTTTAATTTGTGACAGAAATTTTATACCTATTCAAAAGTAGGTACGATCTAACAAAATCTATTGTATATAAGAAATTTATTTAAAAAAATTGTTCTAAGAAATTCTTAGATCAGTAATTCAATGAAAAATTTATTTTATGTCCGGCTGTCAAAAAAAACGACTTTTTTAGTCGTTATGAATACGAAAAAATAGCCATTAGTTTTTTTGAAAAATTTGAGACAGAAATTTTATCGCCACCCGGTATATACCTGCTCCATTCCAAGCTGTCTCTTTTATTTGCGGCTACCGTGATTTTTTTTCGCTTCACTTTCATATTTTGCATTAATGCATTAATTTTATTAATAGAGAAGTAATAAAGAATATAACCTTACGGCTCCATTTATTTTATATCGATGTTTATATTTTCTGCATTATCGAATATTTATGATAGTAATAGATTTATTAAATTTACTAAAAGGCGAAAAAAATTATTCAGACGTAAATTTGAATGTTATTGGAATCATAATTTCATTTATGTCGGTTGTTTCCTAAGCCTATGAAAACGGTTTGGTCAGTGGCGTAAGTGGGGGAGAGAGGTTGCCAGAGCCTCATTTTTACTTTCCTAATACAATGGGGAAATTGCATGATTTTTGCAAATACATGCTGAATAAATAATGTATTATTTCAATCGAAATAGCGTTTGTTCTAGACAATTCGTGGAAAAACAGGCCTGAAAACAGTATTTAAATATTCAATCTGGCCACGCCCACCACGAAACGGTTATCCCCACAGCGTAGACCTGTGACGTCACACGCCGTTCCCACGTGCATACCTAAATACAGCGGTGTGCTTTAATTCATATTTGTATACAATTTCCATGATTTTGGACAACACAGTACATATGTATAGAAGAGTTAATTTGTCATTTGTGATATTATTAGATGTTATTGTGTTAAATAGACATTGGTATTGAATAAAGTTGCAAAATAGACTCGTAAAATGGGCACAGAAAGTGCATCTCATGCTGCATTATTCCATTATGTACGAATACAGTATACATCGCTTAATAAAAAATATTTTTCCGTGCCAAAAATTGAAAAGACTAAAAATATTATGTAGGGCGATGAAGTGTGACGAAAGGAAGCATTGCAGGATGGTTTGTGAAGACCATTTTAATATAAATTTTATTGAAAATACATATAGGTTTAAGTGCATTGAAAAAATTAATAACAAAAGTTGTAAAAAATCAAACTTTTCAATTAAGCTACCAGAATATACAGGGTGTTTATTAATTGAATGCCGATACTTAAGGGTGTGAATCCTTCGGCCATTTTAAGAAGAAAACTTAATGTCAACATATGTCCTAAACCTCTTAATTTTTGAGCAACAGGGTGTTACAGTTTTAAGAAAAAATATACTCTTTTATTGTAATTTTCTTATCACTCCATATATTTTTATGAAATTTTGTACACACCTATTAATCATTAAGGAGCATTGTTTGATGTAAAAAATGTTTTAAAATCTTTGCGCCAATGACGTCCGTACGAGGTTTGAACTAAATATTTTTGAAGAAAAAAATGGTACGTCACTGCTTTTTCTAAAAATTAAAATTATTGTTAAAATCTCCATTTATTTTACAGCAAATTCGGTCCCTAGACTTACTCTCGTACGAGGCACCATCTTCACGTAAAAAATTAAAACCAATAAAGTTTTTTCCTCAAGTTCATTAAGACTGCTTTTGATATTTTGTTGCCATTTTGTAGACACCTACCGTGCTCCTTAATGATTAATAGGTGTGTCCAAATTTCATAAAAATATCTGGAATGATAAGAAAATTATAATAAAAAAGTAAATTTTTTCTTAAAACTGTAACACCCTGTAGCTCAAAAATTAAGAGGTTTAAGACATATATTGATATTAAGTTTTCTTCTTAAAATGACCGAAGGATTCACACCCTGAAGTATCGGCATTCAATTAATAAACCCCCTGTATATAGGACGTTTAGAAAATCAATGGTAAAGCAAACTTACTTTTTTGATTTATTATATTCACCGCTTCATTCCGATTCCAAATAACATGTTCTATATTTGCTCCTACCATTTACGTATGTAGAATATTATTTGAGACATTTATAAAATTTTGCTATCTGACTTCACTACATTAAATTACCTCTTTATTCTAAAAATATAATAAACAAAAATAATAAAGGATTTTTAAAACGTCACACCAATGATATCGCGTTTTCGTCTACGTGTTTTTGTTTACATTCTATAGCAATTTATGTTAATATTTTAAATATTCTGTGATTATTGCCGCCAGACACATGTTCTGACATTTCAATATGTTTGAGAGATTACTCTGTAATACATTTCAAACCAATGTAAAATTCTTGCAACTTCCCCATCGCCGCAAAGTACTATTTTTTTATAAAACATCATAAACAGTATACCGGTAATCAATAAAGATTTATGTTATTATTTCTACATAGTAGCCTGACTACATTTTGAAATATTTGAGGTTGTTTGCATTCCGAGAGTTTATTTACTTCGGAAAGCGTCCAGTGGCATATATTACGCGTATAAATAAACCAAAACTTCCCAAGCTATTAATTATAAGTTTATCACAGCCTCGTATACGCTTGATTTACTCCATGTCATACGTTGTAAGTGAGAACTGGATATTTTTAGAGGGAATAAACAACTTAATATCGTTGCACGTTTTTCTCTGTTACAACTTACTTCAGTTAAGTAGCAAGCTACTCCCTTTAAGCGGCATATTGCAATTAAATGGTGGGTACAACTCCAGCGGAAACTTTTATCTACTTTTTGTGTTCACTAAATTATTCATGACCTAATTTATGCTTTTCGGATAAGGATAAAGTTCAACTTCATGTTTTTAAAGTTTTAAATATACAGCGTGGTCAAAATTTAACACTTATAATGTAGAATATAATATTCTTGACCATAGATTTATTTATATAGGGTGTCCGGGAAAATGTGGGAAATCTTTTGGGTACAGATAGAACATTAAGTTCTTATAAATTGTTTTCCTCCTTACGGATATATGTGTCCTTGAAGGGCGTCGCTGGAAATCGGTTTTTATTGAATAACTCTTAAAGTACTCGATATAATTTAATAAAAATTTAATGTGACGGACACTAGTAGGAACCTTTTAAAATAGTGTCATATAAAAAAATATTTTTAATAACACCTTATTTCTATTTGCACTATATAGAGAGAAAACATAGTTAAGCCATATGCTTTGTTTGGTCCAATTTATCGTACAGTAAAATATTGGCATTCACATTCGCACACTGTGTATGGCGGAGTCTGACCTATTTAGTCATTTTAAAAAACAGCTCTAAACGGACAAGGTGAAAAAGATGCTGTAAAACCTACCCACGTTCTGTATTCGAGTCCAGCACCGGCCAGAGCACAAAAAATTCAACACGACAGAAACCCTGTTGGGAGCGTATGAAAGCATAACCCTTTCTGTAAAAACACCGAACGGGCGTGGAGAAACAAAGTGAACAGAATATGCTTACGAGATTTTAACTAGGAAATAATGAACTCGCTTTAGTAGATCTAAACTCTATAA
Organism: Monochamus alternatus; assembly: GCA_037114965.1. Taxonomy (NCBI): domain Eukaryota; kingdom Metazoa; phylum Arthropoda; class Insecta; order Coleoptera; family Cerambycidae; genus Monochamus; species Monochamus alternatus. The sequence goes on from CM073432.1 coordinate 21,331,831, forward strand.
GAAAGATGATAGTAATAGCATAATGAAGATATCGGAATTCCTTAGTTTGTAATTTCAATGCACGCGACTGCACACAGAAAAACGATTCCAAGATATACAGGGTGGGACATTATCGGTAAAATCTCCTTTTAAAATTATTTGTACATATATTTTACACTTATGTATTGTTCTATAGTCTGTTTAGATATGAAAGAGAGTAATAAAAGCTTATTATGTATGCAAATCGTAAATAAATGTAGTACTGGTGCTTATATGCAATATTTTTATATTATGTATTATCGGTATAGATGAGGCGTACTTTTAAAAAAACTTTGTGTGATCGGACCGGACTAAATTGTAGCAGGTAGCTAAAATTTAATCCCCGACAATCCGTCTTTGTCTATGCCGTTTCAATTTCTCGGTCCATTTCTCTTATAACTAAACAATATAAAGCAGCTTTTCAAAACATGAGGCTACTTTAAGCATCATAACCGGGTTAAGAGGGTTTTTAGTCATTCAAATAAAATTATTCAATATTGTTATCAAAATATTTATTTAAATTTAATGAATAGACTTTTATTCCACACAAAAATATATGTATTTTGAAAATTCAAATTATGGTGAGTAAATGTAGTGTTGTATAAATGTACAATAAAGAAAATAAAAAAGTAGGTATATTAAAATTCATCCTCTGAATATTCTGATGAATTATCTTCGTTTCCTAGATTGATAACGACAGGTTCCACAGTAACGTCAATTAAATTGTCGGATTCCCACATTTTCTCCTCTTCTTTTTGTACATGATGTATACATCTTTGCCAGTTATCTGCAGTTACTCGTTCCAAGAAATTTTTTAACAAAATTTTCACGTCACTTAATTTAAACGTCGTATTATTTCGCGCTACATCTCCTTTTACCTGCGCCCAGACTAATTCGATTGGGTTAAGTTCACAGTGATAAGGTGGTAACCGTAGTACCGTTATTTGGCGATTTGTTGCAATTTCATATATAACATTTGGACTTCTGTTTAATCTTAATTGCACCCTAGTTTATAATTTCATAATAGATTATTGCATTTAACTGAGTTGTATTTTTATTTTTGAGTCGTATTTGTAGGAAAACTATTCGTTTTAGACATTTTTTCACAAAATTTTTTTGTTGCTTTAAGTATTGCCGTTGTTGCTCTTATTAATTTAAATTCTCGTGGATTTACACTTCATTTAGCCCATGAAATTTTATCAAAAAATACTTTTAAATAATGAAATGTAAAATATGACAGATATATTTCAGAGCTAAAATGTTTCAATCCCTCGGGTTTAAAGAGCGTACTTTGTTCACCGGATATATAACATCTAATTTGAATTTTAATTTTCATACATTTTCTGGGTTAATTTTGTTTTTGTTTCCTCGAATCCATAGCACTCATGCTACTTAGCAGCCCCAATTTAGTTTTTAATTAAAATAAAGTTCGATATTACGAAAGGGAGGTATAAACATTACTCCATTGGGTACAATAATATAATGTGCCGTTCCCTACCCCGGAAATTTAAAAATTTCAAACTTAATCCCCTCCGTTTGGATCAGAACATAAAACATTTCCTAAATTTACAACAATGCCGGTCATATCCATTGGAATGAAATAAGGCGATGGCTTGATTCTGAGTTAGAAGGGCTTTATTAAATTTGTTTAGTTTATACCTAATTGCTTAATAAATTATGAATCAGCTTAAGAACGCCGGGTAAGATACAGGCCGTAAATTAGACGAAGCCTACCCAACCGTTGCTCTATTTAACGAATCTGTACAGGAGGGCGTTCTGGCCCACTTTAAAGGTCAAGTTTCCGATTTCGGCGATATTCAGGACAGCTTTTTGCAGTCTCAGCACAGTCAGAGTTCATCTAAAAGCTTTTTCTTGCTATTAATTAACAATCACTGGCGGTTCGTGAACTTAGTAATAGGTGAAGCAGAAGAATAAATAATACTTTGCAGTGAATTTAATTATTTTATATTAAAAAAGTACCTATCCAATAAAGTTTTCCCAGCTTAGTGATACTGGGAGAGGGCGAATTATTGGGTTACACGAAGCAGGTGCATAGTATATCACTGTTTTGGCCTCTTGTCTTATCGTCCACATTGAATGCTGCCTCACACTCGTCAACATCGAGCTAACCACTTACAATGGTGTAGAGATAGGATTCAGTGGGACCAAAAATGGAATCCGGTGATCTTTAATGACAAATTCCTGCCTGGGGATGTACGATGATCGTGCTAGGGTGAGAAGACGACGTGGTGAAAGACGTGATCCACAATTTGACAGATAGCGTCATGTTCATCACAGTAGACATTATGATATGGTAGTTTAGGAGACGTTGGAATAAGACAAATGGCTGCCAATTTGCTAAGGAGTTCCTAGAGTACCCCTGCAAGGATACAGCCAAAAAGTACCTGGCTACGACTACGACAAATCTTCGCCTGGTGACAGGTATTCAAACTGGACACTGTTGCCTAAGAAAACACCATTACATGAGGAAGTGTGAAACACCTCTTTGTATAGGTTGCGAATAGGAAGACAAGACAATACTCCATGCACTCTGTAAGAGCACTGCCAACTCATCAATAAGAGAATCCGTGTTGGGTCAACGATGGCCTTCTATGGCTTGCTCCCCTGCGCATCGTCATCACCTTTTCTCCTTATTAGGTGGATTGATCTCCTAATGGGAGGAGGTACAAGGGGCCCAATGGGGCATAAGTACTGTAGCCTTTCTGCTATCCTCCCCTCAATTCCACGCGTTATGGTATGAGGTGCTATCGCGTATGGTAGCAGATCATTAGAGGCAACAAGCTACATCCAGGAAGTGGTGGAGGCATATGCTATGTCTCCACACCATCCAAAACGCCATTTTCCAGCAATACCATGCTAGACCTTATGTTGCCAGACAAATGTGGATCAACACCAGATCAATCGTTTACTGTGACCACCAATATCGCCGCATCTGTCATATATTGAACATGTCTGGGACATGATTAGCTGCAGACTGCTGTATTTTCAACACCCCCACTGATTTTAGCAGTTCTTACCCATGAAGTTCAGATAGCTTCGAATGAGATACCCTAATAACTTATCGACAACCTTATTAGCCGACCCAAGCGTATCAAAGAGTGTATTAGGAAACATTGGTTCTCAGCACAGTATTGAACAAATTTTTGCAATAGCCATTAACCAATAAGTGACCCTGAACCTCTGTACCAAAAATTATTAAAATCTAATGGACATATATGTTTTAGGCGACATATTCATTCATTCGTTTGTTCAACATATTCCCTACATGGGAAGAACGGAATATAACACGTTATCTCTTTGAAAGGAAATTGATAATATAAGCAATGTTTAAGATAAAGCGGATAAAGATTAAAGTAAATAAGATTAATATTGCAACATTTTGTATTATTTGAACATTTTACTAGCTTCAGCTGCAGCAGTAATAGACGGAAATATATTAAATAAATCAATGCAATTCATTTCTATTTTTATGCTTATACGAGATTTGCAGGCTCGTTAAAAAGGTCAAATTTCTGCTGGAAGGTTACGTTTTCACTCTCAATACCGTTCTATTTTAGTTTTGAAGTGAAATTGATTGAAAATAAGTGCCCTTGTGGCTTAAAATAGTATCCTTTTAAATAATTCAAATTGCATCATGCTTTCTACAGGATGGTTGATAAGATACAGGACAAAATTGAGGTGCAAATATACCATGTACAAGTAAGATTTACAGGGTGGAATAACGAATGTATGCAAAAAATGTTTCTACACACAACTCTGTACAGGGTGAGTCAAATTTAAATAGTCCTAAACAAGCAAAAATTGTATGTAAAATCAACATACCTTTTATCTCGTTTTCCAACTGAGGTACAGGTGTGTGGAGGTGCCCGCAACTTTGCCTGGAAATAGAAATCAAGTTGATTTTAGATATTGGTATATCTGAAATTTTACAATTATTATATCAGGCGCTTTATTCTTGCCGTTTCATTTTGACAACTTCAAACAGTTATAACCTCTTTTTATCTCAAATAGACTATGTATTTTTTACACCGTTTACAAGAGAAAAAAATTAACGAGTTCATTTTTTATTTTTAATAAAAAGAGCTATGATTTATATTTATATTAACAATGTGCGATACGAAAGTCATTTAAAAGGGAAGTGTCATTTTAAGATGTTTAATCCGAAAAAAAAACAAAATTTAACAAAACGCAGTGGTGTCCCAGGAGGGGAGGAACGAAAATATTGAAAAACTTCGACATGCGAACATAGGTCGAACTTTTTCTCGTAAACAAGAGCACCTTTTTCAGTCTAAGGTTGAAGCTACCCAGATTTATTATTTTTGAAGTCTTTATTATACAGGATATTAAAAATTTAGGCATTAAGTTGTAAAGTTAATCCCGCCCCTGATAAACTAAAAAAGCTGAATATGTTTCAAGGACACTATTGTAAGAGGTCCTTACTAGTGTCTATCACATTAAATTTTTATTAAATTATATTGAGTACTTTAAAATTTATTCAAGAAAACCCGATTTCCAGCGGCGTCCTTCAGGGACACATCTCCGTAGGGAGGGCCTGTAGGAAATAATTTTAAAGGAACTTTTCATCTTATTTTTTCACGTTATATCTGCACCCGAGAGATTTCCCACATTTTCCATGTACATGGTTTGAAATACACCGGCGCCAAATATTTTTATCATCATCAAGACAGATCGTAACAAAGGCTCATGTACTTTTCTGTGCAATAAACAGAACCGGCCTTCAGATTTGGTCGCATTTTTAAAATAACTTGTATTGCCCTAATTTCAATAAAAACTTCTTTCGCAACTGGTTTGTGAAATATTTGCTGCACGCAAAAAGTACATAAAAGTAGCAGGTGCAAGACAGCTTGCATAGCTTAACAATTTACACACGGTAGTGTTCTGTTTAGAATTGAAATAGTGCCTGTAGTATATGGCCTATTAAACGGGCAAGTTTATTAGATATGAAAGAGAACTAAATAATCTGAGCACACGAAACCAGTTACACATAACCTAAAAATAGAATTTTATTACATCTTTATGTCTGGATTCACGATTATAATTTATTTCATAAATACCAGTGAATACTACGACATACTAACAAATGATTATAAAATATTAATATAATCTTTCAAACTAAATAAATGAGTTACATAGACGCTGAAAGCAGATTCTAAACTGCTATAATAATTATTTTAAAGTACATCAAACACTTAGCAATTCAAAATTACAAAAAACTTTTAAATCAAAAGATAGAATTGAAAATATGTTTTAAATAATAGTGCCCTGTTTTGAGACAATTTAAATAATATTATTTAGTGGAAGTATAGTTTATTAAATATGAAATCTTAACAGCAAAATAAATGGGGTTTCAAGAGAGAGAACTTGGGATATAACATTTACTTCTGTATAAGTAAATAGTAAGGAAAAGTGCTCCTAAATTTTCTCACACCGAGAATAATATACAACGAAAAACTTCTGCAATTTGTTAAGTGCTGTGACACATGCAATTTTAGTAATACGTCGCGATACTTATGCCCTAGATATATTAGAAACCCCTAGGCCAAAAATAACGGTGGGCAAATTATGTGAACCAGTCAGTTCTGTTTAATGTCAAATACATACAGTGCTTTCGAAAAGTAACGAATAAATTCATTATTTTTCAAATGTACTCCGTAATCATGTCCTCGAAAGGAAAATTACTTTTTTATTATTTTAAACAATTATTTTGGCATATGACTCTTTTATTACGTGATGACAGAGACCCATGTGAATACATAAATATACAGGTTGTATTTTGGGTAAGTTTCAAAGCTTGGGAGGAGGCGAATTGTTGTTATTTATTGATATTTACAAATATCGGAAATAAAATTTTAACTTTGACAATACGTTATCGCAACATACGGTCAAAGTCGATGTTTTCCATCCTAATTTGAAGCCCGATTTCTAGCGCCTGTTATTCTCTCTCACTCTGTTTTAATTTTTTAAATATTTTTGATTGTATTTTTAATTTCCAATGGTTGATTAGTTGCTACTACTGAATATGGTTTATTTGATATTCTCAAAATTACATGATTAGGTTTTAATATTAATTTAAAGTAAATAAAAATTAACTTCATTACAAGGTAAGACTACATTTAACATACCTAATATAAATATATCGTATTATCGATAGGTTCATCGATAGATAATAATGAATGAATCTCTCGATATTTAGATTTTTAAAACAATTTCAAGACATTGCATTTGCAATTTGACCAAGATATACAACGAAATTTTAATGGGCACAGATTTATTTTTCCAAATTTTGCAAGTTAAACACTTAAATGTAAAATACTGCTCTAAACAAATTAAAATCGCTAATCAAAGAATTTCTGAATTAAGAGACGAAGAAAAATTTAAAAATATTTTTGATAATTACTAAATTAGGAGTAAAACGAGGTAAAAGTTGCAACAAATTAGAAACAATTTCGAGCTACAAAGCTATAGCTATAGCTATACTAAGAAATTATAGACTGCATTTCCCTTCAACTAAGTATTCATTTTGGAAATTTACACAATTTAAATTTCCTTGCTTTAGTAGATTTCCCAAAAATTCCGAATATGCAAAAAATATGCAAAACTGTTTAAATGTTTACTACAAATTATTCAAACGTTTTTAACAAAAAGTTGGAAAAACGAACGTTATATTTTGTACAGAGACGTAATTTCGTAATTTGGAAGTTCAAAAATCGGTAAAAATATACAAGGAACTCGAAAGCATACAAATTCTACTTAGTTTTAATAATTCCAGCAACAAGTGTTTCAATTTTATGAAGACATAAATAAATTTGCAAATTTAAAAGACATTCGAGTAGATCTGTTTTATACAAAATGAGTGTTTAAAAATATTTTGTTAAAAATGGAGGTAAACGATAACTAAAATTTGACAACCTTGTTTTATATGTGAGAATAGATAAGTAGACTGTCTACTTTGAAAATTTGTTTGTAGGTCTTTTCATATTTTTTAGTGTTCTTAAATGAATTAGGAACATTTTTTAAATTATTGGATAAATATGTTTTTTTCTATTGTAAATAAAATTCTAAGTTCTGATGTCATTTAATTTTTTAATTTATTGTTATAACAGTGCTATTGGCGAAGATATGCATAATAAAAAACGATAAACGCGTCAGGGAATATTAATTACCTCAGAGATAACGTGAAAATTTATTTTCAATTATTATTTAAAAATGGATTGGGCCTCACTTTTAGCAGCTACCACGAGTCGCCACTGCTGCAATATGCCGTAGACGCCATGGACCTCCATCTCTTAAACGATTCGGTTTCAAATTTTCCCTGTCACGCCCGCGTTGCACTACACTGCAATGAGTGCACTCACTGCGGTAAAAGTAGGTACATGTTTATCGGGAAATCGTTCTGCTAAAGCATTATCACTTCACTATAAATTGAAACCATATGCATCGATTCTGCTATACACGTAAAACATTTTTGACACTCGAAAAACTAATGTAACAAAAACGTTAATACCTACAAAAAGTAATCAGATTTCAATATTCGAAATCACCTGGCTAGAGACTATAGTAATCCAGCGATGTAAAATTCAATAATTCTTTACTCGGAGACTAAGGATTTTGCGGAATTTTTTTTAAGATATTGACTCCATTTTTCATGATGCATATATTCCCAAATTAGTTGTGAACCACCCTATATATATACTAAAAATATATGTGTAAGAGTTTGAAAACGATTTCTTTGTTTCACTTAAGGTAGAATCTGGATTGGATTAACATTTTCCTGGGAAAACTAACATTTTTCTTAACTAAGCAGGGCTTCGTAACGACACCTAGGGGTAATTTCAGTGGGAAAAGTTCCGGAAGAATGTCATTCTCTTTCAATCTCAGAGGACAAAGAGAATGACCCTACGGAAATTGCAGCACGATAGGTTTCAAATTAGTGAAATGGATAGAGTAGCTGAACACTGATTAAAAACGTTATATTAAATTATTTCTTAAAATATATTATAACTATCTCTTTCTACAATGTTTTATTAAAAATGTTCCAAATTGCTTTACAAACTCTTTGGTAGTAACAAGATGGCACTTCATTCCACAACATTGCATGCGTTTGCCAACATTCGCATAAAGCTGTCTCAAATGATGAATTACTGAGAGAGGAAGGAGATGAAAAGGATGTTTTGATCTGATATAATAGTTCCAACGCTCTGGAAAACGTCTACAAGAAATCCATTTCTTTATACCTATCAAATGTTATGCTAAAATGTACTGGACTTACATTAATGATACAGGGTGGTCCGTAAGTAATGGTCCATGGAGATTTAAGCCAACTTGCCTTAATGAAATGTTGATAATAAAAAAGATACAGGGTGTCAAAGATGGAATTTAAAAAATGATTTTTTGTAATAATTACACTGTCTTTGAAGGTATGAACTTAAAAATTTGGGAATAGACGTTTTTGGATATGAGAAATCATAATATGTTGTCTACTTCCACAAATTCTTTAGAGGGCGCCACATCCGCCATATTTGTGACGTAAATGTGAGCGTAACTTTTTTGACACGATATTGTTTTTCAGAAAGACATGCGAAAATCGATCTACGAGGATTTGTTGTCCTGCATTCGGAGCAATGGTAGAGACTGGATAAGTCGGGTAGTCACTGGAGATGAGATCTGGATATTTTCATGATGCATCTATAACCAAATTTTTTTTAGATAAGTTCTGGATCACCCTATATGTTATAATCAAGACTTCTTAATTTTCCATATCTTTTCTCGTGCATTTGAATAATACGATAACAAACTAACAACTGTAAACTGTCATTCCTTTTTACAGCAATACTGATATTTTTGAAGCTCTAGTATACAAATAAAGGCTCGCTAAGACAATACAATGTATATTTTCCACGTTCCTTAATTGAAGATACATTTAACTAGTAGTAGAAATAAAGGATATTGCACATTGGAATAACTGACAGTAACTGAACTATTTCCTTTAGAATGAAAAATGAGGTTTTGATATCAGGTTAATTTATCTCCCATCGTAAACTCTGTAATAACGACTCACAATTTATGAAAGTTATGCGACGCGTAGCTAGAATGTTCGCGACATATTTCAGTAATGCACGCTGAATCTTTAAATGCAACACAACAACCAGAGGCGAACGGAAACTACAACTATGCACTTCTGAGGTATAATATGTCGGACAGTATTTGTGTTGAAATAAGCAATCGATCGTTCTTTCAGGTAGATGCTTCTATAGTGCTGCTTTGCTATTATACTTTATTATAAAACATTGAACTCACTTGAGGGAAGCAGTACACATTCTGTCAATAAATTTCAGAGATTTATTGGTGGTTCCATTTCTTACACAAGCTGTCGTAGATTTCCCGTTCGCTCTGCTGTATGTGATATATATTGCTTGACAAAATATCAAAATAAAACAGTGAAACGAAACACATTTCTAAAACGACTAAAAACTGTTTGTGTTGGCTTGATCTCGTCGGCATGCACAGGGTAGCTTGTTATCAGTTTATTCTCTAACTAAAAATGAGAAATATAAGTATCTATCTAATTTCTACCCCTAAGTGACCTTCACCCTAATATATGCAATTGCAGGGTATGGTGAAACAAATATAACACAAAAAATAGTACAAAAACGAATATGGATACATACAAAGAGATTAAGAAAATTACAAGAACATATACAAATACATGTGTAACAGAGAAAGTAACAGAAAAGTCTAGCAAGGCCAATCTGTATTCTATTTATGCCCAATCATCAAAAATCTAAAGAGTGATTCATGTTATAAACCAACTCACAATTTGTAGCAGTCGATGCAAAGAAAAATACATGCAGTCCATATAAATTGCTCCACAAAAGTTAAGGAGGTTCACACATATCGAGATTTTTTTTAAAGGTTGACGTTTGTTGTTTTCCAAATGGTTCTAGATAATAAATAAAATGTATACTTTCTTATCTGAGTGGTTTTTTTGTTCATCATTGAGTGACACTTTCAGTTTTCGGCTAGTGCTTATCTTTGGTCTTTTTAAGAATTTTGGATCAGTCTTTATTTCGTAGTAATTGTATGTGTTTTGAACCCTTCTCAAGTGGCACGCCTAGGTAATCCTATCCCCTGGAACCCTCATCTCCAATACTCATCTATGCGCTGTACATTAGTCATTCTCTTTTCGAACTTAATTCATAATACAAGATAAAACCTTTAGATTTTGAAATAACTCTCATATTTAATGTCCCAAAATTAGCAAAAACCGTTATTTCACTGTATCTGCTAAAAATAATGAATGTTATATAGTCTATAGTCTTTAGAATTTCTTATGATGTAACACAGACATACATAATAACGACATAATATCAATGTGTTTTGTGAAAGATAAAGTTGGCCCAAATGGTACTCCAAATCTGTAATTTGTAATTAGGTTTATAAACCTATTACGATCATCAATGGTGCTAATTTTGCATAAAAGTTTGAAGTCATCTGCATACATTAGATGGCGTACTTGTGAGTCTCCATTGTCATTTATAACACAAAAAATAAAGGTCCAAGTATGGAACCTTGGGGTAGCCCCGTTATTTGATGCAACGTGAGCCTTAAAATCACAAATTGATATATGTTACTTAAATATGATTGAAAAAGTTTCAAAAGAAAGTCAGATAACCCAAATACATCTGATGGTTTGTTTGATAAAAAACCAAGGTCAAGCTTATCGAAAGCCTTAGTATAATCGGTATAAAAGAGAACATCCACCTAACTCATTCAAGTCAATTAATATATTGAGTTTTTAAATTAAATAAGCGATAGTAGATTTTTACACTTTACTACGTGAATATCATGATATGGACTTCTTTAAAAATCTCTATTCAACAGGTACTCAAGATACCCTTCCATTAGAATTTACCATCGCAGTGCACGATTAGACGGCTATAAATGTTTCACTGAAATATAGTAACTTTGGTAAAGAAAAATGAAAACGAATGGTGCGCTGTATGCTATAAAATTTAAAACGACCCAACAAATCATAATTTAAGAGGATCTTGGCTATAAGCGCCAGCGCGAATTTCCAATAATAGGGCATAAGTAGGTACTTATTAAATTTTATTCTATATAATGGTATATTTCTGCACAAATATGACTAATTTACAGTTCCACGACGGTATTTTCTGCACATTATTGAGATAAAATAAATCACTACTTCTACAGTTTATTGAAACGCACTATAAATACCTATAGTATGTTTCAATAAACTATGCACGGAAAATATATTATCTACGTATAAAAAAAGTCTCCTCTCTCAGTTCACCTAAAATTCAGGTGAGCTTAATACGGGTTCCATGAATTATAAGTTCAACCCACAACTTTGGAGCTGTCATAATGTTTGATTAACGATATACCTGGCTAAGGTTTATTAATAAATCTGTACTCTTCCGAGTAAGGTAAGCTGGTGTAATTTGGAATTTGATGAGACAAGATGACGGTGGGGAATGACATATTAATTACGGAATGGCAAAGATTCCGCTCATTTCCATGATATGGGAGGCAATGAATTATTTTTACTAGGAGTACGTGATAGGTTTGAAAATCGTTCCGCTATGCGGTATGTTGTGGTTAACGAAGATACGATGTGAATATTATTGCTACGTTACCATCGGAAAATGGGAATTAAGTGGGAGTGGGTGGTTTATTATTATTATGTAATCCGGGACTCGCTAAAGTAAACCTTTTAGTGAAACATATCAGATATCTATCTGTTGTGCATGAATTATAACTAGTGGGAATTTAGCGCAACCTTTATTTGGAATATTGCGGAGGAAATCTCGTTGAGATAGTTATTAAATTTCATTCTGCGGAGTTCATTATGCTTTGGTGTAACTTTCAATCCCATTAAGTACGAAACATATGTGCCTATAGGCATATAATTTGATAATAAACTAATATAGCTAAGAGGTGAGTTGGCAGACACAACTCATATTTATTACTAACATGCTATGCTAACAGAAATATTCGTATAATTAAATGTGATTTAGGACATAAGAGAACTTTATATTTCAGTAGATTAATACGAATAGTAGATACAGGGTGATTCGAAAGTTATCTAAAAAAAATTTGGGAATCCGAAAAAAAAATATTGTTGTAGTTATAGTATTTCAACCTTTACATCGCTGGGCTAGCTCTCTAGCGTCATCGAAATGCAGGCGATTCCGAATGCTGAAATCCGATTTTACTATTAACATTCTTGTGATAGTGTTTACAAGTGTCAAAAATGGCTTACGTCTATAACAACTCGAAGTTAATGATAAAGTAAGACAAAATGCTTCAGCAGCTTCTTGTCGGTATGTAGAACGATTTCCCGGTAGACATGTGTCAAATGCAGCTTCTTTTACCGTGGTAGTGACACAGGAAATTTGCAATCGAATCGTGGAAGATTAAGTACCAAGTAAACCGCTCAACAAGTATAAGGAATGTGACAATCAACTGTGTGGCGTATCATAGGGTTCAATTACATCCGTACAACGTGTCCAAGTATTAATACCAAGGGGTCATCCCTTACAAATTAGATTTTTTGAATAGTTTCTGCAACAAAATGCTCAAAATCCCAGATTTACAGCTGATGTTTTAGTTACAGATGTAGCAACTTTTACATGGAATGGGATATATATCATTCATAATACTCATGTTTGGGATTTTGAAGATACGCATACGATTCGACAGGATCATTTCCTACAATGCTTTTAAATATTTGGGCAAGAGTTGTCGATGATCGCTTGACTGTACCATTCATATTACCATACCGAATGGATGAGGTCCAGTATTTCGAGTTCTTTCGAACCTGGATCTGGAAGAGTGTGGTTCTTGCACGATGGTGATCTCCCTCATTTTCGATGAAATGTTCGGGAGTACCATAATGAAGTTCAAGGGGTACGATATATTGGATGAAGAGAACCAGTACCATGGCCTCCACGATCTCCTGACCTGAAATTCTTTGGACCTTATTTTGTGGGAATATTAAAAAAAATGTGTGTATGATTTACGTGTACGTATCATAGCTGCTGCCACTCACTTACCAGTTCGAAACGACAAGACAATATAGGACAAGAACCAGAAACATTTGTGTCAGTTTGTAGAAATTGGGTAAGGCGGGCCCAAATATGTTTACACGTCGGTGGACAAAATCTTGAATAGTTGTTGTAACATCACGTATGTCAAATTATTTTATTAATTAAAACTCAAATTAATTTAATTAATTAATAATAACAATAGCGGCAAAAGCAGCTGAATTTGCTGATATAAAATGGAGGAAACATGAGTAAGCGAAAACCATATTGTAAGAGAGAAGCATTTTTAGATGGACTTTTTACAAAATTAAAGGCATCTTTTGGAAAAGAACGAAGATTAACAATAACTCAAATGAATATTTCAAGTAGGATGGGAGAATACCATGGAGATATGATCAGTAACATATTGGAAAAATGGTTTGAATTTATTTTAGATACGTAAAACCAGGATTAGTTGTGATGGATAACTCACCTTCTCTTAGCAGAGGAGCTGAAAAGTTACCTACATCAGCATGGAGGAAAACAGATATTATAAAGTAGTTAAAATCAAAGAAAAACAGGACAATTATTAAAATTATGCAAAGATAAAAAGGTCAATACATTAAGCATGTCGGTGAGATGACCATAGCCAAATTTTAAGTTTACTTTCAACACATCTGTTAAGAGAGGTATTTTGTATACAGATAAGTAGAATTAAATCATCTTAATTTGTGGCAGAAAATATGCAGTTAATGGTATGACCTTCTTTTCTGTTACGCTCTGTATAATGTTTCTCTATCAATGTCAAGGAGCAGTGCAGCCCGTCAATTGTCTCATTAGACCGGTAAACATTATTTATGTTGATCAATACTTAGTTTCTATTTATATTATATTAATTGTTGCCAAACGGAAGCCGTAAATATAGAGCTGCATATTTAAATAAAACAAATGCCAGAACTATGACATATGTTGACAATTTATAAACTATGACCCATTACAGTTTGTTACTATTATATCCCATTGTAATTTTGTGTAAATCTGACTTAGCTATTTATTTTTGGATTTAAGTTTATATTACATCGATTATATGAATTCTAAAGCACACTCTTGATTTACTACTTCATTGTACGCGGGCTGTTGTTGCAAATTTTGAATAAACGTTGTATTTTCAATGGAAAATTGTGTAAACGGTCGTAAATGAAGCTTAAAAGGCCGTTTGTGGTATCGCACTTTATTGAATCATAAAATTATGAATGGTTTAATGAGTTATTGTAAAACCGTCTGCTTGATAAATTAATTATACAATGTTGATAACGTGCCGCTTAAAAATAATCTTCCGGTTCCCTCTTCCCCTCTACTGTGTAGGTATTAACGTTTTTGATTTATTAGTGTTTTTATACACGTAACTACAATATTTTGATTTGACTTGTTCCACGATCTGCAATATATCGAACATTTTTAGCACCTCGTCAATCTATTATACACTTTTCAACAACACACAAGTGAGTAACATTCCATATCCTGTACTGACAGGTAGAGTTTTGCGATGAACCGGTTTGTGCGCTGTGGTCCCATAAATATTTCAAAATCTGTCTAGTCCATCACTGGGCGACCAATGGAATACGTTACCGGCTGTTGTTAATTATTATAGATTATTACATTTTTAGATACAGTTACATTTTAACTCGCTATTTGTATCTAAAAGGGTATTTATACAGGGCGTTCCGCATAAGAATCGACACAAAGCAGGTGCAATTTAATAAAACATACCTAATACAAAGTTGCACACAGGCGGAGTTACAGGCCTTCAAAATGGGACCAAATATTTCGAAAAAAAAAATGTATCTGAATTACTTTAATTTGGAGTTACCAATTTTAGTACATGATCTAGGTTTATTATTGGTCTTCTTTGATTATGAGTTAAAATAAATTGAAACTCTATTCCATTGATAGAATTTAAAAAGAATGATAATATCCTGCTCAGAATTTAATTTAAAATACTTCCTTACTCTTGTTAAATTCTAAAAAACTTCAAAGTTTTCAAGAAAAAATGCATTAATTAAAACAAGATTTTAATAGTGTTTATTAGAAGAAATCAAAAAGTCAGTAGCAGGTTTTGTCTTTAAAATTTGACAATTAGTAATAAAACCATAAAATAAAAGTTAAATTAAAACGATAGAAATTGTTCAAAAGGGCACCATTTTCTCTGAAGCATAAATTTTAGAGTATCGCCATCTATTACCTTTACTCATAAGTTAACCTGGTTGACTAACTATGTTATATATAAAAGGGATAATAATTTATTTGTTGTTTGGAGGATGCTGAAGGAAGAGCTCACATAGACGAACTTTTCAGGAAATTGTAAAGTACTGATTCCCTTCCTGAATATTTAGTTTTAATGATCATTAATGTTTAGAAACTGTAAGCAAACTTTGGCAAGTAAAGCCCAGTCTAATGTTACAACACTGGCCCAACAAAACAGCAAATCATGCTAGTTATGGTTTACTTAGTGTTCCTTTATACTGGGTGAAAATTAAGCAAATTATGTACTCCAGTTTAATTTTGTCTTAACACAATATTATTTTTTATTTTATTTAAAATTATTGAATATTATTATTTCAAATCTATGACATTACGTGTAATTACTAAATTACTTTTTTAATAATATGAATACTATCCACAATTACATTAAAATCGATGGATTTTTGTAAAAAAAAACGAAACTTTACACTTCACTCACCAATGATTTGATTTTGCTAAGGGAGGAATTTTTACTTATTTCCACCGACAAACAAATAAAACAAGCTTGGGATCAGGTGTAAAAATTTCTCTGTTGGCTTTTGTCTGCTGCTTCGCCAGAGAAATATACAACAGCGCGAACTCGATTATTACTTTTTTATTGAAGTTTTGACTTCGGAAACCTTGGAATACAGTGTTTATATAAAAACGGAGCTCTTAACGACTATTGGTTGCGGAAGGAAATGTATAAAATGCGAGGCAAACTACTGAGGGAGGACTGCTGGCGAATAGAAAAGGATAAAAGTACTCCAAAGGAAATAACATGTTAGCAAGATGTTATTCAAGCTAATGACATTCATTAGGGGGATCGATTAAGAGCTAGACACTTCTCGGGAGGTAATTACAGACAGCATTCAATTTAAAAGGGTATCTGTTATTTACATTTACAACCAATATGAAGAATTGTATTGCAAAAATACGGGACGGTGCATCCAACTACCCTAATGATATCCTATCAGTTAAAGAAAAAAATAAATTTGCTTCAGTACATTCAGAAACACTTCATTTTATACCTAGAAGTTAATTTAGGGTGCAATTGTAACTCTTTTTATTTCACTGTTAGATCAATATGTGAGGAATGTTCTTAATTCATTAAAGTAATGATATTTTTAATTACAAAATAATAAAAAACTAATCATTTTAAAAAACAACAACAAATATTTTTGTATATCTATTTTCTTGAAGAAATGACGGATATCCTATAACAGTTACAAATAAATACACCAGTGTTTAATAGTACCAAATAATACTACAATATTTAAGTTTTGATCGCACTAAATATAAACACAGTTACATGATGTGCCAAAATCAATTATATTTTTTCCAGAAACGTACCCAAATTCTTTTTTAAATATACACCTTTAAATCGTCAGCAGAAACACATGATTAGATTTTAATGACACAGATAAATTATTGACAGACAAAGTGAAAAAGAGTGGAATTTTAGATCCTTGAGGTACACCAGAAGTAGTTAAGGAAATATTAGATTTAAAACCATTGTATCAAACACATGGTTTAAGTTGTGAAAGATAAAATCGGAACAGACTAAGTAAGCTATTACTGAAACCCAAATGATAGAGTTGTAACCTTTGAGAGTTTTCTTGTTATAACAGCAAAGCATCTGAAAAAGTATTAAATCCTCGTTAGAGCAAAAGAACCGCCTGGATCGTCAATGCTCATCAAATTTAAAAACAATGTAAAAACGTCCTGATCATGAGATACAATAATGAAATGGACAGTAACGGATTCAATTACAGTGCTGTCAATCTAATATACGTTTTTTAAGCAGAAAATATATTACTGATTCTTGTTACTCACTATGTTCTTGCCCGAGTCTCCCCTATATACTAAAAAATACGTATGTGACTTTAGATACTGATTACATAAATAACTAGAATTAATTTTGTTTACTACTATATCCTATCGTATTTCTTAGCGCCTCTTTAATAATCGAGTTCTGATGAAAGTAAATGGATTCCCGTTTTGACGTTGATGATGGAGGTTGATAAATTGTCAAATCAATGAATCCAAAAACGATTACACTTCATTTTTAAATCCGATGGGGCACAATGAATCGCGTTCGAGGTTAAGTTAAACTCAAATCTACTCTAATTGTGCTCAAAATGTCTTTTATTGTGAATGAAGATTGGCAGGCTTCCTGATGTAAAATAGGTTTCGTTAGAAACGCTAATTTTAACTTCACACGGGTTTTTCTTTCTAATCTACGCAGTAAACTGGCTGTTAAATGGTTGGCTCGTTTTAACGCCACTCATACAGTGCGTCCCGTTTTTCAGGTTAACACCTCTAGAAATGTGAGAAGGCTGTGGAATTCCCGCAAGCCAATTAGAGAAGTTATATTCTACTAACTATTTTATTTATATGACAGAAGCCTGGCCTACTACGATTTTTCCAGAAAGTGGTATTAGAAATTTTTTTATCAAAAAAGTAATATTGCCAGCATTCATCAAAATACACATATGCTAAATTTGATCGAAAAATATCTATTGTATGTTTTTTTAAGGGGTGCCAAACTTCTGGCTGAAAAATAAGGCAACTAAAAATTATAATAAAGGCAAAGATTTCCATGAAAGTGAAAACAAATACCAATGCCACTTTCATGGCAATCTCTGCCCCATTTATTACAATTTTTAGTTTGGCAGTTCATAAAAAAACACTCAATATAAATTTCTCGATCAAATTTGATATATGAGTACTTTGAAGAGCGCTGAATAGCCTGGTAATATTATAAAAAAATGCCTAATACCACTTTCTGGAGATACGACCCTTTTAAAAAATCGTAATAGGCTAGGCTTTCACCATATCAATAAAATGGTTAGTAGAATATAACCTCCCTTCAGGCTAATAATTGTAAAAAAAATTGGCTTGCTTACAGCTTTCTTACGCTTGCAGAGGTGTTAGCCTGAAAAATGCGACACATTGTAGAGAGTAAACAAAATGTTATTGTAAAATGTTGTCGAGTTCCGTAGTACCAGTATCATTAGCAAAATTAAATATGTTTTATATCAAGTACATATTTATTTAATTCTTTTTAATTTTGTGTGATAAATGCGAATATTTAATTTTTACATTTAATGTACAGAGCGTTCTGAGCGTCTATACCGCCACATCATTCCTTTCAGATTCTTTTTTAAGGATAGAAATTCTTGAAAAATGATTAGTTATTTTAAAGCTGCATTCGACCAGTTTTAAAACAGGTGTACTAATTTGTTGCATGTCTCTATATTGCACAATTTTAGAGAAAACTGCGTTTAATATATTTGTTAAGGTGGGAATCAATACATACATTTTAACAAATTATTACAGTTAGTAATGTCCTTGTAATATTCAAAACGAAAACAGCATGAAACACAACACAGAAAAGTATGACAACATGAAGGAAAGACAACATTTAAAAATAATTATAAACTACTCAGGTACTAGAATAATATCTAATATCAGTCTATAATTGAGAAAAAATTATAGAGTAATTCGTTCATTTACAACTGTAACATTAAATTCAGTTTTCCCTAAAATGCTGCAGTAGTTGGTACAACTGATCAAGGAAAGTATCCTTAAAGCTCATTCTTTACTGAACGCACTGTATACAGGGTGATTCAGATCTTATCTAAAAACAAATTTTGAATGTACATAGGACATTTACAAATATAATTTTGTAAAAAAAAAATGAAAGCACTAACTAACTAAGCACTAGTCCCGTGTAGATCGAGCATTAGATTATCCTGGCCTAAATAAGGTTGCATAAAAACGTGTCCGAGGTATTCAATAAATAATAAAAGGTCTTTCAGATTCGTTGAATCAAAATGAACGATTTACAAAAAAATGCAAAGGTAGATTTTTTTCTTATAAGACTTTTCTGTTAGGAAGCTGTATTTTAATTTTTACTAGCTTCACTTTGTTTAACCATTAACATATCAAACACATCTATTAGCAAAGCATAACGAAAAGTTATATCTGCCATTATGTCTCTTTTATATTACTTTGTTGTTATCATGACATGCAATATATTACTATGCTTAATGCACCCTTTTTATATTATTTTTTCAAAAAGTGCTACTTAGTACATTTAATGCATTAATAATAATAAATGATAAATTGTAATTTGTATTTTATCAAGCCAAACCATTATATAGTTTCCATAAAGTTGACGGATTTTTCTATCAATTTATTTTTTATGGCAGTTAATCGAAATACCTACATAAAATGAGTTATTTCGATTTTTATCACAAAACGGAATGTCAATCGAACTTAAAATTTTTAAAGAACAATAAAATCTCGAATGACAATAACGCGTAGCCTTTGAAGTTTGCCACGAACTTAATTTTCACTAAACAAATTGGAAAATAAAAGGTAACTACTTTTTTTAATAAACTTTAACAATTATCCATCACTGCACATGACCTTTACAATCGAACAGTAGAATCAATGGAGAAGTATATAAATAACTAGTCCACGGAACAATAAAACTCTTGTAACTACGTTAACTAGAATACCCTTACAATGCCGTAGGTTTATTACTTCTGAAATATATATTCTAGTAAATGTACTACAGAAAATAAAATATATAGTTGTAAAAAGTTTTGTTTGTATTGCTTTTCATGTGGCAGCATTTAACAAAATTAAAGGAGGCGAAATACAACTTTAAACTAGTTAACTGTGAAAGAATTACCTAGGAAACAATTACAAGTAAACAGTGGCGGCTCATCAGGTAACACAGTGACCGCTTCACCTAAAATTACCGAGTAACATAATTCTTTTTTAATCTACAGATGATAGCATTTATAATTTTTGTGATGCCTTTATTTTGACTTAACGTTTTCTGAAACATTCTCGGCCACATTCTATTTGATTTTTGAGATCGCCGAAAACTTCTAGAACCCTAAAATCTATATAAGTGGATCAGTTTCGCCGCTGGAGTCAGTTTATATTGAGCAGTCGAACGCGAATGACTGAAACGTCGTTGCGCATTTGTTGAAGGATATTTCTTGTGTAATCGAGAGTGACAATAAAGTTTATTTGTCTACGTGATGTGTTTCTACGCTAACCCAACATAGAGGTTACAATATCATTTTAAAATGCAATTGTCCGTGAAGTTTATATAGCTAAGGTTATGAAAGTTCGATCGTTTGTTGACAAGTAACTTCAAATTTCGTGACATGGAATGTGATCAAGAAAATGAATTTCTTCTGACGAAAATCGAAGAAGGTGTTAATAAAACCATTTTCGCGTTATTGCCTAGTAAGCCATGGCAACAGTATGAGTTTTCGTACAACCGTTTCTTGAGATAGTGTGATCTGAAAAATGTTAGTGGTAAGTTCAGTGAAGAAGTGCGTTTGCTATACTTTGAAGAAAAGTCCAAAATATGGAAATTGTCAACGCTTTGATCAAATTACTCCATGTTGAAGACGATGATGAACATAAAAAATAACAACATAAGCGAATATTACAATAACTACCACGTTTCGATTGCCCAAACGAGTTAAAACTTGTCTGCGCAACTCAGAAATGAGACTTTCAAATTTGATAGAAATTTCAAATCAGAAAAGATTATTAAATGAACTTTTATATCAAATTTACGACGATGACGAGATGGAAGAATATACTTTATATATATTTTTTTAATATCTGTTACTAAGTCCACGAGCCACCACTGGTAGTGAAATAAAGTACAAAAGTTAGAAAATGAAAGACGAGTGGTTTCGGTTTAACTATTGCATTGAATTTCACAGTTCAACAAAGACTATTTCACTGCTATTTGGGGTTAATACTCTCTTATAACAATAGCATGTGAATTTCTATACTTAAAACCACTTTAATTAGAAAATCTGTGCTAAGTATAACTCTCATAGTGCGTGTTTGCCGGCCTCTTTTTAATGCCAATATATGGAGGTATCATTAATCTTAATAGTTAACAAACGTAACCGTGACTAAAAACAATGAATCTTAAAATTAGCAAATTAAATCTAGCTTTTTACAAAGTCAGATCAGCTTGTACAGCCTGTCACCAATGGATTTATTTTACTAAATCGCATTATTTATCCACGTTGTTATTTATAAAAAATAAATTAATGAGAAAAGACTCGGGACTAATTAAGATCTTATACTACTGGACATTCTGCATGTGTGTTTTATATTACGCAAAACAAACGGTTTATAGCACAGCACTATAAGAGCAACAATATTTGTGCTTCCAAACGTTTCCTCATTCAGAAAAAGTTGATATGTTGCTAATTTACTACAATTTGAGCTATAAAATTAAATCCGTTTTAAATGTGATGCACAGGCAAATACTCCAAATTGTCAATTTTGTCACGATACCCATTCGTCTTTGAAATTCGTTGAAAGGTTGGTTTATCAAAATTTAATTCTCCGCAAGCATGCCGTATAGAATTTCGTGTATTTTGTTCGAAACACTGTAACAGTCTAGCTATATTAACATTGTTTCTTACCCTTCGGTCAATTATTTCATTCTTCCGAATGGAAAATGCATCTTGATTTCGTGGTATTTCTTTTGAGACTCTTTAGGACGATATTGCTTATAATTTTTAAGCTTTTTAACAGGAAACAAATTTAGGAATGTTTCTGGAAAAAATATAATTAATGACGTCATTAGCCGTTTCTGTCAAATCCCAAAGACAATACTTTCCATTGAAACTGGAGCTTACTTTACCCCATTTAACCCCATGTGTCCCAAATTTTATTTTAATTTCGAGTTTGAGACACCCTGTACTAATATTTTAGAAGTTGGAAATCATTCTTTTAGAAATAAGGTACATGCGTATTATTCTACAGAGACTAAACCAATCCTCCTAAAAGAAGCGAGATCTACTGCGTGATTATCGTATTGTGTCCATTCTATCCTTATTCTGGGGAACATTCGTCGGCAGGTGTACCCATATTTATTCTACAGACATCCGTATTTTTCATTTAAATGAACTTCATTTTTAACAATTTGCTTTAATGCCATGACGCAAGCATGGCCATTAATTTGCCGTCGATATTTACTCTTCATTTCTAAGATCTTTGTTACAGATTTAGATTAACTAGGTGCTGCTACAGAATCTCCTAATTATACAGGGTGTCCCTTAAAGTGTGCTACAAACTTTGGGTGGAGATAGCACGTAAAAAAATGACTGAAAACAAAAAACATAACCTCTTCTGCACTTAAAAGCGTTAACAAGTGCAACTGCAAAAACTATTTGATCAAGTCAAAGATATTTTGATTCTATTAACCAAACTATTTGGCCATAAATACACAACAAAATATATGTTTCAGCTAGAGATGTTCCGATACACATTGATATTCAGAATATCGATACAATTATTTACTATATCCGATATTTTGTATCGATAAAAATTGTTGCGATATTATTGATACATCGACAAAATCTTGAATATCGGACGTTTCGATAAAAATATATATTTCAAATAACTATATTTATTTGATAAAATATATTTAATTCAATGAACAATTATTTTCTATCCGTGCATAAAAGTGACAGTCTAAATCATGAATTATGTCATCGATATAAATCACGAATAATATTGGACTCAAAATTACCCGCGAGGCACACCTGATACACTGAACATTGGTCTATACCACCCAAGTAAGATAAATCAGGTAGACGATATGCCTTAAGCATTTCAATTCGGATATAATGACACAGCATATCGCATGCTTTCAAGAAGTCTTAACGTTAAGCCATTTTGTTATAACTGAATCACCTCTTATAATAACATACTGTAAAGGACGGCATAAGCTATGGTCATGAGCAGTATTCGGAGATTCTTAATAAGTTTTAGTGCCCTTAGTTATAACTGATTTTTATATAAAATATAAAGTAAGATTTTTTAAATTCAATGACAATGACTCAAATTTAACAATGTTTAAATTTTCCTTCCTGTAAGAAGTCTTGGCATCAGTTAGCGACTTCCTTCTCTTTGAAGAGAAGGATTTAAGTAAACAAAACTATAATAAACCGACGAAACTTTGGCGTTTTATATTCGTGCTGTCCAGATAAATATCGGCCTTACTGGAAGCTGGAAATTTAGTGTCGTCAATCCCTAAAAGCAATGATATTTTTTATGCGTGAATGCGTAACTGTTCCATTCTATATTTCTCATTTCCTTTTGTACGTCTCGTATTCTCTTTCTTCCTTATAAATTTAAAGAAAGTGCTTTCCACTGCTTACCAAATTTACCAAAGAGAAAACAACAAAGGGAATCCATTTACTAATATTTTTTTTACCGGAATCTTGCCAATATAGTACTAAAACTCTAACGACATTTTTTTCTATAATGCATATCTACTGAGACATTGGATGTTAAATTTACAAATTAATAGTTACTGTTTTTAGCCATATCTTTCAAAAAATTACTGATTACAGATTCCGTTGCTGAAGTGTATCTTACTATAAGGATACAGAGTGGAAGAAGGTTTTCCGCTTAGCGCTAATTCGCGCTTATCGGCGTTGTCTTCTCGCACGTAGTTTGCACACAGTAGAAGCTGTGAAAAGGGGGAAGAGACAAAAATTTATTCGGTACGTCTTAGGTACTTCCTTACAAAATATTAGCATCTGACGGTGAACTAATCGTTTCGTTTCGTCGACGATTCTTTGACGCAGCGACATTGGCTGTGTTTTATAGATTTTACTTTTACTATCCCAAAAAAAAGGGGCGATAAATCCGGCGATCGTGAAGGCCACTCAATGCTGCCTCTTCTTCCAATCCAATTCCGTGGAAAACGTTGGTCCAAATACTGACGGACAATTAACGCATAATGCGGAGGAGCACCGTCCTGTTGAAAAATCAAAAAATGTTCATCATACTCTGGAACATTTTCAATAATATCAGTCAAGGCAGGATCAATAGCGTCTTCCAGTAATTGTAAATATTGGGCCATTCAATTACCAGGTAGAAAAAAAAGACCCACCAGCCGGTCACCGAAAATTCCAGCCCATACATTTAATTTTTCCGGTTGCTGTGTATGCACTTCGTGAAAAACTCTTGGGTTTGAATCTGATCAATTGTGACGATTTACCGTCCCGTTCAAGAAAAAATTGCATTAATCAGATCGTTTCCTGCTCGCTCACTCATTATTACGCAAAATTGTCAACGGCGGTTCCTAGACTAAATGTATTTTGTATGGATGCAATTTATTCTTCTTCGAAATGGTTTGTATGCTAGTTCGATTGGTCCCAGACACAGATGCCAGCTGCCTCGTACTTAATGTAGGACCAAGATGAACTTGTCCCAAAACTGCAACTTCACTAGCTTCACTAACTATAGGTTTTACAATTTCGCGTTTTTTATTGACTACGTTCCCTGTCTCTTGAAATCTTTTTACTAACTCTAGAACAAACTTCCTCCTGACATGTCGATCTCGATGTTGTTCATTAAATAACTGAACTGTTCTATACGCACATTTATTGTTCATAAAGTAAAGCGAAATGATATCTACTCTTTCCGCAATGGAATAAATCATAGCGTTTAATTTTCAAAAACACAATTAAATAAACTACCAATCAACGCTTCCAAATACTGCTATTAAATAAACTTGGAATTCACTAATTTTATGTTCGTTGTGTATGTATAGCATCCATTTCTGTTTTTTACAATTGTGTTTTTTTTACGAAAGTGATAAGAAATCGCCAAAAACCAATGTAACGCAAGAAATACTAAATTTATACCATTGGCGTACTTAACTCGAATAAGTGACATTTTTACCGTTACTAATTGTTTCTACATAAGTTTCAACTTTGAAATCAAAATTCTTATTAAGTATTGGGCGGAATTATAAAATTTAAAGTCTGTTGTAAAAGAATTTTAAGAGCTTTCAAAATCGACGGGTCTGGGCGTTTTTCTACAATCTTGACGCAGTTCCTGAAAATGGCTCTGTTTCGTTTTCATCTGCCCAGTCTGTAATTACTAAGTCAAAGAGAAAATAATTTGGAGTATACCCTACTAATCGCAATAGAAGAAATTATTAAAAATTCATCATTTATTTAAGATTAAACTGTATTACAAACTAATTCATAAATGAGGCAGTAAAAGCTCCTGTAACCTAATTTCATTTTTTATCAGTATTAATGAAATAAACAATAGAGATTTTCCAAGAAATTCTGAAAACTATAACGTACTGGAACGTATGACAACATTGCATAAATTACCTGCTGCTGCTAACCTCAAATTATTATAAGTATTTAGTTGTGGTAGAAGCGCGACTAGTGCCTCTCGTATTTCTGTACCTAGTGTTTGTTTGATATTTGCGTACATAAACAAAAATGGAACATTTATAGTAACCATAGCCAATTAATTTATGGTAAATCTAGGTTAAATCTTTCTGGTTACGAGACGTGTGTACAGTAAACGCTTTTCACAAACAATGACATTAATTTTGAACACTTATCACTGCTTCACATTTCATTCTGTGTTGTGAAAAGAGCTCAAAGAAAACCTTTCACACTAAGTATGTTTATTACCTGTATTTGCGTTTAAAATATACAAACATCTGACATGACAGGTGTCCGACGTTGTAGCATATTCAAAATTTGGTTGCTCTCGTATACCGTTGGTCAGAGAAAATTGTTAAATCAAATATGGTTGGTTTGGTACAATTTATCATATAGCAAAATAAATACACTCCTATTTCGTACACCCTGTATATTTTAATATTTACCCTCTTCACTAATTTCATTACTAATTTCTCTCCAATATTTGTCTACTATACAGGGTGTCCGGAAATTATGCGTCAAGACTTCAGGAGGTGATTCCTCACAAAAAATTAGGGTCAAGTCCTATACCAATTTTTACAGAGTGTTAAAGTTAAAATTTTATTTTCGATATTTGTAAATAACTTGTATTTGTATGTATTTGACAGTTGTTCTCAGTGCACAAGTTTTCTTTTGCTATGACTGGTTACTCTCACGCAGAATTAACAGACATACATTTCATATATGGTCGTGCTAATGGGAACGCCACCGAAGTGCGACGTCTTTATGTTGACGCTTATCCAAATCGCCAGATTCCTTCACAACGCATGTTTGAAAGAATTCACCAAGGATTGCGTGATACCGGTTCCTAGAGCAAACAGCGCCATTTATCCGGAAGAACAAGGTCGGTATCCACTCCTAGAGCAGAAGAAGAAATTCTAGCACTGGTAGAGCAGAATCCAGGTACGAGTGTGCGGAGAATATCAGCCGAGGTAGGAATTAGTGGTCCACTTGTTTGGAGAATTCTTCATGAGCAACTGCTTTATCCATACCATGAGCAACGAGTACAGGCCTTAAATCCAATAAATGATCATCAAGCACGTTTAGTTTTTGCCGCTGGTCTCGACGTCATGATGCTGAAGACCCTCGTTCTTTCAAACATTCTGTATACTGATGAGGCCGAGTTCACAAGAAATGGAATGTTTAATTTTCACAATAAGCATATTTGGGCCGACAAAAATCCTCATGCTCTAATAGAATTTGGACATCAGGCACGTTTTTCATTAAACATTTGGATGGGTATTATAGGTGACAGGTTTCTAGGTCCTGTTGTTTTACCAAACCGATTAACAGGCGCTGTTTACCTCAACTTTCTGCAGAACACACTGTATGAATTTTTGAAAGACATTCCTTTGAATCAGAGGTAACAAATGTGGTTCCAGCATGATGGTGCTCCAGCTCATTTTTCCATGGCCGTTAGAAAGCATTCGCAACAATCTTTTCCACATAGATGAGTAGGAAGGGCCGGACCTGCTTTATGACCTCCAATATCACCTGATCTGAACCCTCTAGATATCTCTGTTTGAGGATATTTGAAGACATTAGTGTGTGGTACTCCTGTAAATAGCCTGGAAGAGCTGCAGCTACGGATTAATCAAAAGTGTCAAGAAATCCAAACCAAGGAGGCTGTTTTGGAAAGACTTCGAATATCGTTGAGGCGAAGATGTCGTGTCTGCTTGGACATAGACGGAGGGCATTTTGAACATCTTCTGTAACTTTGTTTTTTGTTTGTTAAAAGCTTCCTTTTAAGGTTTATTCCTAATAAAATAAAATGTTTGAAAAACGAATAGTGGTCCATATCTCCGCAACCGTTACTTTGCGGACCCATGTTTATTAAGACTTTTCTGCTTATTTTGGTTCATACTATTACCTCCTGAAATATTTTACACTCTTTTTTTAACACCCTATATAGAGCACTTTCCACTTATAAGAATGAACGGAACGATAAATTAATAATTTTAATACGATTATACAAAAACTAATTAAATCATTAAAGATCTGGCGTAGTTTCAGCAAACCACAGCTAGGTAACGTCGTTAAATGTCGAGCGAAAATTTCTCCGCACAAAAACCGATTATCTGAAAGGTCCGTAACTCAATTATAACACACCCTAAAGGACTTGTCCTTATTTATTTATATAAAAGGGCGTACCTTGTCTGCCAAGCTCATTAAATTATGATCTCTGCTTGTAATAACTCTTTGTTTGATCTTATTATACTTGACAGTCGCCATAATGTGTTGTAATATGATTTATAGCCCTAAACTCGGGCTAGGGTTGAATGCTGAATATATTAAATTTATAAGAAGGGGTACATGGTTTGACAATATGTGGCCGGTGACACGATGACATGAGAATAAAAAAGGTCGAAATTTTATACAAAATACTTTTTTATGTAACACTCATTGATAGTAATTTCAAATGTATTAATTGCAATTTTATTACATAAACTTTTTGATATAGTATTAATTGGCATAAAATTATAATATATAAGTTTACTTTTTACTAGGAAATCAAATTGAAATACGAATTCATAAACGCATTATGAAGTGCAAAATTTTGTAAAATTACATTCTAACATAAAAACATTTCAGATTCAAGGTAAATAAAAAAAACTAGCAAATTACATAATTAGTCAAAATGTATTATGTATTTTTATAGCAAAATTATAATTGTAGTAATATTACATATAGCATAAAATGATGTAAAATAATATTTAAATAGGTTACAGAATTCAAATTTAAATATGAATTCACAATTACATTGTGAGGTTTATACTTTTATAAAATTACATTTTAATTTAATGAAATTTTACATTCATGGTAAATTAATCAAAACGTATTATGTATTTTTATTGTAAAGTTATAATTATTGTATTACTGTTGAAATTGAAATATCAATCAAAAATTGCATTCGATTTGTAATATTACATCTTAATGACATTTCACAATCAAGGTAAATTAAAAGCTCTAGCAAACATACATTTATCAAAATGTATATAATTAAAAAAAAAATTAATTGTGTGTTTAATTGTAGGCTGCGCAAACAAAATTAAACAATTGCTGATGTTATTTTTGTAAAATTACATTAAATTTATACAGAAATATATGCACTGCAATAAAATGACATCCATATGTATTTTACCGCATTTTTCGTTTTCTTTTTTAGTTTTACATTTTATTGTCTCAGAAATTAAGCACTATTACGTACTATGTACACAAAAATATTTAACGATTCTTTCAAATTGTGTTGTACTTATCACTGTACATCAGTACGTAATAAAACAGCTTGCAAGAACAAGTAGTAACATTTGAAAATAATAAATTAACTCCTATGGAGTCTACACAAAATTTCGTTCAATAAACGTAAACAAACCGGTAAACAACTCATTCGTTTATATCCGCTTTTCATTCTTAAAACAGCTTGACTGAGAGAGCAACATCTATTTTTAGACGCATTTTTAATTGATTTTTTCCCATTCTGTCTCCCACTTATTTTAGATAGTTTCAAATCAAGAAAGTTGATTAACATAATTAACAATATTTGGTTAAGTAAAAAGTCGACTTTTAATGTGTGTGATAGATTTTTACATTAAGTACACACTTATTTTTGCTATTTTTCTGTCTTAAATACAGGTGTAGTCAAAAAACAGTAGTGAGTATATAAGAACGTACAAAAGCAAAGTAACCTGTAACGAAGATACTTAAAAACATATAGATATATGTTTATGAAAATCATAAATAAGGAAACTAAAATATATCATAATGAATGTGTCAAATTCAACAGCAGCTTTACAAAAATATAAACACGCATAAGGTCATTTGCAAAATAAATTTAAAAATGTTATCACATCAATATTTGATGTCATAGCCTTATTAATATTATTTACCCCAGTCTTTAAAACGATCTTCTGTCAGTCCAGAGGTTCACTACATGACTGACGTAAGGCAACTCCCAGGACACCACTGTAGAAAATCCTTCGTTTGTTGCTCCAAGAACTCTTTAACTTTTCAGCTTGTATGTATGTGGTCGTTTTCTCATATGAACATATTAGGGGCATTTCGAAGTGCAATGACATAAACAGTGTATTTTAATATACAGTATGCGCCAAAAGTATGGAATAAATTCAATAAAAACGAAACAATTATTTTTTGGGAAAAATCCTCGAACAGGTCGATTTTTAATTTAAAAAATACATATTTTAGCGTAAAATGCGATTTTCAAATGTCATTTGTTTTCGAGTAATGACCATCATCGATTTTTTTTTAAATGGCAACACCATATTTTTTTTCCTTGCTTCTGAAAGATCGTTTAATTCTCTATCAGATTGTACTAAAATTTTGCCCTCTTACATAGGAAAGTTTTCGAGTAAATGACGATTGAATGTTAGAAAACGTAAATCCATTAAAATAAAGCAAAAACGTTATCAAGTTCGAATTCCATAGTTCTTTTATGGATCACGTAGGTGAAAATCTTTGCAAAGTGTCATTGTCACACCGACTTTCTAATAAGTATTGTAAGCGACATAGAAATTATTATTCAATTTAAAGTATTATGGCACATTTAACTGTTATTCAAAGAATTGAAATTTTAATTCTTATCGGATGCGGGAATATGACTAGAACTCAGCAGGAAGTTTGAGATTTATTTAATGAAAAATATCCAGATCGCCCTATCAGCCAATCAACAGTCAGTAAGGTAGAGTCTAAATTTAGAGAAACTGGCAATGTTGTAAATATTCCAAAATCTGAACGTTCAAGCATTAATGAAAATCAGAAACAGAACATTTTGATAAGTATGGTGGATAATCCCCATAATACTTCACGATTGGTTACATTAAACAATGACACTAGTCAGAGCACAGTGCTACGTATCTTGAGGAAGAAAAAATATCATCCCTACAAAATTCAATTTGTGCAGGAACTCAATGAAGATGATCCCGATCGCCGCTTACACTTTTGCGAAATTCTAATGGATTTAGGAAATAGAAATTTACACCAGCAAATACTTTTTTCAGATGAGGCCACATTTTGTCTGAATGGTACAGTAAACCGTCAAACTTGCAGATATTGGAGTCGGGAAAATCCTCATTGGATGGCAAAGGCACATACCCAACACCCTCAGAAATTAAATGTGTGGGCTGGAATAGTTGACGACAGAATAGTAGGGCCTTTCTTCTTTGAAGGAACCCTTACAGGACAAAGATATTTAGAGTTTCTAGAAAATGACCTTGTTCCAGCCCTTGCAGTAATTTTTCCTAACGATAATGACCCTGACATTCCTGACGATACCATATGATTTCAGCAAGACGGTGCACGTCCGCACTATGCGCGCCCTGTACGAGATTTTTTGAACAACTGTTTTCCTGGGAGGTGGATCGGCAGACGCGGACCGATAGAATGGCCTGCAAGACCGCCAGATCTTACACCTCTTGATTATTTTTTATGGGGATACTTGAAGTCAAAAGTGTACATTAATAAACCACGTAATTTAGAATAACTTCAAAATCGCATTCGGGACGAAATACGCAGAGTTACCCCAGAAATCATGCATAATGTGCAAGAACAATTTCTTCACAGACTTGCGCATCGTCAAGAGGATGGCAATTCGAACATTTAATTTAAGTATAAAATTTAATCAATTGTATTTTATTTTACATACCTCAGAATTGTTACTTTTTTATGGATAAAATTTACATTTTCTAACATTCAATCGTCATTTACTCGAAAACTTTCCTATGTAAGAGGGCAAAATTTTAGTACTGTCTGATAGAGAATTAAACGATCTTTCAGAATCGATGAAGTCATTACTCGAAAACAAATGACATTTGAAAATCGCATTTTACGCTAAAATATGTATTTTTTAAATTAAAAATCGACCTGTTCGAGGATTTTTCCCAAAAAATAATTGTTTCGTTTTTATTGAATTTATTCCATACTTTTGGCGCATACTGTATTAGAAATTGTTATGCCGAATATGAGATGCTCCTAAAATGGAAGTTTATATAAGACAACGACCCCAAACATATAAGCACAAAACTAGCACAGCAAAAAATCGTCCATCTACAGTGGCCTGATATCAATCAACACATTTTTTAGTTTATTTTCCAAACGACCTTCTGTGTGTTTATATTTTACGCGGCTATTAATTTGACCAAATTAATTATAAGATATTTTAGTTTTCTTATTTATCATTTTCATAAACAACATCTATATGTTTGTATGTATCTTATTATCGCTTGTAATAAAAATAACACATCTTATTGCTTTGGTACATTCTTACCTATGCACTGATCATACGCACTACATCTCTGACCATAAATATATATGTTTATATCCTCTATTAAATGGCAGATGCATGTAGGGGCTCTCAAAATATTGTAATTTAACCAAATATTTGGAAAAAAAATAATATCTCCGAACTAATTTAACTTGGAATAACCAAATTTGGTACATGATTTAGGTTTATTACTGGTCTTCTGTTACTATGAGTTCAAGTAAATTGAAACACAACAAGGTGTTCATTGAGGGTGAGTCACCCTTAAAATTATGCCAAACTTTTTTCCATTGATCGAATTTAAAAAAAAATGAATTCGCGCTGAATTTAATTTAAAACACTTTTTTCTTCTTGTTAAATTTTAAAAAATATGGGTTTAAAAAAATGCATTAATTACAACAAGATTTTAATAGTGTTTATTACAAGAAATCAAAAAGTCAGTAGTAGGATTTGTCTTGAAAATTTGACAGTTACTTATAAAACTATAAATAAAAACAATTCAATTAAAACTAAAGAAATTGTTCAAAATGGGCACCAAAATTGAAATTTAGTCTAATAAAAGATGATTTTCTTTTAACGTTACATTTATACGTAATACAATTCCAGAAATCTTCTCGGGATTCAATTGGTGAGGAATAAACAAAATCCTTCAATGTCCCCAAAGAAAGTAATCACATTTGTTGAGGTCTGGCGATCGTGCTGGCCAATTTTGAGGATAATTATTTTCTAGTTTTAAATTAAATTCTGCGTGGGATATTATAATTCTGTTTAAATTCAATCAATGGCAAAAAAGTTTGGTATAATTTTAGAAATGACTCACCCTCAATGAACATCTTGTAGTGCCTCAGTTTACTTGAACTCATAATCGGAGAAGATCAATAATAAACCTAAATCATGTAAATTCTAGTTTATTCACATCAAGATATGTATATGATTTAGGGTATCATAAAACTATAAATTTTTCTAAGAAAACTGGTGAAGCCACAACGAATCAGATCATTACTACTTGAAACTAGTTTCCAGATACTTAAAAAAGTCTGTGTGTAGGCGGCAATGCTCGTTTCTCCCATATAACGACGCTTAACAACAAAACAAACTCACGAAATGAACAATTTTTAGTTTCCGTGTTTTATTTTTTATCCAAAGGTCATCAAGACACTTATGGGATGAATAAAAAATTAGATAAAAGTTACCTTTACTGCTGTCCATTAATTGCCACTGCGATCGATATCCCTGAATCCCTGGAAATAAAATGCCACAGATAATAAAACTAATATAAAAAAGGGCCAGAAAGAATATTTAACATGCCTTAAAACTGAGGGGGAGCGAGGTTTTGTAGGGAGAATATGGGAGGAGGGGTAGTTATATGAAGATTTTCTCATTAACGTTGAGTTTTACAGGGTGTTAAAATTGTTATTACATTTTTCTTCATTCATACAGTCAGTTGAAGATGAATATATAAAAATATAAATAAAAAATAAAATTTCTTATACATCAAACACTAAAAAATATTAACACGTTAATACAACGAGTATTTTACTATAGGTAACCTTAATAGGTCATCGAATTATGAATGAATTTTATGAACAAACAGCATAAGGCCCCTGCACTGTAACAAAAGTTACTTTGTAAGCGAGATTTTCCGTTGTGTAATTTAGGGTATGTAAAATTTCTGTGTTAATAGTTTTACACGTTATGGCTTTTTTACGTTTTATACAAAATGTGTTAAAATTACTATTACTATTAAAAGTATAAAATATACTGAATTTTTCTACCAATGGCGTGTAACGTTGTTGTGTTCAGTTACCTCTCGTTCCCTGTGTTCAAATGGAGAATATTTAACTTTAAATTGAAGATTGAACAAAGAAAATGATTAAGTACTTACTTAACTATACCAAATATTGCTGATAATTGATAAAGCTAAAACTAATTAGGACTCTAACTCTTAAAAATATTAGGAGTTTACTCTGATATTTTAGATTACACTGTATACTGATTTTCTTGCGACTTTAGAGAAAGAAAATGATATGTAGTTTTCGTAAACTCCTATTCTGTAGTGCCTAATATCTCTATCAATCATTATAATGTTGTTTCGTTGTTTATGATTTACTAAAATGTTATTAGTTTATAAGTACCTTATTAAAATATGTACGACTACTACTAATTTTGTTAGAAAACTTGGTTGTTATTCAGTTGAACTGACTTATATTTTTAATAAATTCATAAAATATCTTTTACTGTTATAGAAGCTTATGAGGAGACACCTTAACGAATAGGTAAAATTTTTTGTCGTTATGAAATGAACCGTTATTTTATATAAATATTTTATAAATTGTTACGTCATGGTCAGTAAATTGAATATTTTGTTTATGAAGATTTGGATTGGGTTATAAAATTCCAGTATGGAGTTAAACAATGGTTTTTTTCAAGATAAACTTTTACGATGTTACGAAAAATAAGTTAAGCGAAGGAGGAAAATAGAAAAATTTTTTTGATTGAAAGAAACATGTAAACAAAAGTTTTTTGAAAAGTGTCTATTATCTGAAGATGTGTGTTATCCCGAAACGATCGTAATAAATTTCTATGATTGCATAGTATTTTTTTATTATGACCAATTCCCAGGAAATATTTTATACATTGTTATGCCATGATCAGTAAATTGAATATTTTATTTATCAACATACTGTCAAAAATTTGGGACACCCTGTATAATAATACCAAAAGAATAAACCACAACAGCCAGTAACTGTATTAGTCACGGCATTTTCCAGTAGACAGCGTAGTGCGTATACATATACGTATTTAATGTTAGCTGACAAACTACATGGTTAAAAGGAATAATAGAGTTCTGAAATTTTTATGGAACTGGAACGTGTTATTGATTCTGCCGACATACATTCATACTTCAATCGTGTCTGTATTGCCGTAGCGTAGCTTACAATGTTCCGTTTACTTCTATATTCTCTGCCAATTTTTCAGCTTGAGGCTGTCTCCCGAGCTGAGTACTTTGTTTGCTATTTATGCGCAGTTCGATTTTTTATATTTTTCACTATGTTCGAGACGAGTTATTCGGTTTCTTAAATAACTTCCTTCACACACACACACACACACACACACACACATAAACACAAAGACATATATAAAAGGTAGAAAACGATCGGAGAGAAATGGAATAAAATTACAGAAACAGTAATAAATCACTGATAGAGATCGCGTATTTATTTTGGAAAGAGTATTACTTTTAGAACGAAACTTTTGATGGTTTTTGTTTATTGGGAGTTTTGCCACATTGCAAACAAAAATAAAAATTAGTAAATAAATCTCTGCACCACACATAGTGCATGTAAAATTTCACGAGCTGTAGATGAAGGATTATAACACCACGAGCTTTATCATTCATCCACTTCATATTATATGTATCTGGTTTTTTGTACAATTGCTAATTATTGTACTTTTAATACCGTGTCATTATATTCATTATGTTTTCGATTTAATCATTCTATGATGTCTTCCTTCCCTTATTTAATTTTGCTCTTTTCCATTAGCAAATTATTTATTTTATGTTATGAAAATTTCATTTCATGCGAAGTGTCTCAAACTCATGACATAGCAATGTCACAAAATATTTGTTATTACTCAGTACGAACGTGAGATATACGAGCCCAGAGTCATATCATTTGGCCCAGCGGCTATTTTAATTCTTCACTTTACTTTAGAAAACACTGGTAGACACAAATGGAAAATTTATTAATTCCAACTATTTTCATTGTAATTTGAGATATTTTGGAAACATTTTTTATTAAAATTAATTACTTAAATGCTAGAAATGTGCCCATAATAACAAAGTATATAATTTAACAACAAATCATTTCGTTTGGCCCATATAATAAACATAGGTTTTTATCGTCGTATTAGCCTTGAGTTAAACATAACATTTGCTTATTTGTTGATTCTTGTTAGTGACATGTCAGAAATTAGTTGACAGCATTTTCCTCTCAAAAATGGTACGTGGTAAAGCTTTGACAAACGATATGCGTAAAGTTATTGTTAATTTATACAGTGCTGGTCATTCTTGTGGTAAAATTGCTAACCAAATGCAACTTTCACGCTATACTGTGCGAAACGACAGGAGGAGTGGAAGAAAAACCAAATTTGGGTAGAACATCAAAAATAACCGCGACCGATTTGAGAGGCTTACGCCGTATTTTGAAGCAAAACCGTCGTGCCAATTGTGCCGAATTAAGTGTAGAATGGAATAGGGCGACGGGTAAATATTTTTCAAGATCAACCTGTCTCAGAAACAATTGGGTTATAAGTTTTACAAAGTAAGTTATTTTTTATTTCATTTTATAGGCACTAACAGCAGACAATTTTTAAATCGCAGGCTAAAGAAAAACCTCTGTTAACAGGAAAGCAGAAAAAAATAGGTTGGTATGGGCAAAAAATCATCACAACTGGTCACAAATGCAATGGAATAGTGTCATTTGGAGTGACGAATCAAGGTTTGAGGTATGTGTCGGAGATTATCGAAGTAGAGTATTGAGGACAAAAAATGAGCCATATCATCCAGACTGTTTGCGCCGAAAAGTGAAATTTCCGGCTTATGTAATGATTTGGGGATGTATGTCAGCCCAGGGTGTTGGAAAACTGCACATCGTAGAAGGGACTGTTAATCCTGTTAGATACATTGACATCGTTAGGGGCAGCTTAATACCATCAATTTTAACATTAAAAACAATAGAAAATGAGTACGTGTTCCAACAAGATGGCGCTGCGTGTCACACTGCCAAAATAGTCAAGGAATTGATGTTGCAGAATAATATTCCCACCATAAACTGGGTATCAAGTAGTCCCGATCTGTCGTCAATAGAAACACTTTGGCACATTATGAAGAAAAAGTTGGGTGCCTCACCTGCTAGAACAGTTCCTGAATTAAAAGAGAAACTAACTCACATTTGGAACTCATTTACTGCTGAAGATTGTAAAAAGTTAGTAGACACTATGCCAAAGCGAATTCAAGCAGTTCTGAAGCAAAAGGGTGATGTTACACAATGGTGAAATCACCAATTTGCGCATATGATTGTTGGGCCAAACGAAATGATTTCTTGTTAAATTATATACTTTGTTATTATGGGCACATTTCTAGCATTTAAGTAATTAATTTTAATAAAAAATGTTTCCAAAATGTCTCAAATTACAATGAAAATAGTTGGAATTAATAAATTTTCCATTTGTCTCTACCAGTGTTTTCTAAAGTAAAGTGAAGAATTAAGATAGCCGTTGGGCCAAATGATATGACTCTGGGCTCGTATAATATTTATGCTTACAAACTGTTTTCTTGTTTAGAAAAATTTGATATGTTGCTCATTTACGACGAGTCAGAAAAAAATCCAGAATAGTTGTAGAGTTATATCGAGAAAGGTATCCAAATGACTACAAAATTCATAAATTTGGAGTATTTGCCTGACCGTCACATTTAAAACAGATTTAATTTTATAGCTCAAATTGTAATAAATGTAGAAACTGTTGATCAGAACCTTTTTCGGCACGTTCTTGAAAATACGCACATGGTAAATCCAGTTCAAAGCTAAGACCATTTTGGAGTAAATGTATGGTGCGGCATCATCGGTAGGCATTGAATTGGGCCTTATTTTTATGAACAGCGTGAATTACCTAAATTTCCTACAAGAAGAAGGTACTTCCTGCACTTCTGGAGAATGCGCATTGTAGCTAAGGATTTCAGTACGACGGAGTTCCACCCAGCAAGGCCAGAATTGTGCAGCAATATTTAGATAACCCTGTCCCAGAAAAATGGATTGGGATTAATGGACCTATTCAGTGGCCTGGAAAGTCACCACATCTAACACCCATCGATTGTTTCAGACTAAATTGGAAAATTGGGACAAAAAATATTAGGAGTTCACTCTGGCTCTATTCTGATTTTTTGTAACTTTAGAGAAAGAAATTGATATGTTCAGATCACTACAGTTAATTTTCCTTAACTCGTATTATTTGATGCCTAAATTTATTTTAATGTAATTAGAACATGTACTATTACTACTATACTAATTTTGTTCAATATTTTGTTAGAAAACTCGGTTATTGTTCATTTGAAATAAGTTATATATTTTTAACAAAATCAAAAGGTAAAATATTAATTCCACTTTTTTAGTTTATTAATTATATTCCTATTTCCTTTTGAAATCCTAATTCGTGCAATACGTATATTTTGACATACACACAACTCCGTGTGGACTTCGATTAACACAGTATTGTGTTCCTTTGTGTTAATATGTGTAATTATTTTCTTACAGTGTAGCAAAACTTTTTCATACACTCGAGGCAAATTTTAATCTTTTGAAATTTCAACGTTGGAACGAAAAACATATTTCTCGCCGTAAAATGATCAAATTTGTGGTATTTTTTAAGTACTGAAATATCGAAAAATAAAATACGTAGAGCAAAAGTAATATGAAAAATAAAATTACTGATGTTTTGTTTTAGTTTACTATTTAAACTTTCCTCAAATAACACAATAACTTTTAAAATGCAGAAAGTGCTACAACTTTTAAACATTATTATATTTCGAGTTCCAGATTACTTATTTCACGGTAGCATCAATTTAATTTTTTTTTCCTGCCACGTATTTATTTTTTTTTTTTGCTTTCTTTAACTTTTACAACTTTTTAACGCACAATAAACAATGCAGCAGGCACTTTTGTGAAAAAATTGCACATTTCCACAGCATCATCTACCGATATATGATGCCTGATGCATATTATTTATAATCATACATGGTTCTGTGTCTGTCTGTAAATTTGGCCACCTCCCTTTCTTTACTTACACGATACACGAACCAGAATCATGAAAACATAATATTTCATTCCTATTGTTAGTTCTAAGGCTGCCACGACATGGTCACATAGTGGTAAGCGTTCTAGTTATCGGCATTTTTAGTTTGTACACTTAAAAAATGAAAATAAAATTCACAATTTATCTTTTATCAACTTCCGTCATTTCGTAAGTATGAAACTAGCATTTTAAAATGTAAAAGTGCCAGTGCCAAATAGTGCAAAAGGAAAAAACTCCAGGAACTGCAATTTATGTGGATTAAAACTAGTTTGAGGCCGATAGAAATCAGGAATTTCCTGCGATATGGAAGGTATTAATAAGGACACAATAAAAGGAACAAAGGGATCGATACTTCTAGCGTTATAATCCGCCATAACAGTCGACTGATAATAGGCCAGAATTTTTAATATCGTACAATGCAAGTTCAGCGGGTCCCGCTCCAAAATTTTTTCGTATCCAATATGGATTACTTTGATGGCATTTAGAACGCGTCAGCAATTTGGTCGCATTTTCGACGAACCGCAAATTCTCTTTAGCTACCTGGTTTAATCTCTAATATTTTTTATTTAAAATATGTCTATTAAATTTGCTTGCATTTTTTACAAATTTCTCTCAGTTCTTATATGAGATGTAAAAGAGACTGCTGGTCAACCTTAAATTACACTTTTAATAATACATCTGTATTTCGATTTTTTTATAAATTGGACTCGATGAAGATTTGTAGATATCCAGTCTCAAACTCTATATTGTTCAGAACTAGATTATAAACAAGAAAATTATATATTTATTTACAAATACTGGTAAAATACAACTATTTTATTAGAACAAAGAGAATTTTAAATGAAAATCAACATTCCTATAACAAGCGTTAAGGTCGCCGTATTTCTCGCCGTAAAATGATCGAATTTGTGGTGTTTTTTAAGTACTGAAATATCGAAAAATAAAAAGTAATATGAAAAATAAAATTACTGATGTTTTGTTTTAGTTTGCTATTTAAACTCTCCTCAAATAACACAATAACTTTTAAAATGCAGAAAGTGCTACAACTTTTAAACATTATTATTTTTCGAGTTACAGAGCATCCTTAATTTTAAAATGCATTATAAGCGAAGACCAAATGTCGGTAGCACTTATTGGATTGCGTCTTAAAGTTCATCTTTGAGAATAGTTGAAATGTTCTGACCAGAATAATGTTTCGTCATTTTCCCATTGGGATGGAACGATAGAAACAAATACCTTTTTTTAAGATAAAAATTCGCGAGATGTGAGATGTTGATATGAATTACATATATTGCCACTTTGAGGTTACGGCGAATTAAGGTAAACTGGCGAAACAACATTATTGTAGCGTTGCTACTACATTTAAGTGACCAAAAAGTTGATGGGTTAGTTCCATTGGCACCTTGTTTGATAAATGCAACTAAAGAGTTTCTGCCACTTTAAAAATACATATTAGGTATTATTACTAAGAAGAATGTTAATTTTTGTCGCTTCTGCATTTAGAAATGCTGCAAGAAAACGACCGCATGGTAGTAGATATTGTTGACAGATGTAAGCTTATCTATGGATCTAAGCCATCTCAGTCGATATTTATCATAGGCTTCGACTTTCCGTAGGAAAAGAGGGTTTTGCCCCATTTTTTAAATATCGAGCTAAAATTCTGGAATAATTTTTTTATTGTCTTTTAGACAATATCGTATTAACTATTATTTTCCTAAATATAACAGGGGAGACAGAGATAAAGACAGAAATAATAGGAAAGAGACCGAGCTAATAGAGGCAAATATATGTAGTAAACTTTTTCTGTTTTTCCGGTCTCTCTTTTAGAGGCGGCAATCACATCCCACGCAACGTGGCTTAAACGTATTTGTATAAGATGCAAAAACGTCGTTGGAACGTAGCAGCCTCCAAAAAAGTATACCCCTTTTTAGTCATTTCCACGTAATAGAACCGTTTCTATGATGTGGTAGTAATTTTGGCAATACATTTTAAAGTGTTCAGTGTTTGTGGATACTACATTCCATTTACTAAAAATGCTGCTTGGTGCTCTTCCCAAAATACTTGAAATGCAAAAACTATTGACAATACTAAAGGTATTTTAAGCTAATATAAATCAAATCTCATACAATTCCTATCAATGAAGTCATATGTATGCTCACTGATACCAAACATCTAGGTATGCTAATGAACAATTCCACAGACAAAGCTCTATTCCATAATTATCTAAAGAAAA
This sequence comes from Monochamus alternatus, assembly GCA_037114965.1. Taxonomy (NCBI): domain Eukaryota; kingdom Metazoa; phylum Arthropoda; class Insecta; order Coleoptera; family Cerambycidae; genus Monochamus; species Monochamus alternatus. The sequence goes on from CM073432.1 coordinate 21,372,883, forward strand.
TAATCTAATTTACTAACCTGCTAATGAAACACTCTATAAATATCTAACTTCACTTTTTGGCAGTGGGAACACGACAAATTCAACCACAATAGATGAGATCTGACCTATTTCTGCATTTTTAGGATTGCTTCTTCAGGTGGTCTCCTTTAAGTTGAATCAAATATCTAACTATAAAAATTATTATAAAAATTAAAATTATTTGAAGTTAAATATCGACAATGACAAAAAGTGACATCCTGTCAATGAATTAAATATGACTTCATTGACAGGAATTGTAGGAGATTTGATTTATATTAGCTTAAAATACCTTTCTAAAACAGTAAAAATGTTACAAAAGCTAATAATAAGGAATATATGGGTAGATATTGTGGGTGTAATTCAACGCAGGTTGGGGCTTTTGTCCACTGAGTAGTTAGTTTCACACAATATTATTAATACCTAAAAATATATAAAAACTCATCATATTTGTAATTTTAGCAGTGCAATATTATTAACACACATGCATCGTTAAAGTATGAGAATTGCATGACCAACTATGCAAAATTTTGATCTACTACATCACATTAATTTGTTAATTTAAAACACAACAGTTAGGTTGAAAAATGTTTTAATCACGAGTCATGTGGGAACGCTATTATATTTCACTGTTATATGTTCACTTATGACAAGAAACTCAGCCACTTTGGATGAGTTATACTATAATTTACATGTTGGACAAGGCGCATTTACATATTGATGGCTACGTGTTACTTTGTGTGCTTTTCTACTTGCTGAACTATTTTTGTGTAGCCTGTTCGTAGCTCAAAAGATTAACATTGCCGGGCATTAAATAATTTTATAGCGGCTTTAGTCTGCAGAGTAGTTTGTTAATACCTAAAAATATATATACAGGATGTTACAGAGTGATGTTTAAAAATAATAAAAAAAAGTTTATATAAACATAAGTCCGAAAATGCTTCATTTTCGGACAGGGTGTTTAAAACTTACTGTCTTAAATACCATAATCTTCATTTCTCGAAAACCGATTGAGATATTGAGATTTCCTACACATAATTGTACGCCACTAACTTTTAGTACAAATTAGTATCGTTCTCTTAAATCCAAATTAATTCTGCTTAAAAAGTGTCTCTTGGACTTTTTCCCCCTGACGTACCAATTTCGAGATAAAAATTAATTTATTAATCATTACAATAGACCAATTTTGGAATGGTAATTAAAAACAATAATCTAGATGGCATGTGTTAGTTTGTCATAAATTCCATATCAGACTTAAACAAAAAATGATAACACAATGTGTCGAGTGAAGTGAAGTAAAGTGTTTAAGTTGGTTTTTCATGCATTTTTTTACAATATACGAGTAAGTAAATATAATGAATTATTCCTTTCAAGAATTGTCCCATACACATTGTATGTATGGAAAAGCAAACATAAATTCGAATGAAGCAAGGCGTCTCTATAAATAAGCATTCTCTGACCTCCAATTACCTTGTGCAAACACTTTTTCGAATGTTCATAGACGTCTGCGGCAAATGGGAAAGTAACAGGGAATTTTGTAGATTGTGGGGCGCAAAGAATTGCAGGAACAGTGGAAAATCAGGAAAATATTTTACAAGCGGTTGAACACAATCCTGCAATAAGTTCAAGGCGTCTAGCAAATGAATTAGGGACTATGAACCATGTTATGTATGGCGAATCCTCCAAGAGCAGCAGTTATATCCTTATCATCTGCAGGGAGTTCAAACCCGCTCTGAAGCTGATTTTTCAGTCAGACTGCAGTATTGCCAATGGCTAAGTCAAAAAGCAGAAGATCGGTAATTTATTTCTTTCATTTTGTTCACGGAAGCTTCATTTGCCAGAAACGGTGTATTTAATTAGCACAATGAACATTTTTGGAGGGCTGAAAATCCATACTTTATTCATGAATCGTGACACCAGCAGCAGCTTTCAGTTAATGTGTGGGCGGAAATTATTGAAAATTGTATAGCTGGTTATTTTGCCGAGAAGAACATTCGTGGATTTTTTACAGGAAAATCTACCTATCCTTCTAGAAGATGTCCCTCTTATTGTTTGCTGTCTACCCATATATGTGGAAAAGTTTGGTGTTAATGCTTTCTAACGGCCATGGAAAAATGAGCTGGAGCACCATCATGCTGGAACCACAAACGCACCACATAGATGAGTAGGAAGGGCCGGACCTGTTTTATAGCCTCCAAGATCGCCTGATCTGAACCCTTTAGATTTCTTTGTTTGGGGATATTTGGAGACATTAGTGTATGGTACTCCTGTAATTAGCCTGGAAGAGCTGCAGCTACGGATTAATCAAAAGTGTCATGAAATCCCAACCAAGGAGGGTGTTTTCGAAAGAGTTCGAATATCGTTGAGACGAAGATGTCGTGCCTGATTGGAAATGGACGGAGAGCACTTTGAACATCTTCTGTAACTTTGTTTTTGTTTGTTAAAAGCTTCTTTTGTCGGTTTATTCCTAATAAAATAAAATGTTTGAAAAACGAATAGTGGTCCATATCTCCGCAACCGTTACTTTGCGGACCCATGTTTATTAAGACTTTTCTGCTTATTTTGGTTCATACTATTACCTCCTGAAATATTTTACACTCTTTTTTTAACACCCTGTATATATTATACAAGATTAAATTAATCTTTCAATAAAATATTACTACACTTGAATGATAGTGAAACTAAGCTAGCGTTGGAATAAGTGGATTAATCTTGATATTAGTATAGCTTTCTTTGCGTGCAGGAGAAAAATATATTCAAAATACCAAAAGTAAAGTTCCTCTTTCTTTACTTGAAAGTGCGTTTAAAAGTGTAATTACTTGGCCTTTTACCAGAAATTGACACTTATTCCCGAAGCTGGACCAGTCTCTAATTGCCAGCAACTCTATAGGATGGTGAAAATTAGGCTAATTGTTTATCGAACTCCAGCAGTCTCCTACCAGCAGGATTACAGTTACATTCTCCATTTAGCTACAGACAATGAAGCTCTTCTGCTGTAATTTCATTAGAAGACTGTTGAAATTAATATACTGGGTACTGTCCGTGTAAAGCATTTATCTTTGAAAAAAAAGGAAAAATACAGAGAACTGGTCTTTATTTAATTACGCTTCGCTAGCAAATGGCACATTCGCTTAACGAAATTGGCGCTAATTTTCACCACATACAAAGTAATATTAAATTTTACAGCCGTTAACGGAAACTGAAGTGTTCCACAAATAGGTATTTAAAATTTGAGCAAACTTGTAAAAATTACGAGGATGCAGACACAAACTTTTGGTCATTAGCAAGGCTCGTTCGTCTACATAAATATACCTTTGACGTTTTTATTGATAACACATGTATTGAAACATTGTTCACTGATAAAATGTATGTAAACTATTTTTTTACTGAGATCGATGTTTATACACCAAAAATTATCGATTTTCTGGGAAGAAAAACTGACAATCTTTAATTCTCCAAAGTCCCAGATATTTTTCATTCACAAATATTAACTTATTAAATAATAGCTTCGAAATGTAACGTCTTGGCTCTCAAACTTTATATACGAGTAATACAATCAATTCATCACTGACGTCAAACTCTCCAACTTTTATTTTTCACAAAAACTTTCCCACCTGAGATTTATTTCTACAGGGTGTGACGTTGATAATGTTAAAAATTATAGAAAAGCTTATTGGCAATATTTGGAATAAAAAAGGCTTATACCAAAAGTTCTATCTTTACGTATTTTTTTGAAAACTACCACAATTAAGGTCGCCGTATTTCTCGCCGTAAAATGATCAAATTTATGGTGTTTTTAGGTACTGGAATCTCGAAAATTAAAACACGTAGAGCAAAAGTAATATCAAAAATAAAATTACTGATGTTTTGTTTATCCACTTTTACTATTTAAATTCTCCTCAGATAATACAATAACTTTTAAAATGCATTCATTATTTCGCTATTCTAACCCCACATGTTAACAATTATTTTCACATACTTACAAACAAAAGTGAACAATCTTATATGCAACTATGTAAGTATATGTTATAACAATTTTTACATATACAGTATGCGCCAAAAGTATGGAATAAATTCAATAAAAACGAAACAATTATTTTTTGGGAAAAATCCTCGAACAGGTCGATTTTTAATTTAAAAAATACATATTTTAGCGTAAAATGCGATTTTCAAATGTCATTTGTTTTCGAGTAATGACGTCATCGATTTTTTTTTTAATGGCAGCACCATATTTTTTTCCTTGATTCTGAAAGATCGTTTAATTTTCTATCAGACAGTACTAAAATTTTGCCCTCTTACATAGGAAAGTTTTCGAGTAAATGACGATTGAATGTTAGAAAACGTAAATCAATTAAAATAAAGCAAAAACGTTATCAATTTTAGTTTTTCGAATTCCATAGTTCTTTTATGGATCACGTAGGTGAAAATCTTCGCAAAGTGTCATTGTCACACCGACTTTCTAATAAGTATTGTAAGCGACATAGAAATTATTATTCAATTTAAAGTATTATGGCACATTTAACTGTTACTCAAAGAATTGACTTCTTATCGGATGCGGGAATATAGACTGAACTCAGCAGGAAGTTTGCGATTTATTTAATGAAAAATATCCAGATCGCCCTATCAGCCAATCAACAGTCAGTAAGGTAGAGTCTAAATTTAGAGAAACTGGCAATGTTGTAAATATTCCAAAACCTGGACGTCCAAAGCATTAATGAAAATCAGAAACAGAACATTTTGATAAGTATGGTGGATAATCCTCATAATTCTTCACGATTGGTTGCATTAAACAATGACACTAGTCAGAGCACAGTGCTGTATCTTGAGGAAGGAAAAATATCATCCCTACAAAATTCAACTTGTGCAGGAACTAAATGAAGATTATCCCGATCGCCCATTACACTTTTGCGAAATTCTAATGGATTTATGTCAAGGAAATAGAAATTTACACCGGCAAATACTTTTTTCAGATGAGGCCATATTTTGTCTGAGTGGTACAGTAAACCGTCAAACTTCATCAAACCATCCTCATTGGATGGCAGAGGCACATACCCAACACCCTCAGAAATTAAATGTGTGGCCTGGAATAGCCGACGACAGAATAGTAAGGCCTTTCTTCTTTGAAGGAACCCTTACAGGACAAAGATATTTAGAGTTTCTAGAAAATGGCCCTGACATTCCTGACGATACCATATGGTTTCAGCAAGACGGTGCACCTCCGCACTATGCGCGCCCTGTACGAGATTTTTTGGACAACTGTTTTCCTGGGAGGTGGATCGGCAGACGCGGACCGATAGAATGGCCTGCAAGATCGCCAGATCTTACACCTCTTGACTATTTTTTATGGGGATACTTGAAGTCAAAAGTGTACATTAATAAACCACGTAATTTAGAAGAACTTCAAAATCGCATTCGAGACGAAATACGCAGAGTTACCCCAGAAATCATTCATAATGTGCAAGAAGAATTTCTTCACAGACTTGCGCATTGTCAAGAAGTTAGTGGATGGCAATTCGAACATTTAATTTAAGTATAAAATTTAATCAATTGTATTTTATTTTACATACCTCAGAGTTGTTACTTTTTTATGGATAAAATTTACGTTTTCTAACATTCAATCGTCATTTACTCGAAAACTTTTCTATGTAAGAGGGCAAAATTTTAGTACTGTCTGATAGAGAATTAAACGATTTTTAAGAATCAAGGAAAAAAATATGGTGTTGCCATTTAAAAAAAAATCGATGACGTTATTACTCAAAAACAAATGACATTTGAAAATCGCCTTTTACGCTAAAATATGTATTTTTTAAATTAAAAATCGACCTGTTCCGAGGATTTTTCCCAAAAAATAATTGTTTCGTTTTTATTGAATTTATTCCATACTTTTCACGCATACTGTATAGTTGAATTTAAAAAAATACTTATTTTGAAAGATTTCAGTACCTAAAATTTTGCTGGATAGATATGTTATATATTGATTTTACCTCGGTACCTCTGAATATTCGCAGGTGTCATGAGATAACCTTCTTCTTATATGCTAAACTCTATATTATTCAGTTCTTAAATGTCTAAAATTACTTGTATTTGTAGAAAACACTATTTCAAGAATACGGCGTCCTTAAAATATGAATGCCGGTCCTGTTAATTTATTAAACTTGGGCACGCCTGACGTATTGCGTTTAGCATTCCTTAAAAAAACATAAAGCACTACAACAAATAAGAACTCAAAAAATAAAAATCACTTGTTGATTACGTTTAAAAACGTTTTTTCTTTTTATTTTTAGTTCACTAAATTTATTAACGAACGTATAGATATGGTGCAAGGGTATGACGTAGCCGAGAAAAATGCGCTCACGGCAAGTAGGTTGTACAGGGTGTCTCAAACTCGATAATATAGGCCTACTGAGAAACAGAAAGTGTTATTTCAGCAATGGCACCGGATCTTTTGGATCTGTTTGGTTTATCTTAATTCCAGTCTCCCTGTATATTTTACGATTTCCAAGATGCCAATGATAAGTCATGAAAAACAGACCACTCGCATTGATCAGTAAATCTTCCATTTTATTGAAACTGACTAAATAACAATTATAAATAAAAAATATTCAAAGACGTGCCATAGGCGGGAGATGTTATTTAAATTAAAGGAAAACACGGCTTGGGATTTGTACAAGTGATTGTTATTGGACAATTGTAGAGTGATTGCCAAAGAGAAAAAGGGTGAATACGAAATGAAATTCAGCTGAATGCAGAATAACTCATCAGTGTATTCACTTAGCATTTTCACAAAACCGAGCCTTGGGGTTAGTAATCAAGTTAGAACTTGTATATTGATTTGACAATAATAAAGTTAGCTTATGGAGTTATAAAAGTTGTAGGTACATAATGGAATCAAATTACTTACTTACTTACAATTGCGAGCGGTAATAAAAATATTAGTAATGATATTTGTTACGACCTGTATCTTGCACTTTATACAGGCCGTAATAATTTTATTACGCTTGATATAAACCTTTAGTTTCAAGTCTGGTGGAATGCTGTGCAATGGCGGAAACTTCAAGGAAGAAAATTCAAAACATTTATACGGGGTGTTACAGAAAGATATTAAGAGAATATAGGAGCAGAGTCTATGTTCAGAAATAAGAAATAAAGTTTATAAAAGCATGGTTCCAGGAATGCCTCCTTTCGAGATACAGGTTGTTTATAATTTTCTGTCTTAAATACTATCAAAGTTTACTGAATAAGTATACGTTATACCACTCTCTGTCGGCACTTTGATGGTTTGAGATCAAAGCCGTACCGCTGCAGGTAACTACTGTCGCAAGAAATTGCCAGATACGAGGGATATTTCATTGTAATGTAATAAATAGAAATATTATGAAACGATAATAGGTATATAGTTTATAAGTATTTTGTTAGTTAATCTTGGAAGTCGTATGTATTCACTTGTAAATTTAAATATAAAAAGTAGCCATGAGGAAAATTTGCAATAAATTGTTTATTAAAATATTTAGAAAAACAATATCCATTATTTTAAAACTAAAATAGGAAATAATATAATTTATATTGTTTATAAGTTATAAATGTTCATAAAAGTTCAAATCAAAAGTAAATCTTTAATTTCGTAAACATTGATAAAACAAATTGTTTATAATTTTAAATAACGCCCAAATACCATCTTTCAAATAAATATTCTAATTTTTATCGGTGTACCGTGTAAAATTTTACATCTTGACCTATTTTTTTATATTAGTTGATGAAAAGTAAAATACATACATTGCTTTATCGTTTGGACAATGGAAAAAGAAAAAAAAAACACATCTTGAGCGACAATTATTCACAGTCCAATATATCACGTGAATTTTTAGAAGACAAATAAAATAAAATAAACACTAACAGATATTCAAAGTTTTTTTCTTACACTATATCGATCGCATACATCACGTTACAGTTCTAGCGTCGGCCACCGTGTAGGTGCCTGGGTACCGAACGGTCCCCGAGTCAGGTGAGGAGAGCGGAATTGGTAGGGCGGGGCGTGTTCGTGAGTGATGCAACTTATATATTTATTCTGTAAACTTTGATTGTCTTCATTTCTCGAAAACCAATCGAGATATTGAGATGAGATTTAGTACACAGCAGTGTATAGTGAAGGGCTACTTTTACGTGTATAAATTTCTCTTGTAATATACTAGCATCAGTGGCGTTCGTGCCATTAAATATTCATTTGTAGCAAACAAATTGTACACCACTGATTTTTGGACAAATTGCTCCCTTAAAGCCAAGTTAATTCTGCTTAAAAATTGTCTCTTGGGCGCAGTCTTAAATTTCGTGTCAACATTCAACAAGCAAAAATAGAACTTGTTGTGTACCAAATCTCATCACAATATCTCGATTGATTTTTGAGAAATACCTAAAGACTATAGTATTTAAGACACAAAATTTTAAACATGTATCTTAAAAACGAGGCACTTCCAGACTCCTGTTTATATCAACTTTTTTTCTTATTTTTAAACATAGAACCTGCCTCTAGATTTTCTTAACATCATTCTGTAACACCCTGTATACTTACAACCCTTTTCGATAAATCGACTTTGATCCAAAGACCATGTGAATATTTTATAAAAACGGTTTAGAGACAGTTCTTAAAAATCTTTGCAAATACGTAGTGTGACAAATTAACGAAAAGTATTTCCCTTACAAATTGCTCTGGCAGAGAAAGTTGGATAATCCTGGAATGTTGTCAACGTGTTAGCTGGAGCGTCGCAAACTATTACAGGTGCCTATTATGCCTTCCTAATTACAAAACTTCCAGAATCCTTTACGAAGGAAGCCTTGGAGCTAGTTTAGGGAATAGTTTGATAAAAATATTGCTAAGTAGAGCGCACTACACTTAAGTTTGACGTAGGAAAACTGTTCGGCGTACAATTCGTGACAAAATAAAATAAGTATTCGATACAAATACGTAAAGACTTGCACAAAGGTACGATTAAGCATGCGAAAGTGACAGAAATTCTTATTTGTAATAAGCTTATAGGTATATATGTTTGCATATTTTGTTCGACGTAAAGAGCTTTGCTCTAAGCTCTAGACAAAACGAATTTATCAATACTTATAGAGACACAAAGAAAAAAAACATTTTATATCTTCTCCACGCTTGAAAGAATATTTAAGAGATATAAAATATAAGTATTCGTACCTATACTTACAGAAATGACACAAAGGATGACTGTGGGTGTCTTGGTTATATAAGCAGATACGGTCAGATCGTGCTCTCAGTTGTGTGCGAGTCCCCTAGGGATATTCTAGTGACAGTTTCGTGCAATTTTCAGGAGATTGGAAAGCTTTTTCACTAAATAAGTTGGCGGAACTAACTCGGAAACAATTCCAATTAAAACTGCTTTTTCACTGAAGTGGTGGTCACTCGAAAATTGACCCCGCTATTCCACTATTGCTTCAGGCACAAAAATAAGTGTAAGGATAAAAATGTAGAGACTTTTAAATAAAGTGTCCCATATATCAGACAATTGAATGTTGCATTTCCGAGGGATAAGCCTAACTTAGATTCTTTTCTTTTTAAATACATCCTGTATATCTTTGCGGCATTGGAAATAGCTTCAAAGGGGATTTAATGAAAACATGGTATATGTGATACTTTGATGCATTTTTTATAACAATGCATTCAATTGTTTTTGCTTTTCCATTGAAGTTTTTGTTATGTGAATAAATGTTCAAATTGTCAAGTCAGGTTCTGTGGAAGGGATCGGTGTATTGTGTTATTGTATTTATGGATCTGCATTGTGTTGTGCTTGTTTTGCTGTTGATTTGAGTAAAAGATAATAGTGTTATTGTAAATTATATCAAGTAAAAAAATCGTCTCGTTCTCATTTCAGTATCGGCACTTATATTCCAGACACCCTGTATATTAGCAAACTGAGTAGAGTAGTATTGTTAAAGAAAAATAGGAAGCTCGATCGCCAAAAACTTGAACAAAAAAAAAATCTATTAACATAGGTACGAAAATCCTTCGCTTCGACAGTGTAACAGTATTTCTAAAACACCCTATACTTAGTGCGATATTTTTAAAGAAGGTTTCCTTAGTTAATTCCAAGTGGGATAAAAATAGACAACTCTTTCCTTAGAGAACTTAGAAAAAAACTTGGAAGTCTTCCTATGGACAGGCTTCTTATATTTAGAATCCGGGGTTGCTTACGTAAGCAATTATTTTTCAGGTCATATCCTTATACGAAACGAACTGAATTTCGTGAAATGAAATAGTGGAATAGTCGTTTTAACCACTCTATATAGATATATTTGTATTGTAAAATATATAGGATAAAGTATCTGTTTATTTCTCCAAACAAATCTTGAACATATTTGAAACATTTCCCATTGTTAATTCAGATATAATGAATACACAATACAAAAAAAACACCAAAAGGTTTGTATGATCATTTCAATTACGAATATTAAATATGGCTGACATGGCAGACAGTAATATTTATAATCACATTCGTTAACCCAGAACTACACTGGTTTGCCTGACTGCGTGGCAGCTGTTAATGGTTGCTACAAGGCTTATAGCAGAAGGCAATTATTAGAATCTACAGTAGAAGATGGATTTCCTTCTATTTTAGAGATTTCATTCTATAAACACACAAAAGGAGCCGATATAGATTAATATTTAAGGAGCTGGAATTGAAATCAGCATTTCTAAATCATTGGTTGATACAGTCGCCATATGACCTCATGGATATGACAGCAAGATATTTGGACCACATTAATATAATACATCCAGACATCAGCATTAACATTATGGAGTTGGAGAAAGACTGTACCCTTCCACTACTATATATCATTCAAGAGAAATCCTACATAGGAAGCCTGGTCACTTGGAGCAAGAACTACATGATCTACTATAGGCTTTTAAAGACACTGGTTCTGGATAATACTGATCAAGACATCAGGTTGTTCATCATCTATCTACTTAATATACGATATATGGTGATATACATGTGGCAGGCAAAACACACACTATAAGATTGAAAGGACACAAGGGCATATACAAGGCATTTGACAGATATTGATAAAACCAAGATGCTGGTGAAACAGAGAAGACTAACTAAGACTTCAAACCAAGCACCAGAAAGTCGTCATGATCCAGTGCAACAGATATAAATGAACTAGATGACTAATGGCCAGTGTAAAAATTACTTCTGAAGAAGATAGTGATATGTGTTTCAAAACGGCAAACACTCCGGGAATTAACATTTTTGATTCTGATGATTCAATATCATTAATCTCTTCAGCCTGCGTATAAATTTCAGGAACTCTAAGCTACTCATTCTCTCAAAATAGTCAAAAGCAACTTGTAAGAGTATAAAAAACAATACATACATAACAACAATTATTATTATTTCGTTTACATACATCAAATAGCTAAAGATATCTAGACTCAAACGTAAGACGATATGATTATTGTTAGATATATTAATTGTTTCAGGATTGAAGACCCGATAGGCCTAAGGGCTCAGGATGAGTAGTCAGGATGAGACTGCAAGCCTACTGGTAGGCCAGCCCTCCTTGACAAGTGCCTCCTCACCAGCCAACTGCTCCAAGCCGGTGCTGATGCGCCAAGAATGCACCACATTCTTGGTATCGTCGCATCATCCACAGCTGTCCGTGTTCTCTGATAGCGAGGAGGATGGTTCTCTATGTCTAGAAGAGAACAGCACGAGGTCGGTTCCGGATATAGAACTACACTGCAGGTTAGTAACGTACACAGAGTGTATCAAAGATTGAGGTCATAATTTACAGAACTTTTTGATATCTCCCTGCTCTATTACCCATTATTAATGGTCCAATATTAATTGCATATACAGGGTGAATCTTAAATAAGTACAAATATTTTAGCATTATAGTTTTGTGTGTAGAACACATAATTAATAGTTTTTTTACAAAAAAATCAGAAATAAAAAAGTGAAATTTTAAATAAATTTCGTAATTTTTCAGCAGAAAACTTGTTGAGGACCGCTGGCCTAGACAGACCCTTCATACTTTTATGAGTCATAGTGCTGCAGACTGAACGTGTGGTTCACAGTGTTGCCAGTATTACACAAATGTCTTTGCTTCAAGGAAGAAAAAATCTCAACTTTTAGCGAATTTTGTCAAGTGTAACATTTTATATTATTTTTTATTATCAAACTGTCATTGACTATCATGACAGATTATCGGAAGCCCAAGTCAAACTTGTTAACCCCACATAATGCATGAAAATAGCAATAAAATTTGCTAAAAGTTGACATTTTTTCCATTATAAATAAAAAACGCGTGCATAGTTTTTCGTTATTCTTCATAAAATAACTTAAGGAAATTGTGTTTTGTGTCCCTTTCTAACAGTGTACAATGACATTTAACTTGTGAAATGTGGATTACTGATTAAATAGTTAATTTTTTAACAAACAGGTAAGCTTGTGTGCACGTTTATGTATAATTTTTGAACATTGGACATAGTAATATCACGTAATATCTTCCTAAATATTTTACGGTAGTATTGAACTTGCGGAAATTCATTTTTAATCGTTGAAGTATAGTAAGGTTAGTTCAGATGTTAAAATTTATGTTAATATTGCTGCGTATCATACTACATACCCAATTTTACTGTACTTATGCTTAAAACAAGTATTTTTAAAATAGAACTATTACGTTAAAGGAAACGTAATATTTATATTGGAGGAGATATGGCAACCTCGCAACAAATCATATGTTTCATTACGTTGTTGGATGAAAAATCAGCCAGCAGTCCTCAAAATGTGGGTATTTTTTTAAAAAATTAATATCTCCGTAAATATTAGAAATTTTTAAAAATGGCTTTCACTAGACTGATTTAAATGACGAACTACACCAGCAGTTAAAATATTTGTACTTATTTAAGATTCACCCTGTATATATAATTGAAATTTTCTCACACTAATAGCCCATCCTGTATATATATATATATATATATATATATATATATATATATATATATATATATCAAAACTTAGCCAAAAAAAATTTTTTAATGTACAGACAATATTTTACGAAAATAATTTTGAAAAAAAAACAAATAGGACAGTTCGAAAATGATTTAAAAATACACTTCTGCACAGCACTGGAAACTGGTCCACTGTAAAACCTGACCTTGGTTTTACCTTTTGCCTCCTTTTTTCATGACGAATTTATTCTCAATTTTTTTTGTGAATCACCTTGTATACACGCAATATTTGTTCCACTTTGTGATAACCTAATAGAAAAAAAATCAGGTTACAAAACACGGGAGCAAAAGTCCATTAACCTCACTCTTTGGTTTATGCAGTACCTATTGTAAGCATGAAATAATTACCAAGTGAAAGATTCATCACTGTTTTATAACAATGTAACTTTATAATGAAAGTATTCATGTCTGAGGCCAGACAAAAACGGTAATAAAAAAGTTTTTGGTAACTGAACCAGATGCATAATTGCGTCTCGAACAAGGTCAAAGTAAGTCGTGAACGCGTAACATATTGGAGGAAAAATTCTTACCGAGCAGTTTGTTTTGTTACGTCGCGAACATTTTGTGTGCAGTCCGGTTAAGTGTATTAGGAAAAAAGCTCCTCGGTCTAAATATTCTAAGATTGGATTACTTTTGAACTCCTTTAAGCAGGTTGATTACATAAAAAACCGGTCGCTACACCATTTTCTTATTTTTATTTTATAAAGTTATTACTGAATTTTCCCCAATAAGAATTACATAATTTATTAAATTATTTATTCAACATCTAGGAAAGTTGTAAGCCCTCTCAAATTTAAAATATATGAAATATGATCTTGTAATAGAGAACTTGTTGAGAACCTTTGTCTTCTCTGTAGCTCTTCCGCGTTAACATCATTTGTCTCATAATTTTGAAGGAGAAATTAACTGTATTAGGGTTTCAGATGTTATACAAAACACTTAAACTTAATTTTTTTAATGAAATAAATAATAATAAACAAATTAAGTTTTTAATTAATAATAAATATCTTAGTTTTCCTTGGGAAATCTAAAGCAGTAATGAGATGTATAATTGAATATACAAGGCCCTTAAAGAATTGCGAAATTGAAATTTTCAGGCTAGTGGCGATGAGTTACCTAGACTGCAATATAACAACCCCAAAAAAACATAGTAGCTAATAATTAGCTGTAGATTCTGTAAATTTATAAATATCATTTTTTTGTGCCAGTATCTGGAATCCTTTCTCAAAGTCTTGAACAGCATGGAACGTTGTCTAATACAATGACACTATTATTAAATAGGCCGTCTTTTCTAAGGACTTCTATTCTCCCTCACTGTGTTTTATATACACTATATGTAATTAACTGAGCTTGTTCACCAAGATGTCGAGGATTTATATTTTCTATATCGTTCGTATTAATCTCCGCATCTTCTCTATCACTATTCGTTTTATCTCTTGTACCTCTTGCTGAGGTTCTTCCGAGAAATCCTCCCAAGCATCTAGTAATTCTCTAAAAAACTCTCCATGCACTGATGTTTTTGGCCTTAACTCAAAAATTATTAAGGCAACAATTGACATAATACTTCCTGCTCTAACTATATTGATAAATACATGTTTTAGTAAAGGCTTTTTTCCAGACTGCTTTAGGTTGACAAAGGTAATTCTTTTATTTAAAAAAAGGTGACCCGGATAGTACTGGCAATTACCGCCCTATCTCGATTATTCAAATTTTTGGTAAGGTAATCGAAATGTTATTGAAACCACGATTATATAAATATCTGGCGCAGAATTCAATCTTATGCGCATGCCAGTTTGGTTTTATACCTAGGCGTTCTACGTCTAACGCAGTCCCTAGGATTGTAAGCGACGCAGTAGAAGGTTTTGAGATAGGTGAGCATATAGCCATTGCCCTCTGCGATTTAACAAAGGCCTTCGATTGTGTTTCTCATGACCTACTAATTAAAAATTTTTAAATCGTATTTATAAAATAGGTTCCAATGCGTTGTAATTAATAACATATCATCTGAATTTATGGGTATCGAGCAGGGTGTGCCACAGGGTTCAATTATAGGACCAATATTGTTTCTGATGTTCATCAATGACATTCGTTACTTTATTGCACCTAATAAGTGTGTACTATTTGCGGATGATACTACATTGGTTATATCTCACGAAAATATTTTTTCTCTGAACCTACTCTTGGAACAACTTGAAAAGGGCGTAGAACAATGGTTTGTTGCTAACAAATTGAAACTTAATAACACTAAAACCCAAAAGCTCTACATTTCATCGAATCGTGAAAATATAAAAGGCGACTGTGTTAAGCTACTTGGGGTAGTTATAGACAACGGTTTAAATTGGTCCGGCCATGTTGCATATATTTTGAGGTCGCTCCCAAGCATCATTTTTTTGTTACGACAGCTAAAGAATATAGTTGATTTAAATACTCTATGTCCTATTTTGCTTTTTTCATTCTCGCATATGCTATGCAGTTTCTCTGTGGGGCAATTGCAGAGAATCTATAAAAATATTTCGCTTGCAAAAGAAATCAATTAGAATTATAGCTAATGTGAATAGTAAAGAACATTGTCAACCGTTATTTATTTCCTTCGGTATTTTACTCTAACCTTGTTTATATATTCTTGACCAGGTTGTTGAAATTCATACGAATATAACCAGATTTACATTGCAGTCGGACATTCATAGTCATAATACAAGAAACGCTAATATACTTAGGACTGACGGCTTCCGTCTATCCAAATCAGTACATAATTCTTTAAATGTGAAACTTTATAACAAACTTCCATACTCTATTAGACTGTTAAACATGACACGTTTTAAATTAGCAGTTAAGAAGCTTTGCTTGGGAGTGAAAGTAGCGGAGCCAAAAGTAGCAGCAAATATATCCTCCTTTAACCTCAAATCGACGGGTCTGAACGTTTTTCTACAATCTTGACGCAGTTCCTGAAAATGGTTCTGTTTCGTTTTCATTTGGCCACCCTGTACATATATACATATTATAATGATTTTTATGTCGTTTGAAATTATATTGTACCACTCTATCACACGATGACGTTTTTTTGAAATTTTGTATGTACCCTTATATAGATTAAATAAAGTATATTTCATCTAATATATTATCCTGTTTTCATACAGGGTGTTCCATAAGTAATCGGGCACAGATCATCTGGTACAGGTACCGCCACAAACGAAGACAAAGAATTTAGAAAAATGTGTAGTACTTTGGGATTTATAAGTAGAATTGTAACTTTAAACTTAATTCCAGTTCTTATTCCGTTAAATAAAATTTTTAATACATACAAAAGCATTATGCTTAAAGAAAATTTTACACGCCCTGTATGTTTGATTAGATATTGGATTACTACTCACTTGTCTTTTCTTGATCTCCTCGCAAGACAAGATAAGAAATATTATCACGGCAATTAAGAATTATTTAAGTGACCATAAGTTGAATAATAATAATAAATAATATTGGATTTAATCATGGCATATACTATTTTATTGCTAAATGAATTATGTTTTTAGTGTGTTTCAAGAGGAGATGTACATACTTTAGTATGTTATTCTACATTCAATTTTAAGCAAAAAATTTCCTATGAACTTAAGTCTGGAAACGCTTCGTTTAGGATATACAGGATGTCAAATTTAAAAAAATTAATTACATTTTATTTAATAACTCTCGACTAGTTTGAGTAAAATTTATGATATTTTGTATGCAGAGGTTTCTTGGGACGAGAAATTCAAATTTTATGCACAATTGGCTATATCTCCAAGAGAGCGCCACAAGCGGCCATTAGGATCCCTTTAAATCGCATCAACTTTTTTGTGCCATAGTGTATGTCATTGCGGAATAGAAAAACATTTTCTCATACCTTTTCTACTTAAGAAATGTACACCTTATTGAAGTCTCTAGGAGTAGCCGTTTCTGTTAAAAACTCATCTAAAGATGATGATGCATGTAAATTATGTATCTAAAAAACAAGGCATGACACTCTAAAGACTAAGAACTATTAGTTTTTAATCAAAACAGCCTGAATTTTTTGTGAGAATTGCAAAAATAAAATCTCTAAACAACATTTACAAAATTTGACAATAATTTTCGATTCACTCTAATACATAATTTGCATGCATTATCATCTTTAGATGACTTTTTAATGGAAACGGCTGCTCCTAGAGACTTCAATAAGGTGTACAATTCCTAAATAGAAAAGGTAGGGAAAAAACAAAAAAAATGAAACGATTTAAAAGGATCCTAATGGCCGCTTGTGGCGCCCTCTTGAGATACAACCGATTCTGTATAATTGAATTTCCTGTCCCAACAAATCTTCGCATACAAAATTTCATAAATTAATTTAACGAGAGTTATTAAAGAAAATGTAATAATTTTTTTAAAATTTGACATCCTGTATATCCTAAACGAAGCGTTTCCAGACCTAAGTTCATAGGAAATTATTTTGCTTATAATTTAACTGAAATACTCTGTATATCCCCTATAACCGTGAGAGAACACGATAACGCTTACAGTAAGCCTTGTGCCGCATAAAGGACTGTATAATCTGATACAAGAAAATAAACGTCAAATCATGACTAAACAGACGGATTCGCCTGGTCGAGATATACTCCTCCTGATTTTTTTCCGTTTTATGTATTTTCATAATTTTCATAATTCAGCAGTTTACGTGACAGACTCTTGGGGTTGCCCTTTGTTTAGGCTTTATTTTATTTGAAAACTTTTTATTGTCAACAATTCGGAGAAGGCATAATAAAATAACACACAGGAATGTCGACGCTATATCGAGAACTCTAAATTTTTATATAAAAGGAAACGATGTAAATTGTAAATACAGAATTATTTTGGTGGTAACGTTTCGTAATTTCATTCTATGTCAATTGTTACCTTTAATATTTATTTAAAATATTAGATTATAATAAAATACAGGGTGATTCAGAACTTATCTAAAAAAAAATTTTGAATGTACAGGGAACTCTTACAAATATAATTCAACAAAATTGACAAAAAATTGAAAGAAATTCTCCAGGAAAGGAATAAATTACATTTTACAATACCTATTTTAATTTTTATATATTTTTAGGCATTAATAATATTGTGTGAAACTAACTACTCTGTGGACTAAAGTACGTTTCCATTTTGTTGCACAGAAAATCAGTACAAGGTTATGAACTTAGGTCTGGAAACGTTTCGTTAAGGATATACAGGACGTCAAATTTTAAAGTAGGAGATTTGATTTATATTAGCTTAAAACACATTTCTAATACAGTAAAAAACCTATTTTAATGCAGCAAATTTAACTGCTTTTGCCGCTATTGTTATTAATTCTTAATAAAATTCATTTGTGGTTTTAATTAGTAAAACAGTTTGACATAACTGATGTTACAACAAAATTATGGGCTCGTCTTACCCAGTTTCTACAAACTATCACAAATGTTTCTGCTTCTTGTCCGTTTGTAAGTTATTGGTAGCAGCTATGATAAGGTAGAAACTACTAGAATATCAATAATTTTTTTATCGGAAACTATAAAAATTTTACAAAAATCTTATGTACGATATTGACTCAATTTTTCATGACGCATCTATTTCCAAATTTATTTATATAAGTTCTGAATCACCCTGTATACATGATGATGTTTCAGAAATAATGTTGATATGAAATAAATGCGCAAAATCGAGTGATTGCGTTTGTCATTATTATTTTCTAGAAAAAATAACCCAAGATTCGTTTCCATTTTGTTGCACAGATAAACACTACACCGGTTCTAAATAATCTGAATAAAAAGTAATATAAATAGTAGTAGTACAAATTATCAAAATAAAATGATATTTAATTGATTTTACCTTTCTTTGTTCTGGAGCATACAGGGTTAACTATGACTTAGTACAAATATTTCCAAACTTATTTATAAAGCAAAAAAATTGTTTTTCAAAATTATATTAAATCCTTATTTATCGCTGTCAGCCGCGAGGTTAGGTATATTCTGTCAAAGGCAAAAGTGTCAAACGTTGTGACAGGTCACCACGTTGACACTTGTATCAGTTTACGCCGCTTTGAAAGAAAAAAAATATTTACAAAATGTAGATTATTATTTGGTCGGTCAGTAGTAGCGCGGTTTAAGGCGTCAGTAGTTGAATCGAGGTGACTATATCCGTGTGGGTTCGCGTCCCGCTGCCGCTAGATCGTATATAAGCTATATTCGTGGAGAGGATTGGCACCCTCTCTGCGGATATGGTAGGGTGGAAGAATGTTGGCTTGGGTCAATGTGAGAGATTGATACCGGTTGACATTTGACTACCCCCCTAATTAATGAGGATTTCCAGGTTTCCCTCATTCCTGCACTGAATAGTGGTTAGGGCCTACCACCGAAAGTCGTTCCTGGACGCAAATGCAGTTTAATAATAATATGCTGCGCCCTCCCGCACAAGTCTCCGACTTCTGGGCTAATCCCCGTGATTAGAATGAGCGGTAGAGATATTATTATTATTATTATTATTATTATTATTATTATTATATTTAATAATTTTATGAGAAACACCTTACTAATATTTATCTCCAGGATTGATATTTGGAGAAATTTTAAGAATGTTGAATCATTTTCTGTTTTCTTAGTTGTTTAAATTAAAACTTGCAAAGATTTTTGTACTTGCCGTGAACCTCTCCTTCCATCGACCGTTGTTTTTGTTTAAAGCGAGGTGCCAACTTGGTCTGACGGTCATACCCAGGTCGATTACTTACGCCGGGACAAACCACAAAAGATAACAAAAAAAAATAAACGCAAATGTACACAAATACATAAAAACACTGTCACACGTTTACCGCCAAGGCATTATAACAGATGTTCAATGTGGTTCAAAAAGTATTCAGCATAATATTTTATGTACTTTGGCATTACGCTGCCACAGGGTAATAAACACTTTTGTCACACTCCCATAAATCAGCACCTTATCCGTCATCTAGGCATTTGATACGACATGTTTGTAAATACACAAAAAATACGCGAAAAATTAAATTTGCGAAAAGCAAGTACTGAAAAATTATTAACTAATCAGAGTACCGTAATCGTATTCAATATTTTTGACATCTGCAGACGCCATCTGTAGGCCACTAATGCAAGATGCACTACATTTTTAAACTTGTTGTGTTGTTGGGTAATTAAATTATGTTAATACTAATAATAGCAACAATATTAACAGCAATCGACGATGTTTGCATAAAATAATTAGTAATATTTTAAACTATAACATCCCAAGATATTTACAGTATTCTGTAAAAATGTTCCTTCGATCCTTAGAATATAACTAAGCTTTGCATGTTCTTTGTGGTTTGGAGAGTATGCAACTAACAATGCAGTATTCTAGGCTATGTTATTTTAAAACAGTTAATGAATAATTATGACGAATCTGCAAGGAGTGAAAATGTAGTTTCGGCACTGTGCAACGAAAGAACGAATATAAAATAATGCAGCTAACTGGATTAACTGTTATCTGTCAGGTACTTAGGCATTATTATTATTATTAATAAAAATGTTTAATCTCGTCGTTTCTACACTTGAAAACGCTGCTAAAAACGACCGCATGGTAGTTGATATATCTATCCATCTCGGACAATGATTGATTGTCATACGCGTCAACTTTCCGTAGGAAAAGAGGGTTTTGTCCCATTTTTTAAACAATGAGCTAGAATATTTTTTTGTTGTTTTTTAGACCTCTCCTAGCACGTAGTTAAAATTTGTGTACTTAGTCATAGTTGTATATGATAGAGTGCAATTTTTATCCTTTTATCCTTGTCTTGAGATGATTCATACCATTCTGTATATTCGATGATTGCCATGATAGCAATGTTGTCGCGTGCGAACCAAAACACACTATTTCCAAAGATATATTTAAATGTTACCGCTCTCGATTACATTTAGATGTCTTCCGGCGTTTCTAAGAAATATGTTTGAGTAAGTAAAATAAATTCTGTGTCAGTTCCAACACTAACCACTCAGCAATCTCTTAGTTCGCCATTAGAAGTGAAACGATTTCTCAGATATTCAAGTGACAGATCCTAAGTAAATGGGAGACATTGTGGAAAACCTACTTTAAGAATAAGTCTCGAGGAAATCGTTCATCCATCTCTCTATTATGGGTCAGATTTTAAAGCTGAGAGACCTATAAAATGCGCGCAACTTTGAAGTTGCCACACGTGACGAGCTTGCAGAAATATGAATCACCTCAAGTTGCAACATATGAAGCTGATTAGAGTCTGAATGGACAGTGGCAGTTCGCAAATATGAATAGTGTCATCTTTTCACAGCGTTTCACTCAATAAGGGACTCCCGTAGTTTTTATATGTTTTCGAAAGATTTACGGATAACGTGTTTCGTTATTTTATTCATTTTCCATCTCGCAGCATGAGCAACATCGGATTTTTTCAATATTTTTTTATGCAGGGTGTTCTACAAGCATTATGGCAAATTTTAGATAAAATATAATTTCTTATTTCAATGAAAGTAGTCTGAGATATAAAAATTATGGTTGCTATAACGATAATTATTATTTGTGTTTAAAATTTAAACATTAATTAACCTTTATTAGGATCATTTCTTATATGATTAGCTGCATCCTAATTTTTTTCCAGTAACTGGTGAAGGATTTATTTTTGTCACAAAAAATAGTAACAAATGTCAGGCTTAGCAACACACCAACTGAAATTAAAAAAATCTGAATTGCAAAAAAAGCTATCCCTGCTATGATTCGTCCTTACTTTCAAACGTCGTTTTATTTTTTATTTTATTTTTTATCAGATATGATACTACGTAATTTTTGCAAAATAACAAGTTCGATATTGAGATATACAAAAGAAACAACTTAATGATTTACTAAATCATTAAAAATCCCTTACTCGTCGAGTATAATTGCTTTTGTCTCCAAAAGACTGTAATTTGAATACAAAAGAATAAGAAATGTACAAGATGTCTTTTAATTAGTGAATTTTATCTGCCAATAATAAAGGTGCATGTATATTTAAATTGTCTTTTGATATAATAATTTGGACAAAAGACAATTTTTCGATAAAATGCCGGAGGCGCCAGTAATAAAATTATTTAGGAAATGTAACATCATTTTTACTTTTCAATATTGGGTTTCCGTCATACAGAGTGGCCAAATGAAAACGAAACACAACCATTTTCAGAAACTGCGTCAAGATTGTAGAAAAACGCTCAGATCCGTCGATTTTAGATTTAAGGGGGGCATTCATTACTAGTATTCACATATACAACGTGCATTCAGCGTTTTAAATTAAAAGTCATTATTTTAGGTACCGTTGGTTGAGAAAATGAATTTCGCAAAATTAAAAAAAAAGTCAACACAAGAGTTTCTTCAGTCTTGCAGTCGATCTTGCAAGATCATGTCTTGTACAGAAGCTACATACCACACAATTTAAATTGCATTAAATATTTCCCGTTCACTGTCAATACCTTACAGACAATATAAAAGATGGAAACGCCATTCCATGCATAAATAGACACTTGCTGTCGTTGAGACGTTATACTAGAAGCAGTGGCGGCACGTGACTTTTTAAACTAGCACGTCAGAGGTTCCAAATACGAACTACATAATTAAATTTCTTGGAAACTTTTTCTCAATCGTTATTTACAGGTAAATCATAAAATACAATTACAGGATTATTTAAAATTGCTCAACTTTCTTAGGCGTATAAATTAATTTAAGTAAGATTTTTTTGATTATTCCAATGTCGTTATAATATTTTAAATTGGAATATGCATTTTTGCCAATGTTGAAAAAACAAGATTATTTATTGAATGGTTAATAATATCGTTAGCATATTCCTCACGTTATCCTGTTATTCGGTGGTACGTGAGGTTGAGTATTGCCGTTTGGCATTACACACATCTGAAACTTATCTAAAACGAATTAGAAACGACAATAAAATTTTAATTACAGTGCACTGAAATTTTAAATGTATTAATAACAGAAAAAGGAACCACGTAACCGTACAATATGGGAAACTATATTAGACTCCGTTGTACTCCTATACAGCGCTTTCGAAAAGTAACGAATAAATTCATTATTTTTGAAATTCAGAAGTTTTCGAAAAAATCCCTGGCACGTTGATGTTGTTTTTAAAAAAGGCACTTTTTGACATACCACCCATATTTGTGACGTCATCGACAATTTTTTTAAATAGCAACCCCCAATTTTGACCATGCCATTTGAAAGAGTGTGTCATTCTACATACATACATCATGAAAAATTATGGTGTTACATAACAAAAATTTCAAGAAACTAATGTTTGAAGACTTTAAAATTTAATTTTCACAATTAACAGATTCCTTAGGTGAAAATAAATTGATTTAACCTAACATACCTATATCCCAAGTTCGCATAATAAAAAAGATACAGGGTGTCAAAGTTAAAATTTTATTTTCGATATTTGTAGATAACTTCTTAAAAAATCCAAATATTTACATAAAATTTGTAAATCAGGGGTTTTTGCGGGCGAGAAATTCAAATTTGTTTCTAATTTTGACGTCACTAGTAGAGGGCGCCACTTATGATATATCATGTTTCTTTTAAATGGTAGAACTTTTTTGCTGCTTAGTGTATCAATCTGCCCCTATTGAAATAATCCTATCTATTATGTCTCAAAAAGGTATACCTTGTTGAAGTCGTTAGGAGTAACAGTTTTCGAAATAATCCTATTTGAAATATTCAGTGCGCCCATTGAAAACTGTTATCGTTTCAGGTAAAGTGCCTTTTCTACAGAAAATACAGCAAAATGTTACTTGAAAAAGTTGTTCAGAATGGTAAATTATGGAGACGTTCATTCTTCATAGCCAACTTGTATTTTTTGAAAGTTACTATACTTAAAAGTATTTAATAAAATGAAACCTGCATTAAAATTGTTATAAATCTGTCAATATTAAATATTTATTTATGAAACTTGGCAAAAAACCGTTTTACGGGATGCTAAATCCAGTGTCCTAGTTAGATTTAAAATAAGTAGACCCACGAAAACAAAAAACAAATTTTAAAATTTTGGGCCAGAATAGAGCTTTTACGGCTCCATCTTTTGGGAAAAACCGGAAATAAATCGGATAATAATTACGATTTTTACAGGCTTGTTTCCATTTGAAATGGGTCACACTGTATATATATATATATATATGAATTACATAGCCAATATATCTTAGTGTTACCGGGTGTAATAAATAGATTAGATGATTGCAGTAAGCAGTTAGTGATTCCTATTTGTTACTTATTACTTTCAAATTTTTACTGAGACACTGCCGTCACTGCCTAGGAGCATTATATCAAATAATACGCTGCATTTGTCAAGCCCCTGTTTTGTTACAGATTAGACGTGAAAGGATGCAAGCAAAACCTCTCATCAAATATTCCGACGAGGAACAGGAGTTCGTCGAATGCATTTCAGCTTGCGCCTTACACATCAGCGCGCGGCATCCTAGAGCGACGTACCTCGCAAACACCCGCGTCAACCCTGAAGATAGTCCGTTCAGTGTCGAGAGAGAGCGTCAGGTCCATTCATCACTGTACCTGTCCCTGTCTCAACGCACCGGTAAGATAGTGACCCTGCATCTCATGTTATCCTCGTACTGCAGCAAAAATACGATATTAGTGCCACAACTGAGCCTCTTCAAATTAATCAGCAAGATTTATAAATTATAAATTTAATTAAAATAACTGGTTTTGGGTAACACTAAATTACTCTTTCAGTAAAATCCAGAAATAATGTTGCAGATATAGAGGACACCTTGTCTTTTTCTATTAGCACGTAGTTTACAATAAAGCACATAAATAAATCAAAAATATCTAAGAAACAAATTTTAATATTTACTGGAAAAATACTTTTCACCATTGGCGTAGAAGTTTGAGAGGTTTCAAAGGTGAAGGAGGCCCATACCTACGTCACTGGGTTTAGTTAAAAAAACTTATTCATTTTAAAATTTTAACCTTTCATTTTGATTTCTGCGTACTAAACTCAGTTAAAAAAATAAATATATATATTTTTAAGCTGAACGCCCTGCATAAGGACTAAAAATGTTACAGGAAAGACAATTATTATCATTCGTTTCCCATAGTTAAGAACGAAAAGTCGGAGACACTCTGTATTTGCACTCGAATTTGTGTTTTAAACTATGTACAGGGTGGCTCAAACTCGACAGTATGGGTCTATTGTGAGGATACAAAAAATTGAAATAAAATTTGGGACACGTGGTGGGATGAAGTAAGCTCCATTTTCTAATCTAGAGTTAAGGCGCACCAGGTGTTCGGATGGTCGTTTTCAACATAAAATTCGGATTCAGCTCACACAAAAAGCCCTCATAACGATTTTCGGTTCGTTATTGTCGATATTTCCAGAAAAATTCTCAAAGATGACGTCCGCGTCCAGGTTGGGGCCCACCAGGTGCCCGTGGGGTGTTCGCCGATGGTATATTAGAATTCAGCGACCCAAAAAACCCCCGGGTGCCCAGTTTCTCTCCTCTCTCGCATAAAGTTCGGAATAGTCCCCGGAGATGACGTTCGTCGGCGTTCCTGAGCTCCAGGTATTCGGGGGGTCAATTTGAATATCATAATCGTGATCAGCGACCTCGAAAACCCCCGGGTACCCGACTTGAGCCAATTCTGACTCTTATTTACGAAGTTATTAAATTTGCCAAAAGGCCTCTCAAAAGATGCATTTTTTGCATGCATTTTTGGCTGCAGCAATGCAACTTCCGGTTTGTAATAGGTACAAAGTAGATACGAATGATATAAATAATTTTTGCAAGCGAATGCAAAAAACCGCATTCCAATACGTCCTATCCTAAAAGATTTCCTATCTTTGGCCTTTTTAGTGCTTCATTGCCTCGACTATATGGTTTCAGCACGACGAAGCTTTACCCCACAAAGCCAGGATTGTGCAAGAATATTTTTTAGATAACACTTCAGTGGCCCGGAAAGTCACCAGATCTAAGTCCCCTCGATTTTTTTTATGGAAGGTTTTAAAAAATAAGGTTTACAAAACACCTCCGTTTGAAACAAAAAACACTTTTCACATAAAAATAATACTTTCGATTGAAAATGGAGCTTACCTCATCCCACGTGTCCCAAATTTTATATAAATTGTTTGTATCCTTACAGTAGGCTCATACTATCTAGTTTGAAACACCCTGTATACTTATAAGAAGCGAAAGTTTGTGTTTATTTTAACTGGCTGGTATTTTAGATACCAAAGAGCCCCGGCTTGAAAATACCTTCTAGGTGGCGCCACTTGTGCTACACTAATATTGTATTTTTGACCCACATGTCCCCAGTTCTTTTAAATGTTTTTTTACGCTTTGTCTTGCTCTAGAGACTTTGTCTTGCTCTTGTGCAATGTACTTTTCTTCTTCATGCATGTCTGCTTGTTATTAAAAAAAAATAAACATAAAATTTTAAACTAAAAAAATCCAATAAACTGAAAAGGCGTACGACCTTAAATTGTTTTAGAATATATTTCGAAACGCGTTGCGGAATGGCTATTTTTTGCGAATTTCTCTGAATTTCACATTACTGAAATACGTTTATGTGGAAAATCCATTAGATCCGATGTGGTTAAGGCTGAGAAATGAGTTTCCTACAGCTCTAGCTAAATAAGAGATAAGAATTTTATAATATCCTGCTCAAAGTATTTTTCCCATTATGATTCTAGCACAGCCTAAATGCCTATAGGGTCCATTTTGGCCATCCTTCGTTTACAGAATCGAAATTGCTGTGCTGAACAGCTGTTAGAATACTTCGACCAGAAAATTAGCCTTTTAGGACTAGGTCAACTTGTATCATAGGTTGCCCTGAAACAAAACAATTATCTAACAAAGCCCCGCAGTATTGTATAATGTTATCCCCATAGTCCCGCAAAAGTTATTTTGCTGCAATGTAACTCCTATCCGATGAGGCAGCCAAAATTATTACAAGACCAAACCGGAAATTGAAATTTGCGACTTCTATCATATCAGCCGCTGACGCTGTTCAGCCTAAATAGGCACATATAATACTCATTATCAATATGTAAGACAAAATAAAATTTAGCGCCGTGTTTTTACCAGTAAGAAGTCAAAAACAAAATATTTAAAGCGTGTTTGTGCTCGAGAAACATTATGCAACCATAGTTTTAATAACATTTTGAGTTTAATCAATATTTTACACTTGTAGAACTTTATACACTATGTAAAATTTTACAGTACGCTGAAAATTTCACTTTTCTGGGTATAAGCTATTGTAAACCGGAATAACTTTATAAAACGTTGTACTGTAAGATTTTACACTTTGTAAAATAATTACTGAAAATTGATACACGGTTTGGACAGTTAGATTTGGCTGGGCAGAGATGTGTTCTCACAGTGATATTTTCATTTCCATCTAAAGATCATTGTAGCGCACAAATTACGTCGACCTTATCTAACCCCTAAAATGTAAATTATCAGTGAAATGTACGATATAAACAATAACATTGTTTCCGAAATTTTAATAAGAATAATACTGAGATCTGTAAGGTCTCCAGGTAAAATTTTACAGTTAGGTACACTTACAGTGCTAGGATGATTGGAAAAAATAAGTTTTACAATTTGTGAAATAATTAGAAAGATTGAAACACAATGAAAATGTGTGTTTATTTACCATAACTTCGTTGAGAAACATATAATAGAAGAGTTGTCCAGATATTAACTATTGTAAACAGGGAAAATTTTGACAAAAATTTACACTTTGTAAAATATTACATTGTAACATTTTATACTTTACAAAATAATTACTGCAAACTGAATAATGTTGAAATAGAATAGGACAAATATTGACAAAATTTTACACTTACCTTTATAGTGTAACATTTTATACTTTGTAAAATTGAGACAACGAGAAATTGTTTATTTTATTGTAGGTATTGTAAAGAACGAATATTTTAACAAAACTTTACACATTGTAAAATGTTACACTATAATATTTTCTTGACAATGTTTTACAATTTGTGAAATTGAAACCCAAAGATAATGTATATATGTTATTACCATAACTTCGTTAAGAAAAATAGAATAGAAGAGTTGTCCAGGGATTAACTATTGTAATCAGGGAAAATTTTGACAATATTTTACACTTTGTAAGATATTACATTGTAACATTTTACACTTTAACAAAATAATTACTGCAAATTGAATAAAACAGGGCAAATTTTGATAAAAATTTTGGCTTACATTTACAGTGATACAGTATAACATTTTATACTTTGTAAAATGATTAGAAGAACTGAAACAACGAGAAACTGTTTATTTTATTCTAGGTATTGTAATCAGCTAATATTTTGATAAAATTTTACACTTTGTAAAATGTTACACTGCAATGTTTCCTAGACAAAGTTTTACAATTTGTGAAATGATTAGAAAAATGAAAACGCAAATAAAATATATATGTTAATACCAACCTTCGTTAAGAAGAATAAAATATAAGAGTTATCCAGGTATTAACTATTGTAAACAAAGAAAATTTTGTCAAAATTTTACACTTTGTAAAATATTACATTATAACATTTTACACTTTACAAAATAATTACTGAAAATTGAATAATGGAATAAAATAAGGAAATTTTGATAAAATTTACATTTGCATTGATACAGTGTCACATTGTATACTTTGCAGAATGATTAGAAAAAATAAAACAACGAGAAAATGTTTATTTTATTTTAGATATTGTAAGCCGAAAATATTTTGGCAAAAGTTTATAATTTGTAAAATGTACACTAATATTTTCTTGACAAAGTTTTACATTTTGTGAAATGATTAGAAAAATTTAATTACAAAGGAAATGTATATTTTATTACCATAAAAAATAAAATAGAATAGTTGTCTAGGTAAATAGGAAAAATTTGGACAAAATTTTACACTTTGTAAAACATTAAATTGTAACATTTCACAATTTACAAAATAATTACTGAAAACTGAATAATGTCAGAATAAAAGAGGTCAAATTTTGACAAAATTTGTAATCACTAAAAAAATTTATTCAAATCTACCTATACACGCTTCAGACAAATTAATCTAGTTGGGCAGAAATGTGTTTTTATGGTGACTTTTTTATTTTCGCCTTCAATATTTGAAAATGTATTAGTTGGAATTCTGTATTCCCCTCATTCCCCTATTGCGTAAAATAAATGTACTATGAAGATAATCACGTCGAATAAACAGAAAAAAAATGTTTATTTTACTACCAAAACTTCAACAAGAAAAATAAAACAAACGAGTAAAGTCTCCAGAGTATTAACCACTGTAAACAGGTTAAAAACACTCATTAAAAGGACCCGGTAAGTTGTTTGTAATTGAGTTTGCTCGACCTGCGAAACTTTTTGCTACTAAATTTTAATATATGGCTAACACCACCAAACGGAAATGATTTGTGTTAACTCGACATTAAAACTCGAACTCAGATGTTACTATCGTTTTAGAATTTCCATTTTGATCAATACATTATATAATAATGTGTAATTACTTATTGATCCTATCTTTATCGTATTTCTAAAATCTAAATAATAAATAATATAGTAATAAATAATAACATATAGAGTGGTCCTTAATGGATGCGACATAGACTAACTGAAGATTCTAAATATTAAAATATACCGTGTAAGCCATATTGTTTTAGTCTGACTGTCAATATTAAAAAAGGTAAAGGCGAAAATTTTTAAATTGATTTTTGACACTATTTAAAAAAGTTTTAGAGACTTTTCCTTGAAATTCACATGTACAGAGTGTCCCAAACTCGATAGTATCGGCCTACTGTAAAGCTACAAAAAAATTAAATACAATTTGGGACACGTGGTGTTCTTTAATACAGTTGAAACAAAAGGTGATGGTAACAATAACTAAATCTAAACAAATGCATATTACAATTTATTCTCTACAGGGTGATTCATTAATAATGGGACATAGCTTAAGGGCTCAAATTAGAGCGATTAAGCCAAATATGCCTTCTCCGAATGTTACTCCTTTTCGGTCTACAGGGTGTCAAAGTTGCAAAAATAAATCACATTTTCTTTATTATTTTTCGATCGCATCGACCGTATTTTATGAAATTTAGTATAGGGGAGTTCCTTGGTACTAGAAATTCGAATATGTCGACGATTTGGTCAATTACTTACGCAACAATTTGACTTTACTTTTAGATAAGTTGCATGCATCATGAGATTTAGATGCGTTTTTCTCAGAAACCATTGCTGCTAGCGACTTCAACAAGGTGTACCTTTTTTAACTAGAAAAGATAGGGAAGAAAATTTTTCCAGTCCAAAATGAGATACAGTGTAGCACAAAGAAAGTCGTAGCGATTTAAAGGGGTTCAAACCATCGCTGGTGGCGCCCTCTAGCAGATACACCAAAATCGTCGACATATTCGAATTTCTACTACCAAGAAACCCCCCTATACCAAATTTCATAAAATACGGTCGATGCGATCGAAAAAAAAATAAAGAAAATGTAATTTATTTTTTCATCTTAGACACCCTGTATATCGAAAAGAAGCAACATTCGGATAAGGCATATTTGGCTTAATCGCTCTATTTTAAGGTCAGCAACATGCCCTTAAGCTCTGTCCCATTATTAACGAATCACCCTGTCTATGACCTCTTGTGGGCTGCGTTTATTAACATTTCATCGGTTAAATCATTACAAGCCTTTGTGTTTTCTTCTTTCAAATGATTTATATCTCGCGAAGATGTTCTGTAAACATTATTTTTAAACCCCCCATAAAAAAAACGAGAGGTGTTCCTTAGCTGCAAAGACACATTATCCAGAAGTGCAGGAAGTTCTTCACGCTGTTCAATGTATATTCATAAAAAATAAAGTCCAATTAAATGCATACCGATGTTGCCCACCATATATTTACTCCAAAATGGATTTGATTTTGGACTGGATTTACAATGTGGGGATTTTCAATGGACCAGTAGTATATTCGATTGAAAATGGACCCTTAACACCACGTGTCCCAAATTTTATTTATTTTTTTTGCATCCCTTACTATCGAGTTTCATACACCCTGTACACACTCCTAAACGAGACGTCTTTATCGATTTCTTAATAAAAAAAATCATGAGCGGAAAAGAGCGCGATATATTTCTGTAAGTGCAAAATCATAGAACGATAAATTCCCACTTTAATCAACGCACAGGTACATATCAAAACAAACGAAACGTAGGTGTGTTAAAGATTTCGAGTGTTGTAACAAGTGAGAAACCTTATAGGTTAGTTTTGCCAAGCGTACGAGCGACAACTGGGATGCCTCGTTCACCTAAACTGAAGCACCTTCGGGTAAGAATATATACGTATATATGTAGCATATTAATTAACTAACCTGAGGCGGTACGGTGCTTAATTTTAATCTTGATTGCTTCTGAAACACGGTGGACGCTTGATAAATACTGCAGCATTTATCGAATTCTTTTGCGCAGCTATTTTTAAATCGAAATAAACCTACGCTCGGACTCTACGAAATAGCGATATAAACTCCTTTATGAAATATTGATTGTGTACATACGTATTTGGTAAACAGAAATTTCTTTAGTGAAACTGTAAACAATGTGTAAATACTCCACAGGGTGTTGAGGTGTAAACTAACAAAAGTCTTACAGACACGATAGAGGTTCAATAATTGTTAAGGTCACCGTATTTCTCGCCGTAAAATGGTCAAATTGATGGTGTTTTCTAAGTGCAGAAATCTCCAAAAATAAATCACGTAGAGCAAAAATAAAATTATTGATTTTTGTTTATCCACATTTACTATTTCAATTCTCCTCAAATAAAATAATAACTTTTAAAATGCATTTGTATGACACACATTATTTTGCTATTCTAATTTCACATTTTAGCAATTATTTTCACATACTTATAAACAAAAATGATCAATTTTATACGCGCAACTATATAAGTTTATGTTACAACAATATTTACATCTACAGTTAAATTTGAAAAAATACGTATTTCGAAAAATTTCTTTACCTAAAAATTTGTTGGTTAGACCGCTTTCTGTTGTTACATATTCATTTTACTTCGGTACCTTAGAATACTCGCAGGTGTCATGAGATATTATTTGCTAAACTCAACATTACCCATTCTTAAATGTCTAAAATTACTTGCATTTGTAAAAAACACTATTTCAAGAATACGGCGCCATTAAGTAGAATAGTTCACTGACAAAATTGGTAAAAAAAAATGTTTATATAAAATGTATTTATTTATTTAAATACAATATTCCGCAGGCAAGTACCCAGTTATGTGATAAAATAATAATAAAATCAATCTTAAAAAAACACTAGAAACCATAAAAATGAAAAAACACTACTATCATTATCCGAGGAACGGTTCCGATCGTAGCAGTCGTAATACCAACAAGAGGAGCCGAAGCCAATATATGTGCGGGCCTAGAGATACCGATAGAGGCTGTGTGTCCCCACAGAGCCTAGCTTGAGAACAACCAGGGTAGGTCAAAGAATCCCGATTAATGCTAGGGATGTGCATTTTAATTCTGTTGCAACCCTGAAAATCACTACGTATCAAATGATAGGACCGGTCGTGAAAGCCTAAAAACCATTGTATGTAGAAGTTTATTTGACACCATAACTGAACACAACAGATCCTGTTGTAGGTTATAACTACGTTATCATCTAGCTTTTTAACTTCAGAGCATATTTTTAAATCGTCGGCATACAGTAGATGTCCATCACGAAGGCCAGACGTAAAATCATTTAGAAATAGATTAAAGAGAAGAGGCTCCAATATAGATCCTTACGGCACGCTCAATTTTTGTGAAAAGGCAATAGACTTGAGACGATGATATTCCACATATTGGTGCTTAGTCTGAAAATATGATTTGAACGGATTTAAAAAGCACAAGGCTATAAAAAACTTTACTAAAATTACAAAGAATGGAGATTTATGTTCTCTTTCTTAAAAACGGAACAAATGTGTGGTACCTAAATTAAAAACATATGCAAGTGGTTTTACAAGAATATTAGAACAATCACGGAGAAGAAATTAATGTATAAAACTTTGTCCCATAGTAATTTTTTGGTTTATTTCTTATAATAGCTTTAAGATTTTGTTCTTCTTCAAAATTTGTTTAGATTTATAACCATAGATTTTACGAAAATCGCAAAAAAAATTACAAAAAATCACATTAATAAGAGAGAAAATATTTTGCAAATCAAATCAAGTGTTATCATATATTTGGCTAGTCAAATTTGAATCTGAAATCTATTGAGCCCCATCGCTCAATTCCATTTCTTCCTCCCCGCGAGATTGATCTACATCCACAATTTTTTTTAGTCTATCTAAAAAAATAGAGATTAATTGAATAAATCCTTGCGCCAAAAGGATCAGTCAAGGGTTATTTTTGAAAATAGATTCGGGAACAAAAGTTTCATCTACTACTGCTATATTTTCTGATCTTAGATCGAATTAGAACCTGTGCTTTGACGAACTGCTTCATGTTGGGTGGAACCAAGCTTGATATGAAGAGATGGTAGTAGAATTTTTTAAAGATCAATCGAGTGATAAAAATCCTTATGCGTTTTGTTTGTGGTGAATTTGAAGTTTCCAGCTATTTGATAGCTTAAGACAAAAAAAATAGCAGTTATGGATGAAGCTGTGGTCCCCAAACCTATGGACCAGAATCATTATCGCGAGGAGAAAGAAATGGAATTTGACAGATGAGGATAGTGGAAACGATACCGATGATGATAAATACTTTTCAAGAGAGATTCAAATTCATTCAAAAGTTTCTCACTCTCATTAATATGATGTGTTGTGTTTTAGAGCTATTTTTGCAGTAAACTTCAGATTCTAATTCAGCACAACGAAATACATAAGAAACACATTTTGCGACACATTTTGTATTGAGTGTTGAACCACTAAAATAATCGCCCTGAATTTTATCTTTATTAGAATGTGACTAATATCTGGGTTGAGTTTAATGCGGTTGTTATTGTAATTATTAACGATATTAATTATATCCCAATTGACACTTTAATTAATTGCATGATAAAATATTTGCAGTGTTACGTGGAAACGTAGCAGAAAGTTTCGCCAACTGCGTGATGAATTGAATAAACAAAGCCTTCACCATTCATGATTTCAAACAATTGCCAGCCAAGCGGATAATTTGCGAATTCCACGGCTGGGAATAATATAGTTTAGGGAAACGTATGACATAATATTAGGTTGTTTCGTATAGCATTCACAGTTTTACACAGATGGAAAATTACCTCTTCCCTTTACGCAAATGTTCTTCCCATAATTTGCATAAATGACAGCTTAGGAATATTCGAAAGTGCGTGATACATTTTGTAGCAAACTCAACGTCATATAGAAATAAAAACACGTTTTTGAGTAAAACCTGGAAATTATTGTGTCAAAAAGTCATAACCTAAATCAAATATTGCTCATTTTCAATCTACGTCAACGTTTAAAATGGAGTTTTCTGAGTTTTTTTTTCAACACCCTGTATTTTAAAAGTTGAATCGGGTCGTCTTTATTTGATGAAAGTTTCACTCATTTTTTTTAATTCCATGAATTTTGAGGTTTTTAGTGACTGGTTCGGTTTTTTAAACACTGTATTCTTTTCCGTTAATTAGTGTATAGACCCTTATCAGCAGTTACATAAAAAAAATGGAAAAATTTACGCATAATGTGCTTTACCTTCAATCA
Source organism: Monochamus alternatus (assembly GCA_037114965.1). Classification (NCBI taxonomy): domain Eukaryota; kingdom Metazoa; phylum Arthropoda; class Insecta; order Coleoptera; family Cerambycidae; genus Monochamus; species Monochamus alternatus. The sequence goes on from CM073432.1 coordinate 21,407,672, forward strand.
AACTATGTTCTCACACTACTAGTATAAATTTTCAAACGTTTTCAATTGCAGCATATTCCTTGTATACACTTTAGAATAATTTTTACCAAAGAATGACCCCTTAATTTTTTTCGTACTAATTTAGATGCACCCTGTATCATATATGTATAACATTTTTGAAAAAACCGTCTCCTCGAAATTTCGATTCGTTTTTCTCAATCTATTTTTGGAGGAGCGTAAATTTTGAGGGGAGGAGAAAAGACCTATCCCCATTTTCACCAGAGCATTACCCCTTAATTGTTTTCATATTTATTTAGATACTCCCTGTACAAGAAATTAAATAAAATTGGTCAAATATCTACTTCAATTTTATTTATGTTAAATTAATTTTCAACCAGGGGTATTTTTACGGGAACTTTTTCCTGTCAAAACTCTGCAGCAACATTATTTTGATATATTTTTTTTAGTGATTGAAAGTATTATATAATATGGAACTTTCAATTACAAAAACATGATCGCAGAGCCAAATATTTTTCAAAAAGAATAATAATACCTAAAATAATAACACAAATATCAAATTAGGACAAGAATATGCAGCTGAAAGTAAAATTAAACATTTGGAACTTTCAGTTCTAAAAATAAATTCTAATTTGATATAAAAACAAATATACTTATACAGTATGCGCCAAAAGTATGGAATAAATTCAATAAAAACGAAACAATTATTTTTTGGGGACAATCCTCGAACAGGTCGATTTTTAATTTAAAAAATACATATTTTAGCGTAAAATGCGATTTTCAAATGTCATTTGTTTTCAAGTAATGACGTCATCGATTTTTTTTTAAATGGCAACACCATATTTTTTTTCTTGATTCTGAAAGATCGTTTAATTCTCTATCAGATAGTACTAAAATTTTGCCCTCTTATATAGGAAAGTTTTCGAGTAAATGACGACTGAATGTTAGAAAACGTAAATTTTATCCATAAAAAAGTAACAATTCTGAGGTATGTAAAATAAAATATAATTGATTAAATTTTTTACTTAAATTAAACGTTCGAATTGTCATCCACCAACTTCTTGACAATGCGCAAGTCTGTGAAGAAATTCTTCTTGCACATTATGAATGATTTCCGAGGTAACTCTGCGTATTTCGTCCCGAATGCGATTTTGAAGTTCTTCTAAATTACGTGGTTTATTAATGTACACTTTTGACTTCAAGTATCCCCATAAAAAATAGTCAAGAGGTGTAAGATCTGGCGATCTTGCAGGCCATTCTATCGGTCCGCGTCTGCCGATCCACCTCCCAGGAAAACAGTTGTCCAAAAAATCTCGTACAGGGAGCGCATAGTGCGGAGGTGCACCGTCTTACTGAAACCACATGGTATCGTCAGGAATGTCAGGATCATTATCGTTAGAAAAAATTACTGCAAGGGCTGGAACAAGGTCATTTTCTAGAAACTCTAAATATCTTTGTCCTGTAAGGGTTCCTTCAAAGAAGAAAGACCCTACTATTCTGTCGTCAACTATTCCAGCCCACACATTTAATTTCTGAGGGTGTTGGGTATGTGCCCCTGCCATCCAATGAGGATTTTCCCGACTCCAATATCTGCAAGTTTGACGGTTTACTGTACCATTCAGACAAAATGTGGCCTCATCTGAAAAAAGTATTTGCCAGTGTAAATTACTATTTCCTTGACACTGAGTTCCTGCACAAGTTGAATTTTGTAGGGATGATATTTTTCCTTCCTCAAGATACGTAGGACTGTGCTCTGACTATTGTCACTGTTTAATGCAACCAATCGTGAAGAATTATGAGGATTATCCACCATACTTATCAAAATGTTCCGTTTCTGATTTTCATTAATGCTTGGACGTCCAGGTTCTGGAATATTTACAACATTGCCAGTTTCTCTAAATTTAGACTCCTTACTGACTGTTGATTGGCTGATAGGGCGATCTGGATATTTTTCATTAAATAAATCGCAAACTTCCTGCTGAGTTCTAGTCAAATTCCCGCACCAGATAAGAATTAAAATTTCAATTCTTTGAGTAACAGTTAAATGTCCCATAATACTTTAAATTGAATAATAATTTCTATGTCGCTTACAATACTTATTAGAAAGTCGGTGTGACAATGACACTTTGCAAAGATTTTCACCTACGTGATCCATAAAAGAACTGTGGAATTCGAAAAACTAAACTTGATAACGTTTTTGCTTTATTTTAATTGATTTACGTTTTCTAACATTCAATCGTCATTTACTCGAAAACTTTCCTATGTAAGAGGACAACATTTTAATACTGTCTGATAGAGAATTAAACGATCTTTCAGAATCAAGGAAAAAAATATGGTGTTGCCATTTAAAAAAATCGATGACGTTATTACTCGAAAACAAATGACATTTGAAAATCGCATTTTACGCTAAAATATGTATTTTTTAAATTAAAAATCGACCTGTTCGAGGATTTTTCCCAAAAAATAATTGTTTCGTTTTTATTGAATTTATTCCATACTTTTGGCGCATACTGTATTTAACATATTTAGAACATATTTAAGATGTCACATCAAATAACAGTAATAACTCTTTTTGAAAAAATTATACTTAATAATTTTGTAAAACAAATTATTCGACGATAATAAAGAACGATATGTATTCACTGCACTTATCAATGCTAAAAATACATCAGACACAATGCACTGTGCGTCTTATATCACAAAAATATACATACACTACACCACACAGAAATGAAATACACTGTCAATCATAGTCTCATTTTAGAGTGAAAGCACTTGCAGGTTTGATAAAAAATTTAAATACAAATTCCCGCAAAATCAGAGAAATAGGTAAGAAATTAAAATCAGAACCTTGCCACATTTATATTACTATTTTGTTTACCATTACTTACAACTTAAAATTTAGTGGAAATTACAATACAGAGCAGGTGCATGTAGGGGTATTAGAATATTGCAATTTAACCAAATATACCTATATTATACAGAACACCATGTACATAGTCTCATATAAATATATAAAATTAAACGCCAACCTTTTATGATCTTACGAGTACTCCTCTCATTAAAATGAAGAGAAAGATTTGTATAAACATGAGAATAATTTATGGGAATTACCTCGATACTTGCATAGATTTTGAGTAATATGTAACCACATTATTATGAGTTCGTAATAAAATATACTTTACATCGTTATTTAAAATTATAGGGCAAAATCTAGTTAATTGCCATTTTCACTTGATTAAATGATTATCATACAAGTTGGTTTATGTTAATTCTTAATGTGACAATAGAAATCAATCACCCTGTAACTTGAAATTGAGATTGTGTTATTCTGTTTCTATTATTGGAGTTTTAGCAGTCTTTTTGTAATACTTTTAAAATATTGTTTGCACAGATTGTAGCACAACAAATGCTACAATTCCTGGATAAAAAAATTGGGCAATTTGCTGAATTCGTCGAAGTGAAATACCGGTTAGGTTAAATTTTAACCTATTATCTAGAGTTAACCCTTATCACTTAGACATCCGACACTGGATTGACTTCCCCTTTTTGTCCCTCATTCAATCTCGTATCTAAATTTAGTAAATAATTACACATGATAAATAGATAACGAAGACATGTGATAGGGGGTTAAAAATGTTATACTTTGTAGGGACGCGTTTTACACAAGACTTTTCTTTATCATAGATTCAACAGATACATTCCAATAGTATAAAAAAAGTTTAATTTGTTTACATAACGTACTTATCTTCACCAATCTGGGTTTTGCATATTTTAATTTTTACATAAATGCGTAGAATATTCGCACAAATGCAGAGAACCTTCGCATTAATGCCTAAAATATTCACTCCAGTGAATATTTACACTAGCGGTTAACATTTTTATTTTACGATTAACTATTGTCAAAGGATTTGCAGTAGTGTGAATAATATTCACATTGGTGCGTAGAATATTCGCACTAATCCGTAGAATAATATTCGCACTAGTGTGTAAAATATTCACTCCAGTGAGTAACATAATGGCAAAACGGCGGATTTGATTTTAATTTTTACGCCAATGCGTAGAATATTCGCACAAATGCGGAGATTCTTCGAGCTAGTGGATAGAATTATTCGCACTAATGCGTAAAATATTCACACTAGGGCGTATAATATTCACTCTATTGAGTAAAATATTAGCTAATCGATTTATTTTCACAACAGTGCGTAGAATATTCGCATTAGTGCTTAAAACACTGCACTAGTGGTTAACATAACAAAAAATTCACAGTAGTGTGGATAATATTCGCACTGGTGCGTAGAATATTTGTCCTAATTCGTGAAATATACGCATTAATAATATTCGTATTACCGCGTAAAATATTCACACTTCTACACAAAATATTTACTCCAGTGAGTAACATAACGGCAAAACGATTAATTTCACTTTAATATTTACACCAATGCGTAGAATATTCGCACAAATGCGGATGATATTCGCGCTAGTGCGTAGAATATTCACTTTATTGAGTAAAATATCAGCTAATCGATTTATTTTACTTTTATTTTCACATTAGTTCATATATTATTCGCACTAATGTGTAGAATATTCACACTAGCGCGTAAAATTTTACTGTAGTGAGTATTCGCACTAACGGTTATCACTTTTATTTTACTACTGATTAGAAAATTTGCAGTAGTCTGTATGATATTAGTGCGTTAAATATTCGCACTGATGCATAGAATATTCGCACTAATTCCTATAGATTTCGCAATGATGCGTATAATATTCACACTTTTTTAAGAAAAATATATTCTAACTTTGACTACAACTATCAGTCTCCTTCGCTATGCGTTTGACACTTCGTATACACCAGCAATTTCCAATTTTCATGGATCAAATTGATCTTTCGTTCAGCTTTTTTATAAGAATAGCAGAGCTGCTTGCTCATGTAGATAAGTCAGCTGAAAATGCTTTTAGTTGCATATGGATGCTGGTGCAAAGCATAGGCTGCATGTTCTTTTTGGATTAATAAAGGTGTTCCAGTAGAAGAACTGCAGGAAGCTCCACATGCTTATCCAGGCATGTGGATAATGCCAAATCACAACAGGGATAAAATATATAGTTACATAAAACATTTAATAAATACGATAAAGTAATATTATTAGGGATTCGTCTGTGCTGTATAGTATCAAGAGTATGGAAACAAAGTTTTTTATCTGGTCCTAACTTAACCTGAAAAATAGGACGAACGACGTTCTATATTATTTAAGCTTGATCAGTTAAAACTTTTTCAATTCTTATTAAAATGCTTTGTCTAAGCTCCTCTATGTACCTTATAATAAAGTTTGTCTGCAGAGTCACCAAATTGATACTGCAGTCTTTGATGGGATTTTTTACGAGTCTCTGGAGAATTTAATCCGAACAGATCCTTACCTAAGGGTCCTGCTAAAATTATGGGATGTATTTATATAGAGTGCCAACGTTGTCACTAGACATAAAGAGTCTTTTAAGAGTTGACATATTTCGTGGTCATCTTTCTTTTCTTTCCCTTCGAGATATTTTATTTATTTTAAACTTAGACTTAAAGTTAGTACCAGTAACTTACTTTTACAGTTTTTTATAAATATAAATCTATAGAGTATTAGGAAGGTATATTTGTCTGTTCTCAAAAAATTGTAAAATATTTCTGTAGCTACAAAGTAATAAAAAAACATATAGCATACATCGGTAGGATTTTCTTAACAAAAAATATTTTTGCTTGTATTTAAAATAAGATTGCCATGGAGAATGTTACCAAACTTCAGGAAATGAAAGTCAAGTAATAATATAAAATGTCAGAAAAAATTTCAAGATAAATTGGCTTGCTTTGATTATTATGAAATAAAAAAAAAATGGTTGGGTAAAATGAATTGGGTGATGAAAACTGTATATTTAATTTCTTCAAGCCGTATGAAAAGAAATCGTTAGTCTGTTCTATTGTTGTCTTTTTTTATATAATGTCGAACAACTTTTTTCTGCTTGCGAATATATTTCATGTCTATAACGAATTTTCTGTTCGTACCTTCAAATGATAAATAAAAAGTTAAAGCTTCATTGAAAATTAGATTATAAATACTTCTATTAAATTTTTGAACTTACTGAATTTGTTATTTTAGCAAAACTTGTAAATAGTAACTTTTCAATTAATTTTTATTTTTCTCTTTTTCATTTCCAAATTTAAATTAATATTTTGACATAACTTAATTCTCACTAGCTTTCCTTAATAATAAATATACAGTGAGAGTCACTCAAACTTGCCACCTTCGTGTTAATTAAAAAAACTAAAAAACGCTCGGATCTGCCAATTTTTGTGTATTTTTTTTGTTTTGGGAGGGTTGTTCATGCTCAATTTCTACCCCTAAGTAGGAGTGACCTTCACCCTTAAAATCTTAAATGGAAAGTGGCATTGTGCGATACAATTTAAAGGGCATTCAATTCTCTTTTCAACGCCATCTAACGTTTTAATTTTGGATGATGAATTCCCGAGAAATTAAAGGTGAAAAGTTCAGATCATCAAATTTAGTTGCTCCTAAGGCAACGTTAATTTATGAACAAAGGAAGGTTTTAGAGATTATATTCAGGATTCCGAGAAATCAAATTGTGGACGACATAAAGCTAAATTATATATACAGGCTAGTCTGTACGTAATGGTCCATGGAGACATACTAGGTTTTTCACTTCAAAACCAACTTGCCTCAATAAAATGTTGATAATAAAAAAGATACATCGTGTCAAAATTAGTTAAAAAATGATTTTTTATAATAATTACACTATCTTTGAATGTATCAACTCAAAACCATCTATTCTTCGAATAGACGTTTTTGGATATGAGAAATCATAATTTGTTTTCTATTTCGAAGTATTTCCTAGAGGGCGCCACATCCGCCATATTTGTGATATGTGAGCGTAACTTTTTTGACCCTAACGTTATCACGATTTTTATTAAAAAACACTTAAACCTAAATTGTTTTTAAGGAAAAAAGATATACTTGTCATTAACCTCAGAAATTGGCTATTTTCGAGAAAATAGGTAGTTTTTCAATAATAATCTGCATAGTTCCTTGTATAATATTTTAACGTAGTAGGCGTCAAAATTCCCTTGCAGATTGGATATGTTGAAGGTAAATCGACGAGCAATAAAATTTGCACTCGTGTAAAATGCTGCGGATAGTCTTATTCAACATGCGACATTTTTAAAATTAAATTCATACTGATTCTTGCAGCTCCAGATAGTCGTCCTGAATTAGTTTGTGGATAATCCGCAATGTGAACAAATTTTTCGTGTTCTTTTCTCTAAATTCCTAAACAGATTTTTGAAATTGCTGATTATCGGAATGTAATCTATTTCAAAATCTTTCCAAAAATTCTCGTTGCACAGCACGTCCATTGGAATTTAATTGCCAACAAATAACACACACATCTCTCATGTCTGAATATGAAACAATCGATTCTCGTACTTGCGATATTTGAAAAAGGTATACCTTGTTGAAGTCGTTAGGAGTAACAGTTTTCGAAATAATCCTATATGAAATATTCAGTGCATCGATTGAAAAGTGTTATCGTTTCAGGAAAAGTGCCTTTTCTACTGAAAATACAGCAAAATTTTACTTGTTGCTCAGAAAGGTAAATTATGGAGACATGCAAATTTTCAAAAAGATCGTCCTGCTTTGATAAAATCTCTGTGCTTTGTTGAAAAATGGTTTCATCAAACCTCGCCATCTTCTTGAAATTTTGCACGTTTTTATAATTTATCCATTCTGAACAACTTTCTCTCTCTACTAGTGACGTCAAAATTAGAAACAAATTTGAATTTCTAGTCCGCAAAAACCCCCGATTTACAAATTTTATGTAAATATTTGGATTTGTTAAGAAGTTATTTACATATATCGATAAAATTTTTACTTTGACACCCTGTATCTTTTTTATTATGCGACGATCTCATTTTTACTACTTCACTTAACACTCTGTATAGTTCTTTTCTTTCAATTTTGTGATAGGTTAGTTTCTAGCCAACAAATAAAAGTACAGTTAGTTTACCACATTTGAAGATTTCAGCCTGACTTTCTCGTTGGTGAAAACTTGGTCTACTGTATTTCTTTCTTGTCTAAAGCCACATCGAGTATCCTCCACTTCCATTACCAATAAAAACTTTAAAATTACCATTATTTAAATTGAATTATTACAATTTTAATTTGTTAGTCAACAAACCACATCCTTAAAGGACCGCCCTGTATTGCAAACACTTACTACCTAAGGAACGCAATATTTTAGCAACAGAAGCTGAGAAGTATATCCTTCGCAAATATTTGCTACTTCTGACTTAATTCCAATCCCATTTCCGTGAGAGGTTATACGAAATTGAGTTTACAAAATCTTCAATAATTTGGCTCGTATCTCCGACCGTTTTGTATCGCCTTACTTTTTAAACCTTTGCCCTTTCATGGGTTCACTTGCATAAAATGGAAGGGAAACCCTGCCTCCTTTTTTTGTTTTACAGGCAGGTAGTCTGAACAAACAAGAATGCTTCAAAAGGCATAAAAGTGTACGCAATGTACACAGCACAATTAAACTCTCGCGTGGAGCATTTCGTAAAGAGCTCTTCATATACGTATTTCTATATGCCTCAGCTTTTCCTGCTACACCTAAGAGAACACTACTCAAACTCCGATTGTTTGAAATACATTGTATCGTGATATAAGGACATCCTGAAATTCATATGAAGAAAAGTGGCAGTCTCTATAACATAAAATGGTGTTTGAACATAGTGTATGCAGTTTGCTTGAAGAAAAGTCTCTAAAACTTTTTGAAATATTAAGAGAAATCAATTATCGTAATTTTAAATCGTTTTACCGTGAAGATTTTATTCGTGATTTGCAACTTGTTATCTGGGATAACATTTATTATATGCATGATATTAATGATAAGACTTCATTTCTTTATAACAACATTTTAAATTTATTTGACGTACATGCTCCGCTTACCACAAAAATTACAAAATTTTATGCACCGTGGCTCACTAGTACCATTAAAGAACTCCAAAAGAATCGCGATCGGGATTTGAGTAGACTTAAAAAATCTAAAAGTATACAGGATTGGATTTATTACAAATCATTACGTAATTACACAGTGGGCGCAATTAGACGTGAAAAAAGGCCTTTCTTAATGCGCAAATGGCTAACTCAGACAAAAAATTTATTATGGAAAACGCTAAATTTGCTTAATGTAAAAAAAATCAAAATCTTGAAATTCCACATCATCTTTGTAATCCTGACCTTATTAATAAGTATTTCTTAACGGGTTTACTCCCTGAAATAATTGTCCTAATACCTGCAATTGGTATAACAGTAAAAAGTTCAATCCCGATATTTCATTTTCACTTAATTTTGGTTCTGTGGAAGAGGTTCATGATGTGTTATTTAATTTGAAATCTTATGCTTACGGAATTGACAATATCAACGCAAAAATGCTCCAACTATGTTCGTCTACGTTCTGAATTGTTGTCTGGAAATAGGTTATTTTCCCGATCAGTGGAAAATTTCAATTGTTAAACCTCTTCCTAAAGTAAAAAATCCTACATCTTATAGCGACCTTCGTCCCATAAGTTTAATTCCAGCATGGTCGAAGGTGCTAGAAAAGATCGTGTATAAACAACTTCTTTCGTATGCAACAATAAATAACATCTTGCCATCACAACAATCTGGGTTTAGAAAGGGGTATAATACAACCACTGTATTAGCAAATGTCACAGATGATATCTTACGAAATTTAGATACAGGTAATACAACATGTCTGGTTTTATTAGACTTTTCTAAAGCTTTTGATACTCTTGATCAGACTTTACTTTGTGAAAAATTGTCTTATTATGGGTTCGATGCAACATCCTTGAAAACATACCTTAGTAATCGCCAGCAAATAGTTACGATTAATGATAAATCATCTCAAGTTGGTTTTGTCACCTCGGGGGTTCCCCAAGGTTCAATCCTGGGCCCCCTTCTATTTCTTATTTACACGGCCGACATTTTTAAATCAGTAAACTATTATAATGTTATAGCTTACGCTGACGATACCCAGTTGTCTTTTCCTTTCAACAAGGATGTTGCTGCAGCTAATAATAAGATTAATTCCGATCTTAAATCTATTTCACATTATTCTGAACGGAATAATTAACGTCTTAATTCAGATAAATGCAACGTCATTTATTTTACACCAGAGCATATGAAGGTAAAAATACAGACAGAGTTAAAATTGCATATCAATAATCAGCCATTAAGTTCTTTAGATGAATTAAAACATTTGGGACTTCTTGATTCTAAACTTCGGTTTCGGGAACAAGTCTCTATTTTAGTGAACGGATGTTATATTGCTTTGAAGTTGCTTTATCAGAATGTAAGTATTTTGAATTTTAAATTAAGAAAAAAACTAGCTCAATCACTTGTGTTGTCCGTTTTAAATTACTGCAACATTGTATATTATCCTTGTATGGACAAAATTACTCAGTACCGTCAGAAAATTCAAAACAGCTGCTGTAGATTTATTTTTCGCTTAAAGAAATATGATAGAGTTTCTGAAAAGATTAAACGACTGGGTTGGTTAAACATCAATAATACTTTCAATTTTCACTTTAGTGTTTTTATAAATCAAATTTTGCATACATCTTCCCCTCCATACCTAAAAGAAAAACTGATACGTCGTGATGAAATTCATAATATCAATATAAGATTTCCATCCAAACTTCCACTTCCTAAATTTCATTCAGCCATATTCACACGCTCCTTTACATATAATGCTTACACTATTTATAATTCTATTAATTACAAATTTAAACAGAATTCTGTTACTGGTTATCGCAAAAATGTTAAATCTTACCTTTTTATTATTTCACCTTGACTTCATGGTATTTTTTTTTGTTACATTAATTAATTTATATTGTTTTGAGTTAATTACATTTATTTGTATATTTTTTTTATGTTCTTACCTATTTGTATTGTGTTTTATATTTTTTTGTTTTTATAAGGGTTAAGCGAGTAGCGTCTATGTATTGTACTTATTTAACTTATTACAGTTCCTAATAAAGACATTTTATTATACTATTATTATTTGAAAATTTTCTCTTCTACACCTTGTATCTATAAACAATTATAAAAAAAAATAGACAGAACACATACACATATTTATATTTAAAGCATTATAGAAAATAACAGTTTTAAATTAAAACATTTTTTTCTTAAATAACTGTGAAAGAGCTTACTTGCTGCCAATCACTGATTGACTTCTGAACTGATGTTTGCAGAAAACGGACCACTTTCAAAAACTATAATGGTTATTTTATGTAGCGTAAGAATTTTCATCAAATGTAGTGTCTTCTAAAGGGATAATACAAGTAATAACAAATAGCACATTCAGAAACCACTTAGAAACTTTCAGCTAACTTTCGTCTACTTCAGAACTGTCAGAACTTGTCAAACCAACTTATTACCTAACATTACATTAGTTGCAACTGATTTGGGAGAATCTATAGAAATAATAAAGTTCTGCTAATTTCAACAGCAGCAAAGGTCTAAGTGTAAGGATGTAGAGACTTCAGACCGTACTTACTTTTGAAACAAATGATTAGATGTTTGTTAATATATGGCGAAGTAACTTTTTGTAAAATAGTATTACGACTATACAATAACTTTTAAATATATCTATATCGAATAAAAGGGAATTTAATATATCTATATTCAGCTTCATAAGAATGTAAAAGTAGTAAAAATATCACACTACAACAGTTAGGCCTCATTGGACTTCTTGTACTTCCTCCCGTTAGGAGATCAATTCACCTGAGCCGTTAACCAACCTAATAAGGTGGAGACGTTGCTCAAAGAGATCTCCCAACATGGATTATCTTGTTGACGAGATGGCAGTGCACTCACAGACTGCATGGAGTGTTGTCTCGTCTTTCTATTCACAACCTCTACAAAGAAGTGTTTCACACTTCATCAAGTAATAGAGGTGTTTCCTTAGCCAACAGTGTCCAGTTTGAATACTTGTCACCAGGCGAAGACTTGTCCTAGACATAGCCCAGTACTTTTTGGCTGTATCCTTGCAGGACTACTCTAGGAACTCCTTAGCAAACTGACAGCCTTTTGTTTCATCTCAATGTTTCCGAAACTCTTTGTGGGTGTCCTCTTTGATAATTTCAACAAATGCTGACAACGGAGGCGTACTGAAGGGACCAGGTCCAAAAATATTCAGACCCGATGCACTCTTAGCCAGCTTGTCAGTTACTTTATTGTCATTGCACATGTCATGTCCCTTTACTCAGGATACAGACACGTTGTTGTCGGTTGAGGCCACTTCCAGTGCCTGGTGACATCCCCATGCTGATCTAGTTATCTTATGATTACGTAAGATCAGTAGTGATTGTCTACACGTCACATACACTTTGGTTTTGAGATTATACTAATGGGGTTATGGCCCTTCTGCCTATCCATGGATTTTGGGATACTTCATTAAAGTAAGGAGATGAAAATGTGGAAATACACCATCGTGTTGGAACCAGAAGATATCATCAACAGATCTGCTAATTAAAGTTAGGTAACATTAATTCCATGGCTAAAATCAGCTCGAAATGCAAAAAATCCAAATCTATCAAATTGCTTTCAAAGAAATACGGACCCAGTATGCGATGTCTTACTATTCTAGTCCAAACATTCACTTTTCCTCTATTGTGTATGTTTTTCTGCCATCAGGGTGGATTTTCTGCCTGCTCAAAGCTCATTTAAGCAAAATATTGCTTCGTTAGTGGTTTCTTAAGTTGGGTTGTCTTTCAAATAAATTTCTAACTTCCTCGCAGACAATTTCGTGGAAAAATAAGCCTAAAAACGTTATTTACGAATTTAGTGTGGCCACGCCCCCACAAAACGGTCGCCGCCACAGCGTAGACCTGTGACGTCAGACGCCTTTCGCACATGTATACCTAAATGCAGCAATGTACTTTAGTTCATATCTGTATCGCAGTACATACGTTTAGAAGATTTACTTTGTCATTTGTCAAATATTGGTATTAGATAAAGTTACAAAATAAACTCATAAAATTAAAGTTAGAAATTCCTCATGTATACATGACTGTATCATCTTTTAATAAACTTTCACCTAAAAGTGTATTTTAAAAATCTTGTCACACGGTCAAAAAATTTAAAAAAAGTTGTACATTTGATTTATAATTTATTTTAATTTAACACCTGCAAATTTGTATCTGTTAATAATTGTACACGTGTTTGTAAGACAAACGTGTAGTATTTCTAATGCTCTATCTGACATACGTTGTGAATCACCCTGTAGAATGATAAATAACATATTAATTCGATTACGTTCTACCTAACTACTTTAGAGCTATTTTATGATATAAAAGTAAAGAATATGTGTGGAATAACAAAATACATTTTTTTGCAATAAAGACGTAGTATTATTAATTGGCATACATATTAGAACTAATAAAATTATTGTTACTATTTAGTGTTAAGAGTATGTATATGAATAACGATTGTACGTAGGTTAGTTTAATTTAAAAATAACACGTTTTAAACTGGTACCCTAAAAGCAAAACTAAAGAATTCGACTAACAACCCTAGTACTTGTCTAGTGTCCACCCTCTGTACTCACTGTGCACTTTTCTTACCTCTCACAATTACTACCAATTCCACATAACGAAATTGGTCTACACCGCTGAAAAGTACCGCCTTATTGCACTTGGTTGGTGTGGTTTGCAGGTTTCGTGCAGTTCGTGCCCAGTAGCAACGCCATCTGTCGTCACGACGTTGCCCGGTTCAAGGATAATCCGGCAAAGTTCCCAACCGGAAGCATCCGCTCCGTGCTGTGGTTCTAACTGTGTGCACGGGGCGGCACCGTCCACCTCCCTCAGACAGCTAAGGGACCACGGGGATGGCATCGCAGGGATTGCCGCCGATTCCCTTCGTATCAACGGGGCTATGCGGAATTTCCGGCAGGTATGAGGTGACCGGCCGCGACACTGTTGCGGATGGGCGGGCTCCAAGAAAGTGTGACTCGTTCATTAATTATTTCCGTCAAAACATTGTAGTACAGACATTCATTACGCGCGCTTACTTGAAAGGAAAAAGCGCCGCTTGTTCAGTTTTTCTCTGATCAATTAATTAATCCTTGGGTCCAAAGAATCCGTCAAGAGTTGATGTCTGTGGAGCTATCTTTATTTTATTTTAGCTCGTTCAATGGGAAAGAAACCCAATCAAAAGAAAATGAACAAATAAAAACATAAAAGCAAAACAGCAAACAAAAAAAAGTACATCAATTAAAAGATATAATTATCAGAGCATGGAATAAATTAACTAATTTCATAGCTAATGCAGCTTTGATTTATTTGACATACCTGCCATATCTTACTGTTTTTTAATGGAACAGTATATTTTTCAAGCGTTTCTGGATAGTACTTTTAAGGTTTTTCAATAAACCTACATTTAATATTCTTGAGATACCCTTGAATACTTTTTGCTCAGGGTGTCTCGCAAGTCGTTACAATAATTTTAGGAGGTGGATTATTTAACTGACTTAATCAATAAAATCCACAGTGGCTTCGTTACTTACCTAGAACTTCATAAACATGGTTTTTATATATTTTTAGGTATTAATAATATTGTGTGAAACTAACTACTCTGTGGACAAAAGCCCCAACCAGCACTGAATTACACCCACAATATATACTCATATATTCTTAGCTTTTTTAACATTTTTTACTGTATTAGAAATTAAAATTATTTGAAATTAAATATCGACAATGACAAAAGTGACAGTATATATTATTGTGGTGGTAATTCAACGCTGGTTGGGGCTTTTGTCCACAGAGTAGTTAGTTTAACACAATATTATTAATATCTAAAAATATATAAAAAACTTTTACATAAAGGGTAAACATTATTTAAGTAGGTATTGTCATACTTAATTTAAAATTTATTGACAGAATAATGTCACTTTTGTCATTGTCGATATTTAATTTCAAATAATTTTAATTTATATAATAATTTTTATAGTTAGATATTTGATTCAACTTAAAGGAGGCCACCTGAAGAAGCAATCTAAAAATGCAGAAATAGGTCAGTTCTCAAAAGTGAAATTAGATATTTATAGAGTGTTTTCATTAAAGCAGGTTAGTAAATTTAGATAGATTAATTTCTTTAGATAATTATTGAATAGAGCTTTGTCTGTGGAATTGTTCATTAGCATACCTAGATGTTTGGTAGCAGACAACATACATATGACTTCATTGATAGGAATTGTAGTAGATTTGATTTATATTAGCTGAAAATACCTTTCTAATACAGTAAAAAATGGTGTTTCTACTTTGTAAAAGCGAAGAGTCAAATTTAAACGTGGATTTTATTTAAACCTTAGTGTGTATGTTTATTCAGATATTATTAAAAACTTACCTAAACAATGCTCTTTCAGTTCTTAAGTTTCTTGATAAACATTAACACATTTAAATATGCAGGGAGCGCATTTGCCAAAACAGGACAGCCGTTTAGTATGCAATAAAAAATGTTTAGACAATTGCTGTCTTCACTTCTTAACTAATTTTTAGACTGTTTATCAAGAAACTTTTTCTAAGAACTGAAAGAGCATTGCTTAGGTAAGTTTTTAATACTATCTGAATAAACCTACACATAAAGGTTTAAATAAAATCCACTTTTAAATTTGACTCGCTTTTACGAAGTGGAAAAACCATGTTTATGAAGTTCTAGGTAAGTGACGAAGCCACTTTGGTGTTATTATAGACATATTTTTATCAAAAAGTTTGTTTTTCTTCTACACTTCAATAATTGTAGAAAACCAAGGTTAAATAAAAAAATATAAAAAAAATAAATTATCACAAATACTGGAACACTTAGTATATAGGTACGTTCGTAACGATTTGCAAGACATCCTGATATTAGAACAAATTTTTACGTTTTTATTTCTCGGATATTCTTATTGTTCGTAGTAATATTGTGACAAGTCATTTATAAATTACTAATGTACATACATGCATAGTATTTTTTTCAAAATTTCAATGGTGATTGGAGATGGAGATAGATGGACTCATATCGAAGTAATCTAACTTTTCCGGGAAAAATACCAGAATTATAATCCACTTCACGAGAAAGTGTGTCTAAAATTGAAAGGAATATGGTCACGTAAAACCATTGCCAAGAAACTCGACATTTGTTGAAGATGATGCAATAAATGCATTTTCTTCCAAATATTCAAGAAAATCCTACGGTTTCTTCACATTAATTGTAGTTCCTTTATGTTTTTTTTTAAATATCTCAGAATTGATGATAAAACTTGGAAATATTAAATTCCAATAATAGGAAACATGGTCAGGTAATATCATTGCCAAGAAATTCGACATTTTTTGAAGACGATGTAATAATTAATTTTATATTAACTATTCAAGAAAATTCTACAGTTTCTTCACGCCAAATGGTTGCAGACACTAGTGTCAACAGTATCAATCATACAACCGTGTTAAAGTGTTTCAAAAGAGGAAAACTTCACCTGTAACTACTTGGAAATTAACTCAGGGACTGAACCTTGATATTTTTTAAAATTCGTTTGAGTTCCTTTTTGCTTTTTTCCTTAAATATCTATATTTACGATAAAATTTGAAAATGTTAATTTAACATAATAGGAAACATGGTCAGTTAAAATCATTATGAAGAAACTCGACATTTGTTGAAGACGATGCAATAATGAATTCTCTTTTAAATATTGCAGACACTTATAGCAACAGTATCAACCATACAACAGTGTTTCAAAAAAGAAAAACTTCATCTGATCCAGATATTCTCATCTGGTCATTCCAGAAAACAGACGAAGTTTTCTGGAATGACTGAGTGAATGAGCTAGATCGCCAAATTTAAATCCAATTGATTTTTTCTATTAGCTTATTTAAAAAAATAAAGTATTTAAAATGGAGCCTAACAGTTTAAAAGGCTTAAAACAACTGAATTATAGCAGAAACGTGAAGAATATCACTTGATATTTTAAAGAACACTTTTATAGTTTTTATAATTTGCGTTGACATTATTCTTGTTTTTTTTTAAATGCTGATTCTCAAGAATTGTTGAAGATAAAGTTATTAAGTGTAGGTGTCCTGAAAATCATTTTAAAAGGACTATCCAGAAACCTCATAAAGAATATACAGATCTATTAAAAAAAATACATATGACGTCATAACAAAAAATTGGATAATATCACAGGTATGTAAAATAAAAGAATTAAAACCTCACTAAAATTACTAGTTTACCTGTTTATACTGTAGAATCAATCTTTAGGTAACAGACGACGATTTCAATCATAATTCATTGTACTTTTAATGACCTAGAAGCACTTTGAGTGTGACCAACTTTCCATAAATAACGAAATGTAATAATAAATATGGCACTTTAATGGGGCAACAACAGACAGACTGCAATCTATCAGACTGCATAGATCTATAACGACCAGTGGCGTGTAATATATAAGTATAGGTACATAATAACATATAGAAATAAAAAGTAAAAATATGTACCTGTAAAATTAGCAACGGGATATGCCGTGATGGGCATACAGGGTGTAAAAAAAATTTTCTTACTATTAAAATTAATTTCAAATAATTATAAATAATGTATTTTTTTTACTTTTGTTAAATAATAAAATGATACTTTTGTAACAAGAAAAATAACAATAAGAACAGTGCAAAAAGTAAAAAAACATATACACTATTGTAAACATAGTAAACGACAGAACATTATCAATTTTTAGCATAAAATACAATTGTGAACACAAACAAAAATATGCAACAAACATTTCTTCCACGTGTTGACTGATTTATATAAACACACAAATAATGATTATATCATATTCCGGTAGCATTTCATGAAACATTAGGAATCTAGGATTTTAATATTATTTATTACAAGCGCCTCACCCTGTATAAAGTGCCAACTTTTTCCAGTTATATATTAATACTGGTTATACTGTAACAAGTTATTGCAATTTCTCCATACTTTCTGAAGTATAGAGACTACAAACTCATCTGGTATTTTGCAACTGCCATATTTATCTACAAAACTTTTGCATATAGTTTCTTAAAACGGATTATTTGCTTCCATAAAAACCTCATAAAGGTCACTGTAAGATTTTTAGAATGGGCAGAAAAACCTTTGACGATTCTTTTGACACAAGTGTTTGTCAATTAACAAAATATCTAATTGCAGAAATAAAAATACACTGCTACTCAGTGCTTTTGAAACAGTTAAATTGATTTGGTTGTTATGGGAGACTATTATCTTTAATTTCTGGACTACCGCAAGGTCCTAATGTCGGACCATTAGGTATCAATAAACGACTTGATGAAAAAAATAAGTTTTTTCGCAGCTTCAAGAATTTTGCTAAAAAGAATTGTTTACACAAGGTGTTCCAAAAAAAGTTTACAAACTTCAGACCATAGTTATATTTTTATGTCTTAACCTTGTAAAGTTTGTAACCTTTTGTTTTAAAACACTATATATATTATTTATGTCTAATAATTATTTTTGTTGTTATTTTCTCTTTTTAATTTTCAGATGCGAGCAAAATTATATTTTTTATTTCCATATAATTATTTATGTCTATTTTTATAGTTATTAATTTCTGTGTGTTAGTTTTCAGAGAACCAAAAGTGAAAATTAATCTTTGTTTATAATTTTCATAAGCAAAATTTTTAACTAAAATGTTATGGCAGTATTAGCAGTTGGTAAAGGTCGGAAACAAGGAATGGTGTGTTATTGACTAGTATAGATACGTATTTTATAAATAAATGGTATTTAATAGTTAATGAACTCATAGTCTACACTTTCTTGACCCAGCTGGAATATCTGATCGATAGATGACACAAAAATCCTCAGTCAGGAGGCATCTGTTTCGGCAATCCACATATTTACTGAAGAGAGCTTAGCTATTATTCCAAGTTTGTTAAGCACGAATCGAGCTGGTTCAGTATTTCACATATGTCCTATATAGGTGTGTCGCCATATCCAACCCCTTTCTCAGAGGTGTGAATAATTTATTAGTAAGGGTGCTGTGTGGTTATGTCCAGTCTATGATATTGTTTCAGTGCGTATTTTTGTCCCTTTGGGGATTTTCTACTTTGAATCAAAATATTTTAAAACCGAATTGCCGCTACCTTTCGGGCAAGGGTTATGTTTAATTTCTCTTGCCCATTAGAAAACATTAAAATGTCGTCCCTTTTATCCAATTTTAAACGTATTAGTACGCTTTTCGGTTTTCCACATAAAACACACTAAGAGAATGGAATAAATTACCAAATTAGTTTCAAAGTTCGATGTTAATTTAAGCTTCATTAGATCTAAGTGAACAGATTGCGAATACGGTGGCACATCCTTCTCTACATCGTAATTACTAATTTAACTTTCGCAGTAAGTGGTTTACTTAATACTCAAAGAAACAGATCTAGCTTAGGAACTATATTGGAACAGCAAAATTGAAGACGTTGCTTGAATTCAACTTCATAACGACGATAGAATAAGGTTAATTATTGTCGGACAGTATAGCATTTAATTTTAAGTAGAGGTTTTTTTTAACACCACATAGCCCTCGAAACACGAAGTAAATTCAACCTATATACAGGGTGATAGAGAGAACCCCCAATATTCGAAAGGGGTGTTTAGGGAACAAAAGTGAACAAAAAAGCCTAATAAACATATGGTCGAATATCCACGATTAGTGAGACAAATAAATTAAAAATTATAATAGGTCGATAAATATACCCGTATATGAAACATTTATATTAAATTTCATTTTATCCCAATTTAAACCTTCCCATTTTCTTCAACAAACTCACAAGATTACAGAAATCCGATACAGTCGCGTCACATGCATAATGTATTAAGGTTGCATTCATTTGAATTCATTGTGACATCTCTCTCATTAACTCAGTTTGACAGTCGCAAGGTCGCTAAGCATTTTAAAAGTGTTGAATAATCAATGTTATTCAGTGTCTTCTCGCGCAAGTCTTCTATATGAGATCGACCACCTGTATTCCGGAAAATCATAAAATAATATAAAGAAACACGAAACATCCATATTAATTCTAACAATTCTTATGTCTTCTATCACTAAAGATGTGTTTATACAAGGAAAACGATCTTTCTACATCTACTGATGGTATTAAATAACATTTTAACTTTGGATCTAAGCCAGGTTCAATACCCAATTTATCCAGAGTTATTTCTGGCAATATTTTCGAAACCTGCACTTTATAATCTGTTTTTTTTTTCAATTACTTCTTCTAACTTTGCTCTTATTATCTTTCCTACCTCATCTGGCTTATCATCACACATTTTTTCACAACATCTATCAACTCTTCCAGTTCTAAAATATTGCTAGGGAAGCTCACCTTTTT
This sequence comes from Monochamus alternatus, assembly GCA_037114965.1. NCBI lineage: Eukaryota > Metazoa > Arthropoda > Insecta > Coleoptera > Cerambycidae > Monochamus > Monochamus alternatus. Next base: position 21,428,130 of record CM073432.1, read on the forward strand.
AGTTTGTTAATTAGGTTTCCATTCGGGAATCGGGAATCCTAAAAATATACATAAGCAAATCAGCTTCGGCTCCTATCTACTAACCAATTGTTTGCTCAGACGGTGGTCTCGAACTGTTTAAGGTAAGTGTTCCATGATGCCTCTCCATCAAACATTGGCGGCTTAATTCTTGGAGACGAAAGAAAACTTAATTATACTTTCTTCTACGACTTCACTCTGTAACTTATTAACACTTTCTTCTACGACCTGGACTTTATCTTGTATCTCATTTCTCAAAAGGTTAATTTCTTCTTCAACGGTTTCTTCAAACTCTGAGATTGATCTTAATTATTTACTTCATGATTATTTTTCATTTCTTCTAAACTGTTTCTCATTTCATCTTGACTGTTTTTCATTTCTTTTTTCAAATCTTCCATCATTTCGTCTTGGCTATTGTTCATTTCATCCATCTTTAAGTCTTCCTTAATTTCGCCCCGACTGTTTTTCATTTCTTGCTTTAAGTCTTCCTTCATCTCTTCTTCGTATCTATCATCATTTCCATTAGCTGTTTGAATATTTTCTTCATTTCTGTAGACTTCGCTCTTGTAACTGTCGCACTTCTGACACTAATGTAACCTCTACGTTGACTTAGCCTTTACGTAGAAAAACAAACTTTATTGTCACTACTGGATTACATAATAAAATATCCTTCAAACAATTCTCAACTGCCAAATCTTTACTTTGACGTTTGTCACTCGAGTTCGGCTTCTCAAAATAGACTGGAAGCGAAGCCGATCTGTTATTTTTAGGGTGCTTGAAGTTTCCGTGGACTCGAGAATGCATCTAGGACCCAATCGAATATAGCCTGGAATGTGAATATTAATATAAATCAATTTTTCCATTTTCGAGTTTTGGGCGTGCTGTGAATCGTCTACAATTTGTGAAACTATCTCTTAAATTTCCAGGTGTATCGTCTAGTCACAAAAGGTTCAGGTGGTAGTGGGGTTCAAGGCATATTTTATACGCAAAATATGCATTTGCATAAAATCTGGTCGCTATTACTTTTTAACGCATCCCCGTAGGTTTTTTGTTTGTATTCAATTAAAATATGTCAACTATAAATTACCTACTGCTGGTGACATCATAATTTTAGCAATAGAACGTATACTAAACTGACAAGAACTAAATTAAGTTTCTGTTTGCAGTATCGATTTCCAGCCTGTTATAATATTTAATAGAGTCATTTCATATCATTTGTGGCTTAAAGACCCGACCAAAATCAGGTTTAAACTACTACTAACTTTTAATAGAAAACCACAAATATGCTTCGGAGATAAAATTAATTCGAAATTTCATCATGGACTTTATAGCGCCTTTAATTGCTTATTGGTTTAACGGCACTGAAGTGGAGAATAAAGAATTTAATGAAATTAATATGCTATACTATGCGTACTTTCATAAAACGTAGTTTCTCTTTACCGTTCTAGCATAAGAAATAACCTTTAGATATAGAGATTGACAAGGAAAAAAGGACTGTGTTCCTTGATTCTTATGAAGGAGACCTGGAAAATCTCTTTCAGTAAGGACATTATCAAATGCTAAATTGCTCATATTTTGAGGGCGAATCAATAGATCTTCTAGTATTTCGTGACATCCTTCCAATCTGGAGAATCTTTTCATCTTGATTAGTAAATTTTGTCAAGTCTTCTATAACATCATCAGAGACCAGATTTTCTGCAAAACGTTGCAATATAAATCTGTAAGCTTTATAAATGCATTCTATAAGCTACATAAGGATTAACCTTCAGATTTGAAGAATGGCGAGGAAGAAGGGACATTATTTATCTACTACCCAATTGTGTTCCTTAAATCTTGATCCTTTGAGGCTGAATTGGAATCATATCATATTTCGTAAAATCCTTCCAATCTGGAGAATCTCTTCATTTTGATTAGTAATTTTTTCCAAGTTTTCTATAATATCGTCATAAGAAGACCAGATTTTTTGCAGAACGTTGATCAATATAAATCTGTAAGCTTTATAAATGTATTTATTCTATAAGCTACATAAGGATTAACCTTTATATTTGAAGACTGGTAAGGGAGAAGAGACATTATTTATCTATTACCAAATTGTGTTCCTTGAATCTTATGAAGGAAACATGGAACATCTTATTAAGTATGGAGATTATCAAATACTAAATAGCATCACCCTTTGATACAATCAGAATTATATAATATTTCGTAAAATCCTTCCAATCTGGAGAAACTTTTCATTTTCATTAGTAAATCTTCTATAACATCATCATCAGAAGACCATATTATCTGCAGAACGTTAATCAATATAAATCTGTAAGCTCAATAAGTGTATAACTAACTTCAGAAAATGATATAGCTAATTAAAAGGGATTAATAATAACTTTTGCTGCCTCAGTGTAGATCAATCAGTAAGTACTTCTCAGTCAATCCCAATAGGAATACATCCACTGCTTAAGATACCATAAACCAGCTTACATTAAATTTTCTCAAACGACTGAGGATTGGGGAAGTGAAAAATTGCCCAATCTATTATTTGCGATACTAAAAAGGGTATATTTTATATGGACTTGGAGTTAAGGGAGGCAGTATCACTCGACGGACGGTGATAACAGTTTTTGCGTCTACCTAGATGCGTAAAAACGAGCAGACATGAAAGAGACCCATCAATATCACTTTCAATACATGTATCTGAATTTATGCACCACTATATTTCTTTCGGGATATATTGACGCCTCTTCGGAAGTTGCTTCAACCCAATGTAGATGGGACGCGAGTTTCGAAACGATGCCAGAATTTGTCATGGCATGTGAGATGCAACTATCAGTGGCGGAATTCCAACATATTTGTTTGCTTTATAAACTATGGTCCAAAAATGTTCCGTTACAAAAATATGGGGTGTTAAAAAAAAAGGAAAATAATTAATATTTTCGAAACCGCTTTAGATATTTTCATGAAATTTGGTATGTGGTGACTATTAATGAAGGTGCATATTTTGCAATATAAACATAATTTAATATTTTAAATATTTTTATAGAAAAAAATGATACGCCAATGGTTTTCTCCCAGATAAAAATTATTATTCAATTCTCCGTTCAATTTGAAGAATAAGAGCCCTCTTGAGTTTTTGATTTGCAATACGCCGTTGGATTTTCGGAGAGAATTCATGTAATTATTAAATTCAAGGCCTACTACACTACTAGTTTTCATGGATGTTATTAATGATTATTTCACCAGTGTTTAAGTTATTTAATTTTGTTTCTCTTTGGGTTCTATTCCGTTTTTATAAAAGAATAGGTTCACCGCCAACGGTAAACACTGGTGATGCCGGTAATATTGTCATAACTGTTTTAGGGACAAACTTTTTTTTTGCAAAAATTGGTGTAAATGCATTCGAGGGGCTTCTAAATCCAGTGGCGTAGTCAGATTTTTTAATAAAAAGTCGCTAACGAAATTTTGCTACTTTTCACTTAAAAAAATCGTAGTAGGCCTTGAAAATCAAAATTTCTATATTTCTCTATATTTTAAAAGAAACCCTGTTCAAATCGGTCTATACACAACTTTTGTACGCGAGTGTTTCCATTCCTAATGGGTCACCCAGTATGAAACCATTCTCTGCTCGCTACCTCTAATAAATTCGGTGATATAAAACTGTAAATATTTTTTAGAGCGTATAATAACCCTTAAATTGACCCATATTCGTTATTACAGGGTATACATTTTAACGGTAACGGTTTTACAAAGTAAAAAATTCATGTTTGTTAAAAATTACTACGCATTAATTTAAACGCGATTCAGAGATACATGAAAGCAAGATTTATACATAATCGATACATCGCAAAATCACCCCTTTTTAATCATACGGCATATCTAGATCTCCACTACGATAACGAATTAGCATATATAACAATATAGCTGTTAATAACTTGGGGAAAATAATAGACCTTTTCATGTTTTGACATTGTGGAACAAAAAGGCAATTAAATAACCAACAAGTCACAAAACCGAAGCTTTACATATGAAAGATTTCGTCTGTATACGGTTTGTCCTAACCAAACATTGAATGACAATGGAAAAGGAAGACTATCATTTACTTAGGATTGAATGGTTGCTTTACATGTCACTAAAATTGTATTCCCTTGAGTACACAGAAATCTAAAAGCAATTTCGGAAATAACATTCTAGTTCTAAATTTGAATAAAGTCAGTTATTTGCTTGAGCCTCACGTTTGCCGCCAAATCTGTATAACTAAATGAAAAAAGGGCTATATCTATATCACTTGTATACACGATTAACTATCGCTAAATATAAAAATTTTAACCACGCGTTCAAGGAGGAATACAATACAATAAAAAAATTATTCCGGAATTTTAGCTCGATGTTCAAAAAATAGGGCAAAGCCCCCTTTTCTACCGGAGAATCGGCGCCCATGATAACCGTCGCACAGTGACGCAAAACGCCACTGTGCCACTCAAATTATTGTACGCTTCTTAGGGTTGGGCCGTTTGATGTGATTTTTTCTTTAAATGTTCGAAGCGAAATTTTAACCCTACGTAGTCTTTAGGACGAGGAATCGAAAAAATTAGTCCGTCTTCGCGATTTCCAAAAAAAAAAAATTTTTCGCCCCCCGGCCGCCACAAATCCTTTCGGCCTGACGTACCCAGTACTGAGTCGAATCGAGCCACGCATCCACTTTTTTAAGATCGTTCACCTAAGTGGGGTGCTCATGTTGCTCCTTATTGTACAGAATTAATGGAGCTTACCTCATTTGTATCTTTACAGTAGGTTCATCCTATGGAGTTTGACTACCCTGTACCGTCATAGTTAACCCTGTATATTTGTGGAAACTATAATTCACAGTTTATTACTTCTGGGAAAGCGCAAGAATATTTTAACCCTCGCTGATGCAACTCAAGTCGGCCCGTGTTTGTGATTAAATCAGTCAAACAATGTTTACGAGAAACGAAACCTTTGTATCCAATCGTAGCGTTCCAACACGAAAAAAACAATATTAGCGAGGATCAGTGGACTGCTTTCAAGAACAAAAGAATCAAATGAAAGCTTAACTGATGAATTCTTTAAACAAACTTCGAACAATTTCGAGTTAATCGTATTATAACTGGGTTCGCACTGACTTGCAACACTGAACGTAGTTTTTGTTTGTTTGGAACTTGATGCTAGAACAAATGGAACTGGAAGGAATGAAAGACGAAAGACCTGAACCGAGGGATATAAAATTAATATATGACGTGCACGTAGATTTTTTATTTGCCGTTTTGTGTGGACGAGAAAAGACACTAAGAAATTATGTAATTTATTTCATAGTTACTTATTTGTCCTGTAAAATCTTTTGCAATATATGATGACATTTGAATCAATTAGAATTTTAAGAAAGCAGTTTTCAAGATACGAGGTATCACGAGATATCAAAGCCTTAAAAAATTTATTTATTAATTAATGACATTAACTGTAAAAAAAATACTAATTTGTACAAATATTTTTATATTATATTATTTTGTTTTTGGAAAAAATCTCAAAAAAAAAAATTGTTTACAACCCTTGATCCCCCAAAATATTTTTCAACGGACGCCTATGGTCTTGAAGCTGTTTTCATTTCATAGCAAATTTGGTTTGCAAAGTTTCATGTCTCTTGGAATTATTTTATTTAAAGCTCATTGTTTTAAATATTTTATTATACAGGGTGTCTCAGGTATTACTGACATCCTGGATACAAGGTGTCAAAAATTTAGAAATTTTTATTATATTTTTTATTTGCTTTCGTGACAAAACAGCAATAGTTCTAGGGTGTAATATAATAATAATATTTAGTCTAATCATTCAGTATGTTTAAATGTTCCCATTATCGTCAGTGGCGTAGAAACACTGTGGCACTCTACTTTTATTTAAAATAAAAATGATACGCCACTGTCTTAATTATAAAAACGTAAGATACTTTAAATTTTCATTATTTTGAACAAATAATTATTGTTTAAAACGTATCGTATTTAGATAATTGTTCTTTAAAAATATCTCTGCATTTCATTGTGATTCTGTAATACAGGGTGTCCCGAAATTAATGCAGCAAAGGGCAAGAGTACATTCCTGGCAACAAAATAATGCGATATAACTAGAATTACTTTAATCAAAAATTAATGGTTAAAAAGATACAGGGTGTCAAAATAAAAATTTTATTAATAATAAGATAAATAATTCTATTTGAAATATTCAATGCACCGAGGAAAATTGTTTTGATTTGAAGTAAATATATAGCCTTTTCCACTGAAAAAAAAACAGTTAAATGTTACTCGAAACGATAAATTATGGCCATGTATAAAATTTTAAGAGTGGATTTTCAAGTTTCCTTCAGCTGTTGATGCAAATATGCATAAAATATCTTATGTTCTTTTATAAGTGGCACATAGTTTCTACGCCACTGGTGACATTGAGGATATTTAAACTTCCTGAATAATTAGACCTAAGGTATCCCATTACAACATAGAATTATCGTTCTTTTATCGTGAAGGGTTTCGAAAAATATAATAAAAATTTCAAAATATATGACACCCTGTATCTCTGTAACATTTTCACAATCCTGTATGTGACAATAATTTAGCATGCACTTGTGGTAAAGTGGGGATTTGGCTTTGACAAGACTTCCATTTTCACGGCACACTGCAAATCGCTAGAATCCTAAGTCTTAAGTATCAATTTATATAATCTTACTAAAACCCGTTTTTTAATGGCATATTTCAGATATCGGGCATATAAAAATAGAACATCAATAACGTTTGGATCCACATGTGTATAAGCTTTATTGAACCACAGTTCATTAAAATATAATGCAACTTTAATTTATTGATTTACTTCATTGAATTAGGAACTGCTATCGGTAGAGATTGGATCTTGGTGTGCCATGACGTGGATATAATTCTTGAAGAGTACAAATATGAATAAAAAAAAACAATTAAATTTAGAACCTACCGTATGTTTGCAAGTAATCTATAATGCATCAATCTAAATTATATAAAATATATGCAGCACAGAAAACCGTAAAAGTGTACACTAATACAGGGTGTTTGGAAAAAAAACAATATCACAAATTAAAAAACTAAAACAGATCTTTGAATTAATGATGATTTATTCGGAAATGGGATTGACAATACAAGTGTATATCGCTTTTTAATTTTCTTATTTACATCACCCAACAGAAATTTAAGTTTAATTTACAACTATACATGGCAAAGAATGGTAAACACCCATCAAATATTCTATTTTGATAATTCTTTGCATTTATATAACAAAAGCATTCCGAATTATACCTATACAGGGCGAGTCATTAATAATGGCATTAAGGGCAAATTGTTAACGTCAAAATAAAGCGATTGAGCCCAACATGCCCTATTCAATTGTTGCTACTTTTCGTTCTACAGTGTTCAAGTTGAAAAAATGTTTTCGCTTGTTTGCTATATTCATGAGATCATGACTAGGGGGCGCTAGTTATATACTACTGTCGATGTGAAAATATGTCTAACTTTTTGTATTTTTCACTTTTGAATTTTTGAATAAGAAACTATTGTACTACATTAAATTCTAAATAGAAAAGGTATACTTGTTACAAATCGATAAACTCAACAGTTTTCGAGAAACAAACGATTTAAGTGTTAAGATATCAAAACTGAATTAACAATAAGACAAACACTGCAATAATTATTAATCATAAAAAATTTCTCGAAATAACCATCAGCGACATTAATGCACTTTCTTAGAATCTTATTTAAATTTTGCCTGACGTTGAATAAAGTTCTATATTGCTTGATAATACCCTTGACTATATACACACTAAGACGAGTCAATCTAATGGGAGACCTTGTTGGCCTGAATGGGAAACCAACTCTCGCGTAATGGGAAACGAACTCAAAAAGAACGTTTACGCTTGGACTATTTGCTAATAGATGGCGCAATATTAGGTACTAAAATGACATGAATTTGGATATATAATTTTGAAAGCTCCTCCCATCGAAGATGATTGGTTCATACATATTATGTTATGTACAATCGTTTGCAATAATAATGACATTCTTTAAATTGACTTTTGCTATTTCTTGTAATGAAATCTACTTCCAACTTTTAACATTAGTAATTAGTTGTTTCACACTTACCAATATAAATTTAATGAGTTTCTACTCAGAACTTCGAGAAGTTCAAAAACTGTTTTGAGAGAGTGTCATTGTTATTTCAAAAGCTTGTATGTACTTAAAATTCATAACTTTAATGACATTCGATAGGATTACTGTTTATTTTATTATTAAGTGAATGTGTTAGTCATGAGGAAGCAGGCAGGAAATAAATGTTAATTTTTAAAATGTAATAAAACTAGATGAAACATTCCAGGAATAAAACTTTTCCGTGCAAGGCGAAAATCTATTATAATGATAGATTTTGAATTCTGATAAGTAATTATAGTAATTTCATCACGATTTTTAATAAAAAAAATACAGAAGTGCAGTTATCCAGTTCATATTCACTTTCGCGTATCAATGAAAGTCAAAGCTTAAAATATATTAACCGCCAGATAACACTTTTATCATACTCCTCCAGCTTTGGTAAATTCAAGTGAAGAAGTCATTCAATACGTGTCGATAAAAATATACAGGGTGGTCCCATTAATAAGGGGACATAAAAGAGGAGTAACATCATTGGGAGGAAATATGAAGATATAGTTAAATATATCTTCGTAAAATATTTCTGTGGAAAAAGATACAAGGTGTCAAAGTTGAAATATTTTTATTTGTGTTTTCTTTTTTTGTATTAACGCAAGTATCTCTCAACTGATTGTCACCAAATTTGGTAGGGAAATATTTTTTGAGAAAAATAAAAATTATTTAAATCAGTTTTGCTAATAAAGGGCGCCGCACTAACAATGGCTAATGATGAATTTTTCTCTTATTTTGTGTTGACAAAACATTTTGATTCGGTTGACTACAAAATTGTATCCGAACATCATTTCTACGTAAAAACATAGAACTCTACACTTGGTAGAGTAGAACTTGATAATTTCTACCAATTTCGAAAAAAGTGCCATAAAGGTTTCTGCTTATACGCGACTTCAAAAATGCTATTGAAATTTAATTCAAAAAAATTAGTAGGTGTCAATGAGTCGTTTATTTTTTTAAATGTAATTTGAAAAAAAAAATATCTACATATTTACTTTTGTTGACAAAAATAACAACAGAGCAGTAAAAACAACTTAGCCCTTGAGCAAACTCTCTACTTCTACATGTCTTAATTAATTAAACTAATTATTACAGCTAATTACAGAAAATTTTCAATATGGCAATTTTCTAATGCTCCTAAGGGATTTCCTCACGTCGAAATATACATTTGGTTGTTTTAGATCAGTTTTCTGGAAAACGGTAGGAATTTCGTTAACAAAAAATAAGATAGAAATTGTCATCATCTGGCAATGGTCTATCTGTTTTAATAGGTACCTACTACATAAATTATGATTGCTTTTCTTAAAATATGTTTCCCTACCAAATTTGATGACAATTGGTTGAGCGATCCTAGTTATTAAAAAAAAAAAACGAAAAAAATTATGTAAACCTGTATCTTTTTCCACAGCAACATTTTAGTAAGGCATATTTAGCTATATCTTCATATTTTGCTCCAAAACTGTCATTCCTACTCTGGCACATTATTAATGGTTCACCCAATATAATACTTAAAATAATAAATCAATTTTGAAACACATTCTTTTTTGATGAGGCCTGTAAAGTTCACAAATTATTTTTACTATAAACATTAGCACATGTAATTTATTTAAATTTGCATGCGCAAATGTTAAATTATTTGAATTTTTAAATTAATTTAAATTTAATTTTGAGTGATGAGTGATGAGTGACGAGTGACGAGTGACGAGTGACGAGTGATGAGTGATGAGTGATGACGATGACGATGACGATGACGATGACAATGACGATGACGATGACGATGGAGACATCTATTAGTTTAGGTACAAATTATAAGTAGGCGAATCTTTTTGCGGGATTAAAAAGTAGGGTAGTATTTTAATTGTTGTTCTAATTTCGAGTCCGGAAGCACTTTAATATATTTTTTTATATACAACCGAAATACCAGTGCTGTTCTAGACACCAAAATTTTATGCCCAAATTGCCAATTTAAAGACATTGAGTATTCATATAGATAAATATTTCCATATTTCACTCCCAAAAAGATTAATCGCATTCCTGTAATTTAGGTAATAAGTGGTAGATATTAGTTAATGAATATGTTTTAAATTTTGTGTTGCGACTGCAGTCAGTAAATGTTGAATTTTCTGTTTAGATATAAGCCCCAAAATTAAGCGAAAAATAAAATCTGCCCTGTAAATGCTGACTCAATTGGTGTAGTAAATATTCTTATAAAACCTATGTGAAGTTATTTTCATCTTTGCTGTATGATTTAGTGGTTAATATAATTGTTGGGTATGTAGATATTAAACCACTTGGCGCCCTGTACTGAAAAAAAAAACAATAACCTAATCTTATATAATATATATGTGTTTATATATTATAATCAATAAAGAACCTGTCCCGACTCCACTGAGAAATCTAGTCGGCGCATACCTAACTGTTCCCACCGCAAATAACGTCAAAAATTAGGTAACACACAATTAAAATAACTGAAAAAACGGATCACCACGCAACACGTTGTAAAATGCAACCGATCTCGATCTCTATGGAAAATTATCGATTCACAAAAAAATCGCTGTTATGAAAATCGTTTCAAAATATAGAAAATCGCGATTGAAAATATCGATTATTTATAAAAACGATTTAAATCGGGCATATGGACCGATTTTTTAAAAAATTTGTAGTCTTATGTTTTTTGAGGTGGCAATTATGAATATGGAAATAGCGTTGAGGTTACGACTAAGGGGCGCTAGTTATACTGTACTATCGGTGTAAAATATGTCTAACTTTTTGTATTTTACACTTTTGAATGTTTTAATAAGAAACTTTTTTGAGATTCGGTGGAAATTAAATTAGATAATGATTTTTTCCAAAGTAGTAAGCGTCATTACAATACCATATTGTTTCTGTTAATGCCACTCAATTCGTAGATTATGCATTAGTGTTATTATTGTTATTTTTTATATTTAAAATGCCCTGTCATAATAATTTTTTGAACATTGAAATGGAAAACATGATATGTGTACATACCCAAGAAAATTTTTGTGGTCGCCGTGCAGCAGCGAGGTACTTGGAATTATATCTAGATAACAGACAACCCGTTCATAGACTATTTAAGAGATTATACTGCAGATTAGTTGAAACAGGATCATTTCGCCCGAAAAGAGACGTTAGAAGGCCGAAAATATCAACAGCGGACCGAGAAGATGATATTTTAATGTAAATTGCTGAAAACACAGGTACAAACCCACCAGTTTTCCGTTACCAGAATTATTATTATTATTATTACAAAACAAAATGGACAGAGGAAAATCCTGTTAGCCCATATTAATAGATAAAAAAGATACACATCGAATAAGATGTACAATGAGAAATGTTAAATATAAAACAATAGTACCTAATCTTTTAAAATATTAAATACTAAACACTAAAACATTAAAATATAAACATACGACTTAATTAATCATATAAAGATTACAAGAACAACAAAGAACGAGAAAAAATATATATACATAAGTTGTCTTTGAACCAGCTGTCCAATCTGCTTTTGAAGGACTGTAAAGATGGAGCACTCACTACACTTTCCGGCAAACTATTTCAAACACTAAATACTCGATTTGAAAAAAAATACTGATGCATAGATGTTCTAAAGTGTTCTTTTTTTAATTTATACTGATGTCCTCGAAGACGTTCATCATAATTTAGCCCTAAAATATTATCAAGGGGTGGGATCATTCCATGCAGCAAACGATATGTCAAAATAAGATCTCCTCGAGTTTTTCGATCTTCAAAACTATGGAAATTAGACAACTTCAATCGCTCTTCATATGATGGCCTTATACAAGACTCCTCTGTTAGAAGTGAAATATATTTTCAGAAATACCCTCTTTCACTCACATTCACTCACTCCCGAGCTCACTTCAAAACAATGTCAATATTTGTAGTTCCCTGACCGACCAATGTGGCGCTGCAATCTTAATTTCAGATGCCTATATGCGTTCGAGTCTAGTTTTCGAAAAACAATTGTAACCTCTACCTATGTATACATTACATTAGGTTGAAGCTGCAATATAACGCCTGTACCATCTTCATTTAATGACGATGAGGTTACAATTTTTTTTTTTTTTTTTTTTGAAAAGTAGACTCGAACGCACAAAACTAATTTCGAATTAATGTTCAGCAGTCTTGAAAATAGAGGAGTAGTAAAAATTTTTTACTTAAGAGATACAATATAATACATAAAGCACCACTTTCTAAATTATTGTTTCCTGTTGAAAGTAAAACCTCCTCCAATCCATCGGCATTTGACAGATTATTTACAATATAGTTTATAATTTAATAATTACAGCGCATAAAAATTTGATATTTGTATGGTGAAGGAGAATTGGAAACCGATATTTTCAAATATCGATCTTTTGCATTACGATTTTTAAGGAATCGATCCTAAGTCATCCGATCTTAGAATATAGTAAAAAATCGAACAAATTTTTTCAATTTTTTCAACTTTAACACCCCGTAAAATGAAAAGAAGCAACAATTGAATAAGGCATGTTGGGCTCAATCGCCTTATTTTGACGTTAACAATCTGCCATTAAGCTATGTACCATTATTAATGACTCACCCTGTATACAAAAACTTGTTTGTTTACTTTTTAGTATAGACAGAATATAATTTTTTGTATACGTAAACTGTCATGTCCCTTCCAAATCGAAATTTCAACTGCAAAACCAGCCTTAAATAATTAATTTACATTGTATTAGATTCAATATTCCGAAGTAACTTAAAATAAGAAAACGACTTCTGAATGGTTTCTCAATTCTATTTCATTAATTTATCTCCGAACCTATATTTTCTATACAGGACCCTTTTCTGACGATTGAATCTTTTGTATGGTTCCACAGCTTTAATTTACTTCATTTTTAGCTTATCAATATTCAAGACCGCGTTCATCAAAAAACGGATTTGGAGGTTTGATTTATTAATCATTACCTTAATTTGCCTAAGTCAATGAAACCCATTCTGCAGAGCACTTAATAGAGAAGTTCTGAAATTAGAAAAATTACGACCGAGTAAACTGGATCGATCCTTATTCATTTATTTTTTATTCCACAAATTATAATAGATCTCTGTAAAATCAGGGCATGGAAAATTCTATGCGGTTCAGCTAGTGCGGAGAGCTTACTGACGTAATAAATAACCTGAAATAATTCCTAAAATTTAGGTGGCTAATGGTTACGTCCGGTTTTATGACCATAAAAAAACAATTACACTTAAAAAATCATTAGGGTTTTCGCACCTTAACTAAATTTGTTTTTAGGCTTACGGCACACGCAGTGCTTTGTTGACATATGTAATAAATATATGGCAGGGGCGCAATTGTTTCATGTCAGCGTTTTAGCTATATTTTACATAAACCTGGTGGCAAAATTACGGATCTCTAATTATAGTTTTTTAGAATTAAATGTTCACTAGCTAATAGGTAGTCATATAAAATATTAAAATTATGTGTTATTTTTGTCCAATTTCTAAATTGTGGAGAAGTCGCCAAAGTTGACGGTTTTTTAAAGCATATTTAGATAATTTCAATATAAACTGCATTTAAAAATTAAGGCGTAAAGAACTCAAGTAATCGAACTATGATTGAAACAAAGATTTTTGATGATGCTTGTTTTTTTTAGAATCACTGTTCACTAGCTAATAACAGTCAATATAATATTTAAGTCACACAGGGTATTGAAACCATCAATTATTTTTGTCCAATTTCTAATTTATGGCGAAGTCGCTAATGTTGACGATTTTTGAATAGTATTTAGCTATAGCTACGAACAAATTAATATTTCATTATATTTATATCAAAATATTTGAGAACCTGCAACTGAAAATCATAAAACTCTATTCCACACTAAATGTTTGCACTATATACAGGGTGTTTTTAAATGAAGTAGCAAAAATGACACCACAGATTCCTTAGGTGAAAATAAATCTATTTAACCTAACTAAAGTATTGTTTTTAACGCGACAAACTATTAAAAATTATGTTGACAATAAAAACAATTGCGTCGTCTGAATTCTTGCCGCAACTATAGTTTTAAAATAAACCTGATGAAAAATTAAGGCATAGGGAGCCCGAATAATCGATTTGTAATCATTTTGTCTCTAAAGATTATTGGTGATACTTGTTTTTTTTTTTTGCAATCGAATGTTCATTAGCTAATCAGAGTCAATATAATATTTAAGTCATACAGGGCATTGGCACCATCAGTTATTTTTATCGAATTTCTAAATTATGGCGAAGTCGTCAGTGTTGACGATTGTTGAAGAGTAGTTAGTTTTAAAGTAAACCTGGAAGAAAAATTAAGCGTAAAGAGCATGAATAATCGGATTGCTATCATTTTTTTCTAAAGATTTTTGGTGGTTCTTGGTTTTTTAGAATCGAACGTCACTAGCTAATAATGTTATTTTTTTCAATTTTCTAAATTATGGCGAAGTCGCCAGTGTTGACTAATTTTGATGATTATTTAGTTAGTTTTAAAATAAAACTGATAAAAAAATTAAGAAGTGATATAATCGTAATGCAATCAATTTTTTTCTAAATATTTTTGGTGATAATTGGATTGCAATAATTTTTTTCTGCTAATAGTTGTTTTTTTTAATCGGAGGTTCACTATAGCTAATAATAGTCAATATAACATTTAAGTCATAACAGGGTATTGAAACAATTAGTTATTTTTGTTCAATTTCTAAATTATGGCGAAGTCGCCAGTGTTGACGGTTTTTGAAGAGTATTTAGCTAATTTTAAACCGGGTGAAAAAATTAAGGCGTAAAGGGTCCGAATAATCGGAATGTAATCAGTTTTTCTCTAAAGATTGATGGTGATGTTTGTTTTTTTTTTAAATTGAACATTCACTAGCTAATTATAGTCAATATGATATTAAATCATATAGGGTATTGAAACCAACTATTTTTCTTAATTTTCTAAATTATGGTGAAGTCGCCAGTATTGACGGCTTTTGAAGAATATTTAGCTCGTTTTAAAATAAACCTGATGGAAACATTCAGGCTGAAAGAGTCCAAATAATCGGATTATCGTGTTGAAATAAAGATTTTTGACGATTCTTCCTTTATGAGAATATATTTCCGCTTGAATGTTATTTTAATTAACTATACTGATTAATTGTCCATATACAATTTATGTTATATACAGGGTGATCACAAATACTATAGATAAAAATTGAGGGTGACATTTTAATACGGGTTCTTCATTTATTTTGATTTGAGAAAGAAGTTGGACCTCTTAACACACACATTCTGGACATCCTGTATAAATAGAAGTAAATATTTAAGCACCGCCCGTGTAATATTGAATTTCATTTAATTTTTATATTGTTCCAAATATTTTCGTGCAGTTTACTCCGCCCTAAAACAGTCGAAATAAATTGACCGCAGGTTACATATCATTAAAAGTCCCAACTGCGTTTGGGTACACAAACCGCAGATTACTGACGTTGTAACGTCACAGCGAAGCACTAGGGTCGACGTTGTATAATACCTAAACGACAAGGGAGGGGTTACTAGATTTTGTGACAAATTCTTATCGCTCGCAATTAGAAATTCTCACAGGGTCATGTTTGTAGAATTTGAACGCATTTTCAACGTAACGTCAAATGTTTCACATTGTCCCCTAACGAGAAATGTATCTACGCCTGAATATTGCCCATACAGCAAATACAGGGTGTCCCATTTTCGTTGTTTCGTTGTACGATATCTCGGCAACTACTAGAAATAGAAGGATGCAGTTTTTGCAACACTGAACTACATTTTCGATAAATTTAACAAACCTCGATCAGGACATTCATAAACCTTTTCGTTTTTGAGATACAGGGCGAAATTTAAATAACTATTTTTTAGAGAGTCTTCATATTTCACAGAATAGCTGAGCTATCAGAATGATGAAAATTTCTTCTGATAGAGTTTTTACGTAGAGTTCAGTGGTGCACTTATAATTTTTCTACAGAGTGTCTCTTTTAAAATATGAACCAAACAATTTTTTTTAATGGAACACCCTGTACATTTTTATGCCATTCATTACCACTGTACTATTTTTCCCTTCATAATGATATACAGAGTGTTTTTAAATGAAGTAGCACAAATAAGACCACAGATTCCTTTAGGTGAAAATAAATCAATTTAACCTAACATAAGACATCCCAAGTCGCATAATAAAAAAGATACAGGGTGTCAAAGTTAAAATTTTATTTTCGATATTTGTAAATAACTTCTTAAGAAATCCAAAATTTACAAAAAAAAATTGTAAATCGGGGGTTTTTGCGGGAGAGAAATTCAAATTTGTTTCTAATTTTGACGTCACTAGTAGAGGGCGCACTTGTTTCTTTTAAATGGCAGAACTGTTTTGCAGCTTAGTGTATCGATCTGACTATCGAAACAATCGATTCTCACCCTGTATTTTGGAAATTATCAAAAAACGTTAAATTGATAAAAGTGATATTGCGTGGTGCACAGTTGGCCATGAATTTTTATAACAAATTGGTTTATTAAACAGCAATTCAAATAAAAACCTTTAGGAAGCATTTTTGGATAATACGATTTAAGTCAAATCGATATGAAATCATGCCTAGAATTTGTTGTTTCCATTTGTTGGATTAGTTTCCAAACATCCTGTATTAATATTTCATTAAGCAGGATTACCGCAAATTTCACCGACAACGTTTGGCTGTACATTCACGACGATAAATAAATACGATTTTCAAAATAAACGCTAAATTCTTTAGTTAGACCTTCAAAATCGTCAAAAATCAAACTAAATTAATAACTTCATAATCCCTTTACCGATCGCGTTGAAAAGTGGAACATTTATTTCGACTATTATAGCATATAATTTCTTAAAACTTTAGTGAAATTGACATACTGGATGGTAGTTTTCTCTGGCTACTACCTTCTTTCATCGATCACGATCGTATTATTTTGTCTCTTGAGTAAATCGTCTACAGGTAACCATTCTTAAGAATAATAGCACTATTTTGTAGATCTGTATGTTTCGGTTTGTATAGTGTGTGTCAAAAATTGAAATTAAACTTTGAATTCACGCGATAAAAACAAACTGTTTGCTGTTGTTATCACGTTAATATCATTATTGTCGTTAACTCTACGCTTAATAAAACAATATTAGTAAAATCCTTCATCCAAAGTAAATTAATATAACTGGATTTAAAAAATTAGCAAAATCAATTAATATTAAAAAAACTAGGGAAAAACCTTGGAAAAATATATTAATAAAAGCGAGATTATGTAGAAAAATAAGTATTAAAACTTTCTTTTACTGTGACAATAAATTTAATAACAAATTCCGATTTATACAGGGTATCCGGGAAAATGTGGAAAATTTATCGGCTGCAGATGGATCATGAAAAAATAATATGAAAAGTTCAAATCGGTTTTTCTTGAATAACTTTTAAAAACCTCAATATAATTTAATAAAAAATTAATGTAATGGACACTAGTAAGGACCTCATAAAATAGTGTCCTTGAAACATATTTAGCTTTTTTTTAGTTTACCAGGGGCGGGCTAAGATTTACAACTTAATGCCTACATTTTTAACAACTTACATGAGAAAAAATTTAGAATAATAATTCTGGGTAGTTTCAACCTTAGACCAAAAAAAAGTTCCATTATTTATTGTCGATGAAATGAACCGTTTACGAGAAAAAGTTCGACCTATGTTCGCATGTTGATCCTTCTTATGAAGTTTTTCAATAATTTCGGTGCCTCCTGGAACACCACTGCGTTCTTTAATTTTTTTTTTTTGATTAAACATCTTAAAATAAAACTTTCCTGTTTGAATTACTTTCGTATCGCAGTTTGTTGTCGAGAAAAAAAAATAAATCATGGCCCTTTTTATTAAAAATAAACGGTTCCTAAACGGTTCATTTTATCGACAATAAACAAGAGTACCTTTTTTAATCCAAGACTGAAGCTACCCAGATTTATTATATAAAGTCTTTATCATACAGGGTGTTAAAAATTTAGGCATTAAGTTGGAAAGCTTAGCTCGCCCCTGGTAAACTAAAAAAGCTAAATATGTTTCGAGGACACCATTTTAAGAGGTTCTTACTAGTGCCCATTTCATTAAATTTTTATTAAATTATATCGAGCACTTGAAAATTATTCAAGAGAAACCGATTTCCAGCGGCGTCCTTCAGGGATACATATCTCCGTAGGAAAATATTTTAAAGGAACTTGTCATCTTATTTTTTCATGTTCTATCTGCACTCGAGAGATTTCCCACATTTTCCCGGACACGCTTCATACACAAGTAAATATAAGCTGGTTTGTACTTATAAGGGAACTATGACCTAATTTTACGTAGATAGGTAGATACGCGCGTTAGGGAAATGGAACAACTTAGTCTAATTCGTGAAATATGTAAATTGTGTAGTGCTGAATTTCAAAGAACGATATCGCATAAAAACAAGCGCCTTTGCGGAAACATGGCTAGCTTTCCCTCATATCGATTTCACATTCAAATCAAAAGTTCTTAACTAGATAGAATCCCCGTATCTTATTGGAGAAGCCTACTTTGTTAGAATCATTTGCAATTATGATTTTAATTTCGGAGGCATTTAACACCTTATCGCTACCACAAATATATTGTGAATAGTTACAGTCGATAAGCCTGAAATAATAGATTTTATTCTGAATAATGAATAAGTAATTGCACGCCACCTAAGAAAAAATAAACGTTTCTACAATTTGCAGCATGGCGGCGTTTTTCCTTTAAAATTATTTATAAAGCTTGTCCTACATATAATACAGCAAAATTCACATTCGAAAGAGGAGAAAAAATATCGGAATAGTAAAAAAATAAAACTTACCACAGACACGACTCTCACTCTAGTTTTATCTGAAATAAAAAAATGTTTTATTGTACTTTAAATTATTTTTATACAGCGGTGCATAAAGAATTAACATTTTCTACAATGTGTCACATTTTCGATGGTCTAGTAATACAGTGCTTTCGAGAAGTAACGAATAAATTCATTATTTTTGAAATTGAGAAGTTTTCGAAAAAGTCCCCTGGCACATCGATTCTGTTTTTAAAAAAGGCATTTTTTGACATACGACCCACGTTTGTGACGTCATCGTTAAATAGCAACCCCCAATTTTGACCATGTCATTCAACATACATACATCATGATAAATTATATTGTTACATAACAAAAATTTCAAAAAAATACTTGTTAGATTATCTTGAAGAATAAAGCATTTACGGATTTGTACAAATAAAAGTCTGAAGTCGTGTAACAAAACATTATGTATAGTTTTTGTTTAAATTTCACACATAGGAGTTTTAAAGTATCCTAATTAAGACCACTTCATCAAATTTTAAATAAAATAATCGCTAAGCGTTTTTATTTAAATTTGCGAGTATAAAATAAATTACAGCAGGCCTTAGACCGCCATTTTAAAAGCCGCGGTAGAATCAGAAGAGGCAGTTTTCTATGTAATTTAAAAAAAAATGTTGAATTATCTTGAACAATAAAATTTTTACGGATTTGTACACAAATAAGTTTGAGATCGTGTAAAAAAAACACTCTTTATAGTTGAAACACTATGTCAAAAACATTACTACTAATACACTAATATCATATTTCAGTATTCGAAATCGCCTACATTCTGATGATATTAGAAACTACAGCAGTCCAGTGATGTAAAAGTTAAAAATACTACAACTTTAATAATTTTTTTTCTAGGAACCTAAAACGATTTTACAAAAAAACTTTTGTATGACATTGACTCCATTTTTCCAACTTATTCTCGGATAAGTTGTGAATCACTCTATATATTACTTGACAGAGAATTTCAGTTTTATTTTATACTCCTTTTGTAATATACTACTATTTGCATAAGAAATACATTTCACATATGCTTTTAAAGTAATTAGAAGGCAAAATAAGCAAAGCAGCTCGTTATTTATTCATATAAAGGGGTTTTATTAAAATACCGGTTAATCTTGTCTTTGCATACCCAACGAAATAATTTACATTGAAGAATTTAACAGAGATGCTGCAGATAGTCACCGACGTGATTTAGAGTTCGGGTGGTTTTTTGCCTTTCCAAAGCATAGTTCGTGCCAACAGATAAACGGTTTACTATTCGCATCCAGTGTTGCCAACTCGTGGAAAATTTCCCTTCTTGTGGGAAATTTTGGAAGGAATAATGCAAAATAGGAAAAAGGGAAGAAAATTAAGAAATTTTACTTTTCGTGAAAAAAATTTCAATGAAGTCTTTTCTTATATCTTACGTGCAATATTCTTAATTTAATTTTATTGGCACAATTAACAACTTTACAATCCGAGAAGAGTTCTGTATCACAAATCTAGAAAATTGTAACCTCTGCATACATTACATTAGGTTGAAATGAAGAATACAGAGATGTTATATTGCAATTTCAACCTAATGTAATGTATACATAGAGGTTACATTTTTTTAAAAAACTACATGCGACCGCCGAAATCTGACTTTATAGTCGTGCTCAGTATCCTCGAAAATAGGAGGGTAATTTTTTTGTTAATATTGAAGAGTTTTACGGTGTTGTAAATACCTAATTACCTTTAAATAATAACAAATTATCTTTATCATATTTTAGAGAAAACACTATTACCTATATGCTTCTATGTTGAGTTTGATAGTTTTATTTGTTAGATTTTATATTTTATAAATTATTTTTTATTATTGATCTTCCTATATCCTCCAAAACATTTTTTATTATTACTTATCGTGGGAAAGTCTAAGAGATTTTTTAATTGCTTTGTGGGAAATTTTGATCTCAAGGGTTGGCTACACTGCATCTCGTTTGTCGGTTTGGACGTTTGGATAAGTACGTTTCTACTCTTGGAAAGGTTAGAGCGTCTCAGATATCCTGGAATTAACGAAGTTTTAGGTGTAGGATGTGCCAATAAGTTTAAATTTTGTTTTGATTTACTGTCTACTTAAAGTTGTTGCAAAGGAAAGTTAGGAACTCGCTATTTTAAAGTTTAAACAACCTTTAAAATAACAGCAACAAAACTACCGGATTATAAACATGATTTATTGTTTTTTAACAGAACAGTGTAAACGTAAAGTTCAACTAGAATTATATATCATTTTACAGTTAAATAATTTGTCAACGCCTATTAATATATTACACATCTATCAACTACATTCTATATTTTAACATAATATACACTTTATTAATTTTGATTTTATTAAAAAATATACAAGACAAGTTGCAACCACTATTCATGATAATATACAGTATATAATAGAGATAAAAATTAATTTATTAATCATTACAACAGACCAACTTTGAAATGCTAAAAAACAATAATCTAACGAAAACGATAACATAAAGTGTCGAGTGACTTGTTTTTCAAGTGTTTAAGTTAGTTTTTAATACATTTTTTTACAAAATAAGTAAATATGATGTTTTATTCATTTGAAGAATTGGCCGACATACATTGTATGGACGGAAAAGCAAACAAAAATTCGAATGAACTAGTAAGTGATGTCATAAAAACTTTATGACTAATTTGAATAGATATTTTGATGTAAAATATTTTAAAGAAAAAAGTATACTTGTTTAAAGATGCTAGAACCATTCGTTTTAGAGAAAAAAGTAATTAATTTATTAGTGTATTACCAAGCTGATGTAAATTGATGACATGTTTCATATTGTTTTTAAAATTTTAACAGCCTCTCTTATAAAGCTAAAAAATAATAAAATGCATTATTCTCCAAAATTAGTGATCTTGATCATGATACTAATCAATGTTTGAGTGGAATAAAGATCAATAATAAAAAAAAGAACACTATATTTACTTCATCATCTACGTTTCGTTGCTATTTTACACCATCTTCAGGGCTCTAAAATACATAAAAAAATTACAAAATTTAATTACATATTTTATTACTAAATTTATGGCCGTCCTATAGTATTTGTGACAGGAATAATAATATATTTTAGACGTATTTGTTTTTACGATTATTGAATTGTGTGTTTTAAGAAATGTTATATTAAAAAAATATTTTTGTATGTATTTTAAATCCTTGAAGATGCTGTAAAATAACAGTGAAATATAGGCGATAAAATAAATATAGTGTTCTTTTTTATCATTTTTATCCCACTCAACATTAAGTAGAATAAAATGTATATAACATTATTTTTCGAAGTTCTATTGACCTTCCAATTTTGTTCATTTAAAACTAAATTACTCTATACAGTGCGAGTCAGTAGTAGCTGGAGATACTAGACACCAAAATATTGTGTTTGAGCTCATCATAGCTCACAGGATGTTCAACGTTTAAATTTTTTTCTGAAACTTCTCAATAATTGCACGAATAATAAATCACACGCACGCAAAATACACTAATATTTATTGACATGAAAAGTTGAAAGAGTACATTTTTTATCTAGAATTGAACGTTCTTCTAACTTTTTTTAAGCATAAAAAAATATGTTTTGATTTACCTAAACAATACGATGAATCTAGCGCCCTCTAGGAGAAACGCCAAAATAAACTTCAAATTCGTAATTCTGACATAAAAAAACCCAACACTACCAATTTGCAGAGGCATGCTATCAAAACTTTCTCAATTATTGAGAAATATCAGAATAAAATTTAAACCTTGAACGTCGTGTATTTCTCAAACCAGCGACATTCGTATAAGGCATTATGAGCGCAAACATAATATTTTGGTGTTTAGTATCTCCAGCTTAGTGTTGACCTATTCTTTCTGACTCACCCTGTATATACAGATTTAAACAAATTCTCTTTCCCAGTGCAGGAAAACACGTGGTCTGAAATTTCGTATATTTAAAGAAATTATGCAGAGTAAAATTCCTCTGGAAATTGTATTTTATACTTTTTCTTTATCCAGCCGCGAAGTTGTAGGTTTTAAATTTTAAATATCTAATCGCCTGGAGTAATTCAGGTAAAGAATTTAGAATCCAATGAAATAAGAATATGATTATTTTGTTTTGGTGGGTAACTTGATTCCTACTTGGAGATTCACTGTACTTTCGAATTTCGTTTGGATAGAACCATTTTCTTTCCCCATCTAATCATAAGAAGCCATTTTCTTGAAGAATAATGTTTTGTACACAAATAAAAGTATTAACACTGCATATACTTAAAAACAGTAAGTACTACTTACCTTATAATTAACTCTGATAAGCATTTACTTGTATTTTCTAAATTAAATTAATAAATCTTTTTATATGGCAATTCTTGAGCTCAGTTCTCCGTGTAAATTAATGCTATGGACTGAACTTGTGAAAAACCACCCCTAACTTCCAGCACCCTTAACAAACTCCCGAAAATTAGACTGAGGCTCTTAGTCTCACTTATTATTCCCAGATTTTAACTTTATACATATTTTTAAATAAATTATAGTTGCATTTAAGATAATATTATTAACTTGCTCGAAAATTCCAAAATAATGGCGAATCCGCAAGTGTCGAAAGTGTAGCAAATTTTCTATCAAAAGCTTTTATTGGTAAATTATTCATTGATTCCTTCCTGCTTATCTTACTGCAAAAAGTGTTGCTTACATTTTCTGACTGATAATTAGAGATGTGTGTGAAATGCTGCTTCCACTGCTAACGATTTTGCTAAACGCAATCTAATATTTTCATTTGCATGCTATTTACTATTTAGAAATGAATTGTGGGACATATGTGGGTTGCAGAATTATGCATACTCGTATGTAGAACATATAATAATTTTTTATATGTTCTCTTTGCTCATAACTTTTTTTATACAGGATGATCCGTAAGTAATGGCCTATGGAGACATATCTACTAGATTTTTCACTTCAAAACATTATGATTTAAGCCAACTTGCCTTAATAATAATAAATAATAAAAAAGATACAGGGTGTCAAAGTGATTTTTTTGTAATAATTACACTGTGTTTGACTGCATCAACTTAAAAATTTGGGAATATATGTTTTTGGATATGAGAAATCATAATCTGTTATCTATATCGACGTATTCCCTAGAGGGCGCCACATTCGTCATACTTGTGAAGTAAATGTGAGCGTTACTTTTTACCCACATTCTTTATATATCACAAGTATATCTTTTATCTCGAAATCAATGTAATTAGGATGAAAAAAGTTACGCTCACAAATATGGCGGATGTGGCGCCCTCTAGGAAATATGTCGCAATACACAGTAAATTATGATTTATCATATCCAAAAACATCTATTCCCAAATTTGTAAGTTCATACATTCAAAGACAGATTATTACAAAAAATCACTTTTTAAATTCCAACTTTGTCTCCCTGTATCTTTTTTATTATCAACATTCGTTTAAGGCAAGTTGGCTTAGATCGTAATATTCTGAAGTATGTCTCCATGGGCCATTACTTACAGACCACCCTGTATGTATTTAAAACTGGAAATTAATACTGCTCTGTAAATATTTTGACAACTTTTGATCAGTTTCATTCATATGTGTGTAAAGCAGTACAAATAATAAATGCAACGTTACTTTTTGTAGAGAACGTTGTTATTTATTTAATATAGATCATTTAACTCAAAATAAATTTGTTGAAATATAGGAAATAAAATATTATTTCTATTCTGGTGTAGATATGTTGAAAAGTTATGTGCAATATCCATTGTTTTTTTTTCTAGATGCAGTTCTCTGAAACATATATGTATATATTTTATGTTTGTAATTCAGTGCGAAGGTAACACTGAGTTTCTATAATACATATAAAATCTTAAAAATAAATCAAAATACTGCCCAATGTCCGAGAAAACTAAAGGTATATTCGAAATCGCGTCCAGCTGACATTGGGTTCAAGGGTTAGAGCGAATGTATGGATGAATGAAGAGCGAAAGAAGTCTGCGAGATTCATGAAGCTGCCCATACACACGTAGGCAAGTCTTGAGATTACCCAGAAAAGACAAATCTGTGACCTATTTGGCTACACGAACCGTATATAAATCTATTACGGTATATGTGCATCGCACAAACTTTTTGTAGCTTTTGTATAACAGTAGTTTTAAAGTAGATGCACTACTAAAATTTCAACTGATATGTGAGTGGTTTATTATGAGCAAATCATTAACGTTATTTGCCAACAAGATACACATTAGTGAGTTTACTTGATAGCAACTGTTGTATTATATATCACCTCAATTTTAACGTGTTGGTCTGTTTATCAAACAGAAAAATATGGTTGAAAATGACACTACTAAAATAAACTAAATAAAAATCTGGAGCTCATGTATTGTTTTATGTACAGACAAAGTGCCATATAGAAATTCGTATACAATTATCATCATATAAAATTCAATTGGAGTATGACGACCATTTTTGTTAATAAAATAATACTTTTAATAAAAGTTCTGTGTTTTCATAGAACTCTTATTCAGTACAGGAATATTATACTGTTTTTAGATATAGCCGCGTCAAATTAGCAGTATGAAAAATGTGAAAATAGACAACGGAGAAGTCCAATTGAGATGCGGTTTTCTGCAAAATTTTCAGGGAATTTTTTATAGCAAAAGGTACATCTAACCTCTGTACGCTCGCAAATTTTTAATTGTTTATTTAACAAATGACCCATTTTTGTTGAACATATGGCAAATGTCACACACGATTCAACGAAAATGTCTAAAAAATGTTCTCTCGGGGGTTTTCGAGGTCCCTCTTTATCACTTTGGTGTTAGATTTATTATTTATTGCTAAATTGTTGTAACTGGGCTAATTAACAAATTAAAAACTCCACCCCCGAAATCACTAAAGATTTTTTTGCAATAATTCTGAGATCAATTGAACAATAAACAATTATATTTACAAAAATCTTGTGCCGATGGTTCGCCTTAAAAAGACAGAAATCCCGGAAAAAATTTCGAGTCTCTAGTGATTCCGGGAGTAGAGTTATTAATTTGTTAATTAGCCAGGTTGCAAAAATAGAAAAATAAACCATTTCGCAACAACCTTCTGCCAATAGTTCTCCCCATGATCCCAGAGTTATTGCAAAAAAATCTGGTTCGCTAACGATTCCGGGAGAAGAGTTATTAATTTGTTAATTAGCGAGGTTGCAACAATCGAACAATAAACAATTATATTTGCAAAAATCTTGTGCCGATGGTTTGCCTTAATAAGCCAGAAATCCTGGAAAAAATTCCGGTTCTCTAGTGATTTCGGGGGTGGAGTTTTTAATTTGTTAAAACGTGTGACATTTGCCATATGTTCAACAAAAATGGGTCATTTGTTAAAACAAAAATAAAAAATTTGCGAGCGTACAGAGGTTAGATGTACCTTTTGTTATAAAAAATTCGCTGAACATTTTGCAGAAAACCGCATCTCAATCGGACCTCTCCGCAAAAAGTTACAAGTGAAATGTTAATTTGACGCGACTAATAGGAAAGTCTTGTCGACTAGAAAAATCTAGCAAAGTTAATAACTCACGAACACGATAGTATCAAAATTGTAACATTGAACCTTATATGATTAAATTTTCAGGTTTATCCGTTAAGTTCTTTTGATGATGTAGTATTCTGTTTTAAAAATTCCTGCTCACATTTGTGTTGTGAAAATAGTTGCAAACGACATTTTTTTCAGCTGATTATACCTAAAGTACGTAGATTTGGGTAGATTTACCAGCTTAGTAACTTTGAGAGGCGGCGGATTGTTGAACATTTTTGTTGAACATATGGCAAATGTCACACACGATTCAACGAAAATGTCTAAAAAATGTTCTCTCGGGGGTTTTCGAGGTCCCTCTTTATCACTTTGGTGTTAGATTTATTATTTATTGCTAAATTGTTGTAACTGGGCTAATTAACAAATTAAAAACTCCACCCCCGAAATCACTAAAGATTTTTTTGCAATAATTCTGAGATCAATTGAACAATAAACAATTATATTTACAAAAATCTTGTGCCGATGGTTCGCCTTAAAAAGACAGAAATCCCGGAAAAAATTTCGAGTCTCTAGTGATTCCGGGAGTAGAGTTATTAATTTGTTAATTAGCCAGGTTGCAAAAATAGAAAAATAAACCATTTCGCAACAACCTTCTGCCAATAGTTCTCCCCATGATCCCAGAGTTATTGCAAAAAAATCTGGTTCGCTAACGATTCCGGGAGAAGAGTTATTAATTTGTTAATTAGCGAGGTTGCAACAATCGAACAATAAACAATTATATTTGCAAAAATCTTGTGCCGATGGTTTGCCTTAATAAGCCAGAAATCCTGGAAAAAATTCCGGTTCTCTAGTGATTTCGGGGGTGGAGTTTTTAATTTGTTAAAACGTGTGACATTTGCCATATGTTCAACAAAAATGGGTCATTTGTTAAAACAAAAATAAAAAATTTGCGAGCGTACAGAGGTTAGATGTACCTTTTGTTATAAAAAATTCGCTGAACATTTTGCAGAAAACCGCATCTCAATCGGACCTCTCCGCAAAAAGTTACAAGTGAAATGTTAATTTGACGCGACTAATAGGAAAGTCTTGTCGACTAGAAAAATCTAGCAAAGTTAATAACTCACGAACACGATAGTATCAAAATTGTAACATTGAACCTTATATGATTAAATTTTCAGGTTTATCCGTTAAGTTCTTTTGATGATGTAGTATTCTGTTTTAAAAATTCCTGCTCACATTTGTGTTGTGAAAATAGTTGCAAACGACATTTTTTTCAGCTGATTATACCTAAAGTACGTAGATTTGGGTAGATTTACCAGCTTAGTAACTTTGAGAGGCGGCGGATTGTTGGGCTGCGCGAAGCAAGTTTGTCGATGAGAGAAATTACTAGAAGGACTAACAGATCCTTACGTACTATGGTATGATGTTACCAGGCGTGTTAGTCCTTCTAGAAATTTCTCTTACTGACAAATCTACTTTGCACAATCCAACAATTCGCCTCCTCTCAATGTCAGTAAGTTGGGAAATCTGCCCAAATACAGTGAGTCCATAATGTAACGCATCAAAAAATGTCAGTAACAAGCTTCACAACACTTACAACACAAAATTTTTAAAACAGAATGCTACGTTATAAAAGTACGACTTATGGAAACTGCAAAAAAAATTAAACCTGAAAATTTAAATTTCGTAAACGGTTCATTTTATCAACAATAAAAAAGAGTGCCATTTTGTTAGCCTAAGTTTGAAGCTACCCAGATTTATTATTTTAAAGTCTTTGTCATACAGGGTGTTAAAAATTTAGGCATTAAGTTGTAAAGCCCCTGGTAAACTGAAAAAGCCAAATATGTTTCAAGGACACTATTTTAAGATTTTCTTACTAGTGTTCATTACATTACATTAAATTTTTATTAAATTATATTGAGTACTTTAAAAGTTATTCAAGAAAAACCGATTTCCAGCGGCGTCCTTCAGGGACATATATCTCCGTAAGGAGGGAACTTATTCTTATTTTTTCATATTCTATCTGCACCCGAGATATCTTTCACATTTTCCTGGACACTGTATAGTTGATGTCGACTTCTGGTACTACATGAATGGCATTATTTTATTTAAAGAAAGCACCGTTTAAAACCCTAGAGCCAAAATTTAGAAATTTCAAATCAAAGTAGCCTCTGAAATATTCTCTT
Source organism: Monochamus alternatus (assembly GCA_037114965.1). Lineage (NCBI taxonomy): Eukaryota > Metazoa > Arthropoda > Insecta > Coleoptera > Cerambycidae > Monochamus > Monochamus alternatus. Next base: position 21,456,963 of record CM073432.1, read on the forward strand.
GGGTCCTCACCGTAAGACAGCCTGTATAATTTAATTTAAAAGTGCATAAATTCGGTTGTTTATAATTTATAGACATATTTTCCGATATCAAAAAAAGTATACCTTTGTTTTTGTTTCACTCACAAGACTGCCAACAAGTTCTCCATTCATTACTTGTTGCATACATTTTGTAATATGCAACTTGCGTTACAAACATCATACATTTTGTACGGTCTGCTTGCATATTCAAAAGTCTGAAGATTTGCCCGCGTGTGTGTGGGCGCCATTAGATGAAACGTGTGGTCCTATGTAGGGTTCTGGTTTGCTGTCTTCTTCACAGACCATGGCGCAGGCGCGTAGATCACGGCTCAAGCGCGCTCTTACAGAAGTTACCAGCGACACTGTATCCTACGTGAAAACGGTTGGATGATCATTTAGAGTCCTTTTGACTTCCTAGCTCGAAAGTTTACGCTTTTTCACTTAACCTCAAAATAAATCATATCATTCTCTCTCTAGTTGAGATGTGTCGTTTTAAGCTAAAGACGGTTTACACTAATATTATCTACAGTATCAACTTTTCCCAAGAATCCGTAAAATGATCAGGTAAACACAAAAATTTAAAATACCGCGCTATGCAAGCTATTTCCCCTTATTTTTTTTTATTTTTGCATTGGTTCTGCTATAAATGTTCTTTTTGAATAGCAAACACGGAAAAATTTTATGTATTCTTACTATTTTTCATGCTAAGGCTTTTGCAATAATACTGGATGTGTTTCTGTTGTAAATTTAAATAAATACCTGTCTTAATGTAAAAAACAGTTTCTACAATAACGCCTGGTATGAAATATTAGGCATAACCACAATTCTAAAGCATGTTACTGTGTATTCAGGTACACACAAAGTGCACACCTACTTTGAGGGGCGTAGCTCGAGAATATCTATGCAGACTAAATTTGTTTTCCCCAAACAAAGAAAACAGTGTTATTACTTACACTTTATTTTCAGTAATTAAGATTTATATAAAAGCAATACGAGCTCCGTTTATTTTGACGGGGTTGTTTACATATGGGTGTTATTTTTCATAATTTAGAGCCGTTTTGCATTTATTTGTTTATATTGAGGCCTGTGGATAGTTTGTTTGTTTAAGAAATTGTGAATGTGGGTAAACTTTTCTCGCTACACCTACTGTTTGTTGATTGTGCTGAAAAGAAAAAAAATCAACTCTAATTCCATTCATCAAAATTAAATGCTTCCACATGTGCTTAATTTTATCTAGAAGAAAATTAAAATTAAAAACCCTTCGTTGTTAATATCGTTTTTTTTTAATACTTACATACATTGTTTCAATCACATAAACACATATTTTATTATTTTATAAATACATGAAATATATATATATATATATATATATATATATATATATATATATATATAGATTTCCCTCTAATGGAAGGTTTATTATTCTCCTTGTTTAGTGATACTTAAATTCAGAATCACATATATAAAGTATATTTTTGGATTTTTCGAAAGTTCGGTACATTTTCGATGGTTTTCGTGGATATTTCAATAGTTTTTGAAATATGGGTAACTTTTTTGCGAAACTGTGTTAACAGAATTAACATAGCACTCTTCGTTTCTGACATACAGGGGAAAAGCTTGTAATCACTCCTGTAAAATATATAATATTTGGAATCCCTAACAACTTGTACCTATATATTTTTTCCGTAAAATTCAGTGGTGTGAGTACTCAATTTCTTTCTGGGGGAAATATTTTTCAAGTTGTAGATTAAATTTAACATCCTGAATATTTTTCCATAATCTAATTCTGTTTGTATAATTAATATATACAGTGTGGCACATTAAGGATTAGGACACCCTTCTAAAAAAAATTATATACATATATATATTCTGCTTCTAGACTTGTTGAACCTATTCAGCAGCTATTCCACAGCCTATTATGATGTTTGCAATGTGACCCTAATTTCATCAAGTTGTATCGAATATTTTTTTATATAGCTTTAAAAGTTTTAAGTTTATTGAATTTGTATTTCCATTTTAAAAAAATGTAGAAGGCTTTGGAAATATCTGAAAATTATTGTTAATCTACAATAATGTTCCTCTATTTATTCCAAAAATGAAAATTTTAATGTAAAAACAAGCTATTACAACAATTAATACAACAAATAAAAACAACTTATATTCGATATTTCCTTCCATTTATTAACATTGTTGTTAAGGTCGCTGTATTTCTCGCCTTAAATTGATTAAATTTGTGGTGTTTTTAGGTGCAGAAATGTCGAAAAATAAAACACGTAGGACAAAAGTAATATCAAAAATAAAATCCTTGATGCCTTGTTTAATCACTTTTACTATTTCAATTCTCCTCAAATAAATAATCTTATATGCAGAACTATGTATGTTTATGTTACAACAATATTTACATATACAGGTAAATTTAAAACATACGTATTTTGAAAGATTTCTAAAAATTTGTTGGTTAGAACGTTTTTTGTCGTTATATATTCGCTTTACTTCGATACCATTGTATTAATATCTAAAATAAATTAAATTTATTCTCTATATCTATATCACCCATAACAATTAAAGAGATAACTATTTTGTATCCTTTTTATA